>CAWUFW010011362.1:0-620955 GCA_963921515.1 Calotriton arnoldi | reverse complement strand
ACTACCCTAAACCGTGAAACATCACCCCCAGCACGACCCCCTACACAGCCCGAGCACCACTGCACTGCCCTAAACCCTGAAACACCAGCCCCAGCACGACCCCCTACACTGCCCGAACACCACTGCACTGCTCCTAAACCCTGAAACACCAGCCCCAGCACGACCGCCTACACTGCCCGAACACCACTGCACTGCCCTAAACCCTGAAACACCAGCCCCAGCACGACCCCCTACACTGCCCGAACACCACTGCACTGCCCTAAACTGTGAAACACCAGCCTCAGCACGACCCCCTACACTGCCCGAACACCACTGCACTGCCCTGAACCCTGAAACACCAGCCCTAGCACAACACCCTACACTGCCCGAACACCACTGCACTGCCCTCAACCCTGAAACACCACCCCGTGCATGACCACCTACACTGCCCGAACACCACTGCACTGCCCAAAACCCTGAAACACCACCCCCAGCGCGACCCCCTACACTGCCCGAACACCACTGCACTGCCCTAAACCCTGAAACACTAGCCCCTGCACAACCCCCTACACTGCTCGAACACTACTGCACTGCCCTAAACCCAGAAACACCATCCCCAGCACGACCCCCTATACTGCACGAACACCACTGCACTGCCCTAAACCCTGAAACACTACCCCCAGCAAGACCCCCTACACTGCCCGAACACCACTGCACTGCCCTAAACCCTGAAACATCACCCCCAGCAAGACCCCCTACACGGCCCGAACACCACTGCCCTAAACCCTGAAACACCACCCCCAGCAAGACCCCTACACTGCCCGAACACCACTGCACTGCCCTAAACCCTGAAACACCAGCCCCAGCACGACCCCCTACACTGCCCGAACACCACTGCACTGCCCTAAACCCTGAAACCCCACCCCCAGCATGACCCCCTACACTGCCAGAACACCACTGCACTGCCCTAAACCCTGAAACACCACCCCCTGCACGACCCCCTACACTGCCCGAACACTACTGCACTGCCCTAAACCCTGAAACACCACCCCCAGCACGACCCCCTACACTGCACGAACACCACTGCACCGCCCTAAACCCTGAAACACTACCCCCAGCAAGACCCCCTACACTGCCCGAACACCACTGCACTGCCCTAAACCCTGAAACATCACCCCCAGCAAGACCCCCTACACTGCCCGAACACCACTGCCCTAAACCCTGAAACACCACCCCCAGCAAGACCCCCTATACTGCCCGAACACCACTGCACTGCCCTAAACCCTGAAACACCACCCCCAGCAAGACCCCTACACTGCCCGAACACCACTGCACTGCCCTAAACCCTGAAACACCAGCCCCAGCACGACCCCCTACACTGCCCGAACACCACTGCACTGCCCTAAACCCTGAAACACCACCCCCAGCACGACCCCCTACACTGCCCGAACATCACTGCCCTGCCCTAAACCCTGAAACACCAGCCCCAGCACAACCCCGTACACTGCCCGCACACCACTGCACTGCCCTAAACCCTGAAACACCAGCCCCAGCACAACCCCGTACACTGCCCGAACACCACTGCACTGCCCTAAACCCTGAAACACCAGCCCCAGCACGACCGCCTACACTGCCCGAAAACTACTGCACTGCCCTAAACCCTGAAACACCACCCCCAGCAAGACTACCTACACTGGCCGAACACCACTGCACTGCCCTAAACCCTGAAACACCAGCCCCAGCACGACCGCCTACACTGCCCGAAAACTACTGCACTGCCCTAAACCCTGAAACACCACCCCCAGCACGACACTCTACACTGCCCGAACACCACTGCACTGCCCTAAACCCTGAAACACCACCCCAGCACGACCCCCTACACTGCCCGAACACCACTGCACTAAACCCTGAAACACCACCCCCTGCACGACCCCCTACACTGCCGGAACACCACTGCACTGCCCTAAACCCTGAAACACCACCCCCAGCACGACCCCCTACACTGCCCTAACACCACTGCACTGCCCTAAACCCTGAAACATCACCCCCAGCACAACCCCTACACTGCCTGAGCACCATTGCTCTGCCCTAAACCCTGAAACACTAGCCCCAGCACGACCCCTACACTGCCCGAACACCACTGCACTGCCCTAAACCCTGAAACACCACCCCCAGCACGACCCCCTACACTGCCCGAACACCACTGCACTGCCCTAAACCCTGAAACACCAGCCCCAGCAAGACCCCCTACACTGCCCGAACACCACTGCATTGCCCTAGACTCTGAAACACCAGCCCCAGCAAGACCCCATACACTGCCCGAACACCACTGCACTGCCCTAAACCCTGAAACACCAGCCCCAGCATGACCCCCTACACTGCCCGAACACCACTGCAATGCCCTAAACCCTGAAACACCAGCCCCAGCACGACCCCCTACACTGCCCGAACACCACTGCACTGCCCTAAACCCTGAAACACCAGCCCCAGCACGACCCCCTACACTGCCCAAACACCACTGCACTGCCCTAAACCCTGAAACACCAGCCCCAGCACCACCCCCTACAATGCCCGAACACCACTGTACTGCCCTAAACCCTGAAACACCACCCCCTGCACCGCCCTCTACACTGCCCGAACACCACTGCACTGCCCTAAACCCTGAAACACCACCCCCTGCACGACCCCCTACACTGCCCGAACACCACTGCACTGCCCTAAACCCTGAAACACCACCCCCTGCACCACCCCCTACACTGCCCGAACACCACTGCACTGCCCTAAACCCTGAAACACCACCCCCTGCACCGCCCCCTACACTGCCCGAACACCACTGCACTGCCCTAAACCCTGAAACACCACCCCCAGCATGACCCCTTTACTGCTCGTACACCACTGCACTGCCCCAAACCCTGAAACACCACCCCCAGCACGACCCCCTACACTGCCCGAACACCACTGCACTGCCCTAAACCCTAGAGCACTACCCCCAGCATGACCCCCTACACTACCCGAACACCACTGCACTACCCTAAACCCTAAAATACTCCCCCAGCACGACCCCCTACACTACCCGAACACGACTGCACTGCCCTAAACCCTAAAACACTCCCCCCAGCACGACCCCCTACACTACCCGAACACCACTGCACTGCCCTAAACCCTAAAACACTCCCCCAGCACAACCCCCTACACTACCTAAACACCACTGCACTGCCCTAAACCCTAAAACACTACCCCCAGCAGTATCCCCTACACTACCCAAACACCACTGCACTACTCTAAACCCTAATACCCTAAAACACACCCCAGCACGACCCCCTACACTACCCAAACACCACTGTACTACCCTAAACCCTAAAACACTCCCCCAGGACGACTCCCTACACTACCCAAACACCACTGCACTACCCTAAACCCTAAATCTACCCCCAGCATGACCCCCTACACTACACAAACACCACTGCACTACCCTAAACCCTAAAACACTACCCCCAGCACGACCCTCTTCACTACCTAAACACAACTGCACAATTTGTTACAGGCGTTGCAACGCAGGCCTGTGGTGCTTACTGGAAGTAGCTGGTGGGCTGGTTGGGCCCCAGGGACTCTCAGGATTCAAGGTGACCTAATCCCCCAACTTAAAACGCGCCACGGGGCGCGTTTGCACAGTGGTGAAGGGAGGGGCGGGGCCTCAGGTGACATGTGCGCAAACACGCCCTGTGGTGCGTTTTAAGTTGGGGAGTTAATTCCCTTTGAATCCTGGGGACAACTAGCCCACCAGGTACCTTCAGTAAGCACAACAGAGTTGCGTTGCAGAGAGGTGAAAAAAGGTGCGTGGCCTCGGAACGCCTCTCTGCAACTCAGCTCTGTGGTCCTAACTGTAGGTACCTGGGGGGCTAGTTCAGGATTCAAGGGGACTTAATCCCGCAACTTAAAACGCGCCGTGGGGCGCGTTTGCACACATGTCACCTCAGGCCCCCTCCCTTCACCACTGTGCAAACGCGCACTGGCTCTGGTTAGTCAGAGTCAGTTACCACCAGTACCCGTCTGAAAAAGTTGTGGGCACAGGATGATTTTGCAACAAGGCCTCTTTCTGCTCCTCTGTTGGTTCTTTCTGCACATCTTTTGCTTCTTTCTGTGCGTTTTTTCTTCTTTCTTCACATGTCCTACCTCTGTTGGCATAGTTAGAAACTAGCATTTAAAAACCTTTGAAATTCACTTAAAAAATCATAGGTTTCAGGCACGTTATAGTTAGAAATTAGCATTTAAAAAACCTTTGAAATTCACTGAAAAACCATAGGTTTCAGGCACGTTATAGTTAGAAATTAGCAATTAAAAAACCTTTGAAATTCACTGAAAAACCATAGGTTTCAGGCACGTTATAGTTAGAAATTAGCATTTAAAAACCTTTGAAATTCACTGAAAAAACCATAGGTTTCAGACACGTTATAGTTAGAAATTAGCATTTAAAAACCTTTGAAATTCACTGAAAAAACCATAGGTTTTAGGGACAGTTATAGTTAGTTGGACATTGCACTCGTACAAAACCCGTGAAATTCCCCTGTTATAGTTAGTTCAGCTAACTATAACTCGCGCCCCGCAATGCACTGCTGATGACGTCACATATTACATCACTCATGACATGGTCAGTGACATCACTGATGACATCACTGATGACATCTCAAATGACATCACTGATGACATCATCCATGTGATAATTTCATGCATCTTCTCACACCCTAATATAACTTTTGATACACCCACTCTAAATTACAGACTGCCATTCTCAAAACCATAGACACTCCAACACCAAAAACTACATACCCACTCACTGATTCTTAGGTCTACACACACATCCACTCACTCACCTGTACAGTCACTCATACTTACAGTCACTCAGTACAGGACTATCATATGCACTCATACACCTATATAAACACTCACACACCGCCACTCATCCATAGAGGTACTCACACACCTAGTCAGTCATGCAAAAAATTAATCACACACCCATTTACTCACCTATACAGTTATACACACACCAGCTCACTTACTCATACAAATACTAGCACATTCTTACGCTCTTATACAATAACTGATACAAGCACACACGCATCCATACAGCCACTCTCACAATAACACACTCTCACTTATAGCCATTTAAATACTCTAACACACATATATACTGCCTTTTACATATGTAGTTACTTGCACATGTACCACTGAGATATACATTCACTCACTAACACACCCATACACACACTCACCCACCCAAGCAGTCCATCACAGATGCACTCTTGAAATCATGCACCCAGTGAATCACCCACTCACACATCTATGTATAGAGTCACACACACCCCACCCACACAAACACTCAGGCAGCCATACAGATACTCAGAGAACCAATCAATAACCCATATAGACACTCATGTAGCTATTCGCAAATCCATGCATCCACTTACACACCAACAAACAGACGGATACAGACATTCACACAGTTTAGTCACTAACCCATGCATTCAGTAAGATACGTTTAATCACTCACTTGTAGAGTCAGTCACTCACATACTAAATCATCCATTCAGACACTTATACACCCACTCATTCTTCAATACGCCTTTCCCTATATATATTAAACATATTTAAACTTTACAGAAACACACAGTGACTGGATGATGTCATCAGTGATGTCATCAGTGATGTCATTTGAGATGTCATCAGTGATGTCATCAGTGATGTCACTGACCATGTCATGAGTGATGTAATATGTGACGTCATCAGCAGTGCATTATGGGGCGCGAGTTATAGTTAGCTGAACTAACTATAACAGGGGAATTTCACGGGTTTTGTACGAGTGCAATGTCCAACTAACTATAACTGTCCCTAAAACCTATGGTTTTTTCAGTGAATTTCAAAGGTTTTTAAATGCTAATTTCTAACTATAACGTGTCTGAAACCTATGGTTTTTCAGTGAATATATATATATATATATATATATATATATATATATATAGATGGATAGATATTATCTACTGGCGGTCGCCAGTAGATAGTTATAGTTACAACCTATTATCCATAGGAAATCCGCGACATTCTATTTGAAATAACTCTCTTGCCGGTTGACGTATCTTCGCGAAATTTTCAAACCTCGTGGGGCGCTCCGGTCCACTCCTACCCTGAAAGTCTCGGGGTGATACGTCAAGCGGGGGCCGAGAAAAAAGGGGGGTCCCAAAACGCGTTTTCCCCTTGCATTTTCCCATAGGAAACTTTAGACACGGCTACAGCCCGAACTGCTGAACGGAATTACACCAAATTTGGCAAAGAGGTAGTTCTTGGTTCAGAAAGAACCCTTTTGTTAAATGGTGTAAATCCGTTCAGTAGTTGCTGAGAAAATCAAAAAGTAAAAGTACATATATATCTATGGGCATGGAGGATTCGCGCACCCTGAGCGCACCCTGCGCGCACCGTCCCGATCACGAGCTGCATGTTAATTGGCTGTCAGCTGGCTGTCAACATTCCGATTCAGGAAATGTTGGCAGCTATTTTGTCCCTCGGTAGAACCGAGGGACAGAAAGCATAGTGCGCAAAGCGCACAAAGGGGGCAGGGTAGAAACACCCTGACCCCTAGGTCTGCTCAGGGGGTCCCACAAGGACCCCCTGGGCAAAAAAAAAAATTTTTTTTAAAAATCGGCAGGATGCGCTCAGGGTGCGCGAATCCTGCCGAAAATCGAGCGCGGTCTCCGCGCTCGATAGTATTGGCCCCGGGTGGCCCAAGTCCCGGGGGCATGGTGGGGGATAACTTAATGTGTGGGGGCCTCAAGGGCCCCCAAGCCCCGGGGACCGCCACCCCCGGGCTTTTTAAAATGGTGCGGGAGGGCTCTGAGCCTCCCGCAGCCCCGGGGACCACCACCTCCCCGGGGCTTCTTTTAAAAACGATTAATCCTGTGTGGGGGCTCCAGCCCTCACACGCCCCGGGACCACCACCTCCCGGGGCACTAACATATTTAATATGGGGGTCCGTTACGGACTCCCAGAGCCCCGGGACCACCACCTCCCCGGGGCTGTGTACTGAATGGGAGGGGGCCGCGCGGCCCCTCCTGGAGCCCTGTGATGGCCCTGGGGACCACCACCCCCAGGGTCGGCTTCCTGCAGTGTCCCGGGTGCCTACTCCCGGGACACTGCTGTTTGCAATGACAGGACGGGAGCCTCGCGGCTCCCGTCCTGTCATTGCAAACTGCTTTGGATATTGGAAGAGAGAGCAGGAAACCTGCTCTCCTTCCAATATCCAAAGTCGACTGCTTTGCACATGGGGAGCAGCATGTTAGCTGCTCCCCATGTGTAAAAGCAATGCCGGCACCCTAGGGACGCGGGGAGCCGGCGGGACTGTGGGGGATTGGGGACCCCCACAGTCCCCAACGAGAGGCCAGGCCCCGGGGGATGGGGTCCCCGGGGCAAGTAGTGGCCCGGGATGGGGCCACGCGGCCCCCTCCCCAAAAAAAAATAAATTAAAAAAACGGAATGGCCGGCCCCGGGGATGGAGTCCCGGGGCCTTAAATGGCCAGAGGAGGGGGGCCACGCAGCCCCCTCCAAAGAATATAAATAAAAACGAGGCCATGCCCCGGGGGATGGGGTCCCCGGGGCCAATACAGGCCCAGGGAAGGGGGGCCACGCGGCCCCCTTCCCGTTTTTTTTTAAATTACAAATTAAAAAAGGGTAAGGCCCTGGGGGATGGGGTCCCCAGGGCATAAAAACAGGAAAAAGGAAGGGGGCCACACAGCCCCCCTTCAGGGGACAAAAACATTTTTTTTTTTTAAAACGATCGGCCCGCAGGCCCCGCCCCTTCCTTCACCACTCTGCAAACGCGCCCCTGGCGCGTTTGCAGAGGGGGAACGCAATTCCCCTTGAATACTGGGGGTCCCTGGGGCCAACTAGCCCACCAGGAACCTCCAGTATGCGCCAGGGGCTGCGTTGCAGAGAGGTGTAGAGAGGCCACACCCCTTTTACACCTCTCTGCAACGCAGCTCTGTGGCGCTTTTGGAGGTATATGGTGGGCTAGTTGGACTCCGGGGACCCTCAGGATTCAAGGGGACTTAATCCCCCAACCTAAAACGCGCCACGGGCGCGTTTGCACAGTGGTGAAGGAGGGGGCGGGGCTTCAGGTGACATGTGTGCAAACAGGCCCCGTGGCGCGTTTTAAGATGGGGAATTAAATCCCCTTCAATCCTGAGGGTCCCTGGGGCCAACTAGCCCAACAGGTACATCCAGAAAGCGCCACAGAGCTGCGTTGCAGAGAGGTGTAAAAGGGGTGTGGCCTCTCTACACGTCTCTGCAACGCAGCCCCTGGCGCATATTGGAGGTTCCTGGTGGTCTAGTTGGCCCCTAGGGACCCTCAGGATTCAAGGGAACTTAATCCCTCAACTTAAAACGCGCCACGGGGCGCGTTTGCACAGATGTCACCTCAGGCCCCGCCCCTCCCTTCACCATTGTGCAAATATTCCTCTAAAATCAGCCGAAATAGGAATTCCGATTTACTCACATGTTATAAGGAGAGACCTCAGTGCTGTATCTTTCAGCCCAGTACTGGTCCTGAAAAGTAATTTTAACCGTACTTACCGGTAACTTGAATTTCCTTCCATAGGCTAACATTGACTGGTTTCACTTGGAAATTCTTCTAAGTGTGGAGTTTTGGAACTTTAAAATATTCCTCTAAAATCAGCCGAAATACGAATTCCGATTTACTCACCTGTTATCAGGAGAGACCTCAGTGCTGCATCTTTCAGCCCAGTACTGATCCTGAAAAGTAATTTTAACCGTACTTACCGGTAACTTGAATTTCCTTCATAGGCTAACATTGACTGGTTTCACTTGGAAATTCTTCTAAGTGTGGAGTTTTGGAACTTTAAAATATTCCTCTAAAATCAGCCGAAATACGAATTCCGATTTACTCACCTGTTATCAGGAGAGACCTCAGTGCTGCATCTTTCATCCCAGTACTGATCCTGAAAAGTAATTTTAACCGTACTTACCAGTAACTTGAATTTCCTTCATAGGCTAACATTGACTGGTTTCACTTGGAAATTCTTCTAAGTGTGGAGTTTTGGAACTTTAAAATATTCCTCTAAAATCAGCCGAAATACGAATTCCGATTTACTCACCTGTTATCAGGAGAGACCTCAGTGCTGCATCTTTCAGCCCAGTACTGATCCTGAAAAGTAATTTTAACCGTACTTACCGGTAACTTGAATTTCCTTCATAGGCTAACATTGACTGGTTTCACTTGGAAATTCTTCTAAGTGTGGAGTTTTGGAACTTTAAAATATTCCTCTAAAATCAGCCGAAATACGAATTCCGATTTACTCACCTGTTATCAGGAGAGACCTCAGTGCTGCATCTTTCAGCCCAGTACTGATCCTGAAAAGTAATTTTAACCGTACTTACCGGTAACTTGAATTTCCTTCATAGGCTAACATTGACTGGTTTCACTTGGAAATTCTTCTAAGTGTGGAGTTTTGGAACTTTAAAATATTCCTCTAAAATCAGCCGAAATACGAATTCCGATTTACTCACCTGTTATCAGGAGAGATCTCAGTGCTGCATCTTTCAGCCCAGTACTGATCCTGAAAAGTAATTTTAACCGTACTTACCGGTAACTTGAATTTCCTTCATAGGCTAACATTGACTGGTTTCACTTGGAAATTCTTCTAAGTGTTGATTTTGAAACATAAAATATTCCTCTAAAATCAGCCGAAATCCGAATTCCGATTTACTCACCTGTTATCAGGAGAGACCTCAGTGCTGCATCTTTCAGCCCAGTACTGGTCCTGAAAAGTAATTTTAACCGTACTTACCAGTAACTTGAATTTCCTTCCATAGGCTAACATTGACTGGTTTCACTTGGAAATTCTTCTAAGTGTGGAGTTTTGGAACTTTAAAATATTCCTCTAAAATCAGCCGAAATACGAATTCCGATTTACTCACCTGTTATCAGGAGAGACCTCAGTGCTGCATGTTTCAGCCCAGTACTGATCCTCAAAAGTAATTTTAACCGTACTTACCGGTAACTTGAATTTCCTTCATAGGCTAACATTGACTGGTTTTCAGCAAAAAGTTTCAGTGTTGATTTTCACAAACTACAAATATTCCTTAAAAATCGCCTGTATGACTTAAACGCATTCTTTCAACTGTTTACAGGAGATGCACCAGTGCTGGATCCAGGATCCAACACTGAGTAAGAAAAAGTAACGATAACAGTTTTTACCTGCTAAGTGAATTTCCTTCCATAGGATAACATTGGTGATTCTATGAGAAAAAGTTTCTAAGTGACAACTTTTAAAATACAATAATATTCCTTAAAAATCACGACTGTAACCAAAACACTTTTACTCAACTGTTTACAGGAGATGTACCAGGACTGAATCTAGGATCCAGTCCTGTGGTTAGAAAAGTAATCCATAAAGTAACTAATTGCATTTAACTAGAAATTCACATTGAGCAGAATGTTGCATTGTGTTTGAAAATGTGTTGCCCATTGCAACAACTGTAACTACTGTACTTAAAAGTCTATTGCCTATCTGCAAAGTATTTAAACTAAAGTAATTCATTAAGAGAAAGTATTTTTGTAATGTAATGTATAATGTAATTACAATGTAATTTAAAAAATAAAATATGTAAAAAAAAATGTTTCAAAAAATGTAGTAAATCAGTATGAAAAAAATTAAAATAACAATTAATACATTTAAAAATTGTCATTTACAAAACCTTTGAAATTCACAAAAAAACGTAGGTTTCAGGCAAGTTATAGTTAGAAATTAGCATTTAAAAACCTTTGAAATTCACTGAAAAAACCATAGGTTTCAGACACGTTATAGTTACAAATTAGCATTTAAAAAACCTTTGAAATTCACTGAAAAACCATAGGTTTCAGACACGTTATAGTTACAAATTAGCATTTAAAAACCTTTGAAATTCACTGAAAAACCATAGGTTTTAGGGACAGTTATAGTTACTTGGACATTGCACTCGTACAAAACCCGTGAAATTCCCCGTTATAGTTAGTTCAGCTAACTATAACTCGCGCCCCGCAATGCACTGCTGATGACGTCACATATTACATCACTCATGACATGGTCAGTGACATCACTGATGACATCACTGATGACATCTCAAATGACATCACTGATGACATCATCCACGTGATAATCTGATGCACCTCCTCACACCCTAATATAACCTTTGATACACCCACTCTAAATTACAGACTGCCATTCGCAAAACCATAGACACTCCAACACCAATAACTACATACCCACTCACTGATTCTTAGGTCTACACACACACATCCACTCACTCACCCGTACAGTCACTCATACTTACGGTCACTCAGTACAGGACTATCATATGCACTCATACTCCTATATAGACACTCAAACACCGCCACTCATCCATAGAGGTACTCACACACCTAGTCAGTCATGCAAATAATTAAACACACTACCATTTACTCACCTATACAGTTATACACACACCACCCCACTTACTCATACAAATACTAGCACATTCTTACGCTCTTATACAATCACTGATACAAGCACACACTCATCCATACAGCCACTATCACAATCAGTCACTCTCGCTTATAGCTATTTATATACTCCAACACACATATATACTGCCTTTCACATATGTAGTTACTCACACATGTACCACTGGGACATACATTCACTCACTAACACACTCTTACACACACTTACCCACCCATAAAGTCTATCACAGATGCACTCTTGAAACCATCCACCCAGTGAATCACCCACTCACACATCTATGCACAGAGTCGCACACACCCCTCCCACACAAACACTCAGGCACCCATACAGATACTCACACAAGCATTCAATAACTCAAATAGACACTCATGTAGCTATTCACAAACACATGCAGCCACTTACACAGCAACAGACAGACGGATACAGACATTCACCCAGTTTAGTCACTAACCCATGCATTCAGTACGATACGTTAAATCACTCACTTATACAGTCAGTCACGCACCTACTAAATCATCCATACAGACACTTACACAACCACTCATTCTTCAATACGTCTTTTCCTATATATATTAAAAATATTTAAACTTTACAGAAACACACAGTCACTGGATGATGTCATCAGTGATGTCATTTGAGATGTCATCAGTGATGTCATCAGTGATGTCACTGACCATGTCATGAGTGATGTAATATGTGACGTCATCAGCAGTGCATTGCGGGGCGCGAGTTATAGTTAGCTGAACTAACTATAACGGGGAATTTCACGGGTTTTGTACGAGTGCAATGTCCAAGTAACTATAACTGTCCCTAAAACCTATGGTTTTTTCAGTGAATTTCAAAGGTTTTTTAAATGCTAATTTGTAACTATAACGTGTCTGAAACCTATGGTTTTTTCAGTGAATATATATATAGATATAGATATAGATATAGATATATATGTTTATTTATATATCATCAGGCTCCAAGAAATACGGGGCACTCACGAGGTGTCAATTTCCATTATTTATTCAGGGCAGACGCATTTCGGAAGAATGCCTTCTTCAATGCCTCATAGAATAAAAACATGTCACTCACGCATCTGAAATAAGAGTTGGGCAAGATCAAAAGACAATAGATAAGGGTAAGGATAAATCGCATTTAGATATAAGTAGGTGTGAATATTATAATAGAAATCCATCTCTCAAATAGACAATTTTGATTTATTACTAATTTCTAGGTGGTTCTATTGACAAGGATACACAAAAAGAACAATTCACCTAAGTGATTATCACCTTAATAATATAGGTGAGTTTTTCAATAAGATCTTTTTAAATATTACACAAATAAAAGGGATGAATGGAAGATTGATAGATAATTCTACTTCACGGTCTGAAATGGGAGAGCAGGGGTGGTGTGGTTATGTTTATTAAAACAACACCAGAATCATTAAGTTTATAATTGTCATGATGATAAACAACACCAGAATCATTAATTTTGTAATTGTCATGATGATAAATGTAGTACAATAAGTTTATAAGTATTTTGTATTTTTATACAGTGGAGTTTATATTTGGTTTATATTTTAAAACAGGTTATGAATTTGAAAGAGAGATAGAATACACATTGTCCTGAAGAAGGTGGTTTTATGCAGTTTGGGTACCACCGAAATGCGTCGATGCTGGGTTTTTAAGAGGTTACATCCAATGAACAAATAGCATTGATTATAAAGAAATTAAATATTGTCAATACTGTTACTAATTCAGATGGAATAACCATTGTCAAAGATACATTTTTATATCTGTTCTTATTTCTCTCTGATGTTTTTTAACAATATTTTGTAATTATTGTCTGGTATATGTTTTTTAATTAATAATGTAATGTACATTCTGATGATGTTTTAATTTATTAAAAGAAAGATATAGATAAATACATTCCCCTTGGTATTTCCTTTTCAGTACTGGTGAAGTTTGAGGGTTTGAATGATTTGCAAAAAGTAGTGGATATTGATTTGGCAAGAGTTGTTTTTTTTTTTTAATAAAAACAGTCCATCCTGAACCAGAACACAAGCAACCTGGGAGCAGTTTTGCCTTTGTTAGGGCTCATCAGCCAGGCATAGCTTGGTTTCAGTGGCACAGTGATTATAGGACCCCGTCTAAACATTTACATCACTCTTAGGGCATCAAAATTAAGTTGATAGAAGGAATGATGAGTTAATCTCAGTCACTGGCAATTGCTCGGGTCGCATCCCGATCTATCGTTTTTCTCCACCATGCCACCTCAGTTTGGACCCAAACTCTGGCAAATCACTCTTTAAAAATGCTCCCCTGGGAACAGTCCAGCCTTAACTGCCAGGCAGGTCCTCCCTGAACTGGAACATAAGCAACCAAACTCGGGTGTAAACTGAGGTGACATGGTGTGCAAAATAATGATACACTGGGATGCGGCCCAAGTAATTACCAGTTGCTGAGATTAATTAAAGTATTCCGTCCAACACTTTTGATTAAGCTTACAACTCCAAAAGGCATTAAAATTAAGTATGAATCTTCATCTTATGATTTATCTGTTCATAATCAGGGGAACAGGTCAAGATTTGCTCAATTATCAAGACCCGCAGATACCTGGGAGGTGTAAATTGTGCCTACAGACAATTTTGAAAATCTGCTTATCACTAAGGGAAATCACTCAAGACAAGTTATACTGCCACAAAGACGGGGAAGCAGTACAAGAGAAGTAGTTGAGCAAGAATGGGGACGGCTAGCATCAGCTCTGGCAAATAATGGAAAAAATTGTGATTATGACTGAATGCCATAAAAACTCCCATGTTCGAAAGATGAGTACCAAGTGCAACATTTTCCATGCTAATCATTGGTAAAGTGCTTGTGCTCTATCCCTAAAACATGGTACAATTGGCATCTACCTGATTGGTACATTTAATTTACTTGTAAGTCCCTAGTAAATGGTACTATTTGCACCCAAGGCTTATAAATTAAATGCTACTAGTGGGCTTGCAGAACTCATTGTGACACCCACTAAAGTAGCCTTTTAAAACATGTCTCAGGCCTGACACTGCAACCTGTAGTGCAGTTTTAAACTGCCATTTCAACGTGGCATAATAAACCTTTTGCAAGGCCTAAACCATCCATGTTAATACTTATATGTCACCCCTAAGGGGGGCCCTAAAGGCTCATATGGCAGAGTGCATTGTATTTAATAAGTAAGGCATGTGTCCTTACATTTTACAGTCCTGGCAGTGATAAACATATAAAGTCATTTTTACTTTTGGAAGGCATTTCTCTCCCATTTATTAACACTGGATTATCTTATTACATTTACTAAGTGCTAACTTTATATTGATAGCGGGTAAAGATATGCTGTTTACACTCAAATGAATTGTAATTTAAAATCCTCTTTAATGATGAGGTCAGATTTTAAGTTCCAATTTTGAAAATGCCACTTTTAGAAAGATATTATTTTCTAGTCCCCACCAACTGTGCCTTCTGCCAGTGTCCTCAGTCACATGACTGTGAATCGCTCTGCTTTTGAGGTTTGTGTATTACTTCCAGGAAAGTCACACAAAGACGGCTAATGTGTAGACAGATTGAGCTCTCGTGACAGGATAACAGGGAAGGAGGTGTGCCCAGCCTCACTTACACTTCAAAAGACTTTGCCTACATCACACACAAAGGAACCTGACACCAGGCCTGCCCTGCCCTGCCTTGTGTCACCCAAGACAGCTTGGAGCCTTGGCCAGGGGAAGGGAAGGAACTTTCCAGACTCAGTTGTGGGGGTAAGACAGGGAGTTCCCCAACAGAAATGCTGGGACCAGGTATAAAAACTGGACCTCCAGAGCTGCTTATCAGAACATTCCTGGACCTGTGGAAGCTAGAAAAGAAGCACTGCCCTGCTGCCAGAGGACTACCCTTCTGCTTGAAGGAATGTCTTTCTGTCTGAGGAAGTAGATTGAACATGATTGCCTTCATCCCAGGCTACCCAAAGTGACTCCAAGGGTCAGTTGGCTGACCCACTATGTGAGCTACAGGGACAAAACAAGTTTCAGAGGCCTTCCTGACACTGCCCAGCTGACCTGCGGCAACTGGACCTACCTGTATCTGCCCTGCTGCAGGCCCCTCCTGGAGTGAGTCCTGATCCCCAAGAGGTGACCCACAGATCCTTGACCCTTGGCTGGCACCTGTGAATGCTTCTCCTAAAAGAAAATGTGAAAATCATGAAGTTGGGCTCCTCTCGACAGCAAATTCACCAGCAACAAGGCTCTGCAGTCAGCGACAAACGTCATTGCTATGTTCTGGTGAAACCAGCTCCTCATGCCAACAGCGACGACGACACTGCAAGACCTGAACTTCACGCTACAACAACAACAGTCCGAATGACCGCCAACAGCTCTTCGGGCTACTGAGACAGCTGTCCGCTATGCTCAGTCTCCTTCCCACTGCCTCCTCCACTGTGAATGAAACTCTTCACACCAGATTTAGAAGGTAACTTTTCAGCAGGACTAACCTGGTCTCTGCATACAACCCATGCTCCATCACAGTCAGTCTGAACTTGTGACTTTCCCCTGGTCTAGCAAGACCAGATAACCATGAGTGGCGCTTTGTGCTTTTACGTATCTCCGGTTCTACTGATTGGATTTTTGTCGTTCTGCTATCATTTTTTTATTAAAATGTACTCTGTTTTACTAAATTGATTTGGGACTTTTCTTGTGTTGTGTTTTTCACTTTATCAATGTTTGTGTACTCCATAAATACTTTACACATTCCCTTTAAATTTAACCTGACTATTTTCGTGCCAAGCTACCAGATGGTTAAGCGCAGGTTAATTTTGTGACATTTGTTGTTCACCCTGACAAGGATTGTGGCTGTTGTCTGAGAGGGGCTTCCAGCCCCCTCAACAAATAACCCAATTTCTTAAACGTAGTATAGATATTCTTAATGTGTATATCCTCCACGTTGGTCCTCAGAGGCACAACGTGCTTGGCATGTCTTGGGAAGACTATGTGAAGTGATACCAATATGGTTAGGAAAGATTGTCTATTGTAGATTTGTGGGGATTTTACCACTTTTCCCAAGCATGAAATAGCCAACAGTGAGGTAATTGAAGGCCTGTACCAAGTAGGGGTGGATGGTAAACTCCGCTCAACCGGCGGAGTTTGCTGAGTTTTTCCCACTCCACGCTTCGCTTGGAGTGCAGCAAAAACTCCCCCAATCGCCTCATTGTGGAGCTTTTTTCATGTGCGGCTCGCCAACATTAAGTTGGCATGCAAACAAGAAAAAGTGAGCACTACACCACCTCTCGAGATTTCTCAATGTGGGCGGTCATGGCAGGTTGCTATCGCTCGTGTTGAGAAGGCTGCCACTCAAATAGAAAATCTACTCGAGTAGCACAAAGAAGCAGTGCCCTCTGGCGCACAGTGTGGTGTCATTCATGCTGATTTTACAGCGTGGCACAAGCTCACAGTGCTAAAAATCAGCAGAAGCAGCTCTATGGACCGGAATTCCACCGCTTGTAGAACTCTGCAGAATTTCGCAGAGTTTTTAGGTAACTCCACGGAATTCCACTGAGTAAAACTCAGTGAGTTCTGCCTACCCCTAGTACCAAGGTATACCAAAGCCTATTCTGAGTTGGACAAAACCTAGTAAAAAAAGGAAAGCTTTTTCAATGTTTCTCACAAAAAATGGTCTGCGTTTCTTGAACAGTCGTACCAACTTGGATTCCCCTGCTTGTAACACATTTAGTTGTGGTGCCTGGGCCTCAATCATTAGTACTATTTAGTCAACATTGAAGGATAAAAAATGGTGGCTGACCTGGAAGTTATACAAAGAGTCAAAAGTGATCACAATCCTCTTGCACCCCACCTATATACTAACGGGGGAGTAGGGATGGCGCGAGTGAATGTATATAACAGACTACCATTAACTATTTCTCAGAAGTCATCCCGCCCGATGATAGGAAATCAGTTGGTTGGGACTGTGATAAACACCATAAAGATATTCCATTACTTAATCACAAAGTATCTAGAGTAGGTGCTATTTTCTTAGATGAAACCGTGGGGAGTAAAGTTATTATTCTGGATGGCTTTGAAGCAATGCTGACTGAGATAAAATTATTCTGGTCTCAACTGATGAGAACATTGGACAACAGCCCAGCTATAGAGGATTCTTGTAGCCGGTATTACCAAGAGTGTTGAAGCATGAAAGTCTATGATGCATTACTCATTTGACACCTTCTACCATTGAACTGAAGTGCATTTCGACAGAACAGGAGGGAGTACAAAAATGTGTAAAGAAACAAAAAAGATGGAAGAACAACATAGAGTCTGGATAAAGCCAATGGATGCATCTGATAAGAGGGATGAAAAAACGTTTTGAAAAATTGTCACTGATGTAGGGAAGGGAAGGCAAGGGTGATTAAGCAGCATTGTCATATTGGGGCCAAGGAATGGTTGAGCTATTTTAGTAATTTATGTATAACAAATTCCTCTGTAAGTGACAATAGCATGGAAATAAATGAGTTGTCTGGTGGAAAAATACATATTTGTATATTTTGGTTCCAAAAGTAGAAAGAGCGATCCTCAGTAAGAAAAGGAATAAAGCACCGAGTCCTGATTTGAATCCCGTTGACCTGTACCATGAGGAGCCACAGTTCTGGTCCTGTGATATTACTAAGGTATTTAATGCTGCTGCCACAAGTGTCATGATGTCACCTTCATTGTGTTCTTCGATTCCGGTACCACTGCACAAAAAAGGCAGTCCATCAAATTACCGGCTGATCTCATAATTGGACAGTGCAGGAAAGATTCTTGATAAAGTGCATATAAATAGACTTTAGAGCTGGATGGACACCAAGAACCTACCTTCTGACTGATGCACAGATTGGCTTCAGGTCTCGGATTGGAAAGGTGGATGAAGCAGTTTGCTTATACATGATTGCATTTAAGTATACAGTGGTTAAGAAGAGTCCACTGTATGTGATCCATGTAGACCTGAAGTCAGCCTTCAAACTTGTTAACCAGGAGAAGTTATGCTTATCTGTACACATGATTGGAGTTGATAACTCTCTCCTGACCATAATGATTGCATGCTAATAGCTGGCCAGAATCCGGTATGGACCTTTAGGGGAATACAGTGATACTTTTGAGATTGAAAACGGAGTTAGGTAGGGTTGTGTGCTAGCATCAGTCCTTTTTAGTCTATTTCTAAATGGTGTGGCTGACCATTAGTTAAAAGCAGATCTTGCTGTCCCAATTATAGTTGGTAAGAAGGTCCCAGTCCTGCATTTCACGGATGACGTTGTTTTCTTAGCTAGGACTGAAGATGCAATACACAAATTCTTGGAGTGTTTTGCAGATTAGTGCACCTCAAATGACCAAATTAAAAATGCTAACAAAACTTAGGTCATGCTAGTAAAAACATCCCAACATCTTAGGAGAAAGCGCAGGGTCCATGATGTACCACTAGAGTGTGTATCACACTATGACTATCTGGGCATATGCTTTAAAAAACAGCTGAGGTGGAACGCCCAGCTAGACAAGTCATGTGTTCTCCTAGGACATTCCACAGGGGCTATGCTTGGCTTCAAACAAAAGGTGGACAGCCAAACAACAACAATATTTTCCAAATATATAATCAAAAAGAGATTTCAGCTGCATTGTGTGAAGCAGAGACCTGTTGGTACTTCAACTTAAACAAGATACAAGTGCAGAGAACAATATTTCAAGGTCCCTGCTTCTATTAGGTGCCAAAACCTCACTAGTGTCGCTATACCTTGAGCTTGGTATCTGTACTATTACCGACCAGGCTACTTTGAAGGCTGTGTTATATTGTGTTAGTCTACACAGGAATCCCTGTGCAGCAATTTATTTAAAATCAGTTTTGGGAATGGCTACATATGGAGGGTAGAGCAGCAGCAATTGGTTGAGTTATGTCAAGAATTTTCTAAGATCTTTACAGCCAAAGTGCTACCGGAAGGATCCTTCCTAGCTTGGCAAAGATGCAATAGACATTGGTAAGAACTGGTATTGGACTCCTAGGGTAGGGGAAAAAATGTCCAAAGTAGGGGGAGGAAGTTTACTGACAGGGCACCTCGCAAACAAAATGGAATTAAGGACGAGAAGTATGTGGACGCCTGCTACCTGAAATTCAAATGTACATTTTACAAAACTCCTTCATTGGGACCTTTCCAACTAGGGAATACCTAGCAAGTCATGGTAGGTGCCTGGGGGAGATGATGTTTGTGACTGTATCCTTGATGGGAAAGACACCATTAAGCACTATCTGCTGTTCTGCCCAAATTTTGATTGCACATAGACGATGGCTGTTTCCCTTATTTGGTCTTTATGGTGGTGATTCTGTATTGGAGGCTCTGACTCTATGCGTCAGGTCACACGAATCGATCATTTTTGGCTATGTATTTTTCTATTCATTGGCAGTATTGCTGCAAATCAAAAAACAGGGATATTAGGTTTAATCAGGCCCGGTGTTCTACTGGTTGGAATACAGGAAAGCTAGTCCCTGATAACATATGATGCCCAACTGCTATGTTTGGTGGTGCATATAAAAGGAATAAATGTTAAAAATGAATTCTTGATAGAAGTAATCAATTAGGTATTGATTGCTAATATGTGTACAGTAGGCTGAGGCTCACCTAGCCAAATGATTAAATTGTTAGAATAGCATAGAGCGCAATGAAGTGGATATTGTAATTGTGCAAGTGGGGGGTTTAGGGCTGTTTTAACTATTTGTTATGTAATAATTAAGTGTTAATTTTGGGTTGTAATGATATTTTCTATATTGTAAAGCTGTTGCTGATGACAATAAATAAATAGCTAAATATATCATGAAATTAAGCTAACGCATTATAAAAATAAATCAAGAATCCATTAAGAAAGACGTTTGTGCCACCAGCACCCAAAATTATACTATCTTTGCTCAAATGAGTATATAAAGGATGCTTTGTACCTGTGTGCTAGCACTTCCCTATACATTTTCAGCAAAATCCATGCAACTCAACATTTGTACAAGTAGAAAAAACTTCTGACCTGCCGTAGACATTTAGCAAGTCACTCCTGTGGAGTTTAATTTGCATGTCCATGGAGTGCCATATGTTCAGGTAGTTTTCTTTTGTCTACAAAATATGTGTCTAGAATATTTTGGTATGCTGTCATTCTGCTCTCATTTAAAAATAGGTTCTTAACAACCTCAACATTTCTGATACAAAAGTTGAGAATACAAATTGCTATTGGAGATGACCTGATCACTAATTTCTTAACATTCTGTCCACTGCCCAAGCAGGAGTAGAATAATCCTCTCGTAACTTGAAAAAGTATGGTTATGACATACCCGAGAGCGAGGAAAGGACACTGTTTGAAACTGCAACTGGAACTTATGAAACGGAAACCTTAATAGAGAGTTTCATTTGGCTTATTAAACATAAGTTGGAAATATGAAACATGATCTGCATCCAAGGATGGAGTACTCAAGAAATAGAATATCACAGCTAGAGCACACAACAGTGAAAACATGTGAAGAACGTTCATTTTCAACATGATACTTTAATTACACCTCTGAATTGTAAAATATTGCCTTTTAAAAGACCACTAAATAAATTCTAAACATATAAGGGGCTGGTCAGATAGGCTACTTACACTGTGAGCAATTTACACATGTAATTTACTCTTACACTTTTGAGTAACCACTACTTGAAACTATTCATAAAATACGAGGCTAAAGTTGATCAAAGGTGTAGACCTAGACGTTTCCATCTCCTGTAAAAAAAAGGTGGATCTCAACTTACAAATGTAAGTTACTACTGCCCAAAAAAGAAACAGTAGTAAGTCCAACACCACACATGGCCACCCACTGGGGCTGCAACACCCTCCCATAGAAATCAATGGAGGTAGGGACTTAAAATAAAACCCCTAAGGGACTAATATTAAATTGCATTAAATAATTTCAAATATTTAAAAATAATAACCTTTTTAATTTACAAAATAATTATATATTACATCTACATAATATAATTAATTTATTTTTATTTAATTTTATACATCATTTTTAACAATGATTAATGCATAATAAAAACATATGTTTTACATCATGTGGGAATATGTGTTCTTAAATTTAAACTTCTGCAAAATAATTTGAATACTAATAGGATTACTCTTTTGTGGGTGTGTACATCTCCCTCCCTAAACCGCTACACTAAGCCTCACTAAACCCCGCCTTATTCCTCTTTAAACACCCTTTACTAGTAAGTATTCCCCATTTTCCAGTCATCCCTTCCATCCCTACCACATTTACTACTTAAATGCATCTTCTCTGGGAGGAGATCTCCACACAGAAAAAGATAGTACAGGCAGAGGCTGAACCTTTGCATGTATGTTTGTGAATAGCATTTTGTAGACTGTTTGTAGCACTTTTGTGGAAATACAAAACATAATACAAAATGCAGTTTGTGAACAGGCGATATACTAATCATTTGAAGTGGCAGCTAGCATTAGCAACAGTGTAGCACTTGTTTGACAAAGTCACTTTACATCTATCACTGTTGTGTATGTTGTTTTGTAGGAAAGTGCCTTTTTGTATGGTCACCCCCCACGTTTTGCTCTAATGCTGATGGTTATGACTCTGATAGTACACTGGAGTCTGCTGCCCAGACCCCTGTGCCATTGCTCTCTCCCTAAAAGGGTTATGTATAAATTGGAATTCACAATTGACAAGGACTTTACCCCCTTATAAGTCCCTAGTATTTGGTACCAGGGGTACCCAGAACATGGGTGGTAAAGGGGTCCCCAGAGTCTGCAGCACTGTTTGTGCCGCCCTGGTTGACCTAAGTAAACTACTGACAGCAGACCGTCTGTTGCAGACTGCAGAACGTGTAAACTGCTCCGATTTGACTTGCCCTCAACATGTGTGGCAAAGTCAATGCACTGCTTGTAATATATGTCAAACACCCGTAAGGAAGGCCTCCTAAAGCCCAGGAGGCAGGGTGCATTATATTAAAGGTATGGGCCTGTAAGTGCAGTAAGTGCAAGCTTCTATGCCCCTATAGTGACCTTTTCCATTAAAGGACACTATAAGTGATAGACGGTCCATAGGATGACATGGACTGGTACACTGGCAAACACAAAGTTGGCAGCTCCATTATGGTTCCGCCTAAATATGTCATGTTTGGTATCAAACAACGTGCCTTCTCACCCCTGACATAAATCTCATGTCGAAGATGATGTGGCATGCACCCAGGCAGCTACCTTAGAGGTTGCCCACCTAGTTGCCCCAGCTTCTCTGTTTTCTGGCTGTCATCCTGCACTTGCTACCACCAAGACAGGATTCCGACCTTCTGCCAGCAGTGTGATCACTCCCAGGAGTCAGGAACAAACATCTGGGCAGGAAGGAGGTCACACCTCCTCCCTCTCCAGAAGGCTAGTGAAGTGGCACATCAAGGCGGTGAGCTTCAAAGGCTGCACCTCCTCTGATATGAATCAGGGCTGACTCCCAGAGGAGGAAACTGTCCTCCCCCTGCCCCAGGCACATTTGCACCCTAGTAGGTGGGAAATTAGATAGTCAAAAAGGTGTACACCACCAGAAGACTAGCCACACCTCCAGGGTGGGTAGTCTGGTCTGCACACTGAAAGAAGGGTTCTGGCATTTTTAGAAGTGGCAGAAAAGAGTGTTCTGGGTAGAAAACAGGACCTACACACCCCAATGTGGCCACCTCGGAGACGGATTAGCAGCTGGAGCAAGCAGCCCATTGATCACTTGCACCCACATCCCTAACACCCCTAAATTTAGGATTTAAGGGCTACCGCTGACACCAGAACCACAGTTCTGAACATCCTGCATCAAAGAGGACAAAAAAGAGACCCATGTTTGCGACAACAGGACTTGCACAAAGCAAAAGAGGGATACTCTGCACCTGTCGCACTGCTTCTCGAACTGCCTGATCGAGACTCACCCTAGGCTAACTCTTGGTTCCTCCAGACAGAGGGACCCCTGTGAAAGCCTGAAGCACCTTCAGACTCCCTTGGACTACTGGCAGTAGTCCCCGGAAACTGCAGGTAAAACAACGCTCTGGATCCAAAGAATCGTTTGCCATTGGGCCCTCTGTGGGATCGCCCAAATCCAGATGGTCTAGTGCATTGTGGCAACTATGATCCTGCCTCCCACGAAGTTACAGGCAGCTACCACGTTCCCCGTGACCACCGTATGTCGAAGTGCCTTTTTCCAAGGATTACCGCTGCTGAGGATTGTTGGTCGCCAGTCTGGCAACCGACCCCTACACTCAATGCAGCACCTAGAGGGGACTTCATCCGACCTTCGATTGACATCAGCAACCACCCCGTTATTGTGTTTTTGCATCTTGTTCCCCGCAGCACCATATAAGCAGTAAAAGCAGCTCTCCGGCAGCTCAAATTCAGCACCAGGGAGAGCCAGGACAACCCTGCACCGAGGCTCCACAGGCGAGGTAAAATTGAATTGACTTTTGATGGCCTGGTCCTGGGACCCGCATCATCTTTATCCTGCAAGGGTACCACACAACTTTTCCTGCAAGTGACCAATTGTCACTAGTGGTTTTTCCCATTGACCGCAATGTTAAAGTTTCACTGTATTATTTTGCACTCATTTTATATTGCTTCAAAATCTGTAACTCCGATTATATGTATGCTACTCTGCTCATTTTAGTGTCTAAATTAAGATAAAAGTGATTACTTTGTGTATCTTTTATGGTTTAAACTAAAACCGAAATAAAGAATAAAGAAAGAAAGATAAAAATGCAGTCTATTTTTATAAATTGGTGTCGGATTTCTCTTGAGTCGTGCCAATTACTTATCAGTCATGTTGGTTCTCTGAAATGCTCAACACATGTTCCTCTAGTAAAGCGTGACTGCTCTTTGCCACACTACCAGGACTGAGGTAAGGATTTATTATTGTGAATCCAAGGTAAATATGGGGGGTCTGTGAGAGTATTGCATGATGAACCCTAACCAGCATAACCGCATAATACTCCCCCCTTCCTACATGTATTACATTGGTTTGTGACATTTCTCTAGTGCTTTCACACCTGGGCTAGGCACCAACGAGCCCTCCAACTGGTCGACCAGATAGTAACCTAATCTTTCAGGGCATGCATGTGGTAACTGGTGTTGGTATTAAAGATATGACAGGAAGCAAATTTAGTGATTGAAAGCACTCGTCACATTTTTAAAGCAACAGTAAGGATTTTAGAATGCTAATTAAGAGCAGTGCAAAATGTTTGATAGATCTAGTTAGTTGAAATAAAAGGGCCACGTTTTGTGTAAGGACGTGGATAGTTTCTGTTTAAAAAAATCTAAAAACTAACAAAGACTTTGATGGTTACGTTCTGTTATTTTTGGTCAATTACTGTAAACAAAAGGCAGACTATCCAGTCAAGACGAAGCGGAAACATCAAGCCGACCATGAAAGCATGAACACTTGGAAACAATGAAAGCCAAAAAAACGACACACAAACAAATACATTTTCAAACGCTTTCAAAATCATTTACTGATCAGAATAATATTTTCCAGCTCGTTATTCACGGGTACCTTTTGAAACAACCCCCTCGTTATGCGTGTTTCCTACTTAAAACTGAATGATATATGAAACACGCATTGCAACTTTTAATTTAATCGCGAAGTGCAAATGGACCCTGCTCGCTCAGCTGTGCATGACACGTTGCTGCTCGAGGCAGTTGTGTTTTGACATTTCCCCCCATACTTCTCATGTCTTCTAAGTAAACTTAATTCATTAGCGAGGACGTGGTGAGCAGATCGCCCGGGCTTGTAACGCGCTGTAAATCAGCCTTGCAGAAGACGAGAGGGCATTCGTCAAAACATCTTTTATCTGAAACTGGGTTCACGCTCAGCTACCTACAGCGCACTCGGGGTGCTAGCCATGACATTCAAGGGTTAATAGGATTTCCTATTACCAGTAAACCTTGCTTGTCGTTATTTCCATTTCTCTGCCCCCTCCTGTCCCCCCTCTTTTTTTAACTGATTCGTAGCACAAAAATCTTCCTGGACACCTAATTATGAGGCCAACTCACAGCTGTCTGCATGGAGAAGCCATTAAATTCGGAAGTTGAAGCCTCCATAATTCCCCAAACTTCCCTGTTGTGAATATTAAGAAAAGATTTTTGCATGTCATATGCAGCTCGGCCGCCGAGTGAATGGCGCTGGAAATGACGGGTCCTGAATGCTTGTCCATCACTCCATTCACTGGTTACAGGTGGGCTCATTTTCCACTTCCAGATACCGGCCTGCTATGACAGCAGCCACTTAATTTGCATGTTCGACAGACAACAAACGGCCCTGTGCATGTCAAAATAGGTGGCGATGCGTGACAGTTGCTACACAATACTGTCTCCTCTTTGCCTGACCTCTGACCGGCCTACATGTCTTTTTTTCGCAATCGGGGGGGGGGGGGGGTGAGAATAAATTTGGTAGCAGGCCGATTATTTTTCTTTGTCTCTTCTCTCTCAGTTTATTTAAGTAACTTTCATTCCGTTTTCTTTATTTTCATCTTAACGTCTAGAAACCTCTGGCTTTGGAGCATCATGAAATGTAAAAATGTCCGCGCTGGTGACATGAAGGTGCCTTGTTAAAACCCTACCTATTTAAATTGAGAGGAGGCGCTTTACACATGTAAATGTAACCTTTCAGAAAGCCACTGTCTGTCTTAATATCTACTGAAGGAAATCACCCCAAAACTTAACAAGAATTGTGTACTCCTTAACTACAGCCCTGTCACATTTTAGTTTGAATGTTAATAGACATCTTCTATTTTGTGCTTCTTCGGAATCTTTTAAAGAACATTTTGCCAATGTAGTGAGTGGTACGAGCAACAGGAAGATAGTCGAAAAAGTGATGCAAATCCCAAAACATTATAAAGAGGTGCAGATCCGTAATCACATTTGTAAAAGGTGCAATTCAAAAGCAAAGTTCATTTTTGGGAAAAAATCAATTGCTCCAGCAGTACATGTTACTCTCACATACATTTTCACGTGTCCATCTAACTTTAACGTAACTCATGATATCAGTTAACATAGCACATACCTTTCAATAGCACTTCATGGATGGCGAAGGGAGAGGACTGGATTATAGCTGATTCAACCAAACACTTGAGTGTTGACCGAGCTGTGCTGCCCATACATTGCAAATTAATGTAATAATTTCCTCCAGGTCTTATTTGAGGGATATTCTGGCTTTCATTAGAAAATAAACAATAACAACAGATAATGCCGCACTTGGACACCCCACACATTGTGGTTCAGTGGCCATTTTGTGTCCTAGAGTATGAAGATCTCAGATAACCACACCCACTGGATGGCATTTGGGCCTATTCTGTTGGGCTAGAGAGTGTGTCGTTTTTTCTGCTTTAAGGAAGACCACAGTGCAGTTATACCCTTAGGAGTAGATCTGCTATTTCAAGTATACTAAAGAATAAGGCATATTGCATTACAGAAGAAGGTAAATTCAGAAGTATTGTAGTGCAGCATTGTAGTCTAGAACGTCTCCTGGTGGCTGTCGGAACTCAGACCTACCCCCACGCCAAAAGGCCATGCCCTCAACCTCAGCATCATCCTTGACAGCGAACTCTCCATGAAACGTCAGGTCAGCGCCATCTTCTCAGCCTGCTTCCACATGCTCCGCAAAATTTTTCAGTGGCTCCCCATCACCACCAGGAAGACAGTAACTCATGCCCTAATCACCAGCCGACTGGACTATGGCAACACACTCAATGCAGGCACCACCACTGAACTCATACAAAGACTCCAGACGATCCAGAAGGCAGCCGCCAGACTGGTCCTCAACCTGCCAAAGAAAACCCGTATCACCTAGCACCTGAAAGACCTCCAATGGCGTCCGGTTCAGAAGAGATACAATTTCAGGCTCCTGACCCACACCTACAAAGCCCTCCGTGACCAAGGACCCGCCTACTTGAACCACCGGCTACACTTCCACCGTCCTCCCAGGAACCTCCGCTCCGCACACCCTTCCCTCGTGCAGATTCTTTGCATACGCCACTGCCACACTGGAACATGCTCCTTCTTCCATCTCACTGCCAAAGCCTGGAACACCCTCCTCCTCCAATTCCGCACCTCGACCTTGCTGACAGACTTCAGGAAGGGGCTCAAGAACTGACTTTTCGAATGAGACCTGCAGCAAGTGCCTGGATACCCTCACGGGTCACAAGCTGTGCTCTATAAATACTACTTGATTTATTGATTGATTGACACAGATTTATGTTAAAAAAGTTGTTTGATACGACAGGTACTGACTTGCAAATATTACTACAACACCAGTATATAACTTACTACTCTCTGCCATTCTCTTAAGCAACTTATCATTTTAGGACTACCGGTGCCGCATCTGGGTGCGACATTGTTCGTGATTTTCCGTGCTACCTTTTCTTAACACATCTCTCAGTGATGGCTTAAATTGACCTAGTTCCTCAATGGTCTGTTCATACTTACAGGAGCCTAGTGTTTCTTTTGTAATAATCTGTTGCCAATTTTTTAACATAAACTGTATCAAACGTCTTGCTGATGTTACTAGTTAGCTCATCACACCAGTGACAAATGTGAAATTTGATTTTCAATAAACATCTTTTTTTGTTCATAACTTAAAACCCCTTCTACAAAAATGTCCCCTTAAGCAATGAAGCCTCTTCCAAAATTCCAAAAGTTAAATGATGAGTGGAAAAGTTGCAGGCAGCAAAACTGAACGTTTTAGTGCTGATGGATAGAAAAACTGTGGTAGGAAGCACGATACAAAAGCAAGATATTATGGTGTAGTACACGAATATCGCATTTTGCATTTTGGATTTGGTATTTGTTTAGGGCGTTCCTTCCAAATACCGAATCGGTATGGTATATATTACTGTTTTGCGACTGAATTCTAGTAGCAAAACAGTAATACTTTTGTGGTGTTCCTATGTTGGAATGTTATTTGCATTCTATGCCAGGGTGGTTCCACACGGGCGGTTGGGAGTTATGAAAGGGTTTCTGTCAGCTGTGGTTGTTCAAGCTGTTTTCTCCTAATAAACCTATTCCTATGGTTTAAACTGTGTCCAAGAAGTTACTTCAACTTTATCACTAGTTTAAAACTGTTGGTAACCCACTCGCAAATGGGAAAGGGGCCCAAAGGACCCCTTCCTCTTTGAAAATGTAAATAAAAATATTTTTTAAGAGCAGGGAGTGGTCTGTCTCTTAAAAAATAATACTGAAAAGTTTAATTTTTTCTTTTTAAATGCATCCAGTTTTCCTTTAAGGAAAACTGGCTGCATTAAAAAAAAAAAAAATGTTTTGTCAAAAAGCAATCACAGACATGGTGGTCTGCTGACCTCAGGAGGCCACCATCCCTGTGATGGCTGCAATTCCTAATGGGTCGCAAATTGCGACATACCTCATTAATATGCATGAAGTAGGTCTATTTGCTCCAGAATTGAAGAAAAAGATTGTCTCTTTCGTGGATGAGACAGTGAGTAATGAGGGGATTTCCCATCATGAAGCATCTTTTTTGTGCAAGGAAAAATTGACAACACCATACTTTTACACTCTCTCTAAAATTCACAAACCAGCTAGACCCCCCCGCGGACGTCCCATTGTGTCTGGGATTGGTGCAATATTGGAACCACTGTAACAACTTTGTGACTTAT
This sequence comes from Calotriton arnoldi, assembly GCA_963921515.1. Taxonomy (NCBI): domain Eukaryota; kingdom Metazoa; phylum Chordata; class Amphibia; order Caudata; family Salamandridae; genus Calotriton; species Calotriton arnoldi. Next base: position 591,757 of record CAWUFW010011362.1, on the reverse strand, counting down.
TTCTGAAGACGCTGGTTCAGAAAATGGAATCATACTTAAAAGACACCCAGGATGTCCAAAATCTAATCAAAAGCATGGAATTTGATCCAGCATCGGAATTTTTGATTGGCCTGGACATAACATCCCTCTACACCAATATACCCCAGATTGAGATACTGAGGGTTATTGAAGACATATTGTATGAAGAAAACTGGGATTATCAAACACCTAGCGCGTTTATACTGGACCTGGCTAAGATACCGCTTACAAAAAACATTTTAGAATTCAATTGTACCATCTACTTATAGGCCCATCGTACTTCCAGGGACAGCGTATTTGCGCCCAGAGTAGGATGCCTATATGTCTCTGAATTAGAAAAACAGTACATTTACGCAACAGATGCACCCTGGACAAAACATATCAGACTTTGGCGACAATTGACAAAGTACTCGTGATATTGAGAGGCCACCAGATCTCAATAGTCAAATTTTTCAAGTGGCTAAATAGTAGGAATACCCTCTTACATTTTACCTCCACTGTCACCACTACTTCACTACCTTTTCTAGATTTGGAGATCAAAGTGACAGAGGGAAGGTTGATCACACAAGTCTACCACAATCCAACAGATTGGAACAACTTGTTGTCCTTCAACAGCTTTCACCCTAAATTGCGCCTCGAGAATCTACCCTTCGGACAGTTCCTACGTCTACGTAGGAATTGCTCCATCATCAGTGATTTTAAGATGGAATCAGAAAAACTTTGCAGCAAACTGCATGAGAAGTACTACCCACAGTGTGTGATACACCAAGCGCAACGTAGGACTAGAAACTACAATAGAGACACTCTCTTGGAGCACAAGGAAAAACCAAACATTGATAGGTCAATCTGTGATACGACATTTTGCGCAACATCAAATTAAGTGGAAAAGATAATAACCAAGAACTGGCGCATTATTAATTCAAGTGGTCTGCAACTCACTCCACCAATGTTCTCTTTTACAAAGAGTGTGAGTATCAGAGATATGTCGGTCCACACAAGAACACAGCAAAATATCCCTAGCCATGAACCCAGAATGTGGGACCTCCCGCAGGTCATAGGCCTCATGGCATACTAGGCGTGCGGGGTCTGCGCTCTAACCAGGAATTCAAAATCAGTTGACGTGGGATTTAGACACCCTTGGGTCCAGACCAAACATACTAACTGCAACTCTGATAATGTCATCTATCTAATCCGTTGTCCATGCAATCTCCTATACATAGGGGTGATGACCCGGAAGGTGAAGGTACGAATAATGGAACATAAGAGCAATATAAAGTGCAAGAAAACCATGACCAAACTCACCACTCAGTTTGCTGAGAAAAAATCACACTGTAGAAGACATCCAGTGGACGGTATTGGATAAACCCACAATCCCCCAGAACATCAAAGATATAAAGACTTTCCTTCTAAAGAGGAAGCAGAAATGGATTTATAGGTTCAGCAGCCATGTAGGCTGTCTTAACGATGACATCCCATGGCACCAGCTCAGTAATCTCTAGAGTAAACACAGATGAGAATGACACAATGCAGGGACAATGGGTAGATCACAGAAATCCTCCTTCACCCAGGTGTTGGGTTATGATTTGAGAGCGGAGACACTATTCAGTCCCTTGATTATTTGATAGACCAAAAACACCTAGAGGTGTACATAGTAGGTGGGATTCTATTGGATCCGATAGTCAACACCATGGTAAAACTAGAGTGTACACACTCATGATACATGGTCCTTCAGAGTGCCCACATAATAGTCAGTAAGTGCAGCTTTGGAGGTGTGTTTTGTACATCTATGCTCCCTCCCATGGTCATAACAATCAGGGGTCGAGGCACTGACTTGAATGTCGATAAAGTCACTGGATTATTCGAATGGAACTTGATGGCACCATTCCCCTACAACAGAAAATGCAATTAAGCCAGCCAGGGCTTTTAATTACTGTTTGACACCGGCAACAACAAAAATATTTTTTCATAGGAGATGTAAATAGGGGACCATGACAAACTGAATGTTGCTGATGCAAATGGAGTAATAAATGCAGGGGGAACACAAAGATTTTTAAAATTTTCAGAGACCATGGCCTGGAATTGCTCTTTTGAGCTACATCACTTTTTTAATCATCTGATTTCACCAGTGCTAACATTGGGAACCGGGGGAGGTTGAAACTGTTGGGTTAGCATTCTAGTGCTGGCCCGCTTAGAAAACAGGATGCGCAACACCGGAAGGTGGACTCAGAGACGTCCACGTGAGGGAAGAGAATACACTATGACGACTATCACAAAATAACCGTTCAGGTAGGCGTTCCAGTTTTGGCCCCATTTAAGTGACCGAACACACCCTGCTGGAAGGTGGACATGGTGACTCACGATGTGCTTGACTACATTTAAGGAGGGAGCACTATCTGTAGTGACCTACATCGGGCAGTGAGAGGCACGATTAGGCAGGCTCCAACCCATGAAGAAGTAAGAGGCCTATTACGATCACGGGCGGATCGCCACCGCCGGGCCGGCGGTGGTCACCCCGGCCCGGCAGTGGCGATCCGCCTGCCAAATGACCCATGTTCACCCCCTGCCATATTAGTATGGCGAGGGCACCGCGGCGGACGGAAAGACCGTCCGCCGCTTTTCCGCCAGTCGGATTGCCGGCCAGGCGGAAAAGGCTCAGGGTATGGTGGCGGTGCCTTGAAAGCACCGCCATCCATATTAGGATGCCTGGCTTTCCATGGCGGAGACTCCGCCATGGAAAGGCATGCAGGAAATCACCATGGGGGCCCATTGCGGGCCCCTGGGGGGTGGGAGCTGTGGGTGGCTGGTACCCCCAATCATTGCCATTCACAAGGTGGCAGGCACCGCGCGGTGCGTGTCACCTTGTGCATGCCAATGCACAACATGGGCTTTGGCATTGCGGCGGGTGCTGCTTACAGCACCGCCCGCCGCAAAGTCAAAGTCGAAGATGCGCCCGCCAGTGTGGCGGGCGCATCCTAATTTGGCTGACGGGACCGCCGCAACTTCAGCGGTCAGTCCCGTGCTCCGTTGCGGTGGCGGGCGGACAAAGTCCCGCCATCGTAATAGGCCCCTAAGTGTGGTGAGGTTACGCTGGCCGCACTTCGCATTTTGTATGCAGTGCTTGGGTGTGCTGCTGTTTGATAAAAGATGGAAGGGTGAACCAGGGAGGGTCTCCAGCTATTTTAGCGGGGGATCAGACCGAATATATGCGCCTAAGCGAATCTAACTAGCAATAACTGTCAATAGGCGTATATTTGTAATTTGACTTATGCTTTTTCCATGCTAAATACTGTGACTACAGGAGGATGCTCCGGCTTGCACTCTAGTTTCAGTGATTAATACAATGAAACTTGGTAAGCAATATCACAATATGTCCCCCTTTTTATATATCCTTCTTCTTAATCACTCCTCTTCTGGGTGTTTGTGTTTGTGTTGTGTGGTGGGAGTATGCTCATTACTAATGGGCTTTGATGAAGCCACAACAATTATCGTGCACATGTTATGATTCTGTATCCTGGGAGTTAGAATCCCTTCCCAACCAGGGAAAAAATGCAGCTTCATGTGGAGTGAGATTAATTGTATGTGAGGAAAATGTTTGGTGTTGTAACCATCTGTAGTTTTTGTCAATTAAGAGTAATTGTGTGTGTTTACATAGAAAGTGACAAGTAAGGTCATTATATTTTTTTATATATTTCCTTCAAACCAGAAATTTGTTTCATTCTCGGTGGGAGTAAAAATAATGGGATCATTAGTCTTGAGGAAGGCCGAACAACCCTTAGTGGGCGGAATAGAATGGCCAAAACATGTCGACAAAATAGGAAGTAAAGAGAGACAAAGGGGTCCTAATTACACCCTAGATCATCTCCATATTTTCATTTTTAATCTTATCCAGGAAGCCCATGATTAAAGATTGCTAAGGGCATTCCTGTGGAAGTTTTTATGTCTTCACTTTGATTGTTTGTTTATGTGTGGTTTACTGTGTGGATCCCAACATATCTGTTTGTGTTGTCTTCCCCCTCCCTTTGCTCCATCCCAGGCATTGGTCTGCACAGGGATGTTGTAGCAGCCCTATGATGAAGCATTCCACTAATAGTGGGTGTGGGCATTTTTAGAAAACCTTGCATTTTCCCTAGGTTGAGTGTCTTTACACCCACCACTTCCTCCTTTTCCTCTTTGTGTGGGGTGGGTAGTAGAGGTCTATTTGCGACTGTTAGACTTGGCTTTTTCAGCGGGTTTACCCCCAGACTATTTGCTTTTTGGCCTCCTGTTTTTGACCCTGTGTGTTGGTTTTAGGACTCTGGGCACTTTACCACTGCTAATCAGTGCTAAAGTGCATATGCTCTCTGTATAAAATGTGTTATGGATTGGTGTTTCCATGATTGGCCTATTTGATCTATGTGTCAGTCCCTAGTAAAGTGCACTATAAGTAAAGGGCCTATAGATCAAATGCTGTTGGTGGGCTGCAGCACTGGATTGTGCCACCCACGCAAACAGCCCATAAAGTGTAACTCTGGCCTGCCATTGCAGAGCCTGTGTGCAGCCTGGGGCTGCCATGTCGACTTGGCAAGTGCACACACTTGCAAGTCCCTAAACCTTCCCTTTTCTACATGTTAGTCACCCCTAAGGTAGGCCCAAGGTACCCCTGTGGGCAGGGTGCATTGTATGTGAAAGGTAGGACATGCCCTGGTGTGTGTGGCATGTCCTGATAGTGAATTACAGCCTACTTCGTTTTTCACTATTGCAAGGCTACCTGTTCTCCATAGGCCAGAATGGGCAGTTTGATTATTACAGCTTATAATCCTAACTGACCCAGGGAACATGGTAGAAATTCGAGTTTAGTATGCCTGAACTCAGAATGATAAAATGCATCTTTTAGTGAAGTTGGTTTTAACATTCTGTGTTTGAAAATACCACTTTTAGAAAGTAGGTATTTTCTTGTCTAACCATCCAAGCCTGCCTCTGCTATGTTGTGTATTCCTTGTCTGGAGTGTGAGTGACTGGGGCTGGGGGATGCCAGGAGACAGGGTGAGTCAGCACAGGGCTGAATAGCAAGATATACATGTAGATGGGTGGGAGGAGATGCACCTGGGACCTGAATAGGGCTGGGCCTCCCCTCCACAATGCTGGCTCCACCTCCTTTGGTGCGTCTGATGTCCCTGGCCTACACTGCAAAAGGAAAGAAGGAGACTTGTCAACAAAGTGCTCCAGGACTGACCAGAACTGGTTTGGACTAGGCAAAGGCCTCTCTGCCTTCAGAGAACAAAGAGAAATTGAGGATAAAAAGGGGGACCCAAACCCCAGAACTTTGGAACTCTTTGGGATCAAGAAAACTGCCAAGAAGAAGAGCTGGAGAAGCTGTGAGGAGGAACTACCACTTTGCTGTGTGCTTTGCTGTGTTGGCCTGCAGTGGCTACTTCTGTCTTGGGCAGTGAAAGGACTGGAACTGAACTTTCTGCAATCTACTTTGTGAGTGTCTCCAAGGGCTTGAGGTAGAGCTTGCCCCCTGTTCAAGAAGTCTCAGGAACAGCAAAGACTTCAAGCCCAACGCCGTCTACGACGCCGCTGCCGACTCCGTGTCCTGAAGGCACCGCAGAGGGCCCCACCGCAACGCCGCACCGCGACCCTGGTCTCACCGACGACGCCTGCTGATGCTGCCACCGAGCCGCTGCTCGCACCGTGACCTGTGGGCACCGCACTCCGCACCGCCTCACTTCACCACGACGCCGTGGTATCCCCGACGACGCCGCTCCACGCCGGACTCGACGCCGCTGCTTGCACCGTGGTTCGGGGGCACCGCTCATAAGTTACACGACGCACCGCCCTCATCCCGCACCGCAGCCTTGGCCCACCGACGCCGGTGCCATCGACTCCAAGTTCGTCAGCCGACGACAGCGCTGCAGCTACGACGATGCCGCTGCTGCCCCGTGACCTGCCAGCACCGTGACGAGCACCGCCTCCATCTCACACCGCGACCCTGGTCTCACCGACGACGCCATCCGACGCCGCCACCGAGCCGCTGCTCGCACCGCGACCTGAGGGCACCGCACGCTGCACTGCTGCACTTCGCACCGCAGCACTCGACGCCGGCCGACGTCAGCGCTCCTGACTTCAACAGAGAGGAGATCGATCTGCAACGCGTGTGACTTCGAGGGCCCTGACGATGACACACCGACCTCCGGAACCGACGCCTGCAGATGCTGTGTGTTCGGAAGCTCACCGCGAGGTCATCGACGCCCTGCATTTCTGAAAGGTACTGTTTACGGGTCTTCCCGACACCGTAGCTGACCCGCGACGCCGCGGTCAGCCAGAACTGTTTGGATTTGTTTGTTCACGACGCCGTGATAGCCCCGGACGGAGCTATCTTTATCGAGGAACTGTTTTTAAGGACACTGTGATAACTGAAGATTTTTAAAGTACTGTACTGTGGATTTTTATCGTATTGGTCTTGTTTTAAGTATATAAAAATATTGGATATTTTTCTAAACTGGTGTGGTGTCAGTTTGTAGTGCTTACATTGTATTACTGTTGGTTATGTACAAATGCTTTACACACTGCCTCTAGAATAAGCCTGACTGCTCGTGCCAAGCTACCAAGGGGGTGAGCAGGGGTTATTTTAGGAGTGTAACTCCCTTATCCTGACTAGGAAGAAGGGTCCCTACTTGGACAAAGGCACAAGCCCTTGCCAACTAGAGACCCCCATTTCTAACATTGGTTGTCAGCGGTGAGGATAGGACTTGTGTTTGCACTTGACTTACAGTGATTGGTGTGCACTACTACCATATCGCAGACCATTACGTACCACATACAGGTTCTTTTTCTTTTTGGCCTATTTTTGATCTTGCCAGTTTGAACTTGCTACTTCAACATGCCTGAATCTATAGTATCATCAATTGCATCAGTAGAAATTGCCTTTGAGGAGGATCGATTGGAAGCCTACAATGTCAAGGATTTAAAATCGATTTGCAAGAACCTGAAAGTCCAGGTCAGAGGCCTCACCAGGAAGGATGAGCTACAAAAGGCGCTGAGGACCTGGGTAGCAGCCAGACATGCCAGTGGGTAATCTGGTGATCTCAGTGGAGAGGTGGAGGAGCCTGTTCCTAGGGTGGATGTGCTTTTGGGAGGAGGGGAGCCCTCCAGGCCAGGCAGCAGTAGCTTGTCCCCAGAGGAGCTGGAGGACAGGCGAGAAGCAAGGAAGTTCGAATTAGAGAAACTCAGGATGGAAAGTGAGAGGGAAGACAAAAGAATAGCCATGCAGGAAAGGAAGATGATGTTAGACCATGACATTAAAATGAGAGAGCTGGAGCTGGATTGGGAAGCCGGTAGGGCTTTGTCCAGCCCAGATGGTGGCAGCAAAAATGTAGTGTCTAGTACTGAAGGGGAGGTACACACACACACAGATTTGGGGCCCTGCTTCAAGGAGGGGGTTGACATACGCCAGGGTGTTCAGGATTGTGAGGTTACTGCCGTGGTACGCAGTGTCCCTGAGGTGGATTGGGGAACTGGCACAGGGGATCATTTTCCTAGTAGTGGGAGGGACACTCTACTGACTCTAGATGAGAGGTGCAGGGAGAAGGGTTCCCCCATGATAGAAGCCCTGGTAAGTAAGTATGAAGACCAGCCAGAGGAGTATGGGTTGAGAGACAGAAACAGTCAGACACTGTCTCACCGGTCTTGTGAGAATGATGTGGGGTACTTGTCTGAGGCACTGGATGGTTGGGTGAAGGGTAGTTTGGTTAACACCTGTGTGGGGCTGTGTTATTCAATTATTGGAGAGCATATGTTAAGTCCCTGTTTTCCAGAGCTATGCCAACACCCAGTGGAGTGTGAGTTTTCTGACCCCAGGAAGCTTGCACTGGAGGCAGACCTTTTGGTGGATTCCAGAGGGTCTGGAGAGGCACCTGGGGGTGACCCGGAAGGAAGTGGCTTAGGTATTTCCCAACCAAGGGTGGTGGGAAAGGTTCGTGGTAGCCCAGATAAGTCCTGGTGTCGTGGGAAGGGTGTAGGGACTCACGTCCTGTCTCCGCGAAGAAGGAGTGGGAAGGGGCTGCGGCCCAAGGTGCCCGATACCCGGTCCCAGAGCCTGGGTGGTTCCAGGAGGGAACACCAGGTGGGGAGCCTAGGCTGTACTGATAGGCCATCCGTTGAGGGGGATCTCCTAGAGTCAGGAGGACCTGGAGCATCTGTAAACGGAGCTCCAGTGGTTCTGGTGTCTGGCGGTGCCGCTCCTAAGTGGAGGGTACAGAAGTCCAGAGTGAGGGGTGAGAGGGGGATGTGTTCCCCAGTGGGAGAACCAGTGGGTCAGGGGCCAGCCAGAAGGGCTGAGCCTCCTAGTTGTGACCATGGTGACACCACTTCTGTCCTGGGGGATCTTCGCGCACTGTCAGATGGACAGAGTCAGGAGATCTGCGCCAGGCAGACTGTCACACAACGCATGAGTCATGTGTTACCCTCAGGGGGGGCATGCGTGCTCCCAAGGAAGTCCTGGTGTGCCGGGCAGGTGCTCAGCTGCAGGGTTTAGTCCCTGGGTTGGGAAGCCAGGTTCAGGTCCTGCCTGACCTGGAGGGAAGGACGACTGTAAGCAGTGTCCTGACCGGTTTGTCTTCCAGGGGTACCACTCCAGGTGGGAGGGTGCAGAACTCTGGAAGGGGGTGCAGAGGGAGGGAGTCCTCGCCTCTGCCCCCGGTTCAACTTGAGGGTTTAGACCCTAGGGTGGGAGACCAGTTGCTGGAGGGAGGTCCTGAACTGGTGGGCGAGTTGGGCAGGACACCTCCCACAGGGGCCCTGACAATTTTGGAAGGACCAGTAGGTATGGGGTTGCCAGATCTGAGGTCAGAGCACCCCAGGACTGACCCGGGTGAGGCCACATCTGGCCTGGGGGGTCTTCATGCTCTGTCAGGTGGACAGGAGGCTGGAGACCTGCGCCAGGCAGATTCTGGCACAACTCATGAGGGGTGTGTTTCCCTTGGGGGGGGTTGGTGTACTCCCCCGGAAGTCCTGGGTTGCCAGGCACAGGTCCAGCCTAAGGGTACAGGCCCTGGGTTGGAGGACCAGGTTCAGGGTGTCCCCCCTGACCCGGGGGAAGGGGCAACTGCTAACAGTGCCACTACCAGTTTGTCTTCTGGGGGTGCCGCTCCAGGTGGGAGGGTACAGTGCCCCAGGGAGGAGGACCAGGTGTGGGAGAGCCTACCCCAGTCCCTTGTTCAGCCTCAGTGTACAGACCCTGGGCTGGTGTACCAGTTGCAGGATAGCACCCCTGAACTGGTGGGTGAATTGTGCAGAACGCCTGCCACAGGTGGCCGGACAATTCTGGAGTTGAGGGGGACTGCTCCCGGTGGGGGGATGCAGTGCCCCAGGGAGGAAGACAGGGTGTGGGAGAGGCCACCCCAGTCCTGTGTCCAGCCTCAGGGTACAGACCCTAGGCTGGTGTACCAGTTGCAGGATAGCACCCCTGAAGTGGTGGACGAATTGTGCAAGGCACCTGCCACAGGTGCCCTGACAATTCTGGAAGGGGGTACCGCTCCAGGTGGGAGGGTACAGAGCCCCTGGGAGGAATACCGGGGGTGGGAGAGCCTACCCCAGTCTACTGTCCAGCCGCCAGGTACAGACCCTAGGCTGGTGGGTCAGTGCCAGGATGTCATCCCTGGCCTGACAAGAGGGAGAGTGGACAAAGGGTGCCAGGCACCTGGGGCTACCGCCCCCCACTCTCTGACGCCACAGAGGTTAGAGAGCCCTGGGAGGCATAAGGCCTGGGTCTCCCCACTGACAACTGTCGGTAGCCACTGTGGCTTACTGTCCTGGTGGACAGAGTTGCCCCTGGGAGGGGGACAGGGTCACACCCCGGGGGTGGACTGGGCCATACCACTGTGTTGGCCATGTGGGCACTGTCGGCCTGTTGGGACACATCTGTGAGCAAAGTAAGTTTAGGTGCTGCACAGATGGGGTTCACAGGTGAAGAGAAGGGTACCCCATGGGTCAGCTTAGTGGGCCCTGAGAGTATGGATAGAGGGATCCAACTGGGTTTAGAAAGGCGTAGAACCAGAACGTGCCCCCGCTGTTGTGGGCCAGGTCTATGTTCTATCGCCCCAAGCAGGGAAGTCCATCAAGGGATTGATTAGTCTACCCTGGCTTTAGGCTGGGAGGGGGTTGTGTTAGACTTGGCTTTTTCAGCGGGTTTACCCCCAGACTATTTGCTTTTTGGCCTCCTATTTTTGACCCTGTGTGTGTTGGTTTTAGGACTCTGGGCACTTTACCACTGCTAATCAGTGCTAAAGTGCATATGCTCTCTGTATAAAATGTGTTATGGATTGGTGTTTCCATGATTGGCTTATTTAATCTATGTGTCAGTCCCTAGTAAAGTGCACTGCGAGTGCCAGGGCCTATAGATCAAATGCTGTTGGTGGGCTGCAGCACTGGATTGTGCCACCCACGCAAACAGCCCGTAAAGTGTAACTCTGGCCTGCCATTGCAGAGCCTGTGCGCAGCCTGGGGCTGCCATGTCGACTTGGCAAGTGCACACACTTGCAAGTCCCTAAACCTTCCCTTTTCTACATGTTAGTCACCCCTAAGGTAGGCCCAAGGTACCCCTGTGGGCAGGGTGCATTGTATGTGAAAGGTAGGACATGCCCTGGTGTGTGTGGCATGTCCTGATAGTGAATTACAGCCTACTTCATTTTTCACTATTGCAAGGCTACCTGTTCTCCATAGGCCAGAATGGGCAGTTTGATTATTACAGCTTATAATCCTAACTGACCCAGGGAACATGGTAGAAATTCGAGTTTAGTATGCCTGAACTCAGACTGATAAAATGCATCTTTTAGTGAAGTTGGTTTTAACATTCTGTGTTTGAAAATACCACTTTTAGAAAGTAGGTATTTTCTTCTCTAACCATCCAAGCCTGCCTCTGCTAGGTTGTGTATTCCTTGTCTGGAGTGTGAGTGACAGGGGCTGGGGGATGCCAGGAGACAGGGTGAGTCAGCACAGGGCTGAATAGCAAGATCTACATGTAGATGGGTGGGAGGAGATGCACCTGGGACCTGAATAGGGCTGGGCCTTCCCTCCACAATGCTGGCTCCACCTCCTGTGGTGCGTCTGATGTCCCTGGCCTACACTGCAAAAGGAAAGAAGGAGACTTGTCAACAAAGTGCTCCAGGACTAACCAGAACTGGTTTGGACTAGGCAAAGGCCTCTCTGCCTTCAGAGAACAAAGAGAAATTGAGGATAAAAAGGGGGACCCAAACCCCAGAACTTTGGAACTCTTTGGGATCAAGAAAACTGCCAAGAAGAAGAGCTGGAGAAGCTGTGAGGAGGAACTACCACTTTGCTGTGTGCTTTGCTGTGTTGGCCTGCAGTGGCTATTTCTGTCTTGGGCAGTGAAAGGACTGGAACTGAACTTTCTGCAATCTACTTTGTGAGTGTCTCCAAGGGCTTGAGGTAGAGCTTGCCCCCTGTTCAAGAAGTCTCAGGAACAGCAAAGACTTCAAGCCCGATGCCGTCTACGACGCCGCTGCCGACTCCGTGTCCTGAAGGCACCGCAGAGGGCCCCGCCGCAACGCCGCACCGCGACCCTGGTCTCACCGAAGACGCCTGCTGATGCCGCCACCGAGCCGCTGCTCGCACCGCGACCTGTGGGCAGCGCACTCCACACCGCCTCGCTTCACGATGACGCCGTGGTATCCCCGATGATGCCGCTCCACGCCGGACTCGACGCTGCTGCTTGCACCGTGGTTCGGGGGCACCGCTCGTAAGTTACATGACGCACTGCCCTCATCCCGCACCGCAGCCTTGGCCCACCGACGCCGGTGCCATCGACTCCAAGTTCGTCAGCCGACGACAGCGCTGCAGCTACGACGACGCCGCTGCTGCCCCATGACCTGCCAGCACCATGACGAGCACCGCCTCCATCTCACACCGCGACCCTGGTCTCACCGACGACGCCATCCGACGCTGCCACCGAGCCGCTGCTCGCACCGCGACCTGAGGGCACCGCACGCCGCACCACTGCACTTCGCACCGCAGCACTCGACGCCGGCCGATGCCAGCACTCCTGACTTCAACAGAGAGGAGATCGATCTGCAACGTGTGTGACTTCGAGGGCCCCGACGACGCCGCACTGACCTCCGGAACCGACGCCTGCGGACGCCGTGTGTTCGGAAGCTCACCGCGAGGTCATCAACGCCCTGCATTTCTGAAAGGTACTGTTTGCGGGTCTTCCCGACACCGTAGCTGACCTGCGACGCCGCGGTCAGCCAGAACTGTTTGGATTTGTTTGTTCACGACGCCGTGATAGCCCCAGACGGAGCTATCGACATCGAGGAACTGTTTTTAAGGACACTGTGATAACTGAAGATTTTTAAAGTACTGTACTGTGGATTTTTATCGTATTGGTCTTGTTTTAAGTATATAAAAATATTGGATATTTTTCTAAACTGGTGTGGTGTCAGTTTGTAGTGCTTACATTGTATTACTGTTGGTTATGTGCAAATGCTTTACACACTGCCTCTAGAATAAGCCTGACTGCTCGTGCCAAGCTACCAAGGGGGTGAGCAGGGGTTATTTTAGGAGTGTAACTCCCTTATCCTGACTAGGAAGAAGGGTCCCTACTTGGACAAATGCACAAGCCCTTGCCAACTAGAGACCCCCATTTCTAACAGCGACCCACTAGGAATCGCTAATGAAACTCAAAAGAGTTTCATAAATTAGGAATACAGATTCCCTAACTGTGATTCGGAGAAAACGGCAATTAGGAAATCGGTATTTCCAATGTTAGTACATCTAGCCCTACATCTTTTGAATTATTTTGGTGATAAGAATCTGCCATTTTTGGCCAATAGAAATGCAGTGCTCAAAACACCTGTTTTTGAGGGTTCAAAAATAGCTTATAAAAACAATGATTACATAATTTAAGGCCAGATGTATGTAGGGAATGGTTTGCGATTACCAAATAGCACATTTTTGCAATTCGCTATTTGGTAATCACATACACCCATGTAGGAAAGTGTGCTTTACACTTTCCACGATTCCCAGTGGGTCTCAAATAGAACTACCTCATTAATATTTATGAGGTAGATCTCAGTTTGCAACCCATTGTGAATCGAAAAAATCACAGAGATGGTGGTCTGCTGGGGTCAGCAGACCACCACATCTTTGACTGCTTTTCAAGAAAGCAATATTTTCTTTTTAAATGTAGTCGTTTACCTTAAAGGAAAACGGGATGCATTACAAAAAGTAAATGAACATTTTTCTTTTAATTTTTAAAGAGTAGGCAGTGGTGTGTGGCACAACTGCCTGCTCGTAAAAATGTTTTTACAAACATTCACAAAGGGGAAGGGGTCTCATGGGGACCTCTTCCCATTTGTGAATGGGTTACCACCTACTTGAAGTAGGCAGTAGAATGCTCATGTTTTGTGACCGCATTTCGGTCTCAAAACATTCACACATACCACTGAGATTCGGTATTAGGAAGAGACACCCTAAACACGCCCCTTCCTAATACCGAACCGCAAACCCATTTTGTGATTCAGTAATAGGTTACCGAATCACAAATAGGGCTTTGCACATAAAAAAATGCTTTTTGCAGTCACAAATAGCCCAATTCTGCATACCACATTTTGCGAGTTGATAACCTATTATCGACTAACAAAATAGGGTTTGCGAGTTGTATTAGGAAGGGATGTGCCAAGGGCGTCCCTTCCTAATAGCGAGTCACATGGGGATGTACAATTGTTTTGCGACCGCAAATGCGGACGCAAAACAATTACAGTTACCACCAACTTCAAATTGTTGGTAAGCCAGTAAGCCTCTTCCCCTTTGTGTTTGGCAACAAAATTATTTTTTAAGAGCAGGCAGTGATCCCAACTTTTCATTTATTTTTTAAATGCATCCCATTTTCCTTTTAGGAAAACGGTCTGCATTTGAAAAAAAAGTTGCTTTATTTAAAAAGCAACCACATGACATGGTGGTCTGCTGTCTCCAGCAGTCCACCATCCTTGTGGTTGTAGTCCATTCCCAATGAGTCACAAATTGCGACCTGCCTCATGAATATTGATGAGGCAGGTCATTTGCAACCCCATTTGGAATCGCTAAATGTGTCTGAGACACATTAGTACATTCCATTTTGCAAGTCGCAAAAAAATCACAGTTTGTGATCCACAAAACGGATCACTGACAGAATATCGACATTGAAAATATCGAGGTATAAAAATATCGAAGCAAAAATATCGTTGTTCAGAATATCGAAGTCCTATCTATATAATGGTAAGTACAAAAATATCGAGAAAACAAATGTCGTTAAAAATATCGTTGCTAAAAATATCGTTTTTTTTATGTTTAAAAAATAATGTAAAACAAAGTAAATAATATATATAATTAAAAAAACATAGTTAGAATTATTAGAAAATGTTTAAAATTATAAGTAATACATATAATGTACAAATAAATTAAACATACATATATTCACTGAAAAAACCATAAGGTTTTATGGACAGTTATAGTTAGTTGGACATTGCACTCGTACAAAACCCGTGAAATTCCCCCGTTATAGTTAGTTCAGGTAACTATAACTCGCGCCCCGCAATGCACTGCTGATGACGTCACATATTACATCACTCATGACATGGTCAGTGACATCACTGATGACATCACTGATGACATCTCAAATGACATCACTGATTGGTTTGCATTTTGAAAGAGAGAGCAGGTTTCCTGCTCTCTCTTTCAAAATGCAAACCAAGTTTAGCTATGACAGGACGGGAGCCGCGAGGCTCCCGTCCTGTCATAGCAAACAGCAGTGTCCCGGGGGTAGGCACCCCGGGACACTGCAGGAGCCGGCCCTGGGGGTGGCGGTCCCCAGGGCCATCAAGGGCTCCAGGAGGGGGCCGCGCGGCCCCCTCCCTACATTTTGAAAGCCCCGGGAGGTGGTGGTCGCCGGGGCTTGGGGGTCCAAAACGGACCCCCATTTTCAATCTCTTAGTGCCCCGGGAGGTGGTGGTCCCGGGCGTGTGGGGGCTGGAGCCCCCACACAGGTTTAAAAAAAATTTAAAAAAAAAGCCCCGGGAGGTGGCGGTCCTCGGGGCTGCGGGAGGGCTCAGAGCCCTCCCGCACCATTTATGATAAAGCCCCGGGGGGTGGTGGTCCCCGGGGTTTGGGGGGCCCTTAGAGGCCCCCCATACATAAAATAAACCCCCCCAGCATGCCCCCGGGACTTGGCCCACCCGGGGGCAAATTTACATCGAAGCGCGGGAGACCGCGCTCCGATTTTTTTTTTTTTTTTCGGCAGGATTCGCGCATCCTGCCAATTTAAAAAAACAAAAAAATGCTTTTTTTTGCCCAGGGGGTCCTTGTGGGACCCCCTGAGCAGGCCTAGGGGGTTAGGGTGTTTCTACCCTGCCCCCTTTGTGCGCTTTGCGCACTTGTTTCTGTCCCTCGGTTCTACAGAGGGACAAAATGGCTGCCAACACTTCCTGAATCGGAATGTTGACAGCCAGCTGACAGCCAATTAGCATGCAGCTCGTGATCGGGACGGTGCGCGCAGGGTGCGCTGAGGGTACGCGGATCCGACGCGCCCATAGATATATATGTGACTTTACTTGTGAATTTCTCAGGAACTACTGAACGGATTTACACCATTTAAGCAAAAGGCACCAGTCTGAACCAAGGGCTACCTCTTTGCCAAATTTGGTGTAATTCCGTTCAGCAGTTCGGGCTGTAGCTGCGACTAAAGGTTCCTATGGAAAAATGAATGGGGAAAACGTGTTTTGGGACCCCCCTTTTTTCTCGGCCCCCGCTTGACGTATCACCCCGAGACTTTCAGGGTAGGAGCGGAGCGGAGCGCCCCAACAAGTTGGAAACTTTCGCAAAGATTCGTCAACCGGCGCCAACGTTATTTCAAATAGAATGTCGCGGATTTCCTATGGATAATAGGTCCTAACTATAACTATCTACTGGCGACCGCCAGTAGATAATATAAAATATAATATATATATTTACATAATAATATTGATAAATATTTATTTTAATAAATTATAAATTGTTAGAAACATTTTAAAAATCATAAATACATATATATACACATACACCAATAACTTAAAAATAAAAATAAAATATATATATAATAAATTAAAATAGTAAAATATTTGTAATCTTTTTAAAATACATTTTACACTACATTAACTGAAACAGTAGAGAAAATATTGGATAGCGGAGGGGATAAAATTACTTTTCCCACTCCAGAGAGTGCAACAGTAGGGAAAGTGTTGGATAGCGTAGGGATAAAAATTACTATTCCCACTCCAGTGAGTGCAACAGTAGGGAAAGTGTTGGATAGCGAAGGGTAAAAATTACTATTCCCACTCCAGTGAGTGCAACAGTAGGAAAAGTGTTGGATAACGTAAAGGTAAAAATTACTATTCCCACTCCAGAGAGTGCAACAGTAGGGAAAGTGTTGGATAGCGAAGGGGTAAAATTACTATTCCCACTCCAGTGAGTGCAACAGTAGGGAAAGTGTTGGATAGCGTAGGGGTAAAAATTACTATTCCCACTCCAGTGAGTGCAACAGTAGGGAAAGTGTTGGATAGCGTAGGGGTAAAAATTACTATTTCCACTCCAGTGAGTGCAACAGTAGGGAAAGTGTTAGAAGAGGGTTAAAATTAATATTTCCAAACAATTAAAATTGAAATAAAAAAGAAATAAAATAGCAACTACTATACAAAAATTGTTAATAACTCAAAAATAAAAACCATATAAAAATATAAAAAAATTCCAAAAGATAGAAAAATAATTTAATGTTAAAAAATACTAAAAATTAACTACAAACATTAGTTTATAAAAGTTTAAAAACAACATTTTACAAACAAATAACTATCTTTAAAATTAATTAATTATAATCAAAAAAATATTTATTAAGGATTTTTAAATAAATTACTTCACACCATATTCCCCTATAAACGCACAAACAACTCCTACAGATTTGACACAATTAAAATATTTACCAATTAATTATTTATAATTTTCAAACAATTAATAATTAATTATTAATAAATAAATTACCACAAACAACACTATAAAATCGAAATATCAAATAAATACTAATAAATACAAAATATTAATTACTTTACTTTAATTAAATTACTTCCCACCCTATTCCCTATAAACCTACAACCCGCTTCTTAAAAAAATAACACTATTAACATAATTATCAATTAAATAATTATTAAAAATTCATAACCAATTAATAATTATTTAATAATAAATTATTTATAAATACTAATAAATAAAACTTTATAATGACTTTATTATAATTAAATTACTTCCTACCTATGCCCCTATAAACCCACAACCCACTCCTAAAAAAATAACACAATTAATATAATTATCAATTAATTAATTAATAAAAATTAATAACCAATTAATAATTAATTAATAATTAATTAATTATAAATACGAATAAATAACAATTAATAATTACTTTATTATAATTAAATTACTTCCCACCCTATTCCCCTATAAACCCACAACCCGCTACAGAACTAAGGGGCCCATTAGGATGGCGGGCGGTAGCACCACCGCCGTGCTGGCGGATGCAAAAACCACCAGTTACCGCCCGCATGCCGCAGCCCACACGCCCGCCAAATTACGATGTGAAAAGGCAGCCAAACACCGCCGGCAAGCCAGCGACGCCGTCCGCCATCAAAGTGCGCCCGCTCACGTAGCGGCGCAGCCCAATGGAGACACACCGCCAGACGAAATCACGTACCGCCCGGCGTACAAATTACGATGCCGCAAACAAACAGCTCCCACGGCTAAGAGACACCGCACGTGAAAGTGAGGCGGAAACCCGAACGCCGAGCACAGACACCGAAGAGGCGACCCCCCCGAGCATGAATCCAGCACTGCAGGCCCTCCCCATGCTCTACCTGATGCAGCACCCAGGAGTCAACGCACCGCGGCGACGCAGGTAGGCAGACACACAACAGGGGCACGCAAACAGCGCACACAGTGCAAGGGCGGGAAAACTGTATATGCCCCCCCCGACATCCCTGCGTGGACAAGACACATCCACCACTGCACCCACAAATGTAACACAGGGCAAAGTGCAACATCTCGCAACTATCATGGGCACACCACCTGGGACCAGGAACTAACGACCCCGTCACGGCACCGCAGCACAGCGGCGATGACGCAGCCACACATGTGCACAACTCAGCGCCCAACCATAACGCCATGTATGCGTTGCACACAAACAACACAGGGACACAACCAAGCACCACACACACCAGCCACACCCAGAACGCACATGACACGTGATAGGCCTGCCACAGTCATGTCCCCAACGCCCAATTCACGGACAACACCCAACGTCACACAACCGACGCCCACATGTCAGTGAAGTCACGCAACATCAGGACACACCCCTGTGTGACAAACAGGGCGAAGCACACAGCGGCGGCAACACCACCCAGTAGAACATTGGCCCCGTCGGGAAGAGGTACGCCAGTACCACACAGAAACACCCATACCACCCTGCACCCATGAACCAGACATACAAAACGGAACACCAAAGAGCCCGGGGACCGACAACAGGTGGACTCAAGAATGACACCCACACACAAGGCCCAACGCATAGCGGAAACACAGCCTGCCGCCCACACACGGGAGAGCAGACAGCACTGAATGACCTTCCATTCCAACTCCGAAACCACATCCCGACTAAACAAGCCGGCGAATACAGCCATTGTCCCAAAAAAAGACCAACACAGGCATGCAGAGGAAACCGACCACAGGGCAGATAGCGCATATCACCTAAGAACATACCGAACGGGAAAGAAGAAAGTATAAAACTCCCCCATGCCGTTCCCATGCAAGTTATCTGGAAGGAGTCACACACCACTGACCTTGAACATTCAGAGAAGCACGTGGGATGAGGGCCCGTGTCCTCCGCACAAGCTAACAGATCACAAGTCCTGCCCCCTACGACCATCACAGACCTCACAGCAACCTCGGAGCTTGCACACTGCAGACTGCACACACAGCCGGAGCACGCCACCACATCGCCCCGCAGCAAAATGGCACCTACAACACACCTACCCAACTACGCCAGACAGGTCAAGCTGTACAAACACAACCTGATACAGCTACTGGGATGCGAACCCCTATCCCTGCTGAACGTAAGTTACCGACTGACTTACCGCATCGCATTGTTCAGCTGCGTCATACCCGTCTTCTACTGTCGGAGGTGTCCCTTCCACCATCCTGTGGAGTTGTGCCTCTCCAACCCGGCATGTCCAAGGGCGGACCTGCTACCACTATTCCACCCTCTGGACGCACACGACAGGGTCTTTTCAGCCTATGGGGGCATGGCGTATGTGGCGTACATCGGACCCACACTGCAATGGGACCACTGTGCCTCCACACGACGGATCATGGATCACAGCTACATCGAATGTCACCCAGCATGCCCCATCATGCTCCTACAAGGGACAACTTACGGACAACACCGTGACAGCCACCATCCGCTACATTGGCTGGCAAACATGTATACCACCAATGAAATGGAAGCCCTGCAGGAAGCCATCGCATACCTGTCAACCTGTCAATTCGTAGGACCCCGACGCAATCCCCCAATTGAGCCATGATGTCCGACACTGTACCCATGCTTAGCTTCCGCACGGACTGGCCAGTAACCACCACAACAGCCATACCAAACGACCTGCAACTGATACCACACCATCAACGACACTGCCATGACATCGGATGTGTCCGGGACATGCACTCCGTTCCCCATCACATCCAGGAACTCTGCATGTATCCGGGGAGGCAGTGGCATGGGATATGTGTATCGCACCCACATGGACAGAACTGCACGTACAACTATGCCATGACATGGATCCTGCGCCCATGGACATATGCACCGCACAGTGGACAGGAATCGCCCGGCTGGAGTATGTGAGAGCTGCACCCCTTCTCCCCCTCCCCGGAATTCCCGTAACAGGACCTTTGCATGGACGACAAGTGCATACAACAACAACACGACCCCAGTGACTGTGACATGTCCAGTATCCACCATATGGCAACAACAAGTGGGACGCCGTTGCATGCACGTAAGCCCATGCCCTGATGTCAACTCACACGCACGCGTGCATGAGTAACAACAGCAGCACACCTGTCACATGGAACTGAGATGGACTGTGCCCATGATGCCAAGCGGTCTGGTAGGCTAAATGTATACCGTCTGTGTCAAAGTCCGCAGCACCGCAGCTACTTGCAAATGAACATTAGCACAGCAACGGCCAAGCAGATGTAACTCTGAAGCCCACATCCCACATGCAACAGCTAATCACATGTACCCCTACACCCTTAGCTATGTGTAATCATGCTCAGTATATCCTCCACATGCATACCGCTGCCAGTAGTGTCCACTATACTGCATCACAGAGGACATAAGTCACAATACATGGTTTGAAGAAAGAAACTGTCTCTGCTGATTCCTTTCACAAGTACGAATGTGAGATGATGAGAGTGTGTGATGTATACGGCAGTCGTGACATGACTATGTAGTCCACTGTCATTCGATGTCAACGCAAATGAGTAGCACAACTGTGGAAGACACACATGTGTCGTGTGAAGCGGGAGTGACGCTTCGCTCAGGTGGGTGGGTGTGACGGGTAGATGCGCACATGCAAAGTTGAAACACGCTGTGTCGGGAGGGGTCCGGAACTGCACATTACCGCTTCCATGGGCAATGTTAAAGGCCACCCGTCGGGGGGGATGTGAACACGTGTGTGCACAGCAGCCGGGCACACGAACAATGCGGCATCAGGCGTACACGTCAGCCCACCCTCTGTGGACAAGCTGGATCCTGTTGTGCGCCCGCCAGGCCCTTGACAAGGCACACACAGCCCCTGCCGACCAGGTGTATCCCCAACATTGTCAACCTGCACAGGCAATCCAGGGCACGGGATGGCAGTGGAGCATGGTGGGGGAGAGGACTCGGCGCGCTTCTCCGGGACACATCACGCAGGCAAAACATCCTCAATGTGCAGCATGGCTCAAGTCATATGTAAGTATTGGGGGACGCACACATCACGAGCAGGAGTGACGTCACGGAAGGTGGCTCGCACCATCCCACCCATTGCCTACATCCCCACAGACGTCACATGCCGTTGCAACAGAGAAGCCAGCGCGTGCGCAAGCACCTCCGAGCCCGCCCCAGTGAGGCAAAAGAGTGAATGTGTGGGTCCATCAGCCCCAGATGGACGCGGCATGGGCCGCTAGGGCAGCTACAGCCTCTGTGTGTCGCAGGTGGTGTATCCGGACTGCGGAGACTGCAATGCATTGTCTAGGTTGCCCGGGTCTCGAGTCGGGGCACCACGCATGTGGACGGCGTAACGCCACTAATCATACCGTGAGACAGACCACATGTACAACTGGACCCACACATACACTCCTTGGCCTCTCTGGGGCGAGCTTGGAGCTGCTTGTGCATGCGCTAGCTTCTCATGTGCAAATGCATATAGGTGAGAGCGAGGGGAGGCCATGAGGACAGTGCAAAAGATAACTGTTTGACTTTCAGTTAGTTTAAGGAATGCCCCTGATGTGGTCAGAAAAAGACATGTCTCGTGTGCATTGCAACTAGTAGATAAGCCGATGACCCACCCATGTCTTGCATGTAGCCCCGCACCTAGCCCCGCACACTCGACACAGCGAAATGAGTACCAGCACCACATACTTCCCATTCGAAGCACTGACTGGGGGTGATAACCATTGGACAGTCTTGTGTAGTCCACCCACGCGTACATGTGGGCCCTCCATGAACCATGTCACCTGCGGCAAAGTGATGTCATGGGCAATGACGGAACTGAGCAGAGCTGTCTGCCCCACGCACAGACGGTGCATCAGCTCAACAGGCCCAGCACAGAGTGCAGCAGGGGTCACATGTGCAGGGGCAGTTGTGCCTGGTGTGAATGCACATGCACATAGACAGCACATCGAGCAATGTGTAGCCTGCCCACATCTACTGTCCATTGTCAGGCTGACCTAGAAGAAGATCACAAGGCAACACATCTGTGTGGGTGTACCCACTGTGACCAACACTGCGCAACCATCAGCGTACTCGCCCTGTGCATGGCCCACCCCGCAACGAAGGTCACATTCAGTGCCACTATCTCTCACACACATCCCTATCACGAGTCATGGTGTGTCCAATAGACAGAGCAGAGTAAGCGCTCATCCGGGGTGTCCTGAACAGGAGACACATGTAACCCACTAGGCAGTCGGTGCTGTCACCTACTGGCATTGTGCAGTCAATGTGCAGGCCAGGCTTGCTGGGACTGAGAGGGGCAGCATGGCCCAGCCTGACATTCACACGAGCAACAAGTGCACTGAGACCTGCACTGGCAATTGCAGACGTTGGCCTGCACCCAGCTGGCCCGGGACGCCTACCTCCATAGTGGAACACGCAGGGTGCAACCGTGAGGGTCATCAGAGTTGGCCGTAATGGCCTGGCCCATGTTGGTGACAGTCCGCTGATGCCATGTGCACCACACAGTATGATGTGCGCACTGCATCTGCAGGTGTGGCCATGATGTGCGTGTGGGTGCAGGTGCACAATGGACGGGGCCACAACATGCCGTGTGCATAGGCAGGGACGGCCAGTGGCCGGCCCCCACATGTCTGTTAGCATGTCATCATCTGCACATTGGCATGGGTGCATGGTATACGCATATGCACACGCATGTCATCCCTCACTATGTACATCTGCCACTTGGCACGTGCAAGGTTACGTGTCACATGTGATGTGTATTTGCAAGCACACAGCCGTGTTGGCATGGGGCTGTCAATGTGTACACCTGACAATGCTTCTGGAGGTGTGATCCGTACAGTGCTGCACATAGGGTGCAGTGGTGACACCAATGACTGTCTCATATCCCCTCGTGCCACAGGTCCCACTTGTCTTGGCCGCTCAGCCTGTGCCCACATCGTCGTTGGTGTGTGCCATACTCATCCAGCCTCGGAAGCAGTGTGATGCACAGCAGCCAGTCATGTTGCCGTGGTGTTGTCGCTTGCCGGATATGCAGTCAGTCCCCATCAGCACGCCTCACAGGTCATTGAGGCCTGGATCCCCATGTGCATGCACATAGCAATGGTTTGTGTCAATGCCCATTGCTATTGGTGGGAGACCTGTGTAAGTGTATTGTGGCTGTGCTGTCCCTGCATGACAGCTGTTCTGTGACTCATGTTCTTGCTCTGTCATATCAGTTATGTGTATGTGAAAATGCCATGTGGCGTGTTGCTTTGACATGTGTCCACTTCCATCTTTCCTAGGCGGAGACCAAACATTTACCGCCCTTACCAATTGTTGGCGGACATGGAGGATTCTGAGGTCATCCGGAAATTTCGTCTGGATCGACCAACCCTGCATCGACTATGTGCCATGTTGGAACCCCACCTCCGTCCTCGCAGGGTGTATCCGACAGCATTCACCCCCACGGCTAAGGTGATGGCTGCACTGCATTTTTTCGCCACTGGGTCATTCCAGCACACAGTGGGCAGTGGAGGTGGGATGTCCCAGCCCATGTTCAGCATGGTGCTGAGGGATGTACTGGCAGCCATGATGCTGTACAGGAACAGGTACATCAGATTCCCCAGGGCACGTGAGTTGGCGGCAGTGAAGGGTGCATTCTATGCCCTTGGACGGATCCCACACTTCGTTGGTGCCATTGACTGCACCCATGTTGGCCTTGTCCCACCACAGGCCACTGAGCAGCTCTTCCGCAACCGGAAGCACACGCACTCCCTGAATGTGCAAGTGGTGTGCCTTGCGGACATGGTCATCTCCCACGTGTGTGCAAAGTTCCCAGGCTCGGCCCATGACGCGCACATCATGCGAAACAGCATATTACCACGACTGATGACCAATCTGCAACAGGACCGTGGCTGGATTGTCGGTGAGTATGTGGAGTTGTGTAGCGTGCTGGCTTAAGGATGCTGTCTACTGTCCTGTTTGAATTGCAACGGTTCTCTGTGTCCCCCACGCCCAGGTGACTCGGCTTACCCGAATGGGCCCTGGCTGCTCAGTCCATTACGAAATCCTCGGACCCCAGCAGATGACCGCTACAATGAGGCACATGGGAGGACCAGACGTGTGGTCGAGCGTACCTTTGGCCTCCTCAAGTCCAGGTTCAGATGCCTGGACCGCACCGGGGGCGCTGGCGTACTCCCCACAGAAGGTGTGCCAGATAGTGGTGGCTTGCTGCATGCTGCACAATCTGGCCATTCGAAAGCAGATCCCCCTAATTGTGGATGACGGAGATCAACCAGGGCCCCAGCCTGCACACCAGGACAGCTCCAGTGAAGAGGACAGTGGAGAGGATGAAGCTGTGAATGTGCGTCAGCAGCTCATCGCCCGCTACTTCACTTGACGGTGAGTGACCATGTACGACGGCTGATGTGGCTGTAGTTGTGCAGGTGTATGTGTGCTCTGTTACTGGGGCCTTTTGTTCACTGAGTGCTGTGTGTCAATGGTCCATGTCCAGGTTGGTATGCCACTGTCAGTGGCTGTAGCATTGTGCCCTGTTGCTCTCAGAGATGTGTGTGCATTGCTTGTAGTTGGTGACAAGTACTGTGTGATGAGTGTGTGACACACTCATTGAATGTACTCTTGTTCTGTTTTTCACCCCTAGGTCCCTGCAGCCTCTCCTGTCCCATCGACATGCCACACAGCAGATGCTATTCTGCTCATGGTGGCGATTGCACATCGTGGAATAAACACAGGACACATTAAGCCGATTGTGATCAAGGTGTATTTATTAACAGCGGTGACATGTGATTGTGTGCAAGGTGATGACAAATGTGGTGCATGCTGTGACAATGAGTTGACGGTCATGGCTGCGTGATGGTCAAGGTGTACCCATGGAGTTCTATGTCCACAGTCCAACAGACACATGCCATTCACATGGCAGTGTGGGCTAGGATCGTATTCCAAGTCAATGCAGTAGGTGGTCAAGGTGGCTGGCTGACTCACTGGCGTTTGGTGCGGGCGAAGTCCTCTCTGGACACCTGTTTCCACTTCGGACGGCCCCTTCCACGTTTTGGAGGGGGGGGTGTTGATGTTCCGCTGGTGGTGGCTGAGGAGTGCTCACTCGCTGTGGACGCAGGGGTACGTGATGCTGCACGACCCAGCGCCACAGCAGGTGGTGGCGGAGGTGGTGTTGCTGGCCTTGCTTGTGCCCTCCCCCCACAACCAGCTGGCCCATGAGGTCCGCGATTCGGGCCATGTGGGCATCCATGGACCTCAACACCGCAAGGACCTCCAGCGTGTCGCTTGCCGACCTGGCCCATTCGCCTTGGGCCTCCTCATAGGCCCCAAGGACTCTGTCTATTGGTGGCAGGGCTTGGCTCCCAGGCACAGTTGGCGTTGGCCTGGCCCTGCTCCTCCTACCAGTACTGCTGCCACCGACCTGCCCACTAGCCACATTGCTCACCACGGGCCTCGCTGTGGCTCCCAGGGTGGACCCAGTCGGCCGGACCACCACTTGCGCTGGGGCTGGGGCCAGTGATGACGTGGTGGTGGTTGCGGCAGTGGGAGTGGCCGCAACGAGCGTGGGGGTGGCCGCCACAACAGTGGTAGTGGCCGCTACGACACTGGCAGCAGGGGGCTGTGAGTGGTCATCAGCCCTGGATGATGGGTTGGTGGGTGGGAGGGTGCCTGGGGTGCGGTTGGGCCCTGCCACACCAGATGGGCCTGCTGGGTGGTCCGTGTCCGGATCGGAGGACAGATCCTCCACATCCGTGAGTCCTTGTTGGGGGCTTGCAGGCTGGCTGTGCTGGCTGCTGTCTCCATCTCCAGCATCCAGCAGTTAGTCACCTGTGGGGGGAATGAGATATGTTATTGTGTTGCACATGACAAAGTATGTATAGGTTGTCTGACATCCACAGTTCGTGCACAGTCGTGCACAGGTTTCCTGGAGCCGTGTGTGTGGCTGTGCTATTTGTTGTTGTGTGGGCATGCCAATGGGACTGTGTGCTGTGGACATGTGGCATGGGACGGATTGGCAATGCCGATGGGTGTGTTGCTGTGCTCCTGCTTTTTGTGGCTCTGGTGTATGCGGACTCCAGACCCATCGTGGAGGTTGGTTTGTACTATGCTCTTGGGGTTCATATGGAACGCTGAGAAACGCAGATGGCATAATGGGGGTCAGCCCCCTGAAACGCATTTGAGATGAACTATGCTTTGGGGGTTCATATGGAACGCTTAGAAACGTAGATGGCATAATGGGGGTCAGCCCCCTGAAATGCATTTGAGATGAACAATGCTTTGGGGGTTCATATGGAACGCTTAGAAACGCAGATGGCATAATGGGGGTCAGCCCCCTGAAACGCATTTGAGATGAACTATGCTTTGGGGGTTCATATGGAACACTTAGAAACGCAGATGGCATAATGGGGGTCAGCCCCCTGAAACGCATTTGAGATGTACTATGCTTTTGGGGTTCATATGGAACGCTTAGAAACGCAGATGGCATAATGGGGGTCAGCACCCTGAAACGCATTTGAGATGTACTATGCTTTTGGGGTACATACTGTGTGCCATGGGTGCAGAACGTGACATGTGTTGTGGCAACATGACAGTGCATGGTCTGAGGTGTGTGTATGTCTGACATACCCTGCATATTTGCTGTCTGTTGTGATTTCTGGCCATGTAATTGGACGCATTGTTATGAGTGAGTGATGGTTGTGTGCCACACGACGTATTGCAGATGGTCCAATTCCTTGGTGTGCGTGCTGCCCTGTGCCATGTGCATCACTGCAGTGCTCGGGGGTGTGTGGGCCATGTTATGTGTGTAGTTGCTCACAGTGTGACGTGCGCTTCATTCACTTCTGGCACATGATTTATCATGGGCATGTTTCTTTGCGTGACTACTGTATGTGGACCAGCTGTTCGGATGACATACCTTTCATGTGACTGGGGCTGACGGATGAGATGGATGGTATGTTGTATGTGCATTGTGTGTCTGTGTGTTTGATGGGTCCAGTGGTGTTCGTGTGCATTTCTGTTGTTCCACGCTGTTGCGTCTAGTGTGGTATGTCTTACATGGGCATAGTTGTGGGATGTGTGGTTGACAGGCAGTGGGGGCTACATGGACAGGACTTCGATGGTGTTGCAGTTGTGTGTGATGTGTTGCACTGTACCTGCCGTGTGGTTCTGTTATCAGTGTGACTTGTGCATGCAGACGTGGCTCCTTGGGTGTTGCTGTGTCTGTGATGGGTCATGTGGGGTGTGACTCTGTGGTTCATGTCCGTGTGCACATTGTTCACATGGTTGTGGCAGGGAGCAGTGCTGCGTGTTCCTCTGCTACTTTGCATGTCCCATGTGTTAGTCGTAATTCAGTCCTCATGCCTCCAGTCACCCCGCCCTGTCCAGTTTCCCACCTGCAGGTTGTTTTTGAGCGTGCACTGGACTGGATGCAACATGGTTATGGGCGGGGTGGTGCTCCATGTTGCAGGTCTGTGGGGGTGGGGGCGGTGTTATGGGTCATGGTGATGGCTGGACACCCACTGACACCGTTTGTCCTGGGGCGGGATGTTTACCTGTCGGCTGCCGGTGTGCACTGCAGTGGCTGCTACGTGGGTGTGGGGTGTGGGCTGTGCTCCTCCTTGCTGTGCTGTGGGACTAGGGGCCTGGTGTGTGTTGTACTTCAGCTGTCCCCCCTCCCACGCACTGCGCTTTGTGTTGCTGCTACTTACCTGTTACTTGTCGGTTAATGCAGCTACGGCTGCCACACGGGTGTGGGGGGTGCTCCGCCTTGCTGTGCTGTAGGACTAGGGGCCAGGTGTGTGTTGTACTTCAGCTGGCCCCCTCCCACCCACTGCGCTTTGTGTTGCTGCTACTTACCTGTTACTTGTCGGTTAGTGCAGCTGCGGCTGCCACATGGGTGTGGGGGGTGCTCCGCCTTGCTGTGCTGTAGGACTAGGGGCCTGGTGTGTGTTGTACTTCAGCTGTCCCCCTCCCACCCACTGCGCTTTGTGTTGCTGCTACTTACCTGTTACTTGTCGGTTAGTGCAGCTGCGGCTGCCACATGGGTGTGGGGGTGCTCCGCCTTGCTGTGCTGTAGGACTAGTGGCCTGGTGGGTGTTGTACTTCAGCTGTCCCCCCTCCCACCCACTGCCTCTGTGTTGCGACTACTTACCTGTTACTTGTCGGTTGGTGCAGCTACGGCTGCCACATGGGTGTGGGGGGCTCGTTGTGGCGCTTCTGGAGTACTAGGGGACCTGTTGGTAGTTACGTGGCTGGCTGGGTGTACACATGCCCCCATGGTTTTGTTAGTTGATATGTTTGGGCTGTGTGTGGGTGGTGGTGCCTGTTGCATGTGTGAGTAATGTGTTGTGTATTGTGTACTGGACATGGGGGTGTTTGTCCCTCGGAGCTATGGCATGGTGGTAGTGCATGTGAGTACATAGCGGTGTGCTGGTATACATTTGTTTGTACTTACCGGCCTCCACTCCCCCTGGTAATCCGGTGAGGATCTCCGGATGGATGATGACTCGCACCTTCTCCTCCCACGCTTTGAAGGTCTTGTAATGCGCGGGATTCCCTCCGCCAGTCGTGGCAGCCAGCTCTCGGTTTTTGCTCTCCTTCTTCTTGACCAGGCTTTTGATGTCGTTCCACCGTTTGTTTATCTCTCCTCTGTTTCTGGGTACGGTCCCGACTGCATTGACCTGGTCTACAAATCTGTTCCACATTCTGTTTCTGGTGGCTAGTGGTGTGTGCTGGACCTGGTTGCCATAGATTTGTGTGTGTACCTTGACGATCTCGTCGACCATGACCGTCAGCTCAGTGGAAGTGAACTTGGGCATTCTGTGTGATGCCATGGTGTTTGTGGTGCTGGTGCGGTGTGTGATGTGTGATGTGCAGGGGGTTTGTGGTGCCGGTGTTTGGTGGTGGTGGGTGTGATGTGTGCGTATCTGTGGTGTGCTGCTGTCCTTGCTGTGTCACTGTGTCCTCTCCTCTCCTCTCTGCTTTGCTCTGTGATGTTGCAAGGGGTTGTGGTCTGTGGAGGGGCTGCTTTTGTACTTACCTGTTTGGGTGTGTCCTGATGGTTTGTTGTTTTCAGGTGTGTTGTGGCCGGTGTTCTGGGCTTTGTGTTTATTTGTTTGTCCAGGGGTGGTGTGTTTTCGGGATGTGTACTTTGTCTGTGTATTTGTGTGTGGATTGCTGTGTGGACTTGTTTGCCTTGTTGTGTGTGTTTGTTTGAGTCCGGGGCTGTTTCTGTGCAGGGACGTGGCCGCCTTGGCTTCTGCCGTGTCCATTTTCTTCAGTGTTGTTTCCACTGGCGGGCGGTGTATTTGTTGTTTTTCCGCGCTCATGTCGGTGCGATCGTAATTTCACGTGCGGTGTCTCGACCGTGAGGGCGGGCGGTTTTGTGTTGTCGTGCGTCTTTCCGTCCGTGGCGGGCGGTTTGACTCCGACTCGGGCATGGGCGGGCGGTATTTTGTGTGTTTTTTCCGCCGCTGGCGGTTTTCGGTTCGAGGCATCATAATTGCTGGGTCGGTATTCAGAAGGTGTAGGCGGGCGGATTTTTGCCGCTTTCATGGGTGGCGGATTTTTTTACGCCCGGTATCGTAATGGGCCTTTAAAATACGCAAAAATTAATTAACATAAAATTAATTACTGCTAAACACATACATTAAAAAAAAAGCTATACTTATACAAAAAATTACATCACATACTTTTAACACACATACTATAAATACAGAACACTAATATAAATATCGATATTATTAACAATGATATTTTTACAAACGATATTACTGTCTTTGATATTAAAAAAACGATATTTCTTACCTTACTGTCAATATTCTGTACCACGATATTCTTGCAGTCGATATTCTTGTACCTTGATATTTAAAACTCGATATTATGGTACTTCAAAAAAACAACTCGATATTCTGTCTGTGCACCCCACAAAATGGATTTGTCTTACATCTGACCCCTGGCCCTTAGTCACAATTTATTGGTGGTGCTCTGCTAATTTTAGAAAATGGGGTGAGTTCTAAGGTGATTTCATGATGTGAAGAGTGCTGATACTATGCTGGGATCAGATTAGCCATTTTTGAGAGAACATTTTTTTCTCTCATTATTTTCTCTTTAGAATTATGTTTAGATCTCCAGAAATTAATCTGAGGACACATTTTCCATAAATTCCTAAATATCTTCCTTATCCATTTGAGAAAACAGTCTGGCATTGTAAATGAAGCATGTACTTCCAACAGCAGCGGTTTGTCAGTTGAGATGTATTGTGCCACTAATCGAGAAAGAGACTATGGGATACACATGTATGAGCCCTATACTCAGAGCTAGAAAGAAATAACCCTTTACAGTTTGAAGAAAAAAAGGACTGCAACCCTCAACAAATAACAGTGGCACACTGCATGACTGAGTTCCTCCTCACAACAACCCGAACATTGTGCACCGTGGGCTCCCCTGAGAGCTCTTTGCTGAAGTTTGTGTCTATGGGGTTGTGTATGAAAGTAGCACAACAACCGCATGTATATTCTTACTCAATTGGCGTAGTAAGAACTGAGGGTTTACTTTCACCCTCAAAAGAGGGACCTGAAAAATCAAAAAAGTGTAGAGAGCAATTATTTTATTTCATTTAATGTTGAAGATCCATACTGCATGATTAAAATAATTATCCAAGCAGGATTGTATGATGCAACATCTATGGAGGCGCCACTCAATCAAGCCCTATGCAGGTCAGGGGTGTTTATCAGTACTGGCCTCTTAAACAGCTCTAAACTGCAGCCACTAGTCATTATGTCACATCAGGGTGACGATAAGGAATATGAGCAAAAAGACACATTGAACTTATGTGCTTATTGGACTTGTTGGCTGGACCTATATAATAAAACACATATTTTTTTAGTTCTCACATGTGTCTCCTTTAATAGAACTAAGGGGTCTATTACGATGGTGGTCGGATGTCCACCGCCGGGCCGGCAGTGGCGCCCTCTGGACCGGCGGTGGACATCCGCCCGCGATCGCAACCAAGAAAACCGCCGGTCAAATTAGGATGGCAGTGGTGACCGCGGCGGTGGGAAATTCCGACCGCCGCTTTTCCGCCGGTTGCCATCCGCACTCCTGTCTGGCGGACGGAGCAGGACCGGGATAATGGTGGTGGTGCAGAGCAGGCTCCGCCGGCAGGATTATGATGCCGGCGGTAGCCAGCCTTTCCTCAGCGGTCAAACTGCCATGGAAAGGCATGCAGAGATTGTCTTCCGGGGGCCCGTTGCGGGCCCTGAATGTGTTGGGGGGTTGTGGGTGCACTGCGGGGGTACCCATGGTCCCCCCCTACATTTCCCTGTACCAGGTGGCAGGCACTGTGTTGTGCCTGCTACGCAGTGCAGGGAAATGCAGGACATGCTCCTTTCGGCATCGCAGCGGTGCTGCGGGCAGCAGCAACCGCTGCAATGTTAAGGCCCGCGATCAGACCGCTGCAGTCGGATTTCAAGCACGGGTCATCGTAATTCGACCGGTGGTGATGTCGCGGTCCATGCGGGCGGTCTTTTCCCCCTACCATGGCGGTCAGGGAGGTTTTCCGACCGCCATCGTAATAGGCCCCTAAGTGTCATTCATAATTACAACTGTATTTTTTCAAAATACATTATTTTCTATGTGTACCTAACAACATAAATGAAGTACAATGACTCAGCCATGTCCGTGCTTTATTTTGGACTTACTTAGCTTCTTGGTGCAAATTATTACCACCCAAGCAGTTCTTGTACCCAAAACAAAGACCCACTCCTGCCAATTTCTATCAGTAGTGAAATTTCCATCTATTGTATAAGGTGTGTGGGTGTAATGTGACATCCAACAGTTTTAACTGGACAATTTTGCTGAGTATTTTTGTACATGCTGTTTGACAAACAGAAAATACCTTAGTGCCCCTTCTTTGAACCCTTCTGTGATCTCAATTATGCTAGCGGTATGCCCTATTGGTGCATTCTTAAGGTGGATATCCCAAGATTGCATAAGCCATTCCCTAGGCAAAGGAGGAGTGTCATGCAGCCTGATTTGAGAACATTTTGTATTTAAAAAATGGGCTCTTGACTGTAGTACTAAGACTTATTACATGCTTATGTGTATATGATATCTATTTTATTTTAGTTACTTTATTTTAGTTTTTTATATAGTGCTCCAAGGTGCTGAATAACTGCCTCAGAGTGTTAAGGTGCACATATTTCAAAGCTATAACAAGCAATGTAGTCTGGGTTGAGCACATTTGTTAATGAAAATGTTAATTCAATTCTTTGGCATGCTTGTAAAACTGTGAAAATACATGCAGGGCAGAACAGGTGACCCTTGATAGTCCTCTGGACAACATGTCTAAGTGTATGACAGGCTGAGGGTAGGTATGATGGTGTAGTGTTGTGTGATCATGTGCAGTAGGACCCTTGTAGTGCTGGCTGGACTCCTTGCAAGGTTATGTAATCGGTTGGGAGGTATCTGGGTATGTCTGGGTGTGGTCAAGAAAGTTTATGATGTAGTGCATTCAGTTAACGATTGCATGCTGAAGAATAAAGACGTGTATTACAGAGCTCCATGTGTGGCATAGTCATTTTTGCGCTCCAGAGATGGGTTGGATGAGACAACTGGTGCCAAGTAGGGGATACGTGCCCCGAAGAAACAAGATTGCTCTCCCTGAGAATTTGCGAGGTCCAGCAAACTGCTGTGCCACGTACACCCCAATAAGTAGTCTACGGTTGGTGTATGTGGAGTCAAAGAGCAGCTCTAGCTCTTACAAAGCCCTTGAAGAAGGTGAAGGACCAACAGAGGAGCACAGTCAGAAAGCCCGCCAGAAGCCTACTGGTAGGCCGAAAGAAAAGTACTGCCCCACAGTGTAACACAGAGCCATCATCCATACAAAGCAGAAAAGCCAAAGGCAGTGATAAATAGGAATGAAGAAGTGCTAAAGACAGCGACAGCCAGATGCAAGAAAGCACTGAAGGCAGAGACAACCAGGTGCAAAGAAACATTAAAGGCAGCAACATTCATGTACAAGAAACAAAAGTATACTCACCGGCGGAAAACTGACAAAGCGTCTTATGACCTCAAAATCCAAAGAAGCGACTCAAGTGCAAACATGTGTTTACGAAGCCGTTGGTCCCTGCAGAAACTACCAAAGAGGCAGCTGGTGGCATTCAGCGCCGCTCAAAAGACCTTCCAGAAATTGAAGTTCTCAAATGGCTGCAGAAAGGAGCGTCAAATATGGCGAAGCCGCGTTCCTGAAACCACCACCGCCTTTCAACACCGTCAAAAAGCAGAATATTGGCCCCAGATGGACTGCATGGATCAAAACATTTGATGACGTCATAGATGCTGTAGAAGACATAGATGACAAAAAGATCATCGAGTACTTAAAGAAGCTTGCAGTTGATGGAGTGGAAGAAGTGATAAAGAAATTATCACAATCTGATGAAGTATCATACCGTCATATCAAAGAAATGTTGGAAGCCAAATTCAATCCAATGCCAAATGTCGACTACGAAAGGTACATTTTTTAACTAGGCTGGAGAGCAAGCTGGTGAAATGATGGATTAATTTGATGAACGACTTGACACCTTCATCAAGCACTGCAAGTTCCGTGAATTCAATGACGAAGATTCCATGAATCACAGAGTCATCAATGGTTTCCTCTCTGATTCATTCAGACGACGCATGCTTAGAGAGACACTGAGGGGCCGATTCCGATCTCGGTCGGTAGCTCTCCGAACGGGATCCGGCCAGAAAAAGTACGAGCCGTACGCTTGTTTCCCGACCGACTCGTACAGATGTACGAGCGAGCGAGTACGATGCGATTGTACGCGTGTGTCCCGACCGAACCGTTTCCGGATCCCAACCGCTCCGACCGACTCGTACGGACACGAATCGCACCACGCAATGGAGACGTTCTCCGACCAAGCGAGTACGATGGACGCGTCGGTCAGCCGGATCGAGTCGGAGCGTCCGGCTCGAAAAAGCTCCCGGAGCCGGACTTGGGGGGTCCGTGCCGGACCCCCCTGCACCCGTAGCCGTACGAGTCGAACACAGGGGGACCCAAGGGTCCCCCTAAACATGCATGTATGGTGCGAGTTGCACCGACGCGTACACACTGTAGGGGGCGCACCTGTTTGCGACGTCACCCATTGAGTCACTGGGAGCCCATGTACGCGTTGTACGACCGGCTCCCATTGACTTCAATGGGAGTCCGACCGAATCGAGTCCGGCAGCATGCAGCCGCATCATACTCGCTCGGTCGGACTGTAGGAGTCCGGCTCGGTCGGAAATCTCTCCGGATCCGGCTCGGTCGGAGAGTTTTCCGACCCAGATCGGAATCGGCCCCTAAGTCTATAAAGGGTACTCATGGCTGCGAGAGCTGAGGAATGTGCAGATAGACAGGCTGCTGAAATGGAAGCTGGAACAACCCAAAATGAATCAGCGCTGATCATGAAGAGTTAGCAGAAATACAAAGTGGAGGTCCAGAAGACGATGTCTCAAAAGAAAAAGAAATTTTGTTTCCATTGTAGATTCTCGTTTCCACACGAAGGTAAATGTCCCACCATTGGACAGCTATGCAAAGCCTAAGGGAGAGAAAACCATTTCATAATGGTCTGTAAAGCGAAAAAGAAACTTAGGGGCACATTATGATAGCGGGCGGACAAAGTCCGCCCGCCACCGTAACGGTGAATGGGACCGTCCGCCATAGGAGCGGCGGGCCCGCCGTGAGTATTAGGAGGCCACCGCCACGGTGGCATCCCCTATTCCCAACATTGTGGCGGGCGGTGTTCACAGCACCGCCCGCCACAATGCTGGGAATGCACGTTGGGCATTCACATGCACAAGGTGACAGGCACCGTGCGGTGCCTGCCACCTTGTCCATGCCAAGGCAGGGGGGTGCCCCATGTGCACCCCCCCAACATCCTGGGGCCCCACTACGGGCCCCCAACAGCGAAGACCGTATGCCTTTCCATGGCGGCAACGCCGTCATGGAAAAGCTGCTCTCCGCGATCATCATAATATGGACGGCGGTGTCTTGCAGACACTGCCACCATATAATGTATGTTTTCCGCCCGGTCGACGAGTCGACCGGCGGAAAAGCGGCAGACGGTATTTCTGTCCGCCGTGGACCCCCCAGCCATCGTAATATGGCGGGGGGAAATGGCATGCGGGCGGTGGCGATCCGCCCGTCATCGTAATGACCCCCTAAGTGCGTCACGACGATAAGAGAAAATGGGTGCCAGAAAGGCCCAGAAGCATTCTAGCCACGCCCACAAAGCCAAACGGTAACATCAATTGAGGCAAGTAGAGACTAAATGAAGTTGATCATCATCAAATTCATCTTCCAAAGGATCTTCAGCGTCATCATCGAGCGACTGTGAAGAAGATGGATGTGCAATGGTGATGTAGACCGCAGAAAGTCATGCACATGTAGGATTGACTGCTTGCAAAGAAGAACAGAAGTCAAAGAGATCGCCACATGTAGTGACCAACCTCATTTGGCTGGTGCCCCAAGATCACACTAAAGGTGAATGCCTGCTGTACAACTTTCATTATAGACAGAGGTGCATCGATCAATATCACGGCAGCAGAAAAATAAAACAAACTGTCTCCGGTACCACGTCTAACACCATCGAAAACAAAGGTGTACAACTGGGCTTTATCTACAACATTGCAAAGTCATGGGTCATCTGTAGCGACCATGAAGCATTAGAAAAAGACAGTACTAGCACCAATTCATGTTCTACAAGGTACTTCGTTGAATGCAGTCTACTCAGTTTCAGCAATGCTGCTGACATGGGACTGATATCAAAGGACTATAACCTCAATGCTCATTCTGAAATAGTGAGCCATTTACCATCATTGTTTCATGGACTAGGAAAACTCAAGATCAAAGAAGGTGCAACTTAACAATAATGAGGACATTCGTCCTGTTGCTAAGTGACACAGTGGGATTACTTTTCATTTACAGGAGTCCGTTGAGAAAGAACTAGAAACATTATTAAAGCATGACATCATTGAGTGCTTCACTGGTCTGCCACAATGGGTTTCACCCATAGTGGTAGTGCCAAAAAGGATAGTTGATGTGCGGTATGCATTTGTGTTGATATTTACCAGCCAACAAAGCAATCAAGAGAGAAAGACATCCAGGTCCACATATGGCAGACATGATTACACAGCTGAATAGTGCCAAAGTCTTCTCATATCTTGATTTGAACAAAGGATATAATCAACTGGAGCTGGAAGAGAACTCGAGGTACATTACTACATTTTCAACTCATGTTGGTTTGAACAGATACAATAGATTAGCTTACGTGTGTTGTTGTCTTCCAGGATGTCATTTGCTGAATAATTCAACCTGTCACACAAGCTTTTAACTACAGTGATGATATACTAGTGTTTGGGGCCATACGAAAGGAGCATGACAAAGGTCTTACACAAGTATCCTGTCTGAACACTGATGCAGGTCTCACTTTAAATGCAGAAAAGTGTGAATTTTACAAAACCAACCCGATATTTGTAAAGCACAAACAAATCACCCCTAAGAGTCTCAAGGCGCTGGGGGCCGTCGGGAAGATTAAGCAAGCTATTGCCCGGAGTCACATGGTGCTAGGCTGAGCTGCCGCCGGAGCCGGGGATCGAACCGTGAGCCCCGTGCTCCAGAGTCAGCTGCCCTGGCCGCTGCGCCACACCTCTCCCTGTCCCCAAGGTACAAGTATTGTCATCTACCTGTCCCCCTTAAGATGCAACCGTGCTGTGATCCATCTTAGGCATAGCCAGCTATGCTCCAGATACATTTGTGACTTTGCCACAGTGAGTGCTTCATTAAGAGGCTTGACAAAGAAGAATATTCCCTTCCAGTGGTTCTCTGAATGTGACCGAAGTTTCAAGAAAATCAAACACGCAATTGAAAATGCTAAAAATTACTTACTTTGATCCAAAGTTACAACTGAGATTGTAGTAGACGCAAGCCTAGTGAGGTTGGGTGCGATCCTTGCACAACACAATGGACATCCAAATGCTCAGAGACACATTGTGGCCTATGCCAGCAGACGTCTATCTCAGACTGAACGTGCCTATTCTCAGCCTGGCTGTAGTGTGGGCTTGGGAACATTTTCATGTGTTTCTGTAAGGAAAGCATTTCACCCTTGTCACTGACCACCAGGTGTTGCTCACCGTTTTCAAAAATCTGAAAGCCAAGATGCCTACTTGCATCGAGAGGTGGGAGGTTACGATAGCAAGAGTGTGATTACACGATTGTGCATAAGTTGGGAAAGGATCAAAAGCCCGCAGATTACTTCTCATGAGTGCTATTGCAGCATCACAATGCAAAATCTAAAGCAGCTGAAGCATACATCAATTTCATAGTAAAGACCAGAACCCCTGCAGCTCTATCCATTGAGGAGATCATTGCTGCTATCAACACAGACAGAGACATGCTCGCACTCAAGGATATAACTGCAACGCAATCATGGAGAAGGCATATGCGACCTCTCACAGATTACATTGCACATCAAAAAATGTAAAAATGTGTAGGAAGAACTTTCTGTCACTCACGAAGGTATCATACTAAGAGGTTTGAGAAATGTCATACCTGAGGGCTTGAAACAAGAAGCCATTCAACTGGCACATGACGGATATTGTGACATTTTAGCCACTAGGAGAGCCATCGGAGACCGAGTGTGGTTTCTAACCCTGGGCGGTGAACTACGCTACGCTCGCGGAGTTTGCGTAGTTTCGGTAACTTCGCAATTCGCGTAGAACGCGAAGTTACCGAGCACTACGCAATTTGCAGCGTAGCATAGCTGTTTTTCTTCTTCGCGCGCTCAATATGCGTTCTCGCGCGCGCGGTAACGACCTACCGTGATTCTGCGTTCGCTGACGCGATTTCCTATCCGTTCGCGGGTGCCACGAGATTTGGAATCCGGCCGCACGATCCCGCGAGAGTGTGCGAACGCGAACATGTCATTCGGACGCGCGATCTGACTTCCGGCGGCAGTGTGGTAAGATCGCGATCCCGAACACAAAGAAACTACAATCTGGCGAAGAATATCTCTCGAGCATCATAAAACCTTCTCAAAAATGATTATTTTGCTCCAAAAAACTCCTCAGATTGTGATTTGGCTGTAGTTTTTTGTGCAAGGAGTCCTTTTTCTTTTTTTACTTTTTTTTCTCAAGAGGAACGAAGTGCCCCTGAGTCTCCAACTTCCTGTTCCTGTCCAGCAGGCTCCTCCCAGTGCTTTGTCCATGTGCTGTTCACTTTCATTTGGATTTGGAGCTGGAAGGATCACTTTTTGTGTCTGTCTGCTGCATCATATCATTGGATTGGATTTGAGGACTTTTGGATTTGAGATTTTACAAGTAAGTTGGAGAATTGGTGTACTTGTTTATTTGATTGGGGCTTGTTTGTACCTACATTTTTTTGGGATTTTCATCGTTTTTAAAATGTATTGTTGTGGCCTGGGTGGCCTGTAGTTTCAGTTGGGGCCTAGTTGTTTTTCTTTGATTGAAATTTCAGCCAGTAGGCCCAGAGGTAGCCATGGGTGCATGTTTCTGTGGTGTCTGTTGAATTTAAACATCATGTAGGGCATGGATGGCATTGGATTGAATTGCTAAATGTGGTTTTTGGGGTGTATTTCACTTTTTGGGTGTGTGTTAATAAATACCTTTGTTGGATGTGTGTGTGTGCTTGTTGTGTAACTTTCCAACCTTTCGTAGCCCTGTGGATTTTCGTTTTTGTATTTTTGTATTAAAGCTGTGTTGTTTAGCAGGCCTCCTTTGTCTGGTCATATTATAGGCCTGCTTGCGTTCATTGTTTTCCATGGCCTGTTGTGACTGTGAGTGACCATGTGGCTTGGGGCCATTTTGTGGTGGTAGTTTAGTAGTGTGCTGCTTTTTCCATATAGGCCTGCATGTCTTTTCTTTGTTCCCCTTGGCTTATGCTTGTTGTTGTTGTGGCCTGGCCATGTGGCTGGTGGCCATTTTGTGAAGGCAGGCAGTGTTCTTTTGCCATAGGCTTGCATTGTCTGTCTTCCATTTCTTTTTGTTGTGGGTGGCTAGCGGCCATTTTGTGGAGCCATCCAGGCAGTGTGCTTTTGCCATAGGCCTGCATTGATTGTCTGTCTTGACTTTCTTGTTATTGTGGGTGGCCTGGCCATGTGGGTGGCGGCCATTTTGTGAAGCCAGGCATTGTGCTTTTGCCATAGGCCTGCATTGTCTGTCTTGTCTTCCTTTTCTTGTTGTTGTGGGTGGCCTGGCCATGTGGTGGCGGCCATTTTGTGGGACCAGCCACCGTGCTTTTGCCATAGGCCTCCAAGCTTGCGGCCTAGTCTGCCAGTAGGCCCAGAGGTAGTCCTCATGGGTGCATAAAAACAGTTTGTGTTGTCTGTTGAATTTAAACATCATTTAGGGCATGGATGGCATTGGATTGAATTTCAAAATGTGGTTTTTGGGGTGGTATTTCAGTTTTTTGGTGTGTGTTAAATAAATAGGCCTTTTCAGCCAGTAGGTAACCCTGGGCGTTCAGCTCGCAGACTTTTGGCAACTCCGCACTGCGCGACAACGCGGACTTACACTTTTTTTCTTCTTCGCGCGCTCAATATGCATTTTCGCGCGCGCGATAATGACTTTTTGTGAAAATCGCGATGCCGAACACGCAGAATTTACAATCTGGCGAAGAATATCTCTCGAGCAGCATAAAACCTTCTCGAAAATGATGATTTTGTTCATTTTGCTCAAAAAACTCCTCAGGTTGTCATTTAGATGTAGTTTTGTGAGCAAGGAGTCTTTTTCTTTTTTTACAATTTTTTAAAGAGGAAGGAAGTTCCCCAGAGTCTCCAACTTCCTGGTCCTGTCCTTTGTCTTCACTTTCTTGTTATTGTGGGTGGCCTGGCCATGTGGGTGGCGGCCATTTTGTGAAGCAAGGCATTGTGCTTTTGCCATAGGCCTGCATTGTCTGTCTTGTCTTCCTTTTCTTGTTGTTGTGGGTGGCCTGGCCATGTGGTGGCGGCCATTTTGTGGGACCAGCCACTGTGCTTTTGCCATAGGCCTCCAAGCTTGCGGCCTAGTCTGCCAGTAGGCCCAGAGGTAGTCATCATGGGTGCATAAAAACAGTTTGTGTTGTCTGTTGAATTTAAACATCATTTAGGGCATGGATGGCATTGGATTGAATTGAAAAATGTGGTTTTTTTTGGGGGGTCTATTTCACTTTTTGGGTGTGTTAAATAAATGCCTTTTTTGCGTGTGTGTGTGTATGTGTTGTTGTGGTTGTTGTGTAACTTTCCAACCTGTTTTTAGCCATGTGGATTTTAGTTTTTGCATTAAAGCTGTGTGTGTTGTTTATCAGCCATCCTTTGTCTGGCCATATAGGCCTGCTTGAGTTCATTGTTTGCCGTGCCTTGTGCCTGTGAGTGACCATGTGGCTGGGGGCCATTTTGTGGTGGTAGTTAGTAGTGTGCTGTTTTTGCCACATAGGCCTGCGTGTCTTTCCATTGTTCCTCTTGTCTTACTGCTTCCAAATCCATCCCCATTGCCAGCTGCAGCTCCCTGATGCTGCATCCATCCCACATGATGCACAAATTTAGGCCAAACAGGCTCCACTACATTTTTGTTTTTGTTCTTTGCTATTCTTATTCTTCTTGAGTGTACACAGTACACCAGGAAAGCCCTGGCCTTGTTGTCAAAGTCTCATAAATGGCTACACTGTTGTTGTTCACTGAGTTTCTAAAATTTAATAATTGAGACAACCACACACTAACTAAGTTATATATAATATTAGTTTAATTTGTGCTATCGTTTGACTGATGTTCTTCTGGCTTTTTTGCTTTTAGGTGCACAAAAGACTGAGGAGGAGGTGTGTCATCATTGCCCGTTGTACTGCCAGACAGACGTCCTGCTGCTGTACACGAGTCACACGACGTGATGTGTGACCTGACCAGACATCTCTGCAACTTGTGCAACTGAGTGCTGCTGACATCTGAAGAAGATGGGCCCAAAGAAAGCAGGTACCAAGTCCTCCAGTACCAAGAAAGTTGCTATTGAGAAGAAGGAACAGAAGAAGGAAGTGACACTTAAGTCTGGTGTGCCGCCCAATACCTTTTTGGGAAACAAAAATTACGCCTGCAGCAGCGGTGTCCGGGGGCAAGCTGGGGGCAGCACCTCCGCATCAGTGGGCCCAACCCACCAACCCAGGCCCAAGAACATGAGTGTGGAAGAGGTAGCCAGCCTAATGGTGGAAAGCAGTGATGCTGAGCCTGAGATAAACTTATCGCTATCTCAAAGTAGTACCCAATCAACGCAGGAGGAAACACAGCAGATAAGTGGTCAACAACAACAGCCGCAACCACCGCCCGCAATAGTAGTTGTTGTTCCTCCCGAAGTAGGGGCAGTTCAGGAAATTGAGCCTCATGCAGAGGTAGAAGAAGAGGAAGCCACTCATTCAGAAGATCCATTGTCTTCCAAATCCCCAGCAAGGAAAAGGAGGGTTAGTCCATCAAGTTCTTCGCCAAGCCCCCTTCTGATGATCTAGATGCCACTTGGAAGCCACAAACTGAGTCTGAGAGGGAGACACGTCCCAAGACCAGGCTAGGGAAAAGGAAGGTTCCAGAAAGCCTTACACTTATGGAGGTCGAAGTAGAACAGCAGGATGATGATGATGAGCCAGTCATCACGAACATCACTCCCGGCCCCGAGGAGATGGAGACCAACATTATTACCCTATCCAAAATCGTTGCGAGGGATGTAGCACGCATACCTCCAACACAGGTAACACCAACACGACCTACAGCTTCCATATTTGCATTAGCAAAGGCCCAGCAGCGACCTACATCCAGCACAACCACCACCTCAGTAGAAGTAGGTAGTGGTACAGCACAGAGTCAAATTCAACACACACGCTCCAGTTCATCCGGCATTGGAAGTGGCACCTCCAGCAGGAGGCAAAAGTTAAGCTCCCCAGTTTGGGACTTCTTTACGGTTAGCGAAAAGGAGGAGAACATTGCTATATGCTCCATTTGTAATACCTCTGTTAGTCGTGGTAAGCTTGGTACAAACTATGGCACCGGAGGCCAAATAACCCATCTGAAAAAACACCACTTGATCAGCTGGTAGGACCACCTTCGCGGCATAAAAATTGCAACCATTGGTGTTGGTGGGGATAAAGGAGTAGAAGATCCGATCACGGTGGAAGAGGAAGGACAGGGAGACATTCTCTCTGGTAGTGGTACACAAAGTCGCCCTGTCCCCAGCAGTGCAGTGTTAACGTCGCCCACATCTTCAGCAACATCTCAGTGGCACAAGAGTAAGAGTCAGCCTGAGACAGCAAGGAGTACCGCAATGAAAAAAAGTGCATTGTTGAGCCTAAGAGAAAGGAAAACCATGCAGCCTACCATTATCAGCATGTTTGGGGGGGAGGGGCAGTACGAACGCAACCATCCAATAGCACGTTTGTACAATGCGAAGCTGGCTAAAATGTTAGCACTGGACCTTCTCCCTTTTTCTTTTGTTGAAGGGGTGGGTTTTCTGGAATTTGTGACAGCCATCTGCCCAAAATGGCATGTTCCCAGCCGCTACTATTTTGCCAGAGTTGCTGTTCCAGCACTACATCACGACGTGCTGGAACTGCTTGGAAAAGCCTTGAAGCAGAGTGCTGTTCAGAGTATCCACCTGACAACAGACATGTGGACCAGTAGCCAAGCCACTGATTACATGTGCATCACTGTACACTGGATCTCTTTTGCGGGGGTTAGAGAACAGATATCTGCTGGTGTTGACGCTGCTGAGATTTTTCATGCCACTCGCAAACATGCAACTGTAGCCATGTTTGCCATGCAGAAATCTCATACTGCTGCAAACATTTTGGAAGAGTTTAACAGCAAGGTCTTTGAGTGGCTGCACCCAAGAGGGCTTAACATTGGTTTTGTTGCCACGGACAATGGCAGTAATGTAGTTAGGGCCATGCAAGATGGTCGCTATTTCAGGGTCCCGTGTTTGGCACACTGCATTAACATTGTTGTTCAAGACTTTCTGAAAAATGAATACAAAGTCAGCAACTTACTGGCCACCTGCAGAAGAATATGCACACATTTCAGCCATTCTTTTAAAGCCCGGAAGCAGCTGAGGGTCATTCAACGTGAGCATAAAATGCCAGTCAAAGCACTCATCCAGGAGGTGCCAACACGTTGGAACTCAACTTATTACATGCTTGATCGTCTGTTTGACCTGTACATACCACTCAAGGCTTATGTCATGCAAAGATTAGGGGAACCTACTGTGAGAGGCATGACCGTTGAGATGGGTCAATGGGACCTCATTAAATGCCTGACAGAGATGCTACTTCCTTTTGAGATCTTCACACGTGAAGTCAGCAGGGAGGACTGTACTATGGGCCAAGCTATCCCATTGTTGCACATGCTAGAGCAACAGCTGAAGGAGGTGTCTGAAACGTACGCAGGTGTGGATGACAAACAAGATGCATATCATTTGGCGGAGTCCTTAGCCGCTCGCTTATCTGAAAATACAAGGATTCAAAATAACATTGTGTCACAACAACATTACATTACTGCCACAATTTTGGATCCACGGTACAAAGTATTTCTGAACAGTAAGGCAGTAAATCCTTTTTCGGAAGTGGATGTTGCCAACTACAAAACTTTGATAGCTGAGGAAGCCACTAAGTTCGAAAACGAACGGCTGGTAATTACAGGCCCCCCGCCCCAGGCCATAACAAGTACTACAGGGCATCCAGAGTCAAGTTCTACTTCGGAGCCTGAGGGCAGTGCGTTTGCCTCCCAGCAGTCACCGACACCAACACTACCAATAACATCAACAACAGCAAGAACAGGATCATCCACAGTACAATCAGCAACTGATTGGTTTCTACAGCAGGGGTATGGTAAGTCCAGTGCTGATGCAAAGGCAAAACAGGCCGAGCACATCGGAGCACCCCTGAGCATTGAGCGGACGGTCCAGGCCTATCTGGATGACCCAACAGACGTCTTCATGGATCGAAACCCATTGGTGTATTGGTATGGGAAAAGAAGCCAATGGACAGTGCTCAGCAGGCTGGCGATAAAGTATCTGGCTTCCCCTGTCGCAAGTGTCTCTTCTGAGCGTGTTTTCAGTGCTGCTGGTGCCATTGTAACTTTGAAAAGGACCAGTCTCTCGCCCAAAAGCGTGGAGAGGTTAACCATGATCAAAATGAATCAGCACTTTATACCACCGGATTACAAAATACGTGAATCACCGCAGGAAGAGGAGAGCGACTTCGATGACGTAAGTAGTGGGTTACAGGACCTACTTCTGTCCGAACCACCAGAGTTTGAGGACGAGCTCCTCTTCCCTGACAACTAGGCTTTCAAATTGTTACTTTCTTCCTTCCTTTATTTGTCTGTGTATCTGTCTTTCTGGTTCAAATCAAATCACAACAAATCCATCACCACCGTCTTCTCTTTTATTTCCCTATTGGAGTTGCACGTCTGTGCATTTAACTGTCCACTCCTCAGAGTCCTGCTCCATCTTCCTGACTCGCCCTAATTACATTTCCATCAAGCCAGACATTGGAGTACAAGAAATGTTGCCTCTAACAGTCCCTCCATAAGAAGTGAAACGTGACTATAGCTATCCTCCGTTTTGT
This sequence comes from Calotriton arnoldi, assembly GCA_963921515.1. NCBI lineage: Eukaryota > Metazoa > Chordata > Amphibia > Caudata > Salamandridae > Calotriton > Calotriton arnoldi. Next base: position 547,082 of record CAWUFW010011362.1, on the reverse strand, counting down.
TTCCGAGCCGAAACTCATCACTGTCCGAAGGCTATCGCCTCTGCAGGCATCCACAACTCTTCACTGTCAGAACTTGGGCAGGCATCTAAAAGTAAACTCATCACTGTCAGAATGCTAAAGCCTCGACAGGCATCCAAAGCTCATCACTGTCAGGACAGAAGGGACTTGGCAGAGAAAGACAAGACTCTTCGAAGAAACTTGCTGGCATTTCTGCAAACTCAATTGACCAGCAATGACCGCTACCCAGGCCGCGGACCATCACAGCGCTGACCATGTGAACCAACTTAAACTGTGACAAAGTGCCACAGATGAATAAGACGAAAACAGAAACAGCGACTACCAACACTGAAAATGAATGTGGAGTAATAATGAGGCCACTGCCTCATTAAAAAAAAACACACACCTGTCAGAACTAGGCATCTGATGATCTGACAGCCAAAGAGAAGAGCAAGACAGGTAATGATGGCATGCATTGGATGCTTGCTGACTCTGAGCGATTGCTGTTGTTTGTTGTGTTGATGTTGTGCAAGAAGTCGAACTCTACTAGTAAATCTACAAAGTGAAAGTGACTCAAGTGACAGTCAATGTTTCCTTCTTGTTGTTTAATAACCAAATTGTACTCCTACTACTGCAGGTGCAGGCCAATATCCGTTGCAATTTTTTAATATGGAATATGGACTTAATCGGAGACTAGTCACTACAGACTGAGTTGGAGTTGGACAACACGTACCACACCATGATGATTGACCATACTACCTTTGCACGCAGTCAGTCAGTTGGATCGGAGATGATTGATGGAATAACTGCGTTTCATGAAGTGGCATAAAAGGTAAGCCCAACAATTCAACAAGAAAGTAAACACAGCAGACCTACATGTCCATGTAGTGGTGGAGTCGAGTGTAGTCATATGACTGACAGCAGCGCATTGATTTAGTCACTTAATTTTGAAAATGCTAGGTTTCTGTATATGCCTTTTGTCTGGCTCTGTCAAAATTTAAGGTAAATGGAGGTTGGGTCACGGCCTGGTGCCGTGGGCCTGTTCTGTCCTGTTGTTGTTGTAGCTTAATGCTGTAAACAGAATAGACACCATGTATCCAAGCCGCCTCAGTCTGAAAGTGTTCTCTCTTCTCTTCTTGGACTCCACCGTAATTGATGCTTTTTTTTATTCATTGATTTTTCAATACCCCTTTTGTTTTTCCATCTACACTTACAGGCCGGCCTTTACCCTGTGCTATACTGGGAGAAACAACTCACACTTACCTTACCAATCCACATCAGGCAGGCAGTGTGGCACCCAAGATTGATGTGCGGAGCGTCCATGGAAGATTGGACCAAGAGGAATGACGAGATTCAACTCCACAATTTGACCAGGATAATACAGTAACTTTAGTATCATTCATCATTCGTCTTTTAATTAATTTGATTCCTTTTTTCTCTTCAATCATTACGACTGTGTGTTGTGTTGTTGTTTGTTTGCTAATTGATCCCTACAACAATTTTTTAATTTCTTTGCTATCTTTAAAAGTAAGCCCGGTACAACATGTAATTTGGGTCTCTCTGAGGCCAGGGCATACAGGCAAGGCAAATTGCATAGAATATACTGCTGCCCTGTACTGTCTAATTGTCTAGTAGTAGTTAGTAAGTACTACTCATTAACCATCTGTTAGACCTGGCACCATTGGCGTGGGTCTCCCTTCCATTTTTTGCTGTTGCCTCTTATGGTTTTGCTGGTTTTAGATGCTTTTGGGCACTGTGCCACTGCTGTTCAGTGCCACAGTGCAAGTGCTCCCTATGGTAAATTGATGTATGGATTAGTAACTCCATGATTGGCTTGATTGGTTTACTTGTCAGAACCTAGTACAGTGCACAGCGTGTGCCCAGGGTTTGTAAATCCAATGCTGCTGGTGGGCTTGCAGCACTGGTTGTGCCACCCACCGGAGCAGCTTGTAAAGTGTGTCTCAGGCCTGCCATTGCAGAGCCTGTGTGCAGTCTGGTACTGCCATGTTGACTGGGCAAGTGTACCCACTTGTCAGTCCCTAAACCTTCCCTTTTATACATATTAGTCACCCCTAAGGTAGGCCCAAGGGCAGGGTGCATTGTAGGTAAAAGGTAGGACATGCCCTGGTGTGTGTGGCATGTCCTAATAGTGAATTACAGCCATTTTCGTTTTTCACTATTGCAAGGCTACCTATTCCCCATAGGCCAGAATGGGCAGTTAGATTATAACATCTTATAATCCTAACTGACTCAGGGAACCAGGTAGAAATTCGAGTTTAGTATGCCTGAACTCAGAATGATAAAATACATCTTTTAGTGAAGTTGGTTTTAACATGCTGTGTTTGAAAATACCACTTTTAGAAAGTAGGTATTTTCTTGCCTAACTATCCAAGCCTGCCTCTGCTAGGTTGTGTATTCCTTGTCTGGAGTTTGAGTGACAGGGGCTGGGGGCTTCCAGGAGACAGGGTGAGTCAGCACAGGGCTGAATAGAGAGATCTGCATGCAGATAGAAGGGAGGAGTTGCACCTGGGACCTGAATAGGGCTGTGCCTTTCCTCCACAATGCTGGCTCCACCTCCTGTGGTGTGTCTGATGTCCCTGGCCTACACTGTGAAAGGAAAGAAGGAGTCTTGTCAACAAAGTGCTCCAGGACTGACCAGAACTGGTTTTGGACTAGGCAAAGGCCTCTCTGCCTTCAGAGAACAAAGAGAAAAGTAGTATAAATATTGGGACTCAGACCCAAGAACTTTAGATCACTTCTGGGAATCAAGACGAACCTTTGCTGAGGAGAAGAACCAGGAAGCTGAAGGAGGAGACTACCCCTGTGCTGTGTGTTTGGGGATTGGCCTGCAGTGGTTGCTTCATTGCCAAAGAAAGGAGAAAAGGACTGAGTGTGCTTTCTATCAACTTGAAGAAGAATCTCCAAGGGCTTGAACTAGAGCTTGCCTCCTGCCTGAAGTCTCAGGGACACAAGACTTCACCAACCAGCTCCCCCCTGAATTCCCTTGCTGGGAATTGAAGTGCCTGCTGTTGTGCTGGGCCTTCTGAGAGACTGTGTGTCGCTGGGAGCTGGAAGCGCGACGCAACGACGAAAAGCGTGTCGCCGCCGCAGCCGCTGTCATCGCATCGCAGAGAAAGCGAGACGCCGCTGCCGCAGTCATCATCGCATCGCCGAAGCGCGGCGCATCGCCGGAGAAGCGGGACGCTGCCACAGAGGACATCGTCGCATCACCGGAGAAGCGCGTCGCAGGGCCTGTCGCGGCTCCCAAGATCATCGAGTCGCCGCACGGCCGTCGGGTGTGCACGCATCGCACCAACGTTGTCGCATCGCAACCAAGACGCCATTTTGTCGCATCGCACCGGAGAAGAGTATCGCATCGAGGTGCCATCTTGTCGCATCGCACCGGAAAGCAGTAAGAAACCGACGCATCACCTCCCCACACAGTAAGGAAGCGAGCATCAACTCCCCTGCGCAGCAGTAAGGAACCGACGCATCCACTCCCCTGAGTGTAAGGAACCAACGCATCACCTTCCCTGCGACCCTTTTGTTTTCTTTGCGTTACGCATTCCAGGTACATTGAGAGTAAAGTGTCGCATCTACAACTTGAGAGAACTGAACTATTTTATAACCTTTTAAAGTCTGTTTTTGAGTACAGTATTGTGGATTTTTGTCGTTTGGTCTTGTGTTAAGTCTATATAAAAATACTATTTTTATAATACAACCTGTGTGGTGTCCATCTGTAGTGTTGTCACTGTATTACTGTATGTATTCACAAATGCTTTACACACTGCCTCTGAGATAAGCCTGCCTGCTCGTGCCAAGCTACCAAGGGGGTGAGCAGGGGTTATTTTAAGAGTGTAGCCCCTTACCCTGATTATACGCAAGGGTCCCTATTTGTCACAGGTACCTACCTATGCCAACTAGAGACCCCCAAATCTAACACCATCAAGTTATCTTCATCATCATGCATGCATTTCCTTTTTCTCCCTTTATAGATTTATTGGATAAGATCATGGTCGTCTGCCAAGATTGTGCTTTGCTTTTGTTGTGTCCATGCGTACTGTTTTTCTTTGTCAAACCTTTCCCCAAACCCCCCTTCCCATCCATTCATCAAACCCTAACCCTCTTCCCCCGGGCTGTGATTTATATTGAGGTGTGATGTGACTACATTAAATTGACAGCAGATGATCACACGCTTGCTGGGGCAGATGTGGTGAAAGCAACACTAATTCAATTTCAAGGCAGGGCGAGGATCTTCTTCTGCTTGCCCACCCATGCTCAGTCTATGTGCAAGTCAATTTTTTTCCCAAAGGGACCTAATACATCATAATTAATTGCCGGCATTGATTGGATTCATCATCAACATCCTACCACACAGCAGTAAAGGTTACGAATTACGATTGTGTTAAGTGACTCACTCGACACAACTACAGTTTGTAACTTCTTGTACTAGGCTGTCCCCGCCACCATTATGTTTTATTTTACTTTAGCAGTTGCAATATTGTTTGTTTGGCAGTCTTCTTCTGTACTGTACTTTACTTCGTTCTACTACTCCTCCCACAGTCTCTCTCAGGCAAGTGACTGTCTCTTTTTTTATTTTTTTTGCAAATGCTACTGCCAGTGTCTACTACTACCACCACAACCATGGCATCTTCTCCATTCTCTTGGGAAACCATGCAGACATCGTTGTGCCGAACTTAATCATCATCAATCACAGGTAAGATAAGTTTGGTGGGAGGTATAATGGACTAGGAGGAGAGACTGACAGTACTAGTAGGACAAATAACTCAGTGAGGTGTACCGCTGCGCATCTATCTGTTTGTGTGTTACATAATCAGCAGATTATTTAAATCAAACACTGGCTGCGGCCCTGCAGCAGCAAGGAAACCATGTGACGTAAATTCGTAAAACAGTAACCCCCCCACAAAACATTAACATCATATGTTTAAGTATAAATATAATTTATTACCCTAACAAAAATAAACTATCCCACCCCTGACCCACCCCTCTCCCTAACCCCAACCAATGTCCAAAACGAAAAAGTCCAAACAATGTCCATAAACCCCAACGCCCAATTCCCACCCACCAACAAAAGGAATAAGAAAGGGACAATCCAACGGGGTCCTATAGTTCTTAGATTCGGCGGGCTTTCAGGTGTTTATCCACGAGGATCTTGACCCGCTCCTCTAGTTGCTCCTCTAGGCGTGAAATCCGGAGGAGCATCTGGCGGCGAAATGCCCTGCAGTGGCATCCAGGGTGGGGGGCAGCAGTACTGGCTGTTAAGGAATTGCGGCGGCGGGCGGCTGCCTGACCGCGGCGCCGTACCATTGGAGGTGGGGCCTGGCTGGGGCCCGGGGCATTGGAGGAGGCTGCAGCTGCTGCCGCCTCCTCCTCCGCCTGAGCCACCAGCCGCCGGTACTCTTTGCAGATGGCCTCCAGTTTCCGGCGCCGTGCCCTGGCTGCCAACTCCTTCCGTGATGGTTTTTCTTGGGAAGGAGGATCTATATCAAGAAAGAAAAAGAATATTGTTGTAACCAATACTCTTAGCAAAACAGTAAGACAAAATTAATTCAACACATAGTGGCACAGTAGCACTAGCAAGCACAGTACATAACATTTGTGGTAACAATCTATCCTCCCACTTCCTCGGCCTCTAACATTTGTGGGAGTTTCAGGCATTATACTAGCACTATGGACTCCAGTACACAGTATACCAGTCTTCTTCTTATCTCTAGTTTAGCGAAATTACATAATCTGGTTGTAGCCGGCATGCCAGCTCAGTCAGCTAAGCTTGCACCCAAGACAAACATACGAGTCATGACGCAGACTCACGTTAGTTTTATTTACTACTGTCTGCAGGTGGGGAAGCTCGTATTTTTCTATTACGGGTGGCACTGGCCATACTCTCTCTGTTACATGAAGGGCAATTGCTCAATTTCACTTTCACCCTGCCCTGGCTACTACAAAAAGGCAGATTATATATCTGATCCAATGATCATTGCTTATATTTATATATGGGATGACGACATAAGGTCAGTAGCGGTCGGTGGTGGGAATGCTGCCGGTCGGTGACGTGGGGAGGGGCAGGGTGGGGGGTAGTAAACTATGGATTACGGCTAATTACAGGTAAGAAAACATAAATAAATAAAACTAATTTCGTTGCGAGCACTGCATCGCATTTGGCGGTGCAGTGCGCACAATGAAATTCGCTTTATTTATTTTTATGTTTACTTACCTGTATTTGGCCGTAATCCATAGTTTACTATCCTCCACCCTGCTCCTCCCCCTCCCCACATCACCGCCCGGCAGCACTCCCACCACCGACCGCTACTGCATAAGGTACTTTGTTTTGATTGATTGTGTAACCAACAGATAGGCCACCCTTTGCAGGCTGGCTGACACATTCGAAAATAAATTAACATAGGTAGGGAATGGCCCTCGGAGTCGGAGGAAGGCGCTTGATGACTAACTATACACAATATATATATATGATGTCGTTGCAAACTACTGTGAGTCAACTGTATTCTGAAAATACAACTTGTATTCCCCTCGGCTTTGCTACTCTGGCGCGGTTTCTTTTCATTCTCTTCAAACTAAGACTCTGCATCCAGTGACAGTCTCCACCTATGCTGTCTATGATGAATACATACAGGCATCCATCCATTCTAAGTAAATGTCTATCATTCTTCTTAATCTCTCCACAAACCTTAGTTTGTTTCACCAACAACCACCCATGCGTCCACTCCTTCCTTGCTTGCCTTGGCTTTGAGTTTCACCCAAACACCGCTGATGATTCTTGCTATCCCCAGTATCCACCCATACTGTGTCGCCCACCCAGGCAGGCATCTTCTTTCACCTTCCACCCATCCTTCAACAACACATGCATCTGATTCCTATCAGCCACCTATGCATGCTTCCAACGTATCCTTCTCTGCCAGTCATATTACATCTCGCCCGTCCTTCCTCCTTCCACCCTTCTTTCCCTTTTTGTTCAACACATCCATCAAGGTCATCTGATCTGACTTTTAGACTTCTCCATAAAACTTTCACAGCTGAGTTGGAGTCAGATAGAAGAGGCCATTGGTTACTCAACTCACGCTGCTAATGCTATTGCTAATGCATTGCTAATGCTAAGTAAAGGGTGTCTTCTTCAACCGTTGTATAATGTTCACTACAACTTCATACTTAATAAGTCTCAACAGTACAGTGAGTGAAGTGAACACCCTTCCAGCTAGTGTAATGTCAATAAGTAATGAATATAACTTACCACCGCCCGCCACTGCTGCTGGCTCACCCCCTGTATCTCCTGCAGGTGCCGCATCTCCTGCCCCCTCTGGAATGGCCGCATCGCCATCGCCGCTGGCCCCGCCGGCACTGGTGGTCGGTAGTACGCCTAGAAAAAACATTACACATTTTTAGATGCCTGTACACCTCCCCCTATTTATTCGTTTCCACTAGCAAGATTGAAAAAAAAGTTAATACATACATATACAACATACATCGCTAGTCCAAATCGGGTACTAGAGTAGAGTCAATAGACACTAGTAGTGTTATGGTCCTTAGGGTCATTATTATAGTCAACTCTACTCTTTGCAAAGTTAGCCTGAGCCATGCAACCATTTTCGCTTCATGTCTTTTGCGCATGTTACCTCGCAGCTTGTTGTGCAGAAAGACGCCTTTTTGAGCCCACATGAGCTCATACAGCTACTGTCTGAGCGTTGCGCACAAGAGGTCGAAAAACAAGCCACTTTGTTATGGAGTTCGGTTAGTCCGTATTGCTTAGCCATAAGTAACATGTTACACTTTTTGGCATGACTGAGAAATGCTTGCATTATACTATCTAATGCGCACCATTTTTCTCATAACAGGCAGAAGATTCCCTTCTACGAACCAGAGATTTGCAGAGCTTATGAATGATGCATGTAACCAGTACTTCTACATTCTACGGTGAGGGGTCTCCCACAATTCGCACAGATCTTTTGTCTTCTATCATGCACTTGTAACAATGTTTATTGTTTTACTCTTATGCATTTTGCTGTTGGAGCTGGTTGTAGTACACTGAATTTTATAGAACAACGTACAGAGCTTGTTAGTTGAAAATAAACCTTTTGAGCTTACACATAGACTCTGTGGTATTTGGTGTGGTGGTGGACTTACACGAGTGAGTGAGCGAAAGGGTGTTATGTTCTGGGTTGTGTAATCATTGGGTATCTTCGGGTGGGGGTTCGGGGACCTAATGAGACACTATAACTAGTTGGTCAGGGGATTGTGGGTTCACTTCTGACTGAGGTGTGAGGAAGGTCCAACCTCGCATCACCAACATCCTATTTTCTTGTGCATAGTTCTGTATGTGGCTGTGCAGAATCCCCACAACAGTAGTAGTATGTACTACTATATCCTATCAAAAATAGTCAAATATCTGGTTGGGCATTTTGTTGGTGGTAATTGTCAAAGCCTCAAGATTAAGAAGACTAGAAGAGGACAACCCAATGGACTGGACTCAGTGGCTAGAGCTATTGGTCAATCTGAGTTTTATTCAAAACCGTAAAATAAAGAGTGGCAAACTGGGCAAGCTTAGCTACAGACAGACTAATAGTAGTAGTACAGAGAGTCATAGTAGCAGAGGCAGTTAGAACTTAGAGGCAGGGATAACCAGAAGTCAAGATCAAAGAAGCTTTTGTAAAAAATAGAATTAGTAAGTGGAACCAGAATTAATAGTTTGGAAAAAATAAGGTGCAGTTAAAGTTAGGGAAATATAATTGTTAATATTAACCACTGGAGGACTTACTGGGGCCAGCAGCAGGGCCCTCGGTAGAGGAGCGGTCCTCTGGTTGTCCCGCCGACTCGGACCCTGTCTTCTTGCCCCTGGGTGCTGCTGATCAGTGATCATGTAAGATATAATAAAGAAAGAGACAAACATTAATGATTGCTGTGAAACAAATGAATTATTTAAAAAAACGCTCAAAAAACATTTTAGGAAACAATAATTGCAATAAAATTGACCTATCTAATCAGATCGACTACTGGCTTGCGGGATTCACGGACCGTCTACTTAATTATGAACACTAATCCAGTGTTCCATTCTGATTGATTCAAATCCAGAATACTAACTAAGCCTAAGTACCACCTGACCTAGCCCACCTATTCCAGACGGGCCAATTGTTCACTTAGTCTTCATTTCCATTTTTTTAGCCCTCAAAAATGCATAGATGAGATGGAGGACACATGCATAAATTTGTGCATACACCAAATTGTTGGTTGGTTGCGTGTCTGATGTTCTGCTACTGACTGACACTGCTAAGCCTACCACTCACTAAACAAACTACAAAAGGTTCTACTAAGGACTGGGGTAAGAAGCAGCACTCAGTGACAGAGGATGCGTCAAGCAGACCGCTAAAAAATTATCAACTAATACTAACTAAACCTAGTATCACTATCAATTCATCCACCACTATTTGACAGGAGGACTAAGGAAGGACTAGAGTCTCTCTAGCAATAGCATTACCTAACTTAAAGTTCTCTAAAGTAAACTCTTACATAATAATAATCAGCCCAAGCGAGCGCAAAGTTGCAAACAAGTAAGAGTAGCGCCGAGCACCTGTGTCCTACAATCACAGAAGATTTTGAAACGTAATTTACCTGCAATGTAAGCAGCAGTATTCTTGTTATTCGTAAAAAAATTATACACAATACTTATACTACTATATATTAGCTACTCACCAAGCCCCACGACCTCGACACCTAGCAGGTCCAACAGGTCCTGCTCCCGGTCCAGGATGTCTGACCACCGGTGGGCCAGCTGGTTATGGGTTCACCGGACCCCTGAGCAGCGAAACACTGCCCGGCGCACCTTCGCCCACCGGCGGTGACGCTCCTGGGTAGGGTACCCGGAGCCTGGCCTGCCGCCTGCTGCCAAGGTCAAGGGGAGGTGGCGCTGCACAAAAAAAACAAGGGTGGCCACCTCCTCCTCGCAAAAAAGCTGCCGGGCTTGCACCCCTGCAGGGCGCAGTCTGCCACAAGGCAGGCGGCTCTTGGGCGCACGCGCCTTGCCCTTGGAGCCGGTAGTGCTACTACCCTTCGCCATGGTTCTGGGGTGTGTGAGAGGCGGAAAAGAAAAGTTAGAAGGAAAAAATAAAGTTAGGGGAAGAAGTAGGAGCTTAAAGAAGGAAGTAATATAAAACAGTAGAAAAGTAAAAAAAACACAGTAAAAGTAGAAATAAATGCAAAATATAGACAGAGGGACAGAGAGAGATAGATAATAAATAAAAAAAAATTGAAAAACAGTGTAAAAAACTAAGGATTGCAAAGATTGAGGGAGGATAGAAAAGCAGGCCCAGAACCATAGCATAGAGTGAAAAACAAGATGGCCGCACCCATCGCGACCGCGTGGGTAAGTTTGCGCGATTTTTCCCCCGAGCACGCAAAAAGCGTTGCGAACAGGTACGACGCGTTCCGAACATGAAATGCGCATCGCGAGCACGCTATACGCGACCCAGAACAGGAAATAAGGCATCGCGAACGGGCGGGACAAGTGAAAAACATGATGGCCGCGCCCATATGCGACCGCATGGGCAAGTTCGCGAGATACTATCCCCGAGCACGCAAACAGCGTCCCAAACACGCACACCGCGTTCCCGAAGAAGAAAAATGCATCGCGAACGGGCGCGGAAAGCAGCTACGCACGCTCACGTAGCTACGCGTAGCTCGCGTACCGCTTTAACAGCTTCGCGTAGCTTCGCGTAGTGGGACTACGCGAACTACGCCCAGGGTTAGTGGTTTCCTCAGCTTGACGAATAAGTCAAGAAGGACCTGAAGGCGTGTAACCTGTGTGACTGCTTATCTCCCAAAACAACTCAGTATCCACTAAATATGTCTGGCCTTACTAAACAAGCATGGGAGAGAATTGCAGTTAATTTTTTTGGACCTTTAAACAATGGCCATCATCTCATGGTAGTTATTGATGAGTACTCACATTTTCCCTTAGTGGAAGATTTATCATCGACCAACATGACAAAGTCATTGAAAGGCTGGATGATATTTTCGCAGTATGGGGTGTTCCCTCCATTCTCAAATCTGACAATGGTCCAGCCTTCAATATCAGATAGTTTAAATACTTTCTTAGTTGCTTGAATGTCAAGCATCAGCAAACCACACCTCTCTGGCCACAGGCAAATGGCGTTGTTAATGATTTATGGACACCCTGAAGAAAGTGGTTCAGCACACTTCGCTCAAAGGAATTGATCTCACGTCAACCTTATGTTTAGCCCTTTGTGCCTACTGGTCAACTCCCCATTCTACAACAGGTGAAAGACCTACCACAAGTCCAACTGAGTGCCCAAGTCAAGCATCTGAATCTACATCTACAATGCCAGATGACGGTGCAACTCCTTCACCTCATACGACTCGATCTGGAAGAATGGTGCGCGCACCTCAACGACTCTTTGAGGAATTATAATGTATATATGTTGTCCGTACCTTTTATTTAACAAAGGGAGAGATGTAGTTCCGTGTGATCATGTGCAGTAGGACCCTTGTGGTCCTTGCCAGACTCCTTACAAAGTTACGTAATTGGTTGGGAGGTATCTGAGTGTGTCTGGATGTGGTCAATAAAGTTTATGACATAGTGCGTTCAGTAAACATTTGCATGCCAAAGAATAAAAACGTGTATTACAGAGCTCCGTGTGTGGCACAGTTATTTGTGTGCTCCAGAGCTGGGGTGGATGTGACAGATGGGAAGACAGAAATGTTTGCAATATCAAGTTGGCATACCAAGGGCATCTTCAGAATTTCAACAGATCTGAAAATCTACCAATTTCTAGAGGAAACTCTAAGGGGGATATTCTCAAGAACGTGTGATAATTACCGCAAAATTAGCTTAACGCAACTTTGCACATCGCAGTTCATCGCGGGAAAATAACACCGTGTTAACGTTGTATTCTCAACCCGGTGGCACCATGCGATAGTCTCACGATAACGCGCCAAATGACCACGTTAAAATTAACGCGACGCCAAAAAAATGTGAAACACGAACGCGAAAAAAGTTGCGATGCCCCAAATCGCGATACAAAAATTAGCGATAACCAGCGACAGGCCTGCAATTCCCACACGAAAATGCACTATAAAAGCAGAAGAAAAAAAAAGACAAAAAAAAATAAACTGCGTAGCACCATGGATGCACCCGGACCGAGTGCAGAGGACAACGCGAACCCCACAAGCCCCACAGATGACCAGCAAGGAACCTCGCGGTCGGGGAAGGCCAAGGAGAAGAGGAAGAGGAAGACGTGGTTCAGTCCGCAGGAAAACAGGATCATCGTTACGGAGATGATAGAACACTACCAACAACTGTTCGTCACTTCTAACGTGTCATTGGCAACAAAGACGCAAACATGGCAGACTATCTTGGACCATGTGAATGCAGTTGCAGAGTTGAGGAGGACAATGGAAGAGGTCAAGAGGCGCTGGAATGATGTGAAGGGCAAAACCAAGAAGAAACTCGATGCCAACATGAAAGCAGCAACGCAGATTGGAGGTGGGGGTCCAGCGGCACACCAGGAGCTGGATGACATGGAGAAAATGGTGGCCACAGTCATCAGTCGGGATACGGTGTCAGGAGTAGTGGATCCGGACACTGCTCAACATGACCTGACACAACATCAACAGGGTGAGTACCGACCAGGGACTGGGGGGACAGGGGGAGATGGGCACAATGGCACACATGCACAATTAAGTAGAGCCCACTGCACACCCACAATGACTCCGGATCATGTCCCTGATCTCCTTGGCATACTGCAGCACACATAGAAACAGCAAGTAGGCCCCCGTCGACAATGTGCCCGGAGGGGGCCCTCCCCACACATCACTAATCTCACAACAAACCCATACACATGTGCTGAACCCAGCAAAGCTGTGGGTCCGTGAGCCACACTGACAATGCAAGTGACACTGCATGACGATTAGCATGGCTGCAGTCCAATTATCATGACATGGTGCAAGCCACGACACTGAGGTGACTGAGTGTGGACCTCATCCGGAAAGGAGCAGGTCACACTCTGACACATCCACGTGCACAAACAACCCCTGACGTCAACAACACATCTGCGGACAAACCATGCCCAAGAGTCACAACTCGACCAAGAGCCCAATTTACCCAAGTCCGCAAAATCTCAGCACTGTAGAAGCACAGAAGTCAAAGGCACACCGCCTGAAAGGGATAAGGGCCAGCCAAATCAGAGCTGCAGGGGCGACTCACCCACAATGCAGCACACACACATAAGAATAAGAGCACCTCAACATTGACAACAATGTGGTACATACTGCAACACTTTCACAACAGAACACAGGACACAACCGGTGCCGCATGTGTGTACAAAATTGCCAATCACATCTGGCATAGCAGGAAACTGTGAGATGACAATGTACGAGTACAACCTCACATCCGTGATGCAGTACAAATGTCCACTGTCCCGCATCAAATAGGCAGCTCCTCACAAACAGTCACAATGTACATTGTCATGCAGTCTGTATGTAAACTCCGCCAATGCGTCAACATACATGGAACACACTGTGAAACTGCATCTCCCCTTTACATTGCAGAGGGACAATCAATACCTCCTGCAGAGCAGACCCTACATCACGTCAGCGATGATGGAGACGACCTCCAGGACATCGACTACGACGAACTCCAACGGTTCATGGACAACCTCCGCACCCCACCTCCAGTAGCAGGGCAGCCCAGCACCATCGAGGTGATCCCACCCCCTGCACAGACCACACAGCAGGAAGCACCCACCACCACATCTGGCTCCCAGCACCTCACCGAAGAACACATGTCGTTCCAACGCCGTGTGTTAGACTGCCAGAAGGAGCTGGCTGAACAGGTGCGGGTGGGGTTCGACCTCATGGCAGCCAAACTAGATGCCATACGTGGGGGTCTAAGTCCCATCAGGGACAACTTACACTCCCTAACCGACACCCACAGTCCGCCCCATGCCCTCCAACAATCCATGGCTGGCGTCGCTGGAGTCATGACTCGGAGACAACAACAACTGTCTAGTCAGAGTGGCTACAGCGATGTCATCAGTGATTTGGGAAACATAAGGAGGGTCATGGAGAACATGGAGCGGATGCAGGCGCAAAGAATGGCTACCACGGCTGCACACGAGAAAGCTGTAGATGGGATCTTCCATGCCCTGCAGAGCCTCATCATGGGAGTGATGCCACAAGACATTGCGCAGATAAATGCTGCTGCTACTTCTACATCCACATCTCCGGCCCCTGATGTGTCAGTGTCACACAGTGCTACAAACCAAACACCACCACCCACATGTGAGGCACATGAAACGTCAGAGGACGAAGATGAGGATGAATCTGCCTTAGTGGTAAGGAGGAAGCAGTAGCATTCATCTCCGCCATATGGCTTGTTTCTTCTTGGGTCTGACCTCTGCATCATGCCCTGGAATAACACCTTCCACTGTCCCCCGACACACTCTGCGACACTAACCTTGGACCTCGACATGGACTGCCATATTTTGCATGCTCAACAATGACACAGCAATCAGCCTGCGGACTGGACTCTTCCCCTTCTGAGTAACTTGTCAATCCCTAAAGGACTCTGGCTGGCCCTCCACGGGGCAACATTGTAAAGTGTTGTCTGCATGGCCCAGTACTAAGACAGCTTCAACACTCCACTGACCGTGAATAATACATTCTAATACACACAGATGTGTCATGTCTATGATTAATCAAGTATGAAAGCATGGACGATTGTAGGGGCAGTGATTCCCCCTTACGTCCATGTAGCTCATGTTGTGGGACTTGAGTCACAGGGTGCATCCCTGCATCATGGTGGTACATATTTGACCCCAAAAGAAGCCCTCTTGTCAATTGTAGGCCACAAATGACAGCCTATATGTAATGATTTGGGACACATGTGAAACGCTGATGAGTGGGATTCCGTACTATCTTTGACACACAGAAATGGCATTTCGAATACGTGACACCCTAAACAGCCTCTCTGTACAAAGGTGACACACCCACCATCTATTTCCAATTTATGAGATTGTTAGCACTACATGTTGCACTTACACTTGTCAGAGTGATGTGCTTGTACAGAGGAGTAACATGCACACCGGGAATGTGTGTTGTAATGAATTTATTTGCACATGCTGTGCCTGTGGTCATTTTGTACTGTCCCATGATTGCTAAGGACTGTGACAATGTGGCGTGCTCATGTGAAGAAATTGTCAATGATGGTGTTCCTACGGGCTATTCCTGCTGCTGCTGCAGTGGGGTGTGGTCCACCTGCCTTATCTTCCTCATCATCGTCCGGTGCATCTGGCACTTGTAGCCATGGGGCATTGGTGCGTACACATATGTTGTGCAACACACAACATGCAACGATCATCTTGCACACGATGCCTGGGCTGTACAGGATCCTTCCACCTGTGATGTCCAGGCACCTGAAACGTGACTTCAACACGCCAAACGTCCGGTGCATCTGGCACTTGTAGCCATGGGGCATTGGTGCGTACACATATGTTGTGCAACACACAACATGCAACGATCATCTTGCACACGATGCCTGGGCTGTACAGGATCCTTCCACCTGTGATGTCCAGGCACCTGAAACGTGACTTCAACACGCCAAATGTGCGTACCACGATGCCCCTGGTGCGTTTGTGGGCCGCATTGTACTGCCTCTGGGCCTGTGTGTTCGGGGCTCGGAGGGGTGTCAACATCCAAGGGCAGAGTGCATATCCTTGATCACCTGTGACAGTGCAGAGAGACATGAGTCAAAAGTTGGTTCTGCATGATGTGTTGGCAGGCTCACTAGTTCATTGGTGTGTGATATGTGTGACTTAGTGATTCCTGTTTGACAGGTACTGCTAGAAGCAAATGAGAGGCATCAATGTGTATTACGTAGCCTCACTGCTGCTCCTCCCTCCCCCGAGCCTATTTACTAGTGTGCGCAGAGCGGTTGCATCACTTGCACTCCTACGGCACACCATTGACATGCCTGTCTGCGCATGTCCACAAGCCTGACAACGACACTGTGATGTTGTGCATTGAAGGTGGGCGGCCACGTGTGTGTAGGCCTATGGATAGGATAGGGCGGACACAGATGTAGAGTTCATGGCTGGCTGAACTCGCGATGCGGTTGAGGGTAGACCTTTGGCCTATGCTGCGGTAATAGCGACACACACAACAGTTGGCATGTATGATCCCGGACACCGAGCGGGCTTGCGCTCCTTCATTTATCCCTTCGGCCAAGCCCGCACTCCGGGGGCATGCTACATCGCAACATTGTCCATTGCGGGACGGGTGGCGCTGACACTACAACAGAGACACACGCATTAGTTACTTCCTATGCAAGGCCAACACTTAGCAACGCCCAGAGCCCCGGGCTGATTATCCACACCCCTACGCTGGACTGTCGTACGCCAGCCCACTCCGCTTACGCTTACAGGGGGGTACAACACAGCTACATGTCCCAGGACTTCCCCACTGCCTGAGGTGACATGGTTGCGTCCGCTGAACACAGCACAATGTAATGTGGTAGGGCCCGGGGCCCTCTTGCATACATAATGACCACACGGACACACTTAGATAGTTTGTGGAACTGGCTACGGGCACGTGCGCCCGGCCCCTTTTATTGCCAGGGTCACATATCCAGTGATGCCTGTGCTGGATGGGTGTGGGGTGAGTGTAAGCCAGCCCTCAGGGAGTGGTTGGTGCTGGCAACAACTACAACAGTGATCAGACAATCAGAAGTTCAAAGTTCAAACAGCAAGGGTCCATGACTTGAGCTGCACAGAGTTAGTGGCCCCGGATGCACTGCGGCTGGCACAGGCACACCACCATGGGACGGTGACTTGCGGTGCACTGAGGTAGGGCCACAAGAGCTGAGCGGTTCCTCATCGATGTCGAAGGTGAATGTCGCAGAGCGTATCGGGGGACAGTGGAAGGTGTTCTTCCAGGGCATGATGCAGAGGGCAGAACCAAGCAGGAACAGGCAATATGGAGGAGATGAATGCTACAGACTCATTTTTAACACCAAGTCAGTATCAGCTACATGATGATGAAGACAACCCTCAGGCCATAGACTCAGACGCCACCAAAGTTCAACCAGAGAGTGTCCACAAATTTCGGGGCATAGAGTTAGTGGCACCAGAGCTGAAAGGGAATGCAGTCTGCGATGAGGCCTGTACAATGGTATAAACTCTGCCATAAATAAATCAAGACTCAGTTCCAAATGTGTGACCTACTTGACCGCAGTGTAGGCCGGAGGCAGCGGTCAGCAGGGGCCCACAGCCACATGTCGTTGGCTTGCGAAGCACAGAGTTAGTGGCACCAGAGCAGTTGTTGGTGGTGTGCGATCACCTCCATAACGATGATCCTTTTTTCCTCCAGACTGAACCGCGTCTTCCTCTTACTCCTCTCCTTGCGTACAATGATGTGAACTCGGCCATTGAATAATCAAGACTCAGTTCCAAATGTGTGACCTACTTGACCGCAGTGTAGGCCGAAGGTAGTAGTCAGCAAGGGCCCACAGAGACGTGTTGTTGGCTGGCGATGCACAGAGTTGGTGGCACCAGATCGAAGGGAGTACAGTGATATAAATGCTGCCATTAACATATGAACTCAGCCATCATGAAATCAAGACTCAGTTCCAAATGTGTGACCTACTGGACCGCAGTGTAGGCCGGAGGCATCGGTGGAGTACGTCAACGAGAAAGAAGTGCTGGGGCCTGTGTCGCGGAGGCCGTGATGGTCTGAGGAGGCTGTCAAGGTCGCGGGCCTCGGGCTTGGAGCTTGCACCGGCACGTGGTGGGCCCTCTTTGACACACGCCAGTGTCAGCAGGTGAGCAGTGAGGCCTGGTTGTCCAGGGGTGGCCAAGACGGGTCTGGGGACCAGCGGCCTGGGGTGCAGCAGGTGCACAGGATCGCAGGCACTGCCGCTCACGGCGTCGGCCTCATGGCGGGCTGAGAGGCGCCGCCCTGGCAGACACGTTGGCCATTCCGGAAGAGAACCACGCCCAGAGCAACAAGCTTTTTATTCACATCCCTACGCTGGCCTGGCATACGCAGGGCCAGCCCACTCCGCTCACGCTTACAGGGGGGGACGTAACAAGCTACATTTCCGCGATCTTCCCCACTGCCTGGGGTGACATGGTTGCGTCCACGATCCACTACACTCCAAACACCAGCAGTATATGTCGACATGAACATGTCAGTGGTCTGCATACTGCAGTCTGGCCAGCACATCCACGCCACACTTGGCATTGTGTACATTCTCATTCATGGGTCACTTGCCTCCTTCGCACTTGCCTGGTTCCCACCTCTCCCCACATTCTGCTATTGTGTGGCTGAGGTGCCATGCCGTTGATGGCTTGTGTACATGGCTAGCCCAGGTTACCACAGTAAGTTGTGCTGTCGTGTCAGGTTGGTGGGCATGTTATTTGGCATGTTGTATGTGAGTTTGTAACGTGTGCATTCCCAGAGTCGTGAGTTGCATGACTGTGTAGTTGAGGTGTGTGGTGTGTTCATTTGGTACTTACCAACGAGCAATGCATTCCCATAGGTGCCAGCCTCAAAGCGCTGGTTGATGTTGGACTGGCGGAAGATGAAGGAATCATGCACACTTCCTGGGTAGTTGGCGACGACATTGGTGAAGAGTCCCCGGTGGTCCACTATTGCCTGCACATTGATGGAATGCGTGTGTTTCCTGTTGCGGTAATTGTGTGCAGTGGCGGCAGGGGGCACGAGGAGTACATGTTTGCAGTCGATTGCCCTCAACACGTGCGGGAAGCCAGCTGTGGCGTAGAAGCCTTGCTTGGTCTCCAGCTGTTCCTGCGCAGTGTGTGGGAAGTAAAGGTGCTGGGGTAACAAGCTGATGATGGCATCCAAGACAGGTGTGAGGAACTTGGATAGGGCTGGCTGTGAGACTCCTCCGACTCTGGCAGTTGTTGGTTGGAAGGTACCAGAGGCCAACAGGTGCAGCACAGCCAGCAGCTTTGTCTGCGGAGGGATGTTGGTTGTCCGCTGTGTTGGTACCGTCAGCCTGTGGGCAATAATGGTCAGGATGTGGAGGATGGTTGTCCTTTTGAGCCTGTAGTGGGCAATGATATCCTCTGGTGTTAAGTCTGTGAGGCTGGTGCGTTTTCTGAAGGTCCGCTGTCTTTGTCTGCGCTGCCTCTGTGGTAGTCCGGGGGGGGCGGGGGAGGTCCGGTGGGGGGCAGGGGAGGTCCGGTGGGGGGGCAGGGGAGGTCCGGGGGGGCGGGCCTGGGTGTGGTGGCGGTGGGTGTTGTGGCCCTCCTGGGGCTCGAGCTGCATGATCAGTAGCTCCATGGCATCTGTTGTTCTTCATGTGTGGCTCTGGTCTGGGCTCCCTTTGATGGTGCAGGTTGTCGTCCGACTTAACACCAGGTAAGAGCAGGTGTTAAATCCCTGCTGCTAACACGCCTTATCGCCTGTTTTGGGATCTTATCGCCGATCTTGCTGGTCGTTGAGAATGTTGCGAAGTAGTGTTGTCGCGGGTTTTTGCACAGGAACGCCTACTCTGCATCTCATTAGCGTTAGTTGCCGGTGTCATCCGTGGCGATGTTTTTTGCGGCTGCTATCGCAGGAAAACTGGCGATATCAGCTGTTAGCACTTGCTTGTGAATAGGGCAATAAATCTATCGCCACTTTGGCTGCGATAAAGTGCCGCTAACTCGGCGATAAGTCCTTGAGAATATGCCCCTAAATACATTATCAAACCCTGTTTGGGGATAGGCGGGTAGAGGCGAAGCAGGAGCTACTCACCATCAACAATATGGGTTGAGGACATTTGCCTCTCATGTCACTGGGCCCATCCTATTTTTGCTCTGCTAACTGGGCCAAGTACAACCAAGACAGCACTTGACACTCAGTGGTTGAGATGGTGAGAAGTCAGAAGCTTCTTATGAAGGTAGTGTTTGGGTGCTCGAGCTTAGACCTCAACAAACACACATCAGTATAATAAAGGTTGTGCATCCCAGTGCTTGACTTTAAAGAAGAGGAGTACTTTAATACACAGAATAACTAAATACCACACAGAAATAAATGCATGTCCTGCCATTATAGTAAGTTAGCACCTCTCCTTGCTATGCCCCCAACCCCCTTTTTTAGCACAAGTTGGTCCCCCTTACCTTTGGGCAATGTGCAGCAAAAAGCAGCTCAGGTGCAGTTTTACACCCAACACACTTAGGATAGCACACAGACTGTTAGTCTTTGTTACTAAAGGCCATCCTGCTTCCTTCTGACTCTGCCATGCCCCTAATTCCAAGGCTGAGAGTGAGGCAGCAGTCCGTGTTGAGTTTCCTTTGTGGTCACATCTATGGTGGCTCTGGGCTGTCAAAAGCAACTCAGAAGTGTGCTGAATCTCAGCTGGTGTAGGGTGCGAGGTCCAGCTCCACCTGGGCTGTACATGCCCAGATCAGTGTGACTACATGCAGGCCAGGTCCTTCATAGTAAGAGTGAGATATTGGATGGAACTCATCCGAAGGATGTGAAACCATGGCCCAGGTCATGTCATGGTCTTAGGTGGGTAACTTTAAGTGGAGCACCTCAGGTCATGCAGCATTTTATTACACCAGGTGCATTGGTTCAGGTCACTCCACATCATTACAACTTGGGCATAGTGCTTCAGGCCACCCTGCCATTAGTTACTTTGGGTGCAGCAGCTCAGTCTATGCCTCATCTTTATGATTCCTGCTGGAGACTGTAGAGGAGAGTCTGGAGCCTGCCAACAGCAGTGCAAACAGATCACCCTCTTTCGTCGTCCACTCACGCAGACCAACCGGGGTCACTCTGCACCACTCTCGCCTTCTGAACAGTCACTGTTCCTACAGAGATC
Organism: Calotriton arnoldi; assembly: GCA_963921515.1. Classification (NCBI taxonomy): domain Eukaryota; kingdom Metazoa; phylum Chordata; class Amphibia; order Caudata; family Salamandridae; genus Calotriton; species Calotriton arnoldi. The sequence goes on along the minus strand of CAWUFW010011362.1, from coordinate 526,210 downwards.
AGGTATCTTCCCTCTCTCAAAAGGCAGGCTGCCTTCTAGACACTTAATAGCATATAATCAGCTCTTGCAGCAAGAGATGGATTTGGGTGAAGTCCCCTCACCTCTGGGAAGCTGGCTGTCCGGCAGACACCAGCTTTGGTTGTACAGAAGTCCTCTGAGCAATTTGTGAAGCACTCCCTTCCTTGATCAAAGGAAACCTGGAACTGGAACTACAAGTGGGTAAGTTGGTGCACTTTTATGCAGTCAAAGCAGACAGAAGATGTGGCTCAATGGTTACACTGTCAGGACCAGCTTGGAGTGGTTCTCCTTTTGAGGGTCCCCTCCAGGCTACTTTCTAGACACAGCTTTGTACTCAGGTTACTCTCCCGTCTCAAGCACCTACAACAGAGATTTCTGCAATTAGCTGTCATCATCCCAACTAAACACAAGTGGAAAGACAAAAGGCTGGCCTCACCAAAAATGCCCTTTTCATATTGAACAACAGAGGCCACAGTCCCACCCTTCACTCCCACCGTCTACCAAATGACAGTGAAGACTAACAGCAACTCCCCTCAGAAAAAGGCCAAACCCAATTTTTAAATGAGCTTTGTCTCCTGTCTCCCCACTCCAGTGTCAAGGTCTCCTCTCTCCAGCTTCAGGAAAGGCAGCAATACAATTCCACTAGCTGGGAAAACAACCTCACCTACATTTTGTGTAAAAGGACAAGACAGGTTTTTGAGTACGTAATGGCACTCGTCAGTTGTGTTGTACCCATCCTCAACATGCTCGTGCCCGCCCTCCCTTCAAGTCGGCGTGACTTGGCAAAAGAAGAAAGGAGTGGAGTGGGTGGCATGAGGCATCCTCTTGCCTCCCCAGGTAATGCACATGCTTGCACAGAAGGCCTTTGAGGCTCGTGAGACTCAGGGCTTCGCGGAACAATTGGTGCAAACTTGCAATCTTGTGCTGTGCACCCTGCCCCTCCGTGTAGCTCCCAGCTGACCACACCACTATGCCCTTTCCTACTAGGAAGCTTAGGTGTGCGGCAGGACAGGTCGGTAGGGTACATTAAGGGGGTTGGCAGGGGGGCCGCTGTGTGACAGAGCCTGTTTTGAGGCTGTCCAAGAGACTCCAGGTGCAGGAGGATCCAGGAGGCACCAGACTGCATAGGGGGCCTGGACATTGGCTATTGGACTGTAAAATGGAATGATCAAGAGTGGACATTGGATATGGGAGTTTAGACACTACATCTCCTTAGTGTTTACTAACTCTGTCTTCTGAAATTTTTGGCAGCAGTGGCACACCAAAATCGAATAAAGTTTAATGAATTGAAAAATTGACCCTCCGAATAGTTTGCCTTGCTCTATCTGTCATGCAACTACTATAGTAAGTTTGGTTAGCTGTAAGAATATTTTAGTTTGCCATCTGCCCCCAGCAACATGCCCCTATATTTTTATCTTGGCTAATGTACCTATGTTATCTAGTAATACTTCAGAGTCCACAGAACAGCTGAAGAGTTGATCACAGCTTTCACCGCAGGCCCCAGCTCGCCGTCGCAGTGCGACAGCAGAATTGCCGCAGCGCGAGTCTCGAGCCCCGTGCCGCCAATGTCTGTGACACCCACTCCGACTCCAATGCAGCACCAGCCTCGAGGCTGTGGAATCGACACAGTGCCTGCTTCACTGCTGTCGCATAGATCCAGCGTGTCTAGATTTTAAGAAGCATCTTCCCTAGGCACCGATTCTTATTTGACACAACACCGCAGTAAGGAACCGAGGCCACATGTCCAGAAACTGGCGCATCACCTCCCCTGCCAGTAAGGAACCAATGCATCACCTCCCCTGCCAGTAAGGAATTGCCACATCACCTCCCCTGCCTAGCAGTAAAGAACTGATGCTTCACCTCCCCTGCCAGTAAGGAAGCAATGCATCACCTCCCCTGTGTAGCAAGGAACCGACGCATCGCTTTGCTTTTCCAGTGCCTCACCTCCCCTGCGCCTTGCACCGTCTTTGATCTTTGACGCATCTAAGGTACTTTGTGCTAAAACAAACTCATCCATTGATTTCAATGGACTAAACTTACTTAATCTTTTAAAAGTGATATTTTGACTTGTGTATGTTGGATTTTTGTTGTTTTGGTCTTGTTTTATTCAGATAAATATTGGCTATTGTTCTAAACTGGTGTGGATTATTTTTGTAGTGTTTTCACTGTGTTACTGTGTGTGTGTACAAATAATTTACATATTGCCTCTGAGATAAGCCTGACAGCTCGTACTAAGCTACCAAGGGGGTGATCAGGAGTTATCTTAGCAGTGTGACTCCCTTACGCTGACTAGAGTGAGGGTCCTTACTTGGACATGGTGCGAACCATTGCCTACTAGAGACGCCATTTCTAAAAGGAGGGCTGCACTAATTTTGCAGTTGCTGACTGGTGGCCTGATGATCTGCTGACTCCACCTGTCCCGGTATCTATTGATAAAAACTAGAGGGGTCATTACGATGACTGGCGGATCGCCACCGCCCGTATGGCGGTGGCGATCCGCCCGCCATTCCCCTCCGCCCGCATGCCATTTCCCCCCGCCACATTTCGATGGCGGGGGGAGCCCGGCGGACGGAAAGACCGTCCGCCGGTTTTCCGCCGGTCACACAGGTGACCGGGCGGAAAAGGGCAGTAATATGGTGGCGTGTCTGCAAGACACCGCCATCCATATTAGGATGGTTGCGGAGAGCAGCCTTTCCATGGTGGCAACGCCGCCATGGAAAGGCATACGGTCTTCGCCATTGGGGGCCCGTTGCGGGCCCCCAGAGTGTTGGGAGGGTGGGGGTGCACATGGGGGTACCTATGGTACCCTCTGCATTGGCATGGACAAGGTGGCAGGCACCGCGCGGTGCCTGTCACCTTGTGCATGCCAATGCACGACGTGCATTCCCAGCATTGTGGCGGGCGGTGCTGTGAACACCGCCCGCCACAATGTTGGGAATAGGGGATGCCACTGTGGCGGTGGCATCCTAATACTCGCGGCAGGACCGCCGCTCCTATGGCGGACGGTCCCATTCACCGCTACGGTGGCGGGCGGACTTTGTCCGCCCATAATCGTAATGTGCCCCTAGGTTTTAAATTTGATAACGAGCTTTCTTTTCATCTCCAAATGCTGGCAGTCTCTGGCTCATGCTTCTTTATTAAGAAAGCAGTAAGAAAGTTCTTAGACATTCTTCTGCTGCAGGCACGTAAGTTAGTAGTTCCTTCCTTAATTACAGCTGGACATGATCACCCCAACAGCCTTTTCTTAGGCCTTCCTAAGGTTTTGCTGAATCGCCTGGAGGTGAACCAAACCACGGCAGCATGTCTGGTTCTGGGCCTACCTGAAAGCTGCTGTATTTCACATCATCTTAAACAACTGCATTTGATACCAATAGCGAAGCACATTTATTTAAAAGGCATTTGTCCTGGCCCACAGAGCCTTTTTACAGTAATGGCCCCATTTACCACTAGGAGAGACTTTCCCCATATTCACCATGCAGACTGCTGAGATACAGCAAGTCATACTACTTAAAGTACCAAAAGTCAAGGGACAAAGAAAGGGCAGAAGGTCTTTCTCTGTATTAGCTGCTAAAGCTTGGAATAAACTCCCTATGGCCATTCGGTCTATTGAGCATCAACTCAGGAAGCTCCTCAAGGCTTGGATGTTCACTACTTTGTAATTTTTCTGTTTTCATTACACTAGATGCTATCTGCCCAGCACCGGGATTCCTTTGGGGGAAGTTGTTTGCGCTTTACAAATCATCTCATTCATTCATTTTTGATTAAGAGGTATTTAAATGAGCTGTGTGACAGGCCTTTAGTTTCCTAGATTTGCTAATACCAATATATGAAGTAAATTCTTCCATCTCAGCTCTTTTCTCTGTTTTTGAGGAGGGTGTGTTAGTTGGCGTGATAAAGAACAGTTATGTTTGGTGTGAAAAAGGAAGCAAACTGAGGTGATGTTGATGAGATGGAGGGTTCATTCACTAGCAGGTTAAGGATACCAGAAGCATTTTAGTGGTTTACCCTGCATTGTGGAATTCATCTACAAGCAAATTATGCAAAGAGTAGTATGAGTGATATTCTTGTTTACTGTTGGACTAATCTGAGGTCTGGGAGATAGTCTACAGAGAGAACACCCTCCCTAGGCAGTTACGGGGGAAGAGAACAACTTGTTTCTGTTAGCTGTAGGGTGGAAGTTCACTGTGTGCCCTGGGTGAAGCCTTTTGATTTTGGCTAAAATGTAGTCCAAGTCAGCGTTAATGGAGACCTCAAAATCTTGGTGGATTTGGCTTGTTGAGATTCGGGTGGTTGTATTTTTTTATGACCCTTTTTTTGAGTGAGATAAACCAGTGGTCAAAGGTTGCCAAGTGAACATGGATGTGTTTTATCCTAGTTTTACCATTTGCGCTGGTTTGTATGGTGAGCATGTGTCTGGGGATAACTCATATCTCTGATTTGCAAAGGGTGTGTCAATTGCAATTGCAGTCATAACCCATTGATCAGATACCCAAACCTCCAAGGGGTTGGTGTCTGTTCCTAATGGGGAAGCTGTCTCATTGGGCATCTTCCCCATTGGGAATCAAATTAGTGGGCTTTGGGGAAGAAGATTCTTGCAGGATTGTAAATATTTTTTAATGCAGCATCTGTCCCTTTAATGCATACGCACTGCTTCAAAAAACAATTGTGGTCCTTATATATCAACACATTTCGGTATATACACAGAGGGCCCAATTCACAAAGGGCCTCTGCATTCATGGCGGTGGCCCCGCAGCCATGGCAGGAGGGCCACACTCATGCCGGGACCTCCGCATTGCAGTTACTCATTGCGTGAGGCCCCGCCATAGGCGCTGGGCTCCCATCACGAATGCAGCCCCCGCCATCACTGCGAGGCCTCAGCCACGAGTGTGGAGGCCCTTTGTGAATCGGCCCCTTTATGGGTAAAACTGTGTTATAAGAGCCCTTTTAAGCCTGTTTGGGACTGAAAATGCACAAACAGAGGTATGTTGTCTCATGCCCGCATCCTTCCCTGTGTTTGCAATCAATCACAGGGGTTTGCGAATTGGAAACGGCATAATTAATATTTATTAGGCACACAGGGCCCAATTCACAAAGGTAAACTTACACTTTAGAAAAAGTGAAGATTTTGGAGGAATTCACAAAGGAATTTGACGAGAGTATCTTTACAAGTGCGGAGTCTCTGCGCTTGTGGCGGAGACCCCACACATAAAAAGATAGGCGGGCACAAAGATACTACTTGTTAACTTCCTTTGTGAATTGCAAATAATTGTAAACTTACACTATAGTGTAAGTCTACCTTTGTGAATGCGGCCCTAAGTTTAGACCTGAAGTCTAAGGGTCTGATTCACGGAGGTAAACCTACACTTTTGAGTAAATTTAAGATTTATTTTAATTCCAAAAGGAATTTTACAAGTAGTATCTTTACGACTGCCTATCTTTTTATGTGCGGAGTCTGCGCCACGAGTGTGGAGACTCTGCAGTCGTAAAGATACTACTCTTAAAATTCCTTCGTGAATTCCAAAAAGTCGTACACTTACACAAAAGTGCAAGTTTAACTTTGTGAATTAGATCCCTTGTTTAGACCTGAAGTCTAAATTTAAACCTGAAGTCCAAGAGCCCAATACACAAAGGTAAACTTAGACCTGAAGTCTAGGTTTACCTTTGTGAATCGGGCCCATAGACTTCCGGTCTAACCTTAGATTTAAGGTCTAAGTTTACATTTGTGAATCAGGCCCACAGTGTTACAACTCCCTGTTAATGTGCGATTCACAATGTGAGCCACCGCTACATAGGCTCACAAACTAGTGCAAATTATGCATCTCTGATATCCGGGAATAGTAAATAATGCCCTATATTATTAAGAATTCAGAATACAGCCTCGGATTCTGACAACACCACAATAATTTGAATCAAACCTTCTATCACAAAATGTGCAGGTGGACTCACCATGAGGCAAAAGTTGAGCTTCTCACTTCCCCTCAATCACCAGATATTAGAATAATGAATACGTCATTTTCGGAACATTCCCCCTAGATATGTTTTCGGGCTCAAAGTCCTGTAAACGTAGTGTACCATTTACCATGAAATGAGTGCATATTCCAGGCAGTTTTGAGAAACAGGACCTCTTTAGAAAGCTCTTATAGACCGCATCCTTGCACAAGGATGACATTTATTTACACCTAATGTATGTGGTTGCTTTCTGAAGCAAGCTTAGTGCTTAGAAGCTGTTTGGTCCGTCAGGAAAACTGTCAAATGTGCTCTCAGTTCTCCAGTACCACCGCTTCATATTTGACTGAATACTTGATCTGACTGCTTTGCTCTATTCAAGTTACTGATACCACTCGGCAAAGCAATTTTTATTCATTTTTCGTGCATTTAAAACAGTTCATTTCTTCATTTCATTCACAATTGAGTAGTCAGGACATAGCATGGCATCAAAAGGGTCATCACCACTGTAGATTTTTCTGATCTGTCTTTCTTCTTGAGGCCTTTGTATTTACTTGCATAGGGCACAGTATTCAAAAGTTTGAATGTTTAAGATAAGACTGCAAACCACAAAGAAGCAAGGGAGGCTTTTTCTAACCTCTAAAGGATTTTTACATGTTGTTGTCATTCCAAATCAGATTCGAAGAAACAAACTCTGTGGGGAAGAATCTGTCTAGCATTTTATGGGCTTTTAAAAATCTCTCTTTATTGTCCCTTCAAAAATTCTATGGCTTATTAATTATTCATGACATACAAACAATGTTGAGAAAAGGTGACTTCTAGAATCCTCTGTTTTTTTTCCATTACAAGGCAGGGACAGATACAACTGAAACACTTAGAAGATTCAAAATATTTTTAAATTCGAGGTGCTGAGTATTAGGAAGGCAGTTTTGCTTCTGCAGTCGCCATCCAAATTGAAGAGTGTTTGGCTGCGCAATTATTTAGCTCGTGCTAAAAAGCACTGTGTGGAGGGCTTTTGGAAAAAGAAATCTATTATATTATATTTGACACAACTGATTTGCCTATTTAAGATTCGACGAAACGTATTTATTTAAAAAAAAAAAAAACAGATTAGCATTATGTTGGCAGCTGTTTATTGCCTTTCGTATATACAGTTCAAAAACCTGTCATTTATTTTTCCTTATTTGAACGTGTAATCAGTGTATGGCTTATTAAGTACATTTGGGATGGGACACCTGTTTGTCCTATTCATAGACTCTTGTCCTCACAGCTTCTGTTAACGGTTCCAAACAGTTATAGTTCCATTTATGTTTAGAAATAGAGAGCAACCATATGAAAATACATCTTAGACCCTTTCCAGAAGGGACAGTCAAACTCAAACTGCTAGGCCATGTACCTTCTGCAGGGATCACAAACAACCCTTGACACGATTCACTCTTGGGCCTCACCAGTGATGTGTAGCTTCAATCGGAAGGCATACAGAGCCACAGAACATGTGCTTGGGTGTATCCGGTAAACTCAGGGCCGGCTTTAGGGTGGTGCGACCAGTGCGGCCGCACTGGGCGCTGACCTGGAAGGGGGGCAATGACATCAGTAGGGGCGCTGTGTTTAGCAGCAACCTACGATTTAAAAGCACCTACTGCAGAGTTCCTTAATGCATCCAGTATTCAAGCAGCAATAAAAATGTCATGATAACTCCTGTGATTAATGTTCCTGCTAGAGAGAGAGAGATCAGAGTTTTGTCTAGAGGCAGTATTGACTCCTCACAAAGCAATGCCTGCTGCAAAGAACAGATCTGTATTTTATGAGGATAGCTGAGTGGATTAGTAAAGCCAGCCTTTACCAGCGCTTTAAATCAAATGAAATGTATGTGAGAGAGGGGCTATGGAGAGATGGGGGGCACTTTTGCCGGGTGGTAGAGAAGGAATCCAAGGAGGAGGTCATGGGAAGTAGGGGGCACAAAAAAAGATTGTCGCACCGGGCACCACCTGCGCTAAAGCTGGCCCTGGGTACACTTGTAGACAAAAACAATAACATGGTAGATAGACCTGGCACATGAACTAATCTCAGGCCCTTACATTACAAATTTAGGGCCAGATGTACAAACAAGGAATTTGCGACTCGCAAATTGCGTCACAATAGCAACTCGCAATTTGCGAGTCGCAAATTGGTATGTACAACAGTCTCTGGGACACTGATTGTGAGTCCCAATGGGGTCGCAAATTGCATGCCTCATGCATATTCATGAGGCACTCGCATTTTGCGACCCCATTGGGAATGGCTGGCCCTCCCAGGTATGGTGGCCTGCTGGGCTCAGCTGATCCCCATGTCTGGGACTGCTTTTAAATAAAGCATTTTTTTTTTAATGCAGCCCGTTTTCCTTAAAGGAAAACGGGATGCATTTAAAAAAAGAAAAATGAAACGTTTTCGTTTAATTTTTTAAGGGCAGGTAGTGGTCCCTGGAACCACTGCCTGCCCTTACAAAATATTTTTAGAGCCAGTCACAAAGGGAAAGGGGTCCCCTTCCCGTATGCGAGTGGTTTACCACCCTTCGGTGAAGGGTGGTAGACTGTGACTGTTTTGCGACCGCAATTGCGGTCTCAAAACAGTCATACCTGGCATTTGGGGTCGCCATTAGGAAGGGAACGCCCCTTCCTAATAGCGAGTCGCAAATCCTATTTGGCGAGTCGCAAATAAATTGACACATGGCTCTGTAGGTTTTTGCTTGCGCAAACGGGTCGCAAACCTGTTTGTGCATGCAAAAACGGGTCGTACATCTGGCCCTTAATCTCAAACAATAGTAAATATTCTGTAGCACATTCAAATCCATGTTTTTTGGCCACTCTGCCACTTCATGCAGGGATGAACCAAACCGAACCCCAGAACCGGGTTCACAGTCATGCAGGCTGTGTCGGGAGCCGGAAGAATCTTTTTTGCACTTATTGTGCATATGCCCCACTCTGCAACCTGCACTCAGAAATCTTTAACTTAATGTTTTTAATGCTAACAAAGTGAGAACATGTTGTCAAGCCTTGCTTTTCTGATTTCAAGGACAGAGTTCCCAAGTAACCGCATGTCTGGTAAAATTTATTATCATTGTGGAGCAACTGATTAAAGTTGTTACACAACCAATCTGAGGAACTATTTCCTAAAGCCTTCCCCTCTTTCATTTGCACTTTCCACACACTGACACTTTAGCTTGTTTATACTGGTAATATGCGCCCCATCCTTCATACTCATCTACTACGCATTAGCTCCTTTTAGTAGCATTAAGGACAACTATTGAAGAGTCTACTCACTGGCACTTTACCCGGTGTATGTTTGGCTCAGCTAATGGCAATTACTGAAGAGACATCTTGTTTTTAGTATGCTATTGTACCTTTTAACTGTTGTTATGCTGGTAGCATCTGCCCTCATTCTTCATTCTCATTGATGACGCACAAGCTATTTTTGGTAGCATTAAGGACAGTTATAATAGGAGCCTTGTGTTTAGCATGTGCTTTTGTATTTCTTTGAATGTGTTCTTTTATCAGTAATGGTTTTAATTGACTGCATCATGATTAATAAATACATACAAAAATAGACAGGGATGAAACATGTGCAGCTCATTCTAGGCCATGCCCTAAGTAGCTAGAATGCAAACATAGCCTCTGAATGTATCTATGAGCAATTCTGGCTCATATAATGAATACAAGCTATTACCTGTAGAGCATGAGGGTTTGGGATTAATTGCAGACTTAGGGCCTGATTCAGATTTCGTCGGACGGGTTACTCCATCACAATGTTGACAGATATCCCGTCCTTTAAAATATAAATCCAAGAATATCCTATGGGATTTATATTTTGGTGAACAAGATATTTGTCACCATTGTGATGGGGTAACCTGTGCGACTAAATCTAATTGAGGCCCTTAGTCTCTACTGAATTAGATATGGATGGATATAATCCTACAATCAAAATGATCAGTACTACAACTATTAGTGTGCCTGCTATTATGCACCTATGTCTACTAATATTAGGATTTGCCTCCATTAATTCTCTCCCATTGGATGGAACTTAGCAGCATCAGAACCTTCTCTGTTGATTTCCACTGGTGCAAATGGCAAAACCATATTCCAAGTAATATGCAATAAGATTATGTTCAAGGTCTTCGTGAGCCTTCTTTAGCCCTACTCTGTGTTCTTCTAAGGCATGGGTGCTCGCAAATATTTTCCCTGGGGAAAAAAAGTTCAGTCTGTGATGTGACAGAGGGCCACATTGATGCCAGTGGGGTGGAGGTCGAGCGACTCGGGTCCAAGGGGGATTTGCAGTAAGGTGGGTGTAGGGTAAGCAAATCATATGCATATAGTGGCTAAACTGAACAATGTGAAACCAGAAAACATGGGATTAATCCAGGCTTCCCCACTTTACCAAATTGTGTGATCCTAAGCAATTGTTTTATTTCACTTTCCGTCCTTTTTCTTCATTATCACAAAAAGATCTCAAAACACATGACTTCAGGATGTGTACTGTACAAAACTTTCTCCTGTGTTTGATTTATTAAACTGTAATGTAGTTCATGTATAATTGGAACCCAGGCCACCCAAAGAGTGCCCATAACAACTGAATTGCCTCTTAGTTCACTATTGGAATTGTTGTCAGGGTGGGGGGAAGAATGAATGTTTCTAAATTTAGGTTTGAAAACTTTAATTTTTAAATTAATACTTCTCAATGCACAGTTATAACTTGATTACTAAGGTGAAAAGGTATTTCTGTATGTTGATTAAATACATTTTCGAATTTTGAAAAGACTGTCATATTTTTCAGTTTTGTTGCAAGATATCTTTAAAAATAAAGGTGTTCCTAAAGTTAAGTGGTGCAGAACTCCCTAGTTACATCCTTCATCTCTAACATCATTTAACCGTTATATAAATGCTTGCCTGTTTGACATATTTTTATTGTTAGTGCTGAGTTGAGTGAACAGCAGCTCAGTACTGCTGTTGACCGGGGGGCCGCACGTAAAGGTCAGGAGGACCACATGCGGCCCCAGGGCCGTACTTTGAGTATCAATGTTCTAAGGGATAAACTTATGCGCCTTTAGCTCAGGCCTCAGTACTCTTCTTTCTTCTCCTACCAATCTATATAAATGTCTGTAATAAATGCACAGTTCAAAGTCACTGCTAGTCACACCCAGTAGAAAATGTCTAATTTTTTTGATGATAAAGTAAGTTCTAATTGTGGTTAAAAGAAAATATCCAGCTCAAGCAGGTTCAACTGAATTTACACTTTTATCCCAGTATTGGCAGGACTCTCTCTCTGTCACTTGTGGCAAAGAAAGTACATTCAGAGGGTGAATACCTCCAACAGGGTACTTTAGTTCATTTTGATCTTCTGAGAGCAATCCTCTTGCCTCCTTCATCACTCAAATCAGAATCCTCAATGTCCTCCCGAATAGTCTGGAGCCCACCTTCTCCTTGCTGATTCAGTCTCCCTCTCTAATGCCTTCTCGGCCAACGTTCTCTGGCTGCCACTCATGGCCCCACAGCACTAGGCCCTTTGTCAGTGTCTGATTCTAACTCAGTGGTCACTACGGGACAAGGCTCTCCCGCTTCAGCTCCCCCACAGGCCAAACAAGTGCTACCTCAGGCCCTTGTTGGTCCCCCACAGCTTGACTAACCTGCTCCTCTGATCTCTCTACCACCACCGGCACTTCTGGGAGAGGTTCTATTACATCATCAAGGGGACATGGAACTCGGCGAGTGTGGGCAGCATACACCCAGTTAGGGAGACCGCTGCACTTCACAGCAGTTGTTGTGACTAGAATCACCTGGAAAGGACCATGCCAGCAGGGCTCTTTCATACATGTTTCTTCACCAGGACCCGGTCGCCAGTACTAAGGTCATGCAACTGCTCCTGATGAGGCAAGGCTGTGGTGGCTTCAACTTGATGAGACACAGAATGCAACACATCAGCCAGTCTTTTGCAGTAACCAAGTTTCAGGTCATCTGCAATGTTCACATGTGTGTTTGCAGGTACAGCTGACAGTCTCATAGCTCTGCCCATGATGATCTCATGGGGGGACAATCCTGTCCTCTGATCTGGTATACTGCGAAGGCTCATCTACATAAGAGGCAAAGCATAAGGCCGCTTCAGAGATGTAGAAGCACACACTTTTGCAAGCCTGGATTTCAATGTTCCATAGATTTGTTCCACTAGCCCTGAAGCCTCAGGTCTATAGATACAATGCAGTTTCTGTTCATCTTGTAAAGCTGCATGCAACATTCTCAAGATTTAATTATGGCAATGCGTTTCCTTGTCTTATTCAAGAGAGGTCCGGAAGCCAAATCTAGGTATTAACTTCCTCAAAAGCTATTTTGCTACTGTGAGACTGTCATTCCTCCTGGTCAGGTATTCCTCAACCCAGTGTAAAAAGATATGCACAACAACCAAGACATATCTCAAATCATTGCACACGGACATTTCAATGAAATCCAACTGCATCCTATTGAAAGGACCACCTGATCTTCCTCTTTGACTCAATGTTACTGCAGTTTTTTTCTCTACACTGTTCTGCTGACACACAACACACCTGTGGCACAATGCTTTAGCATCAACCTAAACACAGGATTAAACCAGATCTGTCGAAACAATCTGACCATTACATCTCTCCCTACATGAGTAAGACCATGATAATGTGTGACCAACGGTGGCATTAGATTGTTAGGCAACACAGGTCTTCCATCTCCTGAAACCCAAATATCATCCTCATCTCTCTTGACACAACCTGCCTTAATCCAACTTTGCTGCTCTGCCTCTGCCACTTCTTCCTGAAGCCTCTTGACCTCCTCCCACGTATGAGCAGATGTTAACAAAAGGTTGTATTTGGTCTCATCTGTTCCTTCATTGGTGTACTCAGTGATAAAGGTGCAAGCATTATGAGCATAATACTTTGTGACCTCGTCAGCGTATCTGGTGCTGACGGTCACATAGTTGTTCCCCTTACAGTGAGCAGCACTTTTTACAATGGCAACTTGACCAGGCATTTGCTGTACTTCAAGAAGCTTTATCATCTGTTCTCCATTTTGGATCTGACACCCTGAAGAGGTTGTAAAGAATGTTCCCTCTAATTATTTTTCCTTGTGTGCGGCAACAGAATGTTTGCGTGCGCACATTTCTAACTTGTGTGCGCAACCAAGTGATGAGATGTGCAGCTAGGAAAATCAACTAGCTACCACTTGAAGGTTGATAACAAGCATTGGCAATGTCAATAGGTCTGGCTTACATATGAAGTGTCTCTTCAGTCATTAATGGGTTTAGGTATACAATAAGTCATCATACATGCATTCTGCTACTCATCCTTGCACTCATGCATCTACTAATCACTGAGTCACTCTTGCATTCACCCATTTACACAACCACAATAAAATGCATGTAGAAACTCAGCAACATAGGCAAGAAATTAAATAATGAAAACAGAAAAACAAAAACATGCCATATCCTAAAAATGGCAGACATATGCTTGCAATGACAAAATTAAACAAAGCAGCAAGTGGCCGTCTTGCAATGGTACTGTACATAGTGTATTGTTTTATAGTTGCATCTGACTTCCACGTTTAAAACCAACATGTTGGCCATTTTGCCATGTTAAAAACAATGAAACCTTATGGACAATATTCTTACATGGCGGTCAGGTGGCTTAGATGCAGTGGCTGTATATGTTGTGGTACACTGGAGATAGAGTGAGCGGCAAGCAAGCAGTACGTTAGAACTATCTTTGGAGGCATAGCAGGCTTTAATCTTGAAAATAAAAACAGAAGAAGGAAAGAAATTAAATGAATAGGGACATGTAACTAGAACATGGAAAACTAAAGGGCTGTCCCACCAACTTTGGCACTGAAATGCACTTATTTTCAGGTGGCTGTGCACATGTGGTCAGACAAATGTCATTCACAGGGCAAGAGAGTCAATAACAGAAGTGGTATATATACCACTGGCATATATAGCAGTGGTATGCCTGTCAGACCTTCTGAAGAGATTCTAGAAAGAATTATTATGGTGTAAAAATTCTGTACCCCTAAGGTTTGTCCAAATAGTAATAAACACAAATTCTTTCCTAAAAACTAATTTGCAAGATTTCATGTAACAAAATACGTCTGGGAGCTTTAACAGGGTCCAATAACAATCCACCCATAAAGTCCTATTGGCTTTAACAGGTGTATTTCATGATAAATAAATCAGGTCTACATCCTGTGTCAAATCTCAGACCTATTGTATATGAAAAAACTTTTCCCAATAAACTAATCAGATCTATAGCTTTTGTGATTGGCTCATCGCTGTAATAGAGGCAGGCCAACGGTACTGAGCGTAACCTTTACTACAAGGCAACCATCAGTAAAATTGCAAATATATACAAAATTACAGTTGTCTAAAAAAACACAAAAAAACAAGAAGGCCTAACAACGATTACCAGAGTGCAAATCTCCTATGTCCACAGTTTATTCTAGTCAGTCGCCAAATTCCATGTAATTACTGTAACAATCCCCAATATAGGCCTATTGGCTTTACCAAATGCTTTCACAATAATCAAGCCAGTCCTACTGCATTTTTCATAACTTTTTATAATAAACAGATCCGACGTGTGGCATAGGACATAACCTTTCCCAGTGAACGAATCAGGTCAGTAGTCATTTTTCTTGGCTTCACACCATGACCAGTAGAGTGCGCAAAAGCTTATAACCAGTGAGCTTAAAGTTATAGAATTACAAATGTGATTAAAAACATCTGTTGATTCTCTTTCTCAGTTGTCAATGTCATTAGAAATCAGAAAGACCACTGCAAAGCATTCTGGTACTTGAAGTTTTCCTATGCATTTGCAGACTATAAGCAGTGCCACTGGAAATATGCAACTTTGCGGTTTTATCATTTTCTGCATATTGGTGGATTTTGCACATTTGCCACATAGCCCATCATCTGATGCACAAACTGCAGATTTTAACAAAAAAAGGTTTATGTTTCTAGCGCAAATGGATAATAATGCGTGTAACACAGCAGTAGGCCCTTTGCAAAGGTTGACTGGTCCTCTTTCTGTTGCTAATAGCTGTATTTGGGTGTTGAACTGGTACTAATAAGGTGATCCCTTTTTCTAGACAGTGTTAACCTGTGCAAAAAATACCAAAATAAACATGTGCTGCATTGTATAGCATATTTTGCCTTTTACTGCTGCATAATTTAGTCAACCCTGACACATAATTTCTACTTCCCTGGCCACATAATTCCAGTGGTCCTGACTATAAGGAAATAGGAATGCGGCACTCCTCGCTGTAACCTTTCCATTACTTTCGATAGAGGATCCTAAAAACAGAATTACCTAAGTAGTAGGACTGTGAGGATTAATTGCACTGATTATTTTTTTAACAATGACAATCTGCAACAGTGAAAATCAGAGGAGTTTTAAATCACAGTTTAACTTAGGAGCTACCTGATGGTACCTGCAGACTCTGGCACCTCTGCACCTGCTTCACAATTTCTATTCATGTCGCCCTTTAAAACAAGAGAAGTTTCAGCAATGAAAATACACAGCCCTGTCAGCTGGTTAGTTTTTAAGCCTAAAAGCATCCAAAACTGATGGCTTTCATTCAGTTATGATGTTTCAGCCTCTGGGATGTTACTGGTGGCTGACACCTGAATGGTGAATGTGTGCCCCAACTTTCAGAGCATGTTAATGTCTGACAACTGCCACAATTCCCAAGGTATGCCTCAGCTTCAACTCTTGGGCTGCAGTGAAGGTTTGTGACTGCTCTCCTGCTAATTCTGGACTGCTGTTCGCTGCAGGTGTTTCAAGTTACTCAAACAGCATTTTTAAAAGACAAAAACACATCTTTAAAAATGCATTTAACAGCGCAGCTTAAGCACTACTGCTGCATTTCAAAGATTCCAATTAAGCACTTCACAAGGGTAGAGGAATCCTTTGTGGTGTGAGGTGTTTGTACGTCTCTGCATGGAGACAAATCTAAGTGTGCGGGCCTGCTTCGGCGCAGAGTTTAGAGGGAACTATGGTCATAAACCCCCTCTAGGACCATAACTGTCCGAAACCGTGTATGACACCAAAGCCATGTTGACTATCAGTGAAAATTGTCACTCTCTGCTGGTCTGAGACAGCATGCTCTTGTAAGAGCAATCAATTCAGCCACATGTGCAGAAAAAACGTCTTCGACCCATGAAGCTTCCGCTATTCCTGAAACTGTACAGACTGCATAGGTAGGTCTTACATTTTCTTTATGATCTCATAAACATGAGCCATTCACAAACTATGCAAAATCAGATTCAGGCAATTGCACATCTTGTATATCTGGTCTTGGCTTGGTGCAACAATATTTCCAAGTAATGAGGCACATACACAGCTAGAGGATGACCCATAACAGTGCCTTCACACCTTTCAATGCTGACACCGGCAGCAGCCACGGGTTTGAGACACCTGGGCAACGCTGCAGCCACTGGGTCAAGAGTAGCAGAAAAGTAAGCAGATAGGCCTGTAGGCATCTGTGTGAGTACTAAGAAAGTGCAGCCCTCCAAATCACTGCAGAAAAGCAAAAAAGCTTTGTTGCAATCAGGCATTCACAGTGCTGGGCCACAGCAAAGGATTTTTCTCAACTCTAGGAAGACAACCAAACAATTGTTATCCCAGGGTATCGGATCTGACACATCCCTGCCTGTTAGGCTCTGTAAAGGCTTGGCCACTAGGGAAAAATTGGGTATCCACTGGCGAAGGTAGTCCACCATTCCCAAAAATATATTGACTCCTTTCTGTGTTGTTGGCGGTTTCATTTGAAGAATTGCCAAGATTGTTTTCTGCGAAACCTTCCTGACTGCTTTCTCAATGTGATGTCCGAGATACAGGATGTCTCTCAAACAGTATTGAAATGTATTGGGTGGCTCCTTATGTCCATTCTCAGCCAGGTTGTTCAGCAGAGCAATAGTGTCAGTCTTGCAGGCCTCTTGGGTATTTGACATAACCAACAGGTCGTCATTGTACTGCACCAGGACAGAGTTACAGGGCATAACTAAAGACTCAAGGTTTTTTTTAAGAATCTGGTTGAAAATAGACATACTCTCCTTACAACCTTGTGGGACTCGGCACCATGCCAAAACACAACTGCCGAACTGAAATGCAAAGAGGAACTGACTGTTCTCATGCAACCATATAGAGAAGAAGGCCTGCCAAAGATCAATAACAGTAAACCACTCAGCCTCACATGGAATCTGAAACAAAATCACAGCAGGATTCGGTACCACGGGACAACAAGGAACTACAATATTGTTTATCTTTCAGAGATCCAGCACTATGCAGTACTTACCACTAAACTTCTGTAAGCCCATAATGGGTGAATTACATGGACTCTCCATAATCTCCTTCAAAGTGCCTTGTTGGATTATTGTCTCGATTACTGGAGTAATACCAGCAATCATTTCAGGGGTCAGATTATATTGTGTAGTTCTTGGGTATTAGAATTAAGCTTTATCTGTATCTGTACAGGCTCAACTCCTTTGATTATTCCAATGTCCTTCCCTGAAAAATCCCAAACTTCTGACCTCACTGTATCTCTGAGGTCTAGGGGTAACTCTTTACTTGTCATCATAGGGAGCAGCTCAACTGCTGGGCTTTGATTAGTCAATTTAAAAGCAACATCTTCATCATGAGTTTGGAACTCCACACCCTTTGGGGTGCAGTAAATGGTGCAATTCAGCATGCACAACAGATCGCATCCCAACAAACTCACTCATTACTCGAATCACATACCACAAATTGGTGATTCTGCTCGAAATTCTCTATTTTTAGAGGTACATTCTCCGTTATGGGGTTTGTCATTTAATTGTTTGCAAATCCTAAAACTAGGATTCTCTTTCCCGAGAGGGGTGGGTTTAGAACTTCCATTGTTCTGACTGTAGAGCGGGTAGCACCAGTATCAACCAGAAATGATACCACATGGCCATTTACTACATCATCTATAAATGGACCACTCTAGTCTACCTCCAAAACTGCGTGAAACACGAAATTTTCCTCCCCCTCAGGTAACGTCAGGTGGACTGATCAGAGCCATAATTGTCAACCGTATCGAACATGGGAAACTGCTGAAAAGGATTGTTATTTTGGAAAGCATTCTGATTCATATTTGGAACTTAATTTGAAGTGAATATAGGGCCATTGTCAGATTGTTGTGACATCGAGGTTGTAGAACTTGCATCACTGGAGCTTGGGGCGCATTGAAATTTTGAGACCTTGGTCTCTGCACATTTTGTGACTGCACGGGGTTATTATTCTGAGGCTTTGCAAACCCTGAATTTTAACTCTGGTTAGCAGGATTAAGATGACAAAGGCACTCACAATGCCCCAGCTTATTACAGTAATGGCAGGGGTTGAACTTCTTAAAAGTAGTTGCATCAATCCCAGTACTCAGGTAAATTGGGACACCACAACTTTACCTATTGGCTGGAATCCACCTCCACCTTGCATCACAGGAGCTCCCTGCTGATATATGATACATAGGAGGAACCTTTCCTAGTAAAGGCTGACTCTGACCTCCTCTTTGAGAAGCCTTCATTTATGCCATCATCATATTCCCCCTTACATTTTTTCAGCTTCATTTCTATTTCGTCATTACAGTACTTTATATATATCTCAAAATCTCCTCAACAGATTTATTCTGACAACAAATCAAATGCTGCTGCATCATCATCCTAACCTCAGGCCTCAATCCCGTCACACACATGGACACAAAATGTCCCATTTCCTTAGACTCCAATGTCTCCATTCCAGTGTACTGCTTAAATGCCTGTAACAATCTCTCACAATATGCATGAATCGACTCTTTGGGTTCTTGGGTCATCCTGTCAGTCTTGGCCCAATCCATATCTTGGGCCGATACCTTAAATTTAAACCACGTCATAACCTGATTATACTTCCTCACAACTGTAGGTGATGGACCATTTGTCAATGGATCTCTTGCCAGTTCTCTCTCTTGCCACTCTGTGGCTATATTACATTCTGTCCACAAATCCCTTGCAACTGCAATATTAAACAAGGAACTGAGATCAGTTCACAAAACTTTCAAGATTTTCACAAACCGATCAACTTGCTTGACCCATTCTACAGGCTTCTCTCTTACTCTTGGGAAGTCATTTGTGAATGATGCAAGATCACTCCTACTCCAAGGCACATGGACATAACCTCCACTAGGCACTTCCTGTAAGGGGAAACTTGTAGCACACACTCCCTCCTCTCCTGTATGAGGTGGTTCTCCCATGTATTACTTTGGACCTTTTCTTTTGTCCATTTACCTTCCCACTTATCTAACACACTCCAAATCTGAATGTTTTGAATCAATTCCTAAATTTGCAGTTTCATTCCTGGTATTCTCGTACACTCTAAGTCCTGGTCACTGGAACAGAGGCAGTCACTTTTCTGTAAGGCTTTAGTCCGATTCAAATCTATCTCATATTTCTGAACTGTTTCAGGTAATATATCACAGACATGCCTCGCCCGCCTAGTCAAATCCTTACTCATAAACAAAAGTTCACTTTCTTGGTAAGTATCTAATTGGACCAATTCAAGACTTCCATTTATCATTTAGTCTAATTCTAATTTGAATTTAGCTACATCCACTAAATTCACTCTCACTGATGACTGAATCATTCCTTGGCTCAATTCTGATCTTCCACTCTTATTTGAAGTTGCATTAACAACCTACAACTATTCATCTAATTCCTTAGTGCTAAAGCTCGGCTGTGCTCCAGGGGATTTAGGTACAGCCCTCTCTTTGGGTGTGTTACTATGTGCATTTAAGGGTGGCTCCCAGGTGAGTGTACCCAGATCTGGCAATCTTGGAAATAACCTTAAAGGTCCAAATCCTGTCTGGTTCAATGTGGGGTCAGCACTCACACCACAAGGAGAACACGCATTCATTGGAATTAAAGGAAACAAATTCTCATGCGTTCAAACTTGTAGGAGCATTCTCTGGGGGCCTTCAACTTGGCAGGGACAGCCAAATTCTGTTTTACATTTCCTGCAGAACTAGGGTTGTATATAGGGACCACAGGACCAATAGTAACTGGGACCATGAGAGCATCTGGAGCATTAAGAGCTGTGGAGGTACCAGAGGCACAAATCCCTGAATTCTCTCCCATTGTATTTTGATTCATATTCACTGGGGTGGCTCTCATCACTTCAGGGCACTGGTGCGGTACCAACTCCAGAATTTCCAGTCGCATTAGCGCTCTCCCTTCCCATTAATTTGGTCTCATTATATGGAGGTGGGCGTTCTGAAAACAACAGATTTAGATAACTATAACTAGAATCACTATCACTGGTTTCACTGTTCTCATCTTTGACTTGTCCCCTTTTCCTTTGCTTTGCTTATCCATCCCTTCCTGAAATTCTTCACTTGTTAATGTGGGGTATATTTCGGCTCCCTCTATCATGTCAGTTCTCCACATCCTTTGTTCTGCTTCCTACCTTGCATCAGCATAAGTACGATCTGCCTTTCGAGCTCTTTTCTGATACTTTTCCTTCTGTGTGGCATGAGCCACATGCTCCAAAGTATTGAGCGCTTCAAACTATGTAGATCTAGGGTGTGGTTTCATTGCAAATAATATCCTCCTCAAATTTTCAATGATTCTCACATTAAATGTACCACATCATGGAAACGCCAGTGCACCTTCTGACCCTGTTATTTTGTGCCATTGTTTTAGCCAAATACATGTGTAAAGCCCTACATTTATTGCCATATAATGACTTGGAGTATCTTCAGGTGGTGCCTCTTGTCCCTCTCTAACAGGTATTGTCACATCTCCCCTCAACAAATGTCGTATAACTTTAAAACATTTCATTTTCCAGCAAAACATCAATAATCACAAATAGAATTTTGTTTCAGAAAAGGAAATAATGGTTTACCCAAAAATCTTGTTCAGAGTGAACGACCAATAGTAGCGCGACACTTGATGACGTAGAGAACCAGACACAGTTTGGCTTTACACCAACCGACCAATCTCAGCACGGCATACCGTGACATCAATCTTACTCCTTGCAGCAGTTTACCATCCTTTACAATTTTCATGAACATGCTCTCCTCAACAATGCTCATGCAATCAAATACAAAGCAATTGCAACAAATAACTTTGCCTGCTCAACTAAAGAAATCAACAGTATTCAATAATACATAAAATCTTTCGGAATAACACTCTCTAACCTACTCAGACACTTTAATGAGACCTCGACCTGCAATCAACACGATTAGTACAGCTTCCCCCTGTGCAAAAGGTCCACCACACCAATCACACCTCACTTTCACACCAACAGAAGTGTCCCTATCTGAATTGTGCTGCCAACGACATCTCATGACAGGCACCACAAAACCTTCGCAGGCAAATACAATACACTGTCTTCTACACTTTTTAATATCATCCTAGGATCGTAGGCCATTTCGGACCCGATAACAACCTCAACCTCTACATGTTAAACACCACATTTAAAACATCTCTGCCAAACATCACAGAATCACCATGAACACCGCAAGCTAAGCACAAGCCATTAGCACGCACAAACCTATTAATACTCACACCTCCGCTGTTACTACATTTTCTCGAACTGCTGGATCCCCACTAATCCTCCAAACTGAAACATGGCCTCTAGTGCTAGGATTGGGTCTACCTACTCTAACAAAGTATCCTAACTCCCTTATTACAGGGCCTAACCATCCTCACTTTGCTACCATCTGCCAGATCACTAAGCTGAATGTCTGAATCCCCTGAGATAGACCTTTTTAGATGACTGGGAAATAAAGAGGAGTTAGCATCATCCAAAATTTAATTTACAATATAGCCCATTTAGCTATACAGTTAGGACCCAAAAGTTGATAGCTGGGATTAAATGTAGGTTTATTACAAATTCAAGCCAGACTGATATATACAAGTCTCAAGAATATATTGTAAAAATACAGAATCAATACTGGCAGGCCAAATCATCTGCCAAAGTTTAGTCTTAATAACATGAAGCATACAAGGAATTCAGTAATAGCAAAGTAGAAAATGAGGAACAAAATCTGGTGATTAGTATATGATTTCCGGTCCTCTTGCCTATGCATTGGTAAATCTAAGTTACCTAAACTATTCCTAAACTAAGTAGACTTAGTTGGGGGAACCGTAGTTAAATCCAGTAAAGCAGGAAGGTGTCAACATTGTAGAGACTTCTGTAGAAGTTCTCCAAGATAGGAGTACTGCATAGCATAGAGTCACACAACAGAAATATAGCAAAGAGGTCTAAAAGGAATCTGCCTAAGTTGAAATGCAACCACTAATTAAAACTTTTGCAGAACATTCTAGAATCCCACATCAGGTGTCCCAGTATGGTTCCACCTTCTCACAGTAAAATTTGGCTGCATCAACCGACACTCCCATCTCTTGGTCTGAACATCAGGATGTCCTTGAATTCCTCCTCTCTCCATGAATCGGGGTCCTCACTTTATTTGTTAGCACCTCTCATCCTTACCAAACATTCTTCTCCCTAGCCTCATTATCTCTCATACACAATGTGCCTTTCACTAACTATGAGATCATATGATCGCACCTGCAAAGAAGAAGAAAACATTGCAACTGAGCAAACTTTCAAGCTGAAGGTTAAACATTAAAGTCAAACAGCTTTAGACCTTTGATTAAGTTAATATAGCAAAACACTTCAATACACATTCAAATGCATGCTTATGGATACAAATACAGTTATAAAATAAATGCAGGATACTATTCAAATGAACATATGTGAAAATATATCTAAAATTAGGCTACACAAATGCGGATATATACGAAAACTGCAATTTGGTATTATTATAAGGAAAACATTAGAATGCACATGAATGTAAAAGTTTGTATTATACAGCGCTGGGATGCTCCCGGGTAGCCATGCGCTATATAAATGTTTTTTTCATTTCATTTCAATGCACCTTTAGCATTTTGATAATAACCACCACCTTTCGTTAATGATATCAAGGTACACAAATATATGGTACTACATGCACATATAATTGGGGTAATTAAGACATGAAGGGGTGGAGACAAAGTTACGCTGCTCCAGCCTCAATACCCTTTCCCAAGAGAAAATGTTTACCTGATGCTCTGATGACGACAGTCCTTAACAACCCTAGGAGATACCAGTCAGGCTAGGGCACTTCAGGACCAGTAGCGGCCAGTGTTGTGACCGAGTGGTGAGGTGGGAGGTCGGGTTGGGGAGGTTGGGGGGTACATAGAGGTCACGTGATGGCAAAATAAAAAAAATAAAATAAAAAAAAAACGTACCTGCAGCCGCCCGCATTGTGCTCTTTCCTGCTCCTCTCCTTGCTGGCACAGGCTCCCAGACTGCCCTGCGGTCAATCCTGAAGCTGCTCTTATGCTTGGGAGCAGCTTCAGGATTGGCCTAAGAGCCATTGATTTGCGCTCCCATACAGACTGAGAGCCTGTGCCTGTTGTCTCCAACCTGACACCACAGATCGAGTTGGAGAGAGCTTCGATGCGCATGACGGTTTGCCCGGCCTGAGACGGCCTGCCAAACCGTCATGTGCACCGGCAACAGTGCTCACCACTCCTCCTGTCATCCCCCATGGCCCTGCCCCAAAGACTCAGCAGGAAAGGAAAATAAAACGATAATAAAATGTGTTTCTTGTCATTTTATTTTTCCTTTCCTGATGTTTTTGAGCCAGCAGGCACAGGGGAAGCAGCACTCCTCCGCCATAGCGGAGGAGCCGCCACTGTCCAGGACTTCAAAGTAGAGGAATTGCCAGGAGTCTGAAGACAAGGAATACTGGTAAGATGATTCGATAGACACACAAGAGAAGCAAGGATAGGTATATTGCAGTGGTAAAGGGAAGCAAAATGCAAGAGAGGCGGAAGGAGGGAAAACAACAAATGTGTATGAACCAAAATGGTGAGCAATACAACCAAGAAAGTTGTGACACAAAATAGTTCAGGTACTGACACTTTTTATGATGCCCAGGAAGAGTACCCTTCATGATTCCCCTATGCTGATTAGCTTGAGTGCCCTCTGCCTCATGAGGCCCTCCTCCTACTCTGTCTAAACATCCATAGACAAGTATTCTATGCTTTCCAGTGCTTCCAGTTTATCCTCTGTTTCTGAGTGAGTCTTATCTCTGTGTAATATTTTCTCCAACCCTTAAG
Organism: Calotriton arnoldi; assembly: GCA_963921515.1. Taxonomy (NCBI): domain Eukaryota; kingdom Metazoa; phylum Chordata; class Amphibia; order Caudata; family Salamandridae; genus Calotriton; species Calotriton arnoldi. The sequence continues at coordinate 502,051 of CAWUFW010011362.1, read as the reverse complement.
AGTTCTTTGTCAAAATATGATGGTCCCTACTGCCCCCTGGAGATATCCACACTTGTCCATTGGAGCTGGCTTGTAAGAGAAGCATGCATGAAATGCCTCACAAATCTAGGGGTATGCATGAAGGAGACTAGTTCCCAAGATTTATCAGCTGCGCCATATCCCCTCCATGCAACTAAGTGTTGAAGCTGACCCCTTCTGATCCTAGAATCTTAAATCTCAAATTCAAAAAGTCTTTTTATTTGCATTGATGGAGTGGATGGTTCATTTCCATTTCCTTTGTTGGTGTGACCCAGTAAATATGAAAACCTGGCGGACCATCCGAGGCTGGGGTAACTTGAGTCTTATTGCTGCGGACCCTAATAGTCCCTCAAGCAAGAATGGTTGTTCAAATTGAGGAGAGAACTTTAGATTGTGAATTATAACTATGTAGTGGAAAACCTGACCAGGTGCCCACAGCTACAGCAAGATGATGAAATGATGTACCTGTCTGCAAAAGTTTTATACAAGGCATTGGTTGTAAGCAAACTCCTGATGACTGACTTGTGGACCTGTTAAAATGTTTGAAGCAACTCTTGCACAGAGGGTACATTGTTAGGAGAAAAAACAATAGGGCATAGTATGAGGTGAAAATCCATAAGCACCGAAGAAAGGGGACTGTTGCAAGGAGCTATGTAAGGAGTTGTCATAGCTATGGGAGACCAAAAGACCTACTCTTCCTTGGTGTTCAGATATGAAGCACCATCAGTATTGTGGATGGTAACTGGTTGATTTGGAGTTGATGATACCAGGTCGTTTAATACAGTGTTAAAAAGACGTAACATGAATTGAGATCCCCTGTCTGATTTTATGATCTCAGGTAGTTCATGGAGTCTGACTATTTCCTTTAAAAAATGCTGAGTTAATTCTGTAGCTGTAGCTGTAAGGAATTTTGGCAAAGGAACTAAATGTGCTAATTTGACGAAATAGTCTATAACTAGGAGTGTGCAAAATCCATGTAATCTCTTTTCGCATAATTGTGAAAAATGTCAGCAAAATTTCCCAAAATCAAGTGTAATATTGTGAAATGCAAATCTATTATTTTGCTCTATGTTTTAGCGCTTAATGCATCCATGTGTCATATCATATCATATCTATAATCTTTATTTGATCTTTCTCAAAGCAGATCATAAAAGATAAACAGATTAAAACAAGCAATAAAAAGACAATAAATTGTACATAAAACATTAAAATATCCTCAGTAAGATTAATTAAAAGGCATCCACTTAGAGGGATTAAATATTCTCACTGCCACTATGTTTAAAACAGCATATTCCTCCTTGATAAAATTCATTACAAAACATCCACTCAGAGAAATTATAATTGCATAGATCAAGTTTCAGAGTCATAATGAAAAAAGCAGCACAGAGTACAATTATACTCGCTAACACTATATTTAAAGCAGCATGCTTCTCCTTTGGGTTAAAATGCTCTTCAGAAAGCAAGCAACTGAGTTCCACGTGTCAAAGTCATTTAGTTGCTGTAAAAAAAATAAGGCAGCTTTACACTTGGAGAATTTGTGCCTATGAACCAGCGGTAATAAAAATCTCCTTGTGAACAGCAAATAATAATTACAAAAGAAAACAAAATGCAATAAAGATTGACTTGATTGCTCATCACATGGGCAAATACCTATATCTGCATTGGAGTATTATCGTAATGGGAAACATATCAGCCATCGGATAGAACCTAGCCTGAATCTAGCCAATAATGTTCTCTCATACACGTTTGCTATGGAAAGTAAATAAGGCGCAATCACAGGTGAGATCTGGATTATACAGTAATCTCTAACACGTAACTTCCACTAACTCCTTAGAAGCCTGCATATGCTAGATAAAGCTATCTTGAACCCAATGTTTTTCCTTTTTCATAGAGGGCTCAGAATGCTCAAACAGATGAACACAATCTTAAATATATTTTAACAATGGGATGGTCAGGCCTCAACTGCAAAGCAGGCTAATGACTGCCCAATTGAGCTCAGCTTCCTTATTTACCCAAATTGAGCACCAAAGGGCCAGAGGAGCAGCATTAATAGTATCTTGCATGCACTCCATGCCTGACTCCTGATGCAAAGAAAAATGTGGCGTCGATAGGGATGGATGGAGTTTGCGGAGTCCTACTACGTGGAATTCCGCGGAACCGACAAAAACTCTGCCACACTATGAGTTTGCCGGTGCGCCCATTCACGTTGCATTGGGAACGCGGAGTGCTTCTGCGCGCTCCAAAATCGCATGTGAGCCGCATTACGCGGTTCTCAAGTGTGTTCTTGCATTCTAAATCACGCACGAACAGCACCACGCAGTCCTAATGGGTGCCGCCATCTTGTTTTTCTGCTCTCTGTTATGGTGCTGGGCCTAAATTTTAATTTGTCCTTAATCTTTGTAAACCTACTCCTCCTATTTTTTATAATAGTGTGTGTCTTTGTGTATTTTATGTGTTTGTGTACTTCTTTTGTGTTTTTGTGACTTTTTGACTGTATTTCCCCTTCTTACCTTATTTCTTTCTTCTTTACTTTCCCTTTCTTTTCCTTCTTATTATTTCCCCACCCAGCACCATGGCAGAGGGGCGACTTCCTTGCGGGTGGCTCTGCTGCCCAGGTGTGCAGCCTCAGGTGATCTTTGGAGAGGAGGCGGTGGAAGCAATAGTTTTTTTTGTGCAGCTCCACCTCCCCTCTATGCTGGCAGCAGGCGGCAGGCCCTGTAGTGGATACCCTCTGCGGGAGCGTCGGTGGTGCTGGGGGATGGTGCACCGGTGCGTGCGGTGCACCGTTGGGCTGACATTCTGGACCGCAAACAGGACCTGCTTGACCTGCTCGGCATTGAGATTCCGGGGCTCGGTGAGTATTCATTATTTGTTGTGTTTGTGTTCTACAATGCTAACAGTTTTTTTTCAAATAGCATGCTGCTCACACTCAGAGGTAATTTATGTTTAGTTTATGCTGGTATATTATTGTGTGATCCAGTTTCTAGTTTCTGCTAGGCAGGTGCCGCTACCTAATCGCACTTATCAGGTGCTCTCTTTGACTGATTAATTAAGAATATATCTAAACAACAAGAGAGAGAGGGATACCGAATCACTCTTAGCCCCTATTAATAATCTTAGTCAAACAACAAAAGAGTGAGGCCCAAGTCAAAGAGAAGAAAATATATGAGAAAGTGAAGGATCACTCTTGTGATTAAAAAGACCCTCACTCACCAACCTGGTTGGTGACATGCTTCATCATTGGGTCCCCACCAGAGAGGCCGAGTGCCTCCCTGGTGTGCTACAACGCCTGGTTACAGCGAAGCAGGTTATTGTGTATAATCCAAGTGTGATCATGTGAAATGTGATTTAAAAAGTGGCCAGTTCTACCATCACCAAACTTTATTAGTGGTGAAATGGGCACTATTAAAAACAATGTGGTGGATGATACTGGCTAAATTGACCAGACTCATTCACTGTGAAGAAAAAGAAAATGGCCAACATGTTTCTGCCTTTAGTCGCAAAATTGCAAGGCTTTGATCAGGACCAAGAAATTAAAAGAACACCACAGCTGTATACGCTCGCTAAGGCGTACCCTAACCTGTGGTGTAAAAGGAACCTGTACAACTTACGGTTCGTTGTTCAAGGCTTCAATATTTTGTAAGCCACGTAACTTCAAAACAATGCGTGGAAGCGCCCCATGGGTCCTGGTGGGGGGTGCGAACTTGTAGTCACACTTACGCCAAAGTTCGTCACCCGTATTAAACCTGCATGTTCCCTATCGCAGGACCCCGCACCCCCCACCAGGACCCATGGGGCGCTTCCACGCATTGTTTTGAAGTTACGTGGCTTACAAAATATTGAAGCCTTGAACAACGAACCGTAAGTTGTACAGGTTCCTTTTACACCACAGGTTAGGGTACGCCTTAGCGAGCGTATACAGCTGTGGTGTTCTTTAATTTCTTGGTCCTGATGAAAGCCTTGCAATTTTGCGACTAAAAGCAGAAACATGTTGGCCATTTTCTTTTTTCTTCACAGTGAATGAGTCTGGTCAATTTAGCCAGTATCATCCACCACATTGTTTTTAATAGTGCCCATTTCACCACTAATAAAGTTTGGTGATGGTAGAACTGGCCACTTTTTAAATCACATTTCACATGATCACACTTGGATTATACACAATAACCTGCTCCGCTGTAACCAGGCGTTGTAGCACACCAGGGAGGCACTCGGCCTCTCTGGTGGGGACCCAATGATGAAGCATGTCACCAACCAGGTTGGTGAGTGAGGGTCCTTTTTAATCATAAGAGTGATCCTTCACTTTCTCATATATTTTCTTCTCTTTGACTTGGGCCTCACTCTTTTGTTGTTTGACTATGATTAATTAAGAAGTCATTGCAGACTGTTTTCCTGTCACTATAGTGAATCACTGAGTAGCCCGTTCTCTCTCTGACTTTGTTTATGTAGCTCATACAGTTCCAGGTTATTTAATTGAATTCACAGTGATGATGTGAAGTATGCATCTATGCATTGCAAAAAAGGGAGACAGTTGGCTCATCAAGGGTGTTGAGAAATGGGAATAGATAGAATCAAAGATAATTCACTGCAATACATTAGTTCCAAATGTAGTTTTTGTTAAGGAGATTTGGAATATGGATTTAACAACAGTCGATAGACTCGAGTCAAAACTAGTAGTACTTTAGGTGATCTGTTTTAACGACTGCGTTTGCTTTTCATAAAACATTTTGTGGAGATTATTTATTACACAGAATCACTAATCTATTTTTTTGTCTTCTTAATTTCTTTCATCAGCACCCAAGGGCAAGAAGAGGGACGATTCTGAGGGTCCGAGAGTAGCTGGTCAGCCAGCGCCGACCACCAGCGACACTGCCGAGGGCTCTGCTGATCCCAGTACGTCATTTTATGATTGTTGTGGACTTCTTAGTGTAGAATCTTGGGGTATTTGAATGTTGGTGCTGTCTATCGTGAAGATTCAGATTGCAGGCCCAAGTAAGCTAGTATTTTAAATAAAAATGACCATGTATGTTTGTTGAGAAGGCTTTCCTTTTCCTGCTTATGCCTAGCTCTAACACAGTTCACGAGAGAGTGGCCATGGTCATCATCATGGACCCCCCCCCCCAATGTAGTGTGCTGCAGACTCATTCATTTATAGTTACTTATAGTTACAGTATACCAGCAGTTATAGTTACAGTATACCAGCAGTTTCCCATGGCAGTGCAGCAAGGCTGGAAAAAAGTATGCGGTCCCACTCCCATTGCATTTGCCAACCAACACCATATGTCTTTCATTGACCATTATTCCATGCCTGGCTGGTATAACTTTGTGAACCAACCAATCAAATGCCCAGAGTGATATTTGGAAGATACTGACGTGCTAACTGAGCAGTAGTGCTGCATTGCAGCTGTATTTGGGGTTGCGTATCTGGGATCTAAATTAAGTGCAATGGTTTATTCTAGCCACACAGAACATCGGTGATACTGGCTCCAGTGCTGCTGCAGGAGGAGATGGGTCAGTTGGAGGGGGAGAAGCGGCAGCAGGGATGGGCACTGGTAAGTCATACATTTCTTGCAATTACTATGCTCACTAGCTATTGACATGGCATCGCTCGTCGTCATCAAAAATGACCGTGAAGTGAACCCCCCCAGCTTTACCAGCCACAGCAGTGGTTGAGTTATTATTATGGCCTCTTCTATCTGCATTGCAGCAAAATCTCATATAATGAGCTTTGATGACATGAGGGAGACATGAAAGAACGGAAGGTAACTTAAAAGAAAGGAAATGGTATAAGAGTGAAAGGGTGGGTGGGTAAAAGGGTGCGCAGTGGATGGGCGAAAGATGGTTTAAAGAAAGGGTTGCTATTGAATGGGTGGATAATGTATTGGAAATTTTTTGAAAGACTGGATGGGAGAAAGTAAAGCGTAATCATGGTGGCATGGGTGAATTAGAATGAAAGGATGAATGAATATTTCGATTGTGTCGATGAATAAGCAAGGCAGCTCTTCTTCTCATGAGGAGCATTCTGCTGCTCACCTACTCGGCTTAATTGGTTTATGTAGGGTTAACACCATTAGTCAAAGCTATGGTTCAAAGTGGGGTTTATTTATTTATTTTTTATCTTTGTTCTACTCCCTTGACTCGCTGTATTTGTTAAGTGAGCCAGATCTATCCTACCTATCATTCATCATCCCCCCTCCCCGCCTATGGCATTTTTTCCAATTATGACTGAAGTGCAGTATGGGTCAAACAATTTGTGACTGCAGTGTTGGCGGCGTAATGTGCATCTGCTTCAGTTAATGCATCATTTACAATGTGTTCAATGCATTGCAAACCAAACACACAATGTGTGTTGTCCCTTCGTCCACTCAGTCACCTCTTACTACTTCACTCCTTTATTTTTTCCTAAGTTCTTCCATCCAGCCTACTAAATTGGAAAATCCATTCTTGGCATGTGCCACATTTAATGCAATACCCATGTGATGTGATTCCAGAACATATTTCATGGTTTCCCATAACAGATTTAATTTACACTTGTTCAGACTTTTCTCTTTTGAATTGTACTGTGACTGAATAAGCCAAAAATGATGAATCGATGATCAGTGTAGTGGCCCCTCTACTATATATATAAAAAGCCCAGCAAATGAATTTGTCGGAAATGAGTGGTGGCGGGCTAGGCCACAGAGTAAAGTAGGAGTAAGTGCATGATTTGATGTCAATTTTGGCAATTGGGATACAAAGTGGTGAATGTGCCAAATAAAATCCATATAGTTAGTTCCTTTACCTGTAGTGCAGCCCATTAGATTCATTTTCCTCAACGTCTACTTACGGCAGACAGGATAATATATTAATATTAATATCCACATTTCATACATGAGGTGTGTGACTGACTAAGTATCTTATTTAGTATTCATCTGCCTCTTTGGAGACAGGGTAGAAAGAGAAATGCATTTGGCGAAGAGCAGGGCCATTGGAATTAAATAGATAATTGCCAACTACAGTTGCAGACAGTAGCAAACCAGCAGAGGTGGTGGCTATCAACGAGCATGGCTTCATTATTTTAGCACCACACACAACTTGTAACTCCATATAGTGCGTAATGCCGTACTCATCAATGAGAAGTCATTTATTTTTCAACTCAAAATGTCTGACTCTGTTTATAGTTACTTGAAAAGCCTTTAGAAGAAAAAAAAATCAAATCACAGTTTTTTAAATCTTGTGACGTTATTCTCTGCCTGGTAATACTTATCGAACAAGCGTCCATACCTGAATGTGTAGCTTTTGAATTTAATATTGAACTCTCAAAAGCACAATCTTTCAGGGGTATTTTAATTTAGCGCCCCTCCTCCCCGGACACAAGAACATTTTTATTCAAAATGTTGGCACTCTCCCAGAGGAAGGTCTTACTGAAAGGGACATTACCATTCTTGGAGATTTAAATTTTCATTTAGAAAACACAGAAGATAGAGATACAGTGGCCCTCATTGAGACTCTTGAGGGTTTTGGCCAGTCTCAATTAGTTAAAAATCCTACTCACATAGCCGGACATACAATTGATGGGCTGTTTTCCAACAACCCTTCAAGTGTTTATCAAAGACCCGTTACCATTAGTCTGGACCGACCATTATGCGGTCATGTTTGACATTACATTAATGTTTAAATCCACCCCTGACAAACCCCAGTCAAGCTTTTGAATCCTGTGCTTGGAATAATATACAGGTCGATGTTCTCAATAAAGGTTTAGCAGATACAATGCTTTCCCCTCTGAAAATTTTGCTGACTCCTCTTTAAAATACATCGAATGGATCCATTCGGATGTATCTTTCTCCGCGCCTCTTAGAACTTTAAATTCCCATAGAGGCAGGCAAGTCCTCAGGCCTCTGGTTCACTGAGAATCTCAGGCTTCAGAAGCAAGCGTGCAGAAGACTAGAGAGACTACAGAGAAAAGATTATAATAAGGCAGAAAAAGAGAAATACAAGTCCTACCTGAGCAAGAACAAAGCAGTTCTGTATAAGGAATAGACCATATACTTCACTCAAAAAATAACAGTGGCCAATAACTCCTCGAAAGAGCTTTTCCAATCTGATCTCAGCCCCTATGAAAACTCTGACTAATAGTCAGGTCTACAGTGATACCTTTGGCAAGTTCTTCATGGACAAAGCTGTCCAGATCTTTAACAAGTTTGACCAAACCTTGGCCACCTGTCCGGAAGGTTCATCCCAATTAACCTTTCCTGAGGAAGGCCCTAAATTTACCAATTTCTCACCTCTATCAGTACAGCAAGTGACCACAATTATCACAGCCACTAAATCCAGTTCGCCCATGGACCCTTGTCCTCTGACAATCATTAACTTAGCTACAGAAACTGTGGCAACTTGCTTGACTACTATCTTTAATGACATGTTGGAATCAGGACATTTTCCTACTCTATGGAAGGAGGACTCTATCCTCCCCCTGCTAAAAATGTCAAACCTAAATCCCAAAGACCCGAATAACTATTGGCCTATTTCCCGTCTATCCCTACCAGCAAAGGTAATAGAAAAGGCTGTGAACCAGCAAGTTGCTCAATTTTTATCTGACCACCAGCTGCTAGAAACCACTCAATTTGGGTTTCGACGTGGTCATAGTACCGAAACAGCCCTGCATAAAACCACTGAAGAGATTAGATCAATAATTGATGGTGGCTGCAGCGCAGCTCTCATATCCCTCCATTTTTTTGGCAGCCTTTGATACGCTCAACCACAAGATCTTGGTCGAACCTCTCCGGGCTGTCGGTATCGAGGGGTTGGCTCAAAAACTGCAAAAATCTTTTCTATTTGTTAGAAAACAAGTGGTGGCCCTGGATCCTTTTCTGACCGAGTCTTTCTGTCTGCCATGTGGGGTTCCGCAGGGATCCGCACTCACCTCCACCCTCTTTAATGTCTGCGTTAAACCTTTGGCCACACTGATTAGATCATTTGGGTTGGATATTACCTCATATGTTGATGGTACCCGAATCGTGGTAGCAACCAATAAGGTGTAACTTTAAATGACTGTATGGCAGCAATTGGTAAATTGATGAACCTAAACTGTTTAAAACTCAATTCTGGGAAAACAGAGGTCATACTGTTTGGAAACAAACCTTCCCTATGGGCCCCGCCTTGGTGGCCAGAGGAAACGGGGGCCCTGCCCACCCCTGTGAGTAAGGTTAGGAACTAGGGAGTGGTAATGGATAATAAATTGACATTTGGGTTGCAGGTCAATGCATTCACGTCCTCCTCTTTCCTCATCCTAAGGATTCTTAGAAAGGTTTTTCCTTTCATTCCCGCCAATTCCCAAACAACTGTGATCACTGCATTAGTTTTAGCCAAATAAGACTACTGAAATGCCTTGTATCTCAACATGCAGCATCAATACCTTAATAGGCTTCAGTTCTTACAAAATTGCGCTACCAGAATGTTGACTGGAATTCCCAAACACAAATTGGCCTCACAAGCCATCAAACATCTTCATTGGCTGCCTGTTAGGCAGCCCATTAAATTCAGAGCCCTTTATCTTGCCCACAAGGCTCTTTATGGAGCTGGCCCAAATTTCCTGAAACAATCCTTCATGTGGTATAGTCCAGGGAGAAATCTAAGGTCCACACGTGCCTGGAAATTGGTGGTTCATAGATTCAAACTAACCAATTGGGGTGGAAGAAGTTTTGTGAATGCTACAACTAATTGAAGGAACTTACAACCCCCCCCCCCCCAATCATGACTATTCCAAACTTGCTTATGTTTAAGAAGGCACTAAAAACCTGGCTTTTTCCCAAGTATAACTAAGATTGGGGCTCATATTTCTTTCACTCAAAGCTAGAGCCTTGACACCTTCAGGTAATTGTTTGCGCTCAATAAGTCACTATAACATAACATCACCTTTGCTACAGCTAGGCCAGTACCGAATAGAACTTTGGTGTGTTGTTCGTGTCTCACAACAGTACATTCAACAGAAAAAAAGCTCTTCCAGGCCTAAATCAAGTTTAGATCAAAAGACAAACATTTTTGACTGGTGGTATGTCCTTGGTGGTGTGCTAACATAGTGCTTGCTCCAAGCACCTTTAACCAATGTATTATCAAAACAGGATTCCAGCGACTATAATGTGTGACAAGAAGGTTTGTGCATATTTGTGGTGACGCACTTTACTGTGTCGGTGATATGTTAATTTTTTGTGCTGCTATGCATTTGTACTGTCTTTTTTCAATGTGATTTTGTTGTGTTTTATTGTATTAGTTATGTTGCATTCAATTTTGATTGTTTTGTGCCCTGTTTTGTTTAAATTGTGTTTTTATTTTGCTTTGTGTATGTTATTGTGTTATGTTCTTTTTAATTTAAATCTTTCAGCAAATGCTGCTATATTTACAGCTAAAAGCAGAACATGCCTATAAAGTTCCTGTGACATGCAAATAATTTAGGCCTGGGCGGAAAACTACGCTACGCTCGCGTAGTTTGCGTAGTTTGCGCAACTACGCGCTATGCGAATTGCACGTAGCACAGTGCAAAAACGCGTAGCGTAGCGGGCATTTTTTGCTTGCTCGCGGTCCTCAACGTCAAGTTGGCGACCGCGAGCGAGCAAAATGACATCCCGGCGAGACTTTTCCTCGCTCGCGATCAGCAACATCAAGTTGCCGATCGCGAGCGTGGAAAATAAACCTCCCAGCGAGATTCTCAACGCGGGGAGGTCAAGTTTCTCATTGCGAGTGGTCACGTATGCTCGCGACCGCTCGCGATGAGAAACTACCAGTCCGCGTTGAGAAAACTGCCGCTCGAGTACAAATCTACTCGACCGGCAGAAAACGACCGCTTGCACTGTGCAAGATGCCGTTTGCAATGATTGCACAGTGCGGAAAAGCATCCGGCACTGTGCAATCATTGCGAACAGCATTTCCTACCGCACTACGCAGTTCGCGTAGTGCTACGCGTAGCTCGCGTAGTGCGAAGTGCACTTCGCGTAGCTACGCGTAGCGCTACTGCGTGAACTACGCCCAGGGTTAAAATATTTACCACTATCCAAGGTGGTAAAATAGCACAACTCCAGCTCATTAACTAGTTAAGATGCTTTTAATCATTGTACAATCTGTGTTTTTAATGGGAATGCTTCACATGGTGAAGCAGGGTTTAGCAGAACTTTGAAGAGTAGATTCTCCCAAAATGAAGAATGTAGGCCTCTGATGAGGGTGTCTGATTGAATCGGCTGCTGAAGACACCGATATATGTTGAATTGGTTTAAAGCATTAAGGTTCAACTGAAGTAAAATATTAGCATGTGAGGTGAATCTGCATTTCTAGGCATCAAATTATCTGCAAAGCAGATGTCGATGATTCTTATCCTAGTCATGCTTTTGAGTCCTTTAGGCGATGAACATGGTTCAAGCTTGGTAAAAGGTTTCAAAAGTATTTTAAATTGCTGTGAATCTTTAGGTAAGTCTCATGGGCACTAACCACGTGTTAAAGAGTTGTAGGGCACTCCCAAAAACACATTGGGCCTAATATATCAAACATTTAGTAGTTATAAAGCTTGACATTTGCAGTGGCGGCTGCCAACTTTGGCGAGTGGAGAGGCGTGCATATGTGTGGTGGGTGGGTGGTTTTATAACACAAAAACAGTTAAGTAAATAAAATAAAAATGTACTTACCGTGGTTGCTGCTGCATCCTCCTCACTCCGGTCTGCTTCCTTTGTGACTCCAGGGCCCCATCTAACTCTCTTAACCAATCCTGACATTGCCCTTGTGCTGTTGACCAGCGTCAGTGCAGCGCCAGGTTTACTGGGAGCAGCCTCTATCAGCGCTCACAGGAGCACTGGAGGTTTTTGCTTTCTCTAACTCAGCTGTCTTAAGACAGCTGGGTTAGAGAGGTTTAAAATGTGCATGTGTGGCTGGCTGTCGCAAGATGGCTGGCAAAAGAGACATGCGCACTTTAAACAAGTGCAAAGGCAGCCCACCCTCCTACCTGCTGCTGCTACCATTCAGCAGGCCCCGCCCCATCCTGACTCTTCGTTCGGGATGGGGCGATGAAAAATTAAATGGTAATGAATTAGCTTCATTAACATTTTATTTTTCACCTCTGTGGGTATTTTAGTGGGGTGACGTTTCTCCGCTATAATCTAGGAGCCGTCCCTGGACATTTTTCGAATCTTAGGGGCTGATTACGACTTTGGCGCAGTTGTGCCGGCTCTCCGTCGGAGCGGCAGCACCAAAGCTGCGCAAAGTTCGTCCTGATTACGTGTTTTTCTCATTCCCATAGGAGTGCCAGAAAAACAGGCACTGCAATGGGAACTGCTAAAATGTTCCAGCACGGCATGGACTGTGATGTCCATGCCGCGCTGGAACTGGTGGTGATAGCACATTTTGTGCCCCCCTTAATGCATCCCTATGGCGGGGGTATAGGGGACCTATAATGCCCTCTTTGATCCTCCACTGCCAGCCTTTTCATGACGGAGAGGCCACCATGAAATGGATGGTGGTGGAAGAACTCGTAATATGCTCAGCGGGACTGCGCCAGTCCCGCTCAGCTTGTTACACTGGGCCTCCACCACACCACTACCAGGGAACGGTGGTTCCCTTGTGCAGGCGCTGGTCTACCGCCGTTACGACTTTGAAAGTCGTAATCCAGCAGACGGTAGACTGCCACTGCTGCACCACTGCAAGTGTGGCAGTAGGAAGATCGCCACACTCGTAATCAGCCCCATAAGGCTTTGCAATCACACAAAATGCCTGTCTCAGTGTACTGAAGGTACAATGTGAGCTGGGAAAGTTTTTTCTGACTTACAACGAGCACCTTGTGATCCATAACAAAATGCAAATTAAAAAGAGCATGAAAAGGGTGTTGTAGCTGCTTTATAACTCTCTACAGAATGGATAAATAGCCTGTGAAGCAACTGTGATCACAAAACATTGCTCACATGACAGCTCTCTGAAGGAGCTCATATTCATTTGAAAAGTGAAGGTTTTGACATGGGTATAGCACGTAAGCAAAAGTCCAAGGGTCCACTGCATGCTCCCCCAAAGTCATTACCAGAATTCCAATGTTTTATATTGGATGCACCCCGTATCCCTTTAAGGAAACGTTTTGATAATCTGTGAATGCTGATGCAAAGATGCTGATTTGCGTCCCTTACAGGTCTCTATCCCTGCATTTGCAACATTGTCAAGGAGTCACAAAACAAATTCTGCAGCATACATGTTAAACAGGCAGGAGATTACTGCCTTAGTCCATCAGGTTGATAGCTGGCAAAGCTCTTTTCAACATTTATCAAATCAGAAAGAAAGGTCCTAGTATAAGTTCACTCCAAGAGGCTGATATGTTTCATGTAGGCAATAGAACCTTTTAGAAGATCACAGCTTCCTGTCTGCTTGCAAAGTTCTTAATTGCTGGGAGATTAGCAATTGATGATCTGGAGCATGAACATGATCCAATGTGGTTTTGAGGTACATTGGCACCAGAAGAGGGAGTACATGCATGTTAACCTATAGCATTAGTGGAGGACTACAACTCCATCACCACAAAAAGTTCCATTCAAGATCATGTTATTGTTTACATTAGAAAAATATAGTTGTTACTTTACATTCGAACAGAAGTTGTTTGTAAAGCACACCGCATGACCTGGATGGTACAAGGTAGCATGGAGGAGTTGACTAAAGACCACAGTGAGCCTCAAAGGAATAATTCACTGATGCAGAAAAGCTACGTTTTATGTTTTATTTCATATGAAATCAATTTTGTGTCCGTCCAAATAGTGAATAGCAGTGTATTCCAGAAATTGTATGTTTTTGTAATGAGGAACTGATAGTACAAACTGTCAGAGGAGCAAAGTTGCTTGACCGGCTGTGGGACCTGACATCCTATCATGGGATTTCTCCAATTCTTTTTGCTTTCACTCCCCTGTTTTTGCTAAACTCGTTTTTGTTGGCATTTGGACTTTTTGCACTTTATCCCTGCTAACCAGTGGTAAAGTGCTTGTTATCTCTCCCTTATACATGGCTAAATTGGTAAAACACCTAATTGGCACATTTAACTTACTTTTAGGCCCCTAGTAAAAGGTACCCATGGCTTTATTAAACTGCAATTTCAGCCTAGCAAAATAAACTTTTCGCCAGGCATAAACCTTCCTTTTCATTACTTATAATACACCCCTAAGGTAGGCCTTAACCACTTCTAGGGCATGGTGTGTGTTATTTCAAAAGTAGGACAAGTGTATTTAAGTTGTACATGTCCGTACAGTAAAAAGAACTCAAAGTCTTTTTTCACTGCTGTAAGGCTATCCCTCCCAGAGACACCGAGTTAGCTTATTACACTTAATAAGTGGCAACTGCACTTTGGGAACAGATGTATAAATGCTTGTTCCACTTATTTGAATTGTGATTGAAAATCCTCTTTAATGGTGCAGTCAAAATCTAAGGGGTCGATTACGATGTCGGGCGGATCGCCACCGCCCGCATGGCGGTGGCGATCAGCCCGCCATAATCGCCCGTCCGCCAACAAATTCCCCCCGCCATATTACCATGGCGGAGGGGAGCCCGGCAGACGGTAAGACCGTCCGCATGTTTTCCGCCCGGCCGAACAGTCGACCGGGCGGAAAGGGTTTAATATGGTGGCGGTGTCTGCAAGACACCGCCATCCATATTATGATGCCGGCGGAGATGAGCCTTTCCATGGTGGCGTCGCCGCCATGGAAAGGCTCGCGGTCTTGCTGTTGGGGGCCCGTTGCGGGCCCCCAGGGTGTTGGGGGTGGGGGCAGCACATGGGGGTACCTATGGTACCCCCTGCATCTGCATGCACAAGGTGGCAGGCACCGCGCGGTGCCTGTCACGTTGTGCATGCAGATACACAACATGCATTTCCAGCACTGTGGCGGCCGGTGTTGTGAGCACCGCCCGCCACAATGCTGGAAGTGGGGGATGCCACCGCCACCGTGGCGGTGGCATCCTAATCACATGTGCGGGACCGCCGCACACATAGCGGGCGGTCCCATTTACCGGGGCGATGGCGGGCGGACAAAGTCCGCCCGCCATCATAATCGGCCCCTAAGTTACTATTTTGAAAATGCCATTTTTAGAAAGTTTGCATTGGAGCAGCGCTTTTGGCTCCACCCTCGTTATTAATGATTAGGCCATATATACATATATTAAGAGCCTTATGTGTCCATCTGGTGTAATGTGACTAATGAAGAGAAGTGCACTTAAAGCCATATAGTAAATGCATTTGCCATGTAATCTCGACATTTATATACATGTGTACATTAATGCTTTTCTTACAGTAACAACAAATTGCAGTTCTCATGTATATTTACATGCGTGTGTTTTAATAGCATTGATTAATCTTCGTGTATTTACACAAAGATATCCTGATTTCATTATATAATGGAATGGGTATCCATCAGAATTGTATTTATACTTATATTATGACTGTCTATATATCTGTACTTACGCAGTTACAATGTTTATTGAAGTCTCAGCTTTGCTAACTTGATCAAGGGCCTTAAGCATTTGGGTTTTGCAATGTTTAACCTTCAACGTGAATGTTATTTTTGGGTGCAGTGTTTTATCTTCCTCTGCCGGTGCCCAGTACAATGATCTAATGTATGGAAAAAGGTTCATTGTGTGAAAAAGAGAGGAAAGTGTGAAGGGAGTTGAGGGAGGACTACTATTGTGTGGAATGAGGAGATGGAATTAAAGGTCGCTTTGAATATGTGCATCAAAGAAGAAGCGTTACCAGTGTGTCTGCCAAGAGAGCACTGTTCGAAGGGGGTCACTAATTGGACCTTTGATACTGATTTAGAGGGGTCTCTTGTGGGTATACCAAGGCAATGCTCTTTGGCTTTGTTCAGAGATTCCTTTCAGAATAGGAGAGGTACAGAGCCCTATGCCCTACTCTCATTGTGTGACTTTATGCTATGCAATACATTTCGTTTAGAGAACATCTACCAAAGTTCTCCTATGCTAACTCCTTTCTATTCTTATGGATCTAATTGGGATTTCATTTAGCATTCTTTATTGTAGCTTAGCTGAGAAATTTGAATCCTTCATCCATTATAGGCAGGAGGACCGAAACTTTCAATCCCACCATCATACTGTCTTCCTTATACTTTGTACTATCGACGATACTGAAGTCCTCATTTGTTATTTGCTATTGAGGATACATTTTGTACGCCGTTTCAGCTTCCATTTGATAATTTTGTATTGCTATGTAATGTATCTGAGACTGATATATATTACTCTGGCTTTGAATTTGTAATACATCTTTACTTAATCCTACTTATACACTCTGAGCTTCACTGTGTGACCAAAAGGGTTGCACTGTAATTGTGAATCTGAACTGAACCTAACTCTCTTATTTCTCAAGCACCCTAAAATGGTCAGTTGCAGAGGATTAAGAAAAGGACCCATCCCCTCTGTGTCAGACGCATTTTTATGACTAAACCAAATGTGCCTTTCTGCCAGTGTCCAGGGTCACATGAATGTGAATGGCTCTCCTATGGTGCTTTGTGTATTCCTTCCAGACATGGGCACAAAAGGTCCTTTAGAGTGGGGCAGGGCATTCCTCTCCTGGGAAGAATGTCCTGGAGGGGATGTACTCAGTCCTTCCTGGGCTTTAAAGGGTAGCCTCGTGGCTATGCCCACCCCTTCCTAACTTCTTAGGGCTGCCTGGCCTGGCACTGACACTTGCAGCTCACACCTAGGCCTGCCTGCCCTGTTTCCCGAGACAGTTTGGAGCCAAATACAGGAAAGGGGCAAAGTTAGACAAATGGGGCATCCCCCAGCCACAGGCTGGCACTGGGTATAAAAATTGAACCTTTCATCAGAACACTTCTGGACCTGTTGAAGAGTCAGAAACAGAACTGCCCTGCTGTCAGGAAGACTGGACCTGCTTGCCTTGAACCCAAGCTTCCCAGTCGGGACTCCAAGGATCAGTTGGCTGACCTTCTTTGAGGAACCAGCTTCCTGTGGCCTCTTTCCAACTGCCCAGCTGACTAGCACCACCTCAGCATGCCTGAGCCCTGCTGCTGGCATCTGCTGGAGTGAGTCCTAATTCCCAAGAGGCATCCCAGGAGGTTCTGGACTCTTGCCTGGCATCAGAGTGTACTCCTCCTGAACTCTAGGTGAAAATCTAGATGTTTGGGCTCCTTACGACTGTGAGTGGACATTTTGCGGCCAAAAAACTACCGTCCGAGATGCCCACTAATGTAAAGCTACAGCGACAACCTGCTCTTCGCATCATCGATGACTGTCCATGACAGGAATGACTTTCACATTTTCTGCCAATGCAAAGTTCCAGCGACAACCTTCAGTTTGTGGCAAACAGCGATCTCCCGCATCAACCGCCAATGTGAAGCTCCAGCAGCGATCTGCTCCTTGCGCCAACAACAATCTCCTTGCTATCCCTTCCAACGTGAAGCTCCATCTGAGGCTCCTCACAAGGATTTGGACTTTGAAAAGGTAAACTCTTCACCTGGACGAACCTGGTCCCTGTATACGACGTGTGCTCCAAAGCAGTCAGCCTGAACTTGTGATTTTGACCCAGTAAACCTTGCCAAAATACCTGCGAGTGGTGCTTTCTACTTTTTGCCGCTATTTTCACCTAGAACTTTAAAAACTCATGTCTTTGCTTCTACTTATTGTATTTTTTTTCATTTTGGTACCATTTCATTTTACTCAATCTTACACAATTTTTCTAAATTAGTTTGGGATTCTTCATGCGTTGTGTTTTCACTGTACTACTCTTTGAGTGCTGCATAAAATTTTTACACATTGCCTCTAAGTTAAATCTGACTGCTTTTTTGACAAACTACCAGGGCCCATATTAGGGATTGGGCCATTGTTTGTGCCATGGCACATCGTTAAGCAGGGGTGCAGGGTGCAAACAGGGACAGTGCACCATATTACAATTAATGCGCTGCTCCCAGGGCAGCTGCAAACTTGTGTTGCCCTGGGGGCAGCGCATTCAGTGAAATATGGAGCGGCTGCGTCAAAGCCACTCCATGTTTCACAGCACAGGCAGCAACACACCTGTACTTTGATGAGGGAAGAGAGATCCCCTTTCAGGCAGGTTCAGTGAGTGACTGCACCTACCTACAAGGGAATGTCTTGGGGAGTCCATGGGATTCCCTTTCACCTCTGCAGGGGGCTGCCTTCAAAATGTGCGCTGCAAGTGTGCCACCTTTTTGAGGCACACTGTCAGTGCACCTCCTAAGGTCATATATGTCTCTGCACTCACATCCATAATACAGCACAAAGTCAAAGTGATTCCCTCATTTGCATGGGTCATGCCCCCATGCAAATGAGGGAATGCCCTCTCCTGATAGTGCTGACGCTAAATGTAGCAAAGATGATGGTGGCCATCCAAACAAAGATTTGGTGCCAAGCACAGGACTGTGAATACAGTCCTTGAGCTGATGGGGAGAATGAAGATATTTCAACAAATGGAATGTGTGACTGAATCTGGCTCTGTCCTCACCAAACCTGGATGCATGATTTTGAACCATCTGTAAGTGTTTCAAGAGACCTTTTGCCATTCCTAAGCATTCAGTGTTACAGTATTGTTCCTGTGGTCAAGGCAGGATCCTATGTGAGCTGCTGTAATTCTTCCTCATTACATACATATGATAAGACAGTTTATAGCGGAAGTTAACTGTAAACCTATTTAGAATAACAAAAATAACTCCGGTACAGAGAGCAGCAACTGCATTCACTAAGTCTCCACTTGAGATCATTAGGGGTGATGTCAAATAATAATACATGTGTTTGTATACTTGAAATACTGCCAGTTTTCTAAACAAGTTTACTGTTAACATCTGCTTTAATTATTCTTCAGATATAAAATACAATGATAGCTTTTGTAAGTGGCTCCAGGCATCCGTCTTGAAAACTCATCTGTCTAATTTTTGACATAGGGGCTCAAAATATTGACTAGCACACAGATTATGAATTCTACCCAATGAATATACTGTAACATCATTTTTTAGTTCTCTATATTGATTCTGCTAGTTCTGCTCCTTGTCTCTGGTCTTGGCACCGCCTGCACTAATTTTTACCTTGCACCACAAATGTATTCTGCCACCATTTTTACTAAACTGTGAAATATATAGATTTAACATAATTGGATATATTAACAAAAATGTGAGAGGCATACTCAAGGACATACCTTTTCCAATTCATATTCTTTAACCTTGACAGAATATTGTACGTAGTTATCAGTTTAGCTCAAATTTTTCTTAGAAATGAGTTTTCCATGTGGATCATTGTCCCTATACTAGATGTGTGTGTGTACATACATATATATATATATATATATATATATTCACTGAAAAAACCATAGGTTTTAGGGACAGTTATAGTTACAAATTAGCATTTAAAAAACCTTTGAAATTCACTGAAAAAACCATAGGTTTCAGATATGTTATAGTTACAAATTAGCATTTAAAAAACCTTTGAAATTTACTGAAAAACCATAGGTTTTAGGGACAGTTATAGTTAGTTGGACATTTCACTCGTACAAAACCCGTGAAATTCCCCCGTTATAGTTAGTTCAGCTAACTATAACTCGCGCCCCGCAATGCACTGCTGATGACGTCACATATTACATCACTCATGACATGGTCAGTGACATCACTGATGACATCACTGATGACATCTCAAATGACATCACTGTTGACATCATGCAGTGACTGTGTGTTTCTGTAAAGTTTAAATATTTTTAATATATATAGGAAAAGACGTATTGAAGAATGAGTGGGTGTATAAGTGTCTGTATGGATGATTTAGTAGGTGCGTGACTGACTCTATAAGTGAGTGATTTAACGTATCTTACTGAATGCATGGGTTAGTGACTAAACTGGGTGAATGTCTGTATCCGTCTGTCTGTTGCTGTGTAAGTGGCTGCATGGGTTTGTGAATAGCTACATGAGTGTGTATATGAGTTATTGAATGGATGTCTGAGTATCTGTATTGGTGCCTGAGTGTTTGTGTGGGAGGGGTGTGTGCGACTCTGTGCATAGATGTGTGAGTGGGTGATTCACTGAGTGGATGGTTTCAAGAGTGCATCTGTGATAGACTGTATGGGTGGGTAAGTGTGTGTAAGAGTGTGTTAGTGAGTGAATGTATGTCCCAGTGGTACATGTGTGAGTAACTACATATGTGAAAGGCAGTATATATGTGTGTTGGAGTATATAAATAGCTATTAGCGAGAGTGAGTGATTGTGATAGTGGCTGTATGGATGAGTGTGTGCTTGTATCAGTGATTGTATAAGAGCGTAACAATGTGCTAGTATTTGTATGATTAAGTGAGCTGGTGTGTGTATAACTGTATAGGTGAGTAAATGGCAGTGTGTTTAATTATTTGCATGACTGACTAGGTGTGTGAGTACCTCTATGGATGAGTGGCGGTGTTTGAGTGTCTATATAGGAGTAAGAGTGCATATGATAGTCCTGTACTGAGTGACCATAAGTATGAGTGACTGTACGGGTGAGTGAGTGGATGTGTGTGTGTAGACCTAAGAATCAGTGAGTGGGTATGTAGTTATTGGTGTTGGAGTGTCTATAGTTTTGCGAATGGCAGTCTGTAATTTAGATTGGGTGTATCAAAGGTTATATTAGGGTGTGAGGAGCTGCATCAGATTATCACGTGGATGATGTCATCAGTGATGTCATTTGAGATGTCATCAGTGATGTCACTGACCATGTCATGAGTGATGTAATATGTGACGTCATCAGCAGTGCATTGCGGGGCGCGAGTTATAGTTAGCTGAACTAACTATAACGGGGGAATTTCACGGGTTTTGTACGAGTGAAATGTCCAACTAACTATAACTGTCCCTAAAACCTATGGTTTTTTCAGTGAATTTCAAAGGTTTTTTAAATGCTAATTTGTAACTATAACATATCTGAAACCTATGGTTTTTTCAGTGAATTTCAAAGGTTTTTTAAATGCTAATTTGTAACTATAACTGTCCCTAAAACCTATGGTTTTTTCAGTGAATTTCAAAGGTTTTTTAAATGCTAATTTCTAACTATAACGTGTCTGAAACCTATGGTTTTTTCAGTGAATTTCAAAGGTTTTTTAAATGCAAATTTGTAACTATAACGTGCCTGAAACCTACGGTTTTTTCAGTGAATTTCAAAGGTTTTTTAAATGACATTTTTTAAATGTATTAATTTTTATATTAATTTTTTCATACTGATTTACTACATTTTTAGAAACAATTTCTTTTACATATTTTATTTTTTAAATTACATTGTAATTACATTATACATTACATTACAAAAAATACTTTCTCAGAATGAATTACTTTAGTTTAAATACTTAGCACATAGGCAATAGACTTTTAAGTACAGTAGTTACAGTTGTTGCAATGGGCAACACATTTTCAAACACAATGCAACATTCAGCTCAATGTGAATTTCTAGTTAAATGCAATTAGTTACTTTATGGATTACTTTTCTAACCACAGGACTGGATCCTAGATTCAGTCCTGGGACATCTCCTGTAAACAGTTGAGTAAAAGCGTTTTGGTTACAGTCGTGATTTTTAAGGAATATTATTGTATTTTAAAAGTTGACACAGAAACTTTTCCTCATAGAATCACCAATGTTATCCTATGGAAGGAAATTCACTTAGCAGGTAAAAACTGTTATCGTTACTTTTTCTTACTCAGTGTTGGATCCTGGATCCAGCACTGGTGCATCTCCTGTAAACAGTTGAAAAATGCGTTTAAGTCATACAGGCGATTTTTAAGGAATATTTGTAGTTTGTGAAAATCGACACTTTGAAACTTTTCTGCTGAAAACCAGACAATGGATTCCTATGGAAGAAAAGATAAGTTACTGGTAAGTACGGTTAAAATTACTTTTCATGGTCAGTGCTGGGCTAAAAGATGCAGCACTGGGTTCTCTCCTGATAACAGGTGAGTAAATCAGAATTCGGATTTCGGCTGATTTTAGAGGAATATTTGTATGTTTCAAAAATCAACACTTAGAAACTTTTTCAGCAAAAAGCAGGCAATGATATCCTATGGAAGGAAATTCAAGTTACTGGTAAGTACGGTTAAAATTACTTTTCAGGATTAGTACTGGGCTGAAAGATGCAGCACTGAGGTCTCTCCTGATAACAGGTGAGTAAATCGGAATTCGTATTTCGGCTGATTTTAGAGGAATATTTTAAAGTTCCAAAACTCCACACTTAGAAGAATTTCCAAGTGAAACCAGTCAATGTTAGCCTATGGAAGGAAATTCAAGTTACTGGTAAGTACGGTTAAAATTACTTTTCAGGACCAGTACTGGGCTGAAAGATACAGCACTGAGGTCTCTCCTTATAACAGGTGAGTAAATCGGAATTCGTATTTCGGCTGATTTTAGAGGAATATTTGTAGGTTTCAAAAATCAACACTTAGAAACTTTTTCAGCAAAAAGCAGGCAATGATATCCTATGGAAGGAAATTCAAGTTACTGGTAAGTACGGTTAAAATTACTTTTCAGGACCAGTACTGGACTGAAAGATACAGCACTGAGGTCTCTCCTTATAACAGGTGAGTAAATCGGAATTCGTATTTTGGATGATTTTAGAAGAATATTTGCACAATGGTGAAGGGAGGGGGCGGGGCCTGAGGTGACATCTGTGCAAACGCGCCCCGTGGCGCGTTTTAAGTTGGGGGATTAAGTCCCCTGAATCCTGAGGGTCCCTAGGGGCCAACTAGCCCACCAGGAACCTCCAATATGCGCCAGGGGCTGCGTTGCAGAGACGTGTAGAGAGGCCACACCCTTTTTACACCTCTCTGCAACGCAGCTCTGTGGCGCTTTCTGGATGTACCTGTTGGGCTAGTTGGCCCCCAGGGACCCTCAGGATTGAAGGGATTTAATCTCCAACTCAAAACGCGCCACGGGGCGCGTTTGCACAGATGTCACCTGAAGCCCCGCCCCTCCCTTCACCACTGTGCAAACGCGCCCGTGGCGCGTTTTAAGTCGGGGGATTAACTCCCTTGAATCCTGAGGGTCCCTGGGGGCCAACTAGCCCAACAGGTATATCCAAAAGCGCCACAGAGCTGCGTTGCAGAGAGGTGTAAAAGGGCGTGGCCTCTGTACACCTCTCTGCAACGCAGCTCCCTGGCGCATACTGGAGGTTCCTGGTGGGCTAGTTGGCCCCAGGGACCCCAGTATTCAAGGGGATTGTTTCCCTCTGCAAACGTGCCAGGGGCGCGTTTGCAGAGTGGTGAAGGAAGGGGCGGGGCCTGCGGGCCCGATCGTTTATTTTTTTGTCTCCTGAAGGGAGGCTGTGTGGCCCCCTTCCTTTTTCCTGTTTTGGGCCCTGGGGACCCCATCCCCCAGGGCCTTACCCCTTTTTTTAATTAAATTTAAAAAAAAGCGGGAAGGGGGCTGCGTAGCCCCCCTTCCCTGGGCCTGTATTGGCCCCGGGGACCCCATCCCCGGGGCATGGCCTCGATTATTTTTTTTTCTTTGGAGGGGGCTGCGTGGCCCCCTCCTCAGGCCATTTAAGGCCCCGGGGACCCCATCCCCGGGGCCGGCCTTTCCGTTTTTTTTTTAATTTATTTTTATTTTTGGGGGAGGGCCGCGTGGCTCCTCTCCCGGGCCACTACTTGCCCCGGGGACCCCAATCCCCGGGGCTGGCCCTCTCCGTTGGGGACTGTGGGGGTCCCCAATCCCCCACAGTCCCGCCGGCCCCCGCGTCCCTTGGGAGCCGGCATTCCTTTTCCACATGGGGAGCTGCTAAGATGCAGCTCCCCATGTGGAAAGCTAATGTGCTTTGGATATTGGAAGAGAGAGCAGGTTTCCCTGCTCTCTCTTCCAATATCCAAAGCAGTTTGCTATGGCAGGACGGGAGCCACGAGGCTCCCGTCCTGTCATTGCAAACAGCAGTGTCCCGGGGGTAGGCACCCCGGGACACTGCAGGAGCCGGCCCTGGGGGTGGCGGTCCCCAGGGCCATCAAGGGCTCCAGGAGGGGGCCGCGCGTCCCCCTACCTTAAATTGCACAGCCCCGGGAGGTGGTGGTCCCCGGGCTCTGGGGGTCCGTAATGGACCCCCACATTTATTTTATAAGTGCCCCGGGAGGTGGTGGTCCCCGGGCGTGTGGGGGACTGGAGCCCCCCACACCTTATTCAAATTAAAAGAAGCCCCGGGGGTGGCGGTCCCCGGGGCTGCAGGAGGGCAGAAGATCCCTCCCGCACTATTTTTGCAATAAAGCCCCGGGGGTGGCGGTCCCCGGGGCTTGGGAGCCCTTGAGGCCCCCACACATAAAATTAAACCCCCAGCATGCCCCCGGGACTTGGGCCACCTGGGGGCAAATACAATCGAGCGCGGAGACCGCGCTCGATTTTTATTTTCGGCAGGATTCGCGCACCCTGAGCGCTTCCTGCCGATTTTTTTAAAATTTTTTTTTTTTGCCCAGGGGTCCTTGTGGGACCCCCTGAGCAAACCCAGGGGTCAGGGTGTTTCTACCCTGCCCCCTTTGTGCGCTGCGCACTTGTTTCTGTCCCTCGGTTCTACCGAGGGACAAAATGGCTGCCAACATTTCCTGAATCGGAATGTTGACAGCCAGCTGACAGCCAATTAACATGCAGCTCGTGATCGGGACGGTGCGCGCAGGGTGCGCTCAGGGTGCGCGAATCCTCCGTGCCCCTAGATATCACTATCTTTTTACTTTTGATTTTCTCAGCAACTACTGAACGGATTTACACCATTTAACAAAAAGGGTTATTTCTGAACCAAGAACTACCTCTTTGCCAAATTTGGTGTAATTCCGTTCAGCAGTTCGGGCTGTAGCCGTGTCTAAAGTTTCCTATGGAAAATTGCATGGGGAAAACGCGTTTGGGACCCCCCTTTTTCTCGGCCCCGCTTGACGAATCCCCGAGACTTTCAGGGTAGGAGCGGACCGGAGCGGGCCACAAAGTTTGAAAATTTTGCGAAGATACGTCAACCCGGCAAGAGAGTTATTTCAAATAGAATGTCGCGGATTTCCTATGGATAATAGGTTGTAACTATAACTATCTACTGGCGACCGCCAGTAGATAATATATATATATATATATTTATATATATATATTATCTACTGACGGTCGCCAGTAGATAGTTATAGTTAGGACCTATTTTCCATAGGAAATCCGCGACATTCTATTTGAAATAACTCTTGCGCCGGTTCACGAATCTTCGCGAAAGCTTCCAACTTGTTGGGGCGCTCCGCTCGCTCCTACCCTGAAAGTCTCGGGTTGATTCGTCAGCGGGGCCGAGAAAAGGGTGTCCCAAAACGCGTTTCCCCATTCATTTTTCCATAGGATCCTTTCATCGCGGCTACAGCTCGAACTGCTGAACGGAATTACACCAAATTTGGCAAAGAGGTAGCCCTTGGTTCAGTGTCGTGCCTTTGCTTAAATGGTGTAAATCCGTTCAGTAGTTTCTGAGAAAATCACAAATAAAATCACATATATATCTATGGCCGAGTAGGGTCCGCGTACCCTCCCGATCACGAGCTGCATGTTAATTGGCTGTCAACACTCCAAATCAGGAAGTGTTGGCAGCCATTTTGTCCCTCGGTAGAACCGAGGGACAGAAACAAGTGTGCAAAGCGCAAAAGGGGCAGGGTAGAAACACCCTGACTCCTAGGTCTGCTCAGGGGTCCCACAAGGACCCCTGAGCAGAAAAGCATTTTTTTAATCGGCGGGATGCGCTTAGGGTGCGCGGATCCCGCCGAGAAAAAAAGAAACAAGTGCGCAAACGCACAAAGGGGGCAGGGTAGAAACACCCTGACCCCTAGGTCTGCTCAGGGGTCCCACAAGGACCCCTGGGCAGAAAAAAGCATTTTTCAACAACAAAAATCGGCGGGATGCGCTTAGGGTGCGCGAATCTCGCCGAAAAAAAAAGAAAAACGAAGCGCAGTCTTCCACGCTTCGTTGTTAATTGGCCCCCGGGTGGGCCAAGCCCCGGGGACCGCCACCTCCCCGGGGCACTAAAAATGTCAATATGGGGGTCCACTACGGACCCCCAGAGCCCCGGGGACCACCACCTCCCGGGGCTTTGTCAATGGAGGGAGGGGGCCACACGGCCCCTCCTGGAGCCTGTAATGGCCCTGGGGACCACCACCCCCCAGGGCCGGCTCCTGCAGTGTCCCGGGGTGCCTACCCCCGGGACACTGTAGTTTGCTATGACAGGACGGGAGCCTCGCGGCTCCCGTCCTGTCATAGCAAACTGCTTTGGATATTGGAAGCGAGAGCAGGAAACCTGCTCTCGCTTCCAATATCCAAAGCAAATTGCTTTTCCACATGGGGAGCTGCATGTTAGCAGCTCCCCATGTGGAAAAGCAATGCCGGGCCAAAAGGGACGCGGGGAGCTGGCGGGACTGTGGGGCGATTGGGGACCCCTCCACAGTCCCCAACGGAGAGGGCCAGCCCCGGGGGATGGGGTCCCCGGGGCAAGTAGTGGCCCGGGAGGGGCCACGCGGCCCCCCTCCCCAAAAATAATAATTAAAAAAAATAAATAAAGGCCTGCCCCGGGGGATGGGGTCCCCGGGGCAAAAGGAGGCCTGAGGAGGGGGGCCACGCAGCCCCCCTCCTTAAAAATTTATTTAAAAGTGTGGCCATGCCGAGAAAAAAAAAAAGAAACAAGTGCACAAAATGCACAAAGGGGGCAGGGTAGAAACACCCTGACCCCCTAGGTCTGCTCAGGGGGTCCCACAAGGACGCCCTGGGCAGAAAAAAGCATTTTTTAAAACAAAAAATCGGCGGGATGCGCGGATCCCGACAAAAAAAATAAAATCGAAGCGCGGTCTCCCGCGCTTCGATGCTATTTTGCCCCCGGGTGGCCCAAGTCCCGGGGGCATGCGGGGGGGTGGGTTTATATTTTATGTGGGGGGCCTGTAAGGCCCCATAAGCCCCGGGGACCGCCACCCCCCGGGGCTTTAAATAAATAATGTTGGCGAGGGGGCACACGGCCCCCCCGCAGCCCCGGGAACCGCCACCCCGGGGCTTATTTTTAAAGAAAAAAACATACATGACCTGTGTGGGGGGGGCTACAGCCCCCCACACGCCCCGGGGACCGCCACCTCCCCGGGGCACTAAGAAAATACATGTGGGGTCCGTTTCGGACCCCGAAGCCCCGGGACCACCACCTCCCCGGGGCTATGTAGATGTGGGGAGGGGGCCGCGCGGCCCCCTCCTGGAGCCTGTGGTGGTCCTGGGGACCGCCACCCCCCAGGGCCGGCTACTGCAGTGTCCCGGGGTGCCTACCCCCGGGACACTGTAGTTTGCTATGACAGGACGGGAGCCTCGCGGCTCCAGTCCTGTCATAGCAAACTGCTTTGGTTTTTGCAACAGAGAGCAGGATCTCTCTTCCAAAACCAAAGCACATTGCTTTTCTCACACGGGGAGCTGCATGTTAGCAGCTCCCCATGTGGAAAAGCAATGCCAGCTCCCGCAGGAGGCGGGGAGCCGGCATGGTCCGGGGGATGGGGTCCTAAGGAGGCCTGAGGAGGGGGGCAACGCAGCCCCCCTCCATGAAAATAAAACAAAAAAAAAGGTGGCAATGACCCGGGGGATGGGGTACCCGGGCCAAAATTGGCCACGGGAGGGGGGCCCACGCTGTCCCCTTCCCGTTACTTAAAAAAAAAAAAAAAAAAAGGGGGTCAGGCCCTGGGGGATGGGGTCCCCAGGGCCCAAAATAATTAAAAAGAAGGGGGGCCACACAGCCCCCTTTAAAAAAAAAAAATAAAAAAAAATATCCGCCATCGCGCCGGAGGCCACGCCCTCTTTGGCAGCACTCTGCAAACGCGCCCCTGGCGCGTTTGCAAGGGGAACGACTCCCCTTGAATACTGGGGGTCCCTGGGGGCCAACTAGCCCACCAGGAACCTCCAGTATGCGCCAGGGGCTGCGTTGCAGAGAGGTGTTCTGAGGCCACGCCCCTTTTACACCTCTCTGCAACGCAGCTCTGTGGCGCTTAATGGAGGTAGCTGGTGGGCTAGTTGCACCCCAGGGACCCTCAGGATTCAAGGGAGTTAATCCCCGACTTAAAATGCGCCACGGGGCGCGTTTGCACAGTGGTGAAGGGAGGGCGGGGCTTGAGGTGACATGTGTGCAAACAGGCCTCGTGGCGCGTTTTAAGATGGGGAATTAAATCCTCTTCAATCCTGAGGGTCCCTGGGGGCCAACTAGCCCACCAAGGTACGTCCAGAAAGCGCCACAGAGCTGCGTTGCAGAGAGGTGTAAAAGGGGCGTGGCCTCAGAACACCTCTCTGCAACGCAGCCCCTGGCGCATATTGGAGGTTCCTGGTGGGCTAGTTGGGCCCCAGGGACCCTCGGGATTGAGGAGGAATTAATTCTCCAACTTAAAACGCGCCACAGGGCGTTTTGCAGACATGTCACCTCAGGCCCCACCCCTTCCTTCACCATTGTGCAAATATTCCTCTAAAATCAGCCGAACTACGAATTTCGATTTACTCACCTGTTATCAGGAGAGACCTCAGTGCTGCATCTTTGAGCCCAGTACTGATCCTGAAAAGTAATTTTAACCGTACTTACCAGTAACTTGAATTTCCTTCCATAGGCTAACATTGACTGGTTTCACTTGGAAATTCTTCTAAGTGTGGAGTTTTGGAACTTTATAATATTCCTCTAAAATCAGCCGAACTACGAATTCCGATTTACTCACCTGTTATCAGGAGAGACCTCAGTGCTGCATCTTTGAGCCCAGTACTGATCCTGAAAAGTAATTTTAACCGTACTTACCAGTAACTTGAATTTCCTTCCATAGGATATCATTGCCTGCTTTTTGCTGAAAAAGTTTCTGAGTCGATTTTTGAAACATACAGATATTCCTCTAAAATCAGCAGAACTACGAATTCTGATTTACTCACCTGTTATCTGGAGAGACCTCAGTGCTGCATCTTTGAGCCCAGTACTAATCCTGATAAGTAATTCTAACCGTACTTACCAGTAACTTGAATTTCCTTCCATAGGCTAACATTGACTGGTTTCACTTGGAAATTCTTCTAAGTGTGGAGTTTTGGAACTTTATAATATTCCTCTAAAATCAGCCGAACTACGAATTCCGATTTACTCACCTGTTATCAGGAGAGACCTCAGTGCTGCATCTTTGAGCCCAGTACAGATCCTGAAAAGTAATTCTAACCGTACTTACCAGTAACTTGAATTTCCTTCCATAGGCTAACATTGACTGGTTTCACTTGGAAATTCTTCTAAGTGTGGAGTTTTGGAACTTTATAATATTCCTCTAAAATCAGCCGAACTACGAATTCTGATTTACTCACCTGTTATCAGGAGAGAACCCAGTGCTGCATCTTTTAGCCCAGCACTGACCCTGAACAGTAATTCTAACCGTACTTACCAGTAACTTGTATTTCCTTCCATAGGAATCCATTGTCTGGTTTTCAGCAGAAAAGTTTCAGTGTCAATTTTCACAAACTACAAATATTCCTTAAAAATCGCCTGTATGACTTAAACGCATTCTTTCAACTGTTTACAGGAGATGCACCAGTGCTGGATCCAGGATCCACCACTGAGTAAGAAAAAGAAACGATAACACTACTTACCTGCTAAGTGAATTTCCTCCCATAGGATAACATTGGTGATTCTATGTGAAAAAGTTTCTGTGTCAACTTTTAAAATACAATAATATTCCTTAAAAATCACTACTGTAACCAAAACGCTTTTACTCAACTGTTTACAGGAGATGTCCCAGGACTGAATCTAGGATCCAGTCCTGTGGTTAGAAAAGTAATCCATAAAGTAACTAATTGCATTTAACTAGAAATTCACATTGAGCTCAATGTTGCATTGTGTTTGAAATTGTGTTGCCCATTGCAACAACTGTAACTACTGTACTTAAAAGTCTATTGCCTATTTGCAAAGTATTTAAACTAAAGTAATTCATTCTGAGAAAGTATATTTTGTAATGTAATGTATTATGTAATTACAATGTAATTTAAAAAATAAAATATCTAAAAATAAATAGTTTAAAAAAATGTAGTAAATCAGTATCAAAAAAATAAATATAACAATTAATACATTTAAAAATTGTCATTTACAAAACCTTTGAAATTCACTGAAAAAAACCATAGGTTTCAGATATGTTATAGTTAGGAATTAGCATTTAAAAAACCTTTGAAATTCACTGAAAAAACCATAGGTTTTAGGGACAGTTATAGTTAGAAATTAGCATTTAAAAACCTTTGAAATTCACTGAAAAAACCATAGGTTTCAGACACGTTATAGTTAGAAATTAGCATTTAAAAAACCTTTGAAATTCACTGAAAAACAATAGGTTTTAGGGAAAGTTATAGTTAGTTGGACATTGCACTCGTACAAAATCCGTGAAATTCTCCCGTTATAGTTAGTTCAGCTAACTATAACTCGCCCCGCAATGCACTGCTGATGACGTCACATATTACATCACTCATGACATGGTCAGTGACATCACTGATGACATCTCAAATGACATCACTGATGACATCATCCATGTGAGAATTTAATGCATCTTCTCACACCCTAATATAACTTTTGATACACCCACTCTAAATTACAGACTGCCATTCTCAAAACCATACACACTCCAATACCAATAACTACATACCCACTCACTGATTCATAGGTCTACACACACACATCTACTCACTCACCCGTACAGTCACTCATAATTACAGTCACTCAGAACAGGACTATCATATGCACTCATACACCTATATAAACACTCACACACCGCCACTCATCCATAGAGGTACTCATACACCTAGTCAGTCATGCAAATAATTAATCACACTCCCATTTACTCACC
Source organism: Calotriton arnoldi (assembly GCA_963921515.1). Lineage (NCBI taxonomy): Eukaryota > Metazoa > Chordata > Amphibia > Caudata > Salamandridae > Calotriton > Calotriton arnoldi. The sequence goes on along the minus strand of CAWUFW010011362.1, from coordinate 471,236 downwards.
TATACAGTTATACACACCAGCTCACTTACTCATACAAATACTAGCACATTCTTACGCTGCTATGCAATCACTGATGCAAGCACACACTCATCCATATAGCCACTCTCACAATCACACACTCTCACTTATAGCCATTTATATACTCCAACACACATATATACTGCTTTTCACATATGTAGTTACTCACACATGTACCACTGAGATATACATTCAATCACTAACACACCCATACACACACTCACCCACCCATACAGTCCATCACAGATGCACTGTTCAAATCATGCACCCAGTGAATCACCCACTCACACATCTATGTACAGAGTCACACACACCCCACCCACACAAACACTCAGCCACCCATACAGATACTCAGAGAACCAATCAATAACCCAAGTAAACACTCATGTAGCTATTCGCAAATCCATGCATCCACTTACACACCAACAGACAGACGGATACAGACATTCACACAGTTTAGTCAGTAACCCATGCATTCAGTAAGATACGTTTAATCACTCACTGGTAGAGTCAGTCACGCACCTACTCAATCATCCATTGAGACACTTATACACCCACTCATTCTTCAATACACCTTTGCCTATATATATTAAACATATTTAAACTTTACAGAAACACAGTCACTGCATGATGTCATCAGTGATGTCATCAGTGATGTCACTGACCATGTCATGAGTGATGTAATATGTGACGTCATCAGCAGTGCATTGCGGGGGCGCGAGTTATAGTTAGCTGAACTAACTATAACAGGGGAATTTCACTGGTTTTGTACGAGTGCAATGTCCAACTAACTATAACTTTCCCTAAAACCTATGGTTTTTTCAGTGAATATATATATATATATATATGTGTATAAATACACCCAGTTCTCATGTGGAATCTTAGTCAGCCTATCCTTCTTAAGTATTACTTTTGTAGAACTGCTGGCTTATACCTGTACAGTCGCGGCTCGCAATACTCGCGGGCGGGGGGGCAGGGGGAGGGGAAATCGCGCGGGGGGTTAAAAGAAAAAAAAAATACCAGACCGCGCCGCCTCTGCTCCTGGGCCGGGTCCCGCGTTTGGCGTTTTCCTGCTCCTGAACAGGAACAGGCATGCTCCCTCCCCTCCCGTAAGCCAATCACAACGTTGCAATGGCAGCGTTGTGATTGGTGCGGACAGCGCCCAGCCGGGCGCCTGTAGGGAGACAGCCTACATAGAGAAAATGTAGAGTGCGCATGACTGGTTTGTCGGCACCAGAGGGCCGACCAAACAGTCAGGGCCTACAATAGTGGGCAAGCCACTCCTCCCCGACCCTCCCACCCACCCGCTTAACAGTGGGCAAGCCACTCCTCCCCAACCTGCCCACCTGCCCGCTCCCAACCAGGCGTACCCTGCCTTCCGCTTTCTTGCAGTGCGAGAAGCAGAAAAATAAAATGGTATTCAAAGTACCATTTTATGTTTCTGCTTCTCGCACTGCAAGAAAGCAGTGGGGCGATGCTCCTCCGCCCTAATGGAGGAGCCAGCCCTGGTCCTGTATTCCAGACGTGAGCCCGGGGTATTTGTGGATTACTCCTGGAATTTATGAGCATACCTACAGTTTCTACAAAAGTAAGTCAAAGCTACTCATAGCGAAATCTTTGTGAATTGTGCTCGCTGTTGTGAGTTACTCTTGCGGGACTCCTTGCTTACTCTTGAATTCATGTTATTCTGATAAAACTTTAGGCAGGTAAGTGCATGTTTCGCAATAACATCTGTAGGGGCATACTGAAAAACCTTTTTATGGGTAGACGTGACTTGTTCCTGTAGTACGTCTGTTTTACTCCTGAATTTAAAGATGATATCCTTAAAAGTGGTTTAGAAAGTTTCTTTTCAATAATAGTAATGAGGTAATACCATATTTCTGAAATACAGTAATACATAACAGAAATACCATGACGGGTAATGCAAAAGATGATTAGTATCCCTGCAACGACTCCAAGCATTATATCCTATTTACAGTGCAGAACAACTGCCATGCCACTGTAATGCTTTAATGCCTGATTATTTTAACATGTTATTTTAACATTATTATCTAGTTGAAGTATTACCCCTAGATGTAGCACGACACTCGAAACAAAAGCATGTAAGTCTAGTACATAAATAGGTGTAGAGTAAATGCTGACCCAAAATGTCACTGTTTCTTGTTTTTTCTGTGCATATCTCCAGTGGGGTTTTGATGTGGTCTAGTTAACAGCAGTGGTCTAGTTGCAGCAATTTGCAGTTTTACTCCTGTTTGTTTCCGTCAGTCAATTTCGATGGCACTGCTGTGAATGTTCATCCCCTACTCAATAGCACATTGCATTTGTGTTATTTTCTCTTCATCTACATGCAATTGGGCATTTTTAATTGCATTCTTGTCAAGTGTTTTAATGTCAGCGTGATTGAAAAGTGACTTTAACATGAAGGACCCGTCAAAGCTAAATGGTTAGGTTATCATTTTATCAAAGCTAAGTCCAGATATGTCAAGTTACATTAACTCAAACATTTTTGTCAATTATAATTTTGCCTTCCTCAGTAACACAAAATGACCTTCACGTCAGAGAGCTCGTGAGATACAATGCGTGAATTCGACTCAATAGAAGCTCTCTTTATATAACAATGGAGGCACGTGATGGCCCAAATACTTTCTTTTAAATCTGTAAATTCCACAATCAATATTTCTTTCTTTTGTGGTATTGCCAGAAACGTCCAACTCATGGACGCTCCAGATATATTTCATTTAAGACATCCATTTTATTTTTTATTTTAAATACTGTTAATTATTAAATCCAATGACTACAAAGTGTGATTTAGACAGACCTGTCAGCGACTTGGCATACAGAAGAAAATTACGGAAAACAAAATTGCTTGTTACGTCTAGCTACAAATAGCTTTAGCTGTTTGTCACAATTTATACCTTCAACAAAAGCACATACACAGAGAGTAGCCTTTGGGCTCCCTTCAACACTTGCATATTTGAAGTATCTTTCACATCAACCCAGAGGAGTATTGAGCAGCTATCCACTTTGTAGTAGTGATTGAAAAAGGAGGGCATCAGATGTATAATGCAGACATAAAAGACAGCAATTGAACAGTGTGATAGTTCATCATCATATAATCTTTATTCGGTCAAACAAAGCAACCATAAAGGAACAGCATACAATACAATAACACATATATAAATACACAAGACCATAAAAACAGATTTAAAAAATGCAGCATAAAAATAAACTAAAAACACTATGGGCCTAATTACGATGTCGGGCGGACTTATGTCTGCCCAGACACCGTTGCAGTTTGGAACCGCCCGGTCGACGGTTCCGACCTCAGTATTATGATGCGACCGGCCATAGGGCAGTCGCAAACCTCCATTTGTCAATGGAAGCTTGTGCGGTGGGCGGAAAAGGCCCACAGCACAAGCTTCCATTAACAAATAGATGTTTGTAAACATGCCTGCACTCTGTGGCAGGCACCCCATGGTGCCTGCCACAGAGTGCAGGGATCTTTAGGGGGTCACCATAGGTGTCCCCCAGGCCCCATAGCGGGAGGCCAGGAAGGAAGGGGACCTGCTAGGGGCCCCCCAAAGACACTTTCCAACAGCCTTTTCATGTTGGAAAGTCCAACATGAAAAGGCTGTCGGAAAGTGGCATCATAATCCCGACGACGGAGCCGAGCCTGGCTCTACCATCATTCAAGGGATTATGGTGTTTTCTGACGCACCGACGGGCTCCTTGAGTCCATCGGAAGTGCCCCAGACAGTCCCTCTGCCCGATGCATCTGCCCGCCACATCATAATGCAGCAGGTGGACCGCAATGTCAGATGTCGTTGGGTCCGACACTGACATGCCGTCGGTGTTGGACCCACCAACATCGTAATCAGCCCCTAAGTCCACTGTATACATGCTGACATAAGTCAGGTCTTGAGCGTTTAGATACCAGACCAGCCCTGAAAAAACTTGACACAGCAGTTAAGACACGTTCATACAAAAAGGCAAGACATACTTAAAAAATTCAAAGATCTCAACAATGGCAACAAAAACCTTTTTCTGGGCCAGCTATAGTATTTACAAAAAATTAACAAAATGTGGAGTATCCTGTGGAGACCTATTGTCAAATCCTACAGGGCTGCCAGTTACCAAGGTGCACCCAACCCACAGGAGTGGCCAGTAAATGGTGGTTTTGAATAAAACGAAACCTGGCCTGGAAAAATCGAGTATACCTGTTTGTAGTCTGAACCAAATATTGTTCCATGGTCTGTTCTGGCTTTACCAACATGTGGCTCCTCACTAAAGATTTTGACATTACTGCCCCTTCCCGTTGTAACATTGCCCACTCAAAAATGAGGGCTTTGATTCCCTGTAAGTCACGTGGGCTTTGAGCATGAGGGGTCAAATATGCATCAACTCTCCCTAAGGCCGTAAGTGTCATCTTAATGTAGGCGGGCCATGGGATTCTGGATGCACCGTCAGACAGGATCAATCTATTAAACCTGAGTTCCTGTCTGCACCAGACTTTACCCCAGCAAAGTAAAGGGCTAAGAGCCACAAAGTCTGCAAGGAATCTAACTCCAAGCTCCGCGTGTACTGACCAAGCTGGAGTGTCTTGCGGAACCTGTAAAAAACGCCTTAAGAAATTATTTTCTGCTGATTGAATGGAGTCCGTGTTAACATAACCCCAGACCTCACTCCCATAGCAAACCAGAGTGACACTCTTCGCTACGTAGACTTTGAGAAGGACTTGTGGAGACCAGGAGCCCAGCCTATGACTCGAAGCAAGCCCGTGCCCCAGTAGATTTAATGAGCTCTGCTCTTTTCTTCTCTAGAAGAGGACACCAGCTATTCCTAGCTTTGAAAAGTACCCCTAAGTAATTGAAAGCGGGGACTTTACCCAAGTTGTGCTGACCCAACTTAAAGGTCATGGAGCTAGTGGACCTCGGGCCCGCCACCATTACATAAGATTTTGAAATGTTAACGGCCGGGTCCAAGCTATCCATAAAGGCAGCAAATTTATCAGTAGGGAACTGCAGCCGCCTGGCAGTATGAGGCATCAACACCGCATCATCGATGTATAACAGCACTGGAAGCGGCCTTGAACCCACTTTGGGACAATAAACCTGAACTCCAAGGACGGCCTCCTCAAACCTGTCAACGTATAGTGTAAACAGGTATGGTGCAAGGATGCACCCCTGCCGATCCCCTGTCTGGTGAAAAAGACTTAGGGGCCGATTCCGATGTCGGCCGGTAGTGCTCCGAATCGGATTTGGATTTACCGGATCCGATTCGGAGCCCTGTTTCCCGACCGAATCGTACGCGGGTCCGGCCGAGCGAGTACGATGCAGGCACCCGTGAAATCTCCGACCGACTCGCATGGACACGACTCGCACCGCGCTATGGAGACGTATCCCAGCCGGGTAAGTACCATGCGCGCCGCGAGCAGTCCGACCGACTCGCGCCGTCCGGCTCGAAAAAGCTGTCGGAGCCGGACTTTGGGGGTCCGCGTCGGACCCCCTGTACACGTAGGCGCGCGAGTCGCACACAGGGGGGACCCATGGGTCCCCCCTACCTGTGCATGTACGCCGCGATGCGCATGGACGCGTACACGCGCTCCCATTGACTTCAATGGGAGTCTGACCGACTCGAGTCCGATGGCATGCGTGCGCATCGTACTCGTTCGGTCGGACTGCCAGAGTCCGATTCGGTCGGAAATCTCTCCGGGTCCGGCTCGGTCGGAGAGATTTCCGGCCGGAATCGGAATCGGCCCCTCAGTGGTGCCAGCATCGCCGAAAAGGCTGAGGTGTTCACGTGTAAATCTTTCAGCAGCGCCACCATATTGGGTTCCACTCATAATTCTAACATCAAGACCCACAGTTTAGCTCTATTAACCCTATCAAAAGTGGATGTAAGGTCCATAAAAGCCAAATGAAAGCTCTCTGGTTGGGCAACAGTGTACTTATTGATGAATAAATAAAGATTCAAACATTGCTCAGACGTTGACCGCCCCAGCCTAAAGCTGTACTGTACTTCTATCAGGATGCCATTAACATCTGACCACTCCATCAACCTAGTAGGAATATCCCTCCCAAGGACCTTTACTACCACATCAATCAAAGAAATAGGGCAATAGCATTGGGCATTGTCCTTATCCCCCTTCTTAAACACTGGTACTATCACCGCTGATAACCAAGAGCGTGGCACTCAAAAACGAACTGTGGCATTTAGTATTTGGGTCAAAAGTGGGCCCTATAATTCATTATCCATGCACAACAAGTCCAGGGGGATCCTATTGGGACCGGGGTCTTTATTTCTTGTAGGGTGTTAATGCTTAAGGTGACCTCTTCCTGGGTGAAAACCGTGGGAGAATACCCCGTCTCACCTTTTCTCACCCAAACCTCATCTACGTACTCACCAAAATTATAAATCCCTGGGAAATGGTCCACCAACTGTTGTTCAGATATATGGGTGCAAATAGCTGGGCCAGAACCATCTGAAAGAAGTGGTGTATTCACTACCTTCCAAAAAAGGGAGAAGTCACCAGTATGATGGTTAAAGTTCAATTCTCAAAATGTATCAACCATAGAGCAGCATTAAGAATAGAAGCTGTACTGCCCATGCCTTGTGTCCTGGCCACTAAAAACACTGGAATAATTCATGGTACTGCTTTTTTTTTTTTTGCATGGCTTCTTGCTAAATTTTACATTAATGAAGGTATAAAGAAAGCACATTGATGTTTGAAAAAATATAGGGGCATATTCACAAGGAGCTATCGCCGAATTAACGGCACTTTATCGCAGCCAAAGTCGTGATAAATATACCTCCCCATTCACAAGCTGGTGTAAACAGCCCACAGCACCAGTTTACCCGCGATAGCAGTGGCAAAAAACATCGCCACAGAGGACCCGCGCAACTATCGCTAATGAGATGCAGAGTAGGCGTTCCCGTGCCAAAAGGCGCGACAACATCACACCTCAACATTCACAACGACCAGCCACATCGGCGATAAAAACACAAAACAGGCGATAAGGCGCGTTAGCACCAGGAAATCTACACCTGCTCTGACTGGTGTAAAGTCAGACGGCAGCCTGCAAACCAAAAGGGAGCACAGCCCAGGGCTACATCGGAAGGGCAACAGATGCCATGGAGCCACACATCATGCGGCCCGGACACCCAAGAGGGCCACAACACCCACCGCCACCACCCCCAGGACCACCCCTCCCTGGCACCCCCCGACCAAAGACATGCCACATCAGCCACACCTAAACATGTACAAAATATTCCGCTTGATGTCGCACAATCACAACTGGTGACATGCATGTGTCGTCACAGAAATGAGCAGCACACATTCACTTTCGAAGCAACAAATGAAACTTTATTAAAATGAACACCGAAATGAAATGAAGACACATGGCCGCTCCCCTCGGGACAATACGTAGGTCACAGCCTGTAAGACAAAAAACATGATGAGAAGGTGTGTCCTGCGCACATCAGAGGACAGAGAGAGAGCGAAGGAGAGAGAGAGGAAGAGAGGGAGGGAGAGAGAGAGGAAGAGAGAGAGAGAGAGAGAGAAAGAAGAGGAGAGAGAGAGGAAGAGAGAGAGAGAGGAAGAGAGGGAGAGAGAGAGAGAAGAGGAGAGAGAGAGGAAGAGAGGGAGAGAGAGAGAGAGGAAGAGAGGGAGAGAGAGAGAGAGGAAGAGAGGGAGAGAGAGAGAGCGAGAGTGCCGCCCCTGCGCACCCAGGCCACACTGCTCACCTGCTCCCACCGGTGTGTCTCCAACCACGTGCTGGTATGTATAGCAGGACACCAGGTCACACATCTGAGTCAGAGCCGTCAGATGAAACAGAGTCCAGATACATGACTGGCACAGTACACACACTTGCACAAGACAACATCGCCTGCCCGCCCATGCACACCCAGGCAGAGGCACCCCAACCCCTCCCACCGCCCAACGGAGCATGCCTGCCCATGCACACCCAGGCCTCAATGCTCACCTTCCGTCACCGGCGCGTAGACAGGAGGTCCCACCACGTGCCGCTGCAAGCCACAAGCCCGGGGCCCGCGGACATGGCACCCTCCACATCATGCAGCCCCGCTCCGCAGGCCACCAGGTCTCACATTTGGTGCTGGGTCTTGATTACTCCATGGCATAGGACATACCAGTGCACCCGGCACCATCGCAGGCTGCACACCCGCTCAGCCCAATGGGTGCCACCAACTCTGGGATCCCGGAAGCGACGCCACGTGGCGGTAGGCCCGCGCTGCCCGCTGGCTCTGGCCTACACTGCGGTCCAGCAGGGCACACAAAACCTGAGCTGTCCGGACCGCCAGGATGGGGCATCATTGCAGGCTGCACACCCGCTCAGCAGCTTAAGGTGCCACTGACTCAGTGCACCCAAAGTCACCGTCCCGTGGCGGGGTGCCTGTGCCGTCCGCAAGGCCCCGTGTGCCACTAACCCTGTGCAACCCCAGTCTGCGCCACGTGGTGGTAGGCCCGTGCCGTCCACAAGGTCTCGTGTGCCACTAACCCTGTGCGCAAAAACTCATGGGCCCTTAATGATTGAGAACCGTGGAGCGTCCGTCATCCAGTCACCACCGGCAGAGGGGAATGTGACGTTGTCGGCCCCTTATGTTGGCGGAGTCACATGGCCTGTGATGCCTGTGCCGGATGGGTGTGGTGTGCGTGCAAACCTGCCCTCAGGGAGTGGCTGTGACATGCTGACAACTAGACCAGTGACCTGCACACCACCAGCGAGTACGCCTGCGACGGGTAGCAATGAGGGCCCCCCCTCGGAGCGTTAGCGGAGTGGTCTGGCCTGCCGTACGCCGGACCAGCGCAGGGATTGCAACAATGACTCGTGGGCTATGGGCGTGGTTCAGTCCATGTCCGGACAAGGAAGTGACTGATGCGTGTGTCCCTGTTGTAATGTTCACGGGACCCGGTACACAAAATGCAATGTAGCACCCTCTGACTGGCATCCCACAGGATGAACATCATTGACGCAAGGGAAGTCACTGTCCCTACATTCATCCACACATTCACACATGAATGATGAAAGACATGACACAGCAGTGCGTCACTGGATGTTTATTGCACATCCAGTGCAGTTATGCAGCTGGAGCGGTACAGGGCAATGCCGAGCACACTACACAATATGGGCACATGGAGGGCCAGCCAGAGTCCATCCGGGGATGACATGTACTGCGGAAGAGGAAGGGTACAGTCCGCAGTCTGGTCGCCGTGTCATTGGTCATCAAACAGGATGTGGCAGTCCATGTCGCTGTCCAAGGTGAGTGCATCGGAGTGTATCGGGGGTCAGTGGAAGGTCATGAGGCCATATGCGGGACCAAGCAGAAACAGGCCAGGTGGCGGAAATGTATGCTAGTGCCTCCTTCTGAGAGCCAACCCATCCACGTCCTCGTCCTCGGATGTGTGCTCTGCCCCACCTGTGGGTGTTGCAGTACCGGCTGCGGCACTGTGTGCCACTGATACATCAGGGGCCTGAATGGATTCGCCTGCCACACTGGGAGGCACTGATACACCAGGGGGCGGAGATGTGGATGGTGTGGGGGCAGCCGCATTCATCAGCGACACGCCTTGTGGCAGCAATGCCATGATGAAGTACTGCAGGGCATGGTAGATCCCTGCTACATTTCGATGGTGTGCAGCAGTGGCTGCCATCCTTTCCGCCTCCATCCGCACCATGTCCTCCATGAGCCTCCGCATGTGTGCCAGCTCACGGCTGGCATCGCTGGAGCCACTCTGAGTGGACAGGTGTTCTTCTCTCCGGGTCATGACTCCAGCGATGTCAGTCAGGGCTGGTTGGAGACCATGGGGCGGACGTAGACACCCATGGATGGCGTCCAGTTTGGTAGCCATGAGTTCAAGCCCTACCCGCACCTGCTAAGCCGTCTCCCTCTGGCCCTCCAGCACACGGCGTTGGAAGGCCATGTGTTGTTCCTGGGGGCTTGGGAGAGTGCCGGGGCTGTGGGTGCCTCCTGCTGGGTGGTTTGGGTGGTGGGTGGGGTCTCATCGATGTGGCTGGGCTGCCCTGATCCTGGAGGTGAGTGGCGGATGAGGTCAATGATGTCTTGGATGGTTTGGGTGTCGATGCTGGTGTTGTCCTCCTCGTCATCAGTGAAGAGTGGCTGGGACTGCTCTGCAGGAGGTGTTGATGATGCCCCTGTGATGTGAAGGGGAGATGGTGTATTACAATGTGTACACATGTATGTAGCCGCATGGTACAGGTTGACATTCAGACAGCATGGCATTGTACATTGTGACAGTCTGTGGGTCGGGGCGAGGACCCAGGGTCATTGTGGGTGTGCACTGTGCCCTGCTTGCTTGTGCATGTGTGCCATTGTGGCCATCTCAACCCGTCCCCCCAGTACCTGGTGGTCACTCACCCTGTTGCGGTTGTGTTGTGTCCTGTCGAGCAGTGTCCAGTCCCCCGACTCCAGCCACAGTCTCCACACTGATGACTTTCGCCACCAGCTCCTCCATGACATCCAGCTCCAGCTGTGGCGCTGGGCCCCCACCTCCGGTCTGCGTTGCTGCCTTCTAATTGGCGGTGAGTTTCTCCTTGGTCTTCCGCTTGATGTCATTCCATCGCCTCTTGACCTCATCCATTGTCCGCTTGTGCTCTCCGACGGCATTCACCTTGTCGACGATGTCCCGCCATATTCCAGTTTTGGTGCCCAATGACATGTTGGAGGTGACGAAGAGTTGTTGATGGTGTTCCATCACCTCCGTGACTATGATCCTGTTCGCCTGCGGACTGAACTTGGTCTTCCTCGTCTTCTTGTCCTTGCCCTTCCCTGTCCCGAGGTCCCCGGCTGGTCGTCCGGGGTGCTTGTGGGGTTGCGCTCGTCCTCTGTGCCTGCTCCGGCTGCCTCCATGGTGCTTGGGTGTTGGTCAGTTTGTGTGTGGGTGTTTTTTCTACTTTTATGGTGATATTTTACGCCTGCCAGGTGTGTGTTGCAGGCCTGGCGCTGCTTGTCGCTGATTTCCTCATCGCGCTTTGGCCCATTGCGTGTTTTTTGGTGTTGTGGTTTGTGTTTTTATCTCCATCGTGGTGATTGTATCGCGGACATTGTCCGCGGTTTCGGCAGACTATCGCTTGCTACCGCCTTGTTGTGAATTCCACGTTGACACGGGGTTATTTTCCCGCGATAGGCTGCGATATTGAAAGTCGTGTTACGCTACTCTTGCGGTAGTTATCGCACGTTCTTGTGAATATACCCCATAGAGTTTAAAATATTAGAAAACATAAATATTGAAAAATAGTATTGTGATTCAAAAATATTGTGTAAGAGATTATTATTGTCAATAATATTGTTTATTTGCTAAATGTTGTTTTGAAGAATGTTGCTTTTGATATTTCAGTAATATAGTTGTAAAACGTTTAGATTTTTAATTATTTTAATATGTTTTGTTAATATATTAATTTTAGATGCTAGAAGTGTTGGTATCATTTCTATTAATTTTATGAAATATAGTTTGAAATTTTAAAAGTGATTTTGCATTTTTTTTGTAAATGTTATAAGTAATTTAAAGTGTCATAGTGGATTGTTAGGTATGTAGGGAGATAGGGTGGGATGTTCTTTAAATTAGAAATATTGTAAATTTAATGTTAATTTGTTTTTTATTGCTAATTAATTGTTTAATTGATTATTAATTATGTGAATGTTTATATTGTAAGATTATATTTTGAATTTAAAATTTAAATTTTAAATTTGTTTTAGTTTTATTATTAGTAATAATGATTTCTATTTTAGTACTCGGTTGGGTTTGTAGGGGTTTTGGTGAGAAGTTAAAGTATAAATAATTAAAAATTATTGTTAAGTAGTTTTTCTTTGTTAATTAATTGTTTGATTGTTAATTTTGTAAACAGTTTAAAACTGCTTTATTTAAGTTATATTTTAATTGTGGGTTGCTAGGTTTGTATGGGAATAGAGTGGGAAGTTAAATAAAATTAAATGTATTTCACTTTAATGCAAATGTTTTAAAATTAAATATTATTTGATTATCATTTATGTAAATTACTCAATGCATTACTTATTATGTAATTGTTGTACTGTTTTATTTCTTTAATATGTTTTTTAGTTTTATATGTTTATTGCACATGTATTTTTTATGTGTTATTTTACTAGGTGAGTAGGTTAAGAAGAAAATAAATATTTAATATTTTTGGTATTATAGTAGAAAATACTTTATTCGGTAACCAAGTACCATCAAAATATATATAAACAAGGAAATACAATAAATACATCAAAATACATTTTTAAAACATTGCGCAACTCAGTTCATATTAAAAGTACAAATGCTATTTGGAAATCATTCCTGTAGTCATTACTTGCGTACAGAACAAAGTGCAAAGGTCTGACAAGGGCTCTGTGCAAAACAAGCAGTGAGCAGCATAATAACACATAAAATGTATTTATCCTTTCATTTATATAAAATAGGCATTGTTAAAATTAAGCAGTAGTTAGAAATTATCCTAATCACTGGCAGTCACAGTCTGTAACCTGCCACGTTTGTACAAGACTGCCTGTAAAAAATTGCTAGTGGCAATGTCTATTGCAGGAGTAGTATCACTTGTTAGAATTATGAAGGCCAGTAAATGTCTAGTCACCTCCGGATTGCGACATAGAGGAATAATCCATTTACTGCGTGGGCCAAGATAGCCAGGACAAAAAAATAATACGTGTATCTCATCCTCATTTTCCAAGCCACACGCCGGGCAAATGACAGAAGCTGGGTCCTTGTGCCATTTATTAGTAAAGGACCTCAGAGGTAAATTGCCAAATTGAAAGCGAATATAAAGGCTTTTGGCTAGGGGGAGGAAACAAAATCTAAAAATACCTCGAAACAAGGGAATGGTTAATATCTAGAAATCTGTTTGTCAATGTGCCAGTTAACTGGTTGTTAATATAGCCGTCTTGTATATGAGCCCAGTAACTGGATTTTAGATGTTAAGATTAGTTTTGCACATTTTTCCCGGGTTGGCCCATAGCTTCAGCAGACCCAATTTACTTAGCCAGTCAAAAACAAATTCAACCCATGGTACTGATTTCGCACCTTTGACAGAAAGCAGGTCGGCAAGGCAGTCTCTGAATTCCATTAGCTCAGGTGTGACCCATAATCAAACCCAATAAACAAGTGGTCTAAGAATGGCCAGATCTGCAACTCTTTTTAATCCTAAATCAAAGAATATGGGGGTTAGCGGTGTGCTACTGGGAACAGAAACCAGCCGTCTGACAAATTTATTTTCTGTAACAGTGAGTGGAGAGACATCAGTACAACCCCAAGTCTCAGCTTCATAAAATCGGCCCCTTGACCTTACCACTATATACTTCCAGGGCCGGAGAGACTGCACGAGAGCTTGTTTGCCTATGCAACCTGTTGATAGCATTTGCTCTGTGCTCGAGTAGTAACATGCTTTTACTTAGCTGGTCTTTCCACTTCAGGTTCTCCATTACCTTGACTCCTAAGTAATCAAAGCTCCACACCCTCTCTACTGCTTCCCCACCAACCTGTATGATTTAATTTTTAACCACTCCCTTCCCAATCACCATGTATTTGGTCATGTCGACATTTATCTCCAAGCCCCTTGACGTGCAGAAATCTGTAAAATTGTCAACAAGGAGCTGGAGCCCCATCGGTGTCTTGGAAATGAGAAGGGAGTCATCTGCAAATAAGAGAATCTGTACCTTATTGCTGTTCTGGGCAGGGGAGTCATTTCTACAGTTCATCAGAATGTTGACCACATCATTTATGTAAAGGGTGAAGAGCGTAGGAGCAAGGACACATCCTTGTCATACGCCCCGCTGGATAGGTATGCGTTTAGTTAGTTCTCCCATGTGGCCACACCGTACCTGGGCAAAGTTATTACTGTACAGTTGAGACATAAGATGAATCAAATTCCCAGGGACCCCCATCTTGTTTAAAACATGCCACAAGTTGGTACGTGGGACGAGATCAAAAGAGGCCCTAAGATCGATAAAAGCCACATAGAGTTTCTGATGTCGCAATGAAATATATTTCCAATACTGTCTTGTGGATTGTTACCTGCCTTGTTATGTTGGCCTAGGCCTGGCTGCCATGCTGCTTTTCTTTGCGCACGTTACACTGAGCCGGGCTTCCCTCGCCCTTTGCTCGTGCCAAGTTCTTTTGCACTGTCTGCATTTTCTGTTGTTCACCTTTTTGGGCTCAGTCTGCACAAACATGTACAAGGTCGCATAACAATGTATTTTGGTTCTTCCTGATATGGCCAGTCTTGCGCACCCAGACATAACATTAGGTGCAATTGCCAGGAAGAATTTGATGTGCATTTTATTACTGTGGTATACTAGCGCTTAACACACTTGGAGAAATCCCTTTCAGTGAGAAGAGCTATGATGTCCTGCTGATGTAATTCTGCATCTAGAGACTGAGGTATGGGGGTTCGCTAGTCAAAGCCCAGAGGTCTTCTATCATTATAATGAACTATCTTACTGCAAGGGGAGGGTGGTAATGTTATTTATACGTTTATCCACTGAGCTCTGAGATGCTTTCCCCGTTTGTATTCTATGGAATTGTAACCATGCTGCTTATATTAGTCATATGCATTATGCTATTAGTACTGACACGTGTACTGTACATTAGAGCACGTAAGTTGGAATAAACATTTTAACCTATCCAGTGTCTCTTCCTACGCACCTTGTGGACAAGTACGAGTGAGTGACGAAAGAGTGTTCTTGCTTCTGTGAGTCCTGAGATAAAGATACCGTGTTCTGGGTTGTCCAAACATTAGTACTTGGGTGCTAATGGGATGCTAAGCTAGTTGGGTTGGGGTTTTTGGGTGCTACGGTATATGGTGGCAAACCACTGTATTCCGGGGTCCCATTTTCCTGTGCATAGCTCTGTGTATGTGCAGAAACCTTATGACATGGCGCGACCACCGTGGGGCCGCTTATCTGCGAGACAGCTTGAGTAGTACTTGTGCTTGTCCACAAACCCCTCGCGTACGCTTCCGGAGGCGTATGTGACGGTGATACCTCCTATATTGAATGTTTTATAGGTTCTTTCAAGCTTGATATTATTACAAAAGGTTAGTTAATAGACCCATTTTTGTGCTCCCTGTTAGGTTGTCGATTATATCTGTTTAGTCATGGCTGGTGTGGCGATTGCTGCACATAGTCGAGGGGCACTCCGAGAACACTTACGGGTGTATGGAGTGCCTGATACAGGGATCGATTTGGTCTTTGTGGTTCAAGCCGATCCGGCTTACCACTTTGAGGTGTTTTACACTTGGATCACTTTTGAAGCGGTGGAGGCAGATGATAATCTGTTTCATGAATATAAGCCCACCGCTATTCCTGCTGCCTATCGACCCTATACCACTCTTGAAGTACCTCTCACGGCTTGGCAGCACCGTGTTTGGTTTAATGGCGCCCTACCACAACCAACTACCGCAGTTCGTTTAGGCCCCTTGTCAATTCAGGGGGCCACTTGGCCTGTATTGGCCGGGTATACCCCGCATCCAAATTATCTGGCATTACCGCTTGCGGAACTGCGCACTATGCATACCGAATTGGTACGAGTGCATCGAGCCCTAGTGACATACGTTACAGGTAGTCTACATGGAGCTGCTCCTGTAGTCGCAGGCCAACCAGCTATAGCCGCTGGAGTGACTATAAGTCCTGCCATGGTAAATTCTGTGATGGGCAAACGTCCACAAAATAAGGACGACTATCCTTACTGGCTTGCAGAAAAGTTCGATCAGATAGAAGCAGTGTTTCCCCATACATCCCCAGTAGATAAACACCGCATCCTCACGATAAGTTTGCCAAAAGACATAATCCCCGATTTGACATCATGTGAAAACTGGGGTAAGGTATTCGCAGCAGTTTATTCAAAATGTTTTGGAACTCCTTCCATGACGGTTCTACCCTCTGTAATTAAAAAGTACAGGATGAACATGGCCCTGAAGCGGCTGTGGAATTAGGGATGAGACTAGTGGGAGTGTTTGATGTAGTAGCTGAGCTGATCCTTGGAAATGTCAAGGGCGATGCTATGAACTTTCAAGTAGCGAATGCTTTGGCTTTGGTCCCAGAGTTGGACAGGCCCCGCGAATTACCGAAAATTATTGCCCGGGCTTATAAAACAATTGGAAGAAATAGCCTGGGCAACAAGCCTTTTGTAAAAATGCAAACTCAATCGCAAACACAAGTTACACAAACAAAAAGTGCATCTGAGAAAGATGATAAACCAGTCTTCACTAAAAAGAGTTGGAGACAGAAAAAACAGGGTAAGCAACAAAAGAAGCCGGGGTCGAGAGGAGCATCCCCAGTTTCGGTTTCTTCTGAACGTACTTATGATTTACGTGATAGGTCAAGGATTAAATCACCAGAAAGGTTTCAGAGCTCTGATACGCGTTCTCCTCGTTCTTCACAGGCCCAGACGTCGTCACAGGCTGGTGGAGGAGGACGGCAAGATAGAGGAAGGGGCCGAGAGGCTCCCCAGGAGCGAGACCAACCTCGACAACAAGACAGAGGGAAAGCAGAAGACGTTCACCTTCCTCGACCGCAATTTCAGAAGAAAAAAGTTGCCGCTGTCACAGCGAAATATGCCTCAGACCGTGAGAACGAGACTCCAGAATTGGACGTGGGCAGTGACCCTCCTAGACAGCGCCGCGGAAGTTACCATAGTGCGGGAGGCGCTACGTCCTCATATGGAGGCGACAGCAACTGAAACATTCGTTACTGTAGAGACAGCTGACACGAGAGTGGCACCCCCTGACAGACTATATAATATAGTCATACAAATTGAAGGTGACATACCGCGTGAAATAAAAGGGATTTTTTGGGAAAATCTAACCTCTTCATATGACATTTTGTTAGCGGAGGTGGATTGGCCACCCCCATTCGTTTTAGCTGCACATAAAGGAGAGGAGGTAATCCTTCCAAGCTTTTCACGGCATGTCCCAAAAGACAAAGCTGAAGCACTTGCAGCTGAGTGGGCTGTGTACCTGGCACCAGCGTTATACCGCAACCATGTGGGATGGGATGAAGAATCACCTCCTCATGCAATACCTTTGCGGTCACTACCGCAGCCACAACCCCAATATCCCATCAAACGGCAGGCAAAAGGCCCCGTCTCCGAAATTCTGACACAGTTGGAATATCAGGGAGTAATTGAACCGTGCGTATCACCTATGAACAATCCCCTTTTCGTGGTTTCTAAACCCGATGGATCGTACCGCTTAGTTTTGGATTACCGGCATTTAAATACTCATTGTCGGAACTTTGCAGTGCAAAATACACACAGTTCTGCGCTTGTAGACAGTCTTGTTCGTAAAAAATACAAAACGACACTTGACCTTTCAAACGGTTTCTACACGCACAACCTAGCCCCGGAGAGTGGTCAATGGACCGCATTCACATCCGGTGGTAAATTATTCCAGTTCCGGCGTTTACCTATGGGCTATAAAAATAGTCCGGGTATATTCGCCGCCCGTGTTGTTTCTTTGTTAAATGACATTGATCAAGACGCATGTTCGTACGTAGATGACATCTATCTGACGGACGACGAATTATTTCAGCATTTGTCTCGTGTGGACCGCATTATTCTTGAATTTGCGGAGCAGGGTTACAAATTTAACTTTGCTAAATCACACATTGCTGAATTTACCGTTCTGTTCTTGGGTTATGAGCTCAATAACGAAGGTAAGGGCTTAGCCCCCATTTCTTGGAAAAATGTGCACATTTGTGCCCCCCAAATACTCTGAAGAAACTTCAGTCTTTGCTGGGTTTCCTGAATTTCGGGCGTACTTACATTCCCGAATATGCCCAGCGTATCAAGCCTTTGTATGCTTTGATACAACCTACTTATTCAAGGTCTTGCTGGCTGCCTGAGCATACCTCAATTCTGCAGTCTTTGCAGACAGACCTTTTAGAGTCTAAATATCTTTTGACTCGTGATAACCACACAAACCTGGTGATTAGAATAATTCCGGGGGCGGTGGGATTCACATATTTAACCTTTAATGAAGGTGATACAGTACCCATCGCATACAAGTCACATCTGTACACTTCCGCTGAATTGCGCTTTACATCTGTCGAAAAAGTTCTAACTGCAGTGCAAATGGCGATTCTAAAAGAACGCGCACTGGCACAGGGAAAGCGAATTCTGGTGGTAACACCCTGTCCTGCCCTAGAGGCAGTAACGAAGGCAAGTGTACCGAACTCAAAAGCAATGCATCCCCGTTGGATACAATGGGCTACATCCTTGACGTCATCAGACGTCACCTTTATTTTCGATTCTTCTCTTCAGACTCAGGAGTTCTTACAGTATGAATTTGTTCATCCTCCTCCTTTGTTTTTATTACCGCTTGAGGATTACAAATGTGTGATCTACACCGATGGTTCGGCGCAACCGGCCACTGGGTCCAAGCACGCTTATTCAGCTGCATGTGCTATTGTTGCGGGTTCCTTTGTAGATGGAAAGTTCAAATCCTCTGCAGTGCATACTCGCACACTTGGAGATAGTACCGCACAATTGGCCGAGCTGCATGCATTGCTACTTGCACTTGAGTTCGCTTCTCAGGATGAGACCACTCTTATTGTATGTGATTCTTTTTACTGTGTACAATCATACAATGACAATCTGTTTTTCTGGTCGAAAAACGACTACAAGGACGCAAAAGGGAGCACAATTAAGCATAAAATGCTTTGGGTTCGAGTGGCAGAATTGCAACAACGTCTGCCCCTCACACAGGTGGTTCACACCTTAGGCCATCAGCGGGTGGGCGCACACGCTATTGGTAACGATCTGGCAGATGAGGCTGCCCGTTCAGCAGTGGTCACGTGTTCAGTAGCAGCGGTTACCAGGTCCATGTCTAAAATAGACCCTGTTATATTAGCAGCTATTGCTGCAACCAAGGAAGGTAATAATTACCCTACAGGTTTCCCTTCCAAGTATTCTTACACATTAAGTCCCGATCAGGTTCCTTATGTAACTATACCTGACGTTGGAGATCGGCTGATCCCCAACGCGGACCGCAGGAGTGCCTTGATATCAGCTGCACACGAAGGCATGGCTTCTGCTCATGCAGGTGTGTCAGCTACGGTTTCCATCTTGCAGCAGCGTTATTGGTGGCGTGGGTTATATAAAGACACCCGTGCTTTTGTGCTTTCTTGCGACGTTTGTCAACAGATTAAGCCTTCCACGGTAACACGTCCACCACAAACACCGCTCTGCATTGCTAACAGACCCTTTGGGTGTGTTTACTTGGATCACTGCGGTCCATTCTCATCAGACACTGCCTATAAATACATCTTAGTGGCAGTGGACTCGTGCACACGGTTTCTCTGGGTCTGGCCACAACGGAGTGCTGACGCCCGAAATGTAATCAGGGATTTGCGTGTCTTTGTGGGAATTTTCGCATGCGGCACCTTCCATTCGGACCAAGGTCCAGCGTTTGCCTCTAGGGCTTACAAGGATGCAATGGCTTCGCTTGGGGTGCGGGTGAAATTTTCGTCTCCGTATAGGCCTGAGGGCAACTCTATCGTTGAACGAATGAACCGTGACTTAAAGCAATCCTTAACAGCTAGGGTTATAGGTACTGGCAGGAACTGGCTGGCCCATTTGTATACCGTTCAGCGTGCACTTAATAATCTCCCTAGAAGACCTCTGGGTGGGCGGACCCCATACGAAATGCTCTTTGGCATAAGAATGTTTGTGCCTGACCTTGAGGGTCCAGACATCGCGGCGCAATCCGCCAAGTTTGATGTAGATAACCATTCTGCTATGTTACAGGACTTACAAGAAGCCCGAGACAAACTTGCAACTACACATTTGCCTTCAGCCACAGATCCTGCGTTGCAGATTCCGGTAGCCGGCTGGCTTCCAAAGGTTGGAGAACTGGTTCGAGAGAAGGTTGAAAACAAAAAAGAATTTGGCCCCTCTTTTCGTGCACCGGTTCCAGTTCTGGGCTTGAAGGGAACACGTACAGTCATTTTACCACCGCTTCCTGGTCGCAAAGAGAACAGATACATCTCAGTTGAAAATGTCAAGCTACAGCGCCTGGCCGATCCTGAATAGTGTCACACCAGCGGTCTCTTGTCCTGCCATTTATCGGACATATGTTCATAGTCCATCTGCGCGAACGATCGCTGATGCTGTAATTGAGATGGTTGATTTGCCTGAATCCTCTACTTTGCCTGAAACTATAATTGATCCCCAACTCTCCACCAACATCGACGAGGACGAGTATACTTATCATGCATCTGAATCGGTGGCGCATCAACCAATAATGCCATTAAGCCAGACTCGTTATTCCTTTGATTCGGATTCCACCTCTTCAAAAGTCCCATCCAAGTTCAGTATTTTTGTATCCTGGTTTAGAGACAATTTTTTGATTCCACCCTGGACATACCTCTGGTTGGTACTTTTCTTGCTTTTTCTGTTCATGTCCATTGGCTTTGTCACTGTGTTTTTTCTACTAATCAATGGTCACTATTTACCTGAACGCTCTGCTGTAGACTATGTTTCTGGAACTTTGGCTCCTCATTCCTCGTCTCACATCATGAAGCGTGACCACACATTTGTGAACATTTCAGCTTTTCCAGTTGCTGATGGCATCGTATGGGATGCGGTGAACTATCAAATCCATGGTCCGACGGAAATCATTAATGTACCTAATGTCCTTCGTGTTTCAATGGGTGATGTAGTACAAAATAATATTCATTCTGATGGTTGGGATGTGCATGCCGTTGAAGCATTGTTTGCCGATTTAAAATATTATGCATCTTTTAATGCTGAGGATTTATATATGAATTCTGCGAATTATGCTGATTTGTATTGTTACCAACATTGGGGTAATCATTTTCTCCATAAGCCAAGTGCTCTGCGTAGTTCTGTTAACTACACCCAATGGGAACATTGTCCAAACCCCTTGCCAGGTAGCTCACAGGCTCTTCGAAATAAGTTTACCTATTTTACTGATTTTAATCGGTCGAACCCTGCATCCTATTATTTTAGACTTAATACAACATCAACTCAGAAAATTATGTTAACACACACAAAATTGCTATATTCGGGTTCCTTTTTGAGTGCCCTAGCTGTGGGTGGTTATGAGTACTGGGAGAGTACAGTGGATTTGAAATCTATTTGGGGCTCCAAGCCATGGCAGGTACAAGGAACTGAGGCGTTGCATCGTGCTTGTCTCATCCCTACTCAAATTATGTTCCTAAATGCTTCCATCTATCAAACTACATGTTGGGGCTTAGCTACCACTAAACAATTAAACTCGCCCTCAATTCCATCCCTTTCGAGTTTTCCCAATGATAGCTCACGTTTTAACCTGTCCCTGACGACCCTACAGGCTCTATTACAGAATAATTCATTTAATGTTTCCGGACTGGATCAGTCACCCTGGTTGGTATGGCCTATATCATCTAATGCATGTCAAATGCGTTTTCACGACTCAGGTACTAGATACACACAGGATAGGCCTGATCCGAGATTTATTACTTCTCGTACTGTCACTACATATTCTGTTGGTAAATTATGCAAACAATGGCTGCAACATTCGTCCCTTGATTCTGTTAAACAACATTTGTCCCTCCTTTCAGGCAATATTGATCTGTCCGACTTTGTTTTGGGACCTCGTGGTCCCCGACCTAAGAGATTCATTTATGAAACGTATAATGAACTCTGGAAGCTATCACAAATGGAAGCTGCTTCCCGTCTTCGGGAAATAGATCAAGCAAATTTGGAAAAGGTGCTTGCTGTTGTAGACAATAGTATTAATACCCTGTCTTCTCGCATTTATACTTTAGAGAATATTGTGTCCTCTGTTGTCGATATTGTACAAGATGATGTTTCTGTGTTATATCATGGTCAGAATCAATTGCGCTCAGTTATGCAGTTTGCATGGACTTTACAAACGCTCAAGTTAGGTAAAGTGCCTTGGCATTTTTTGAACACCTCTGCCTTATTTCTACCTTTTAACTTAACTGACAAACAGCAATTTATGTCCATGAAAGATGCAACTTACACTCTATTACATATCGAAAAGGTGGATCCTTTGCCGTTCTCTGTTGCAGAACTCGATTCTGCTGTATGGCTAGTCCATGGGGTTATAGCTTTACCATTTTCCTTGTTTGAATTTGACTCGTGCATGAAACATTTTCCTGTGGGTCGTTACCGGCCCTTGGGCAGTGCTTTCCTGCATGAACTCTGGTCCTTGCCTTTCATGTATAAATGCCTTCGGGACGGCAAGGAAGTCTTTCTCACGGGGGAGTACTGCGACTCGACTATGGGTCATTCGCTTATTTGTAAACACATTAAATTGCATGGCTCATGTAGCGTTTCCTCTCCTAATCTTGCTTGTGTGCTGAAAGGTATTCCTGCTCCTGTTATTTCACCTACTTTCACTCTCCTTTCCAATGGTAGTTATTTACTTTTAAATAACGAAAACTGTTGTGGCCTGCAGGCCGGCATTCCTTACATTGTAACAGTTTCGCACAGGGTTGTCTGCTGCAAAAATGTGCTTTTTCCTCCCCCTCATGACAAGGTTGATATCTCTATTTGGCCTTCCATCCCTACCATGGAAGCAGATTTCAATAGACTGAGCAGAATAAAGGCTCTATTATTAAACGAGGAAGTTATGCTCACGTCCGCCCGGGAGACATTCATTCTCCAGGTGGCGAGTACCCACAGTGAAATACAGGCCCTTTTAAACACTAATCTCCCCCAACATTTTGGGGAGTTAATACATCGTATTTTTAACGCATCTAACACTGAAGGCCTAGTACACTTTTTAAGGTCGTGGGGTCGGGCTTGGTGTCCTCCTTCCAAACTATTTTTGGTGTCATCCCTGCATTTATACATTCTATTTTTTCCAGCGTCTTTGGCGGTTTCCCATTGATCCTCGCTTTAGCGGCTGGTGTCTTGCTCTTGATTTGCTTTCTGCGCAATGGCTGCTCCCCGATGGGACCTGCTCGATCCAGAACGCCTCCAGCTGCTCCGTGAGCGCCTTTTGGCTGGTTTTGGTGTACTGCCATTGGCGACACTGAGTGTGTCATATACTCTTTCATTCCGCTTTGCGTATTTCACTTGCGTGCAACCTGTGATGACTTGTATCCGCTGTCCTTTCACCTGGACTTTGGATTATTGCCTCTCCAATTCGTCATTGTCTGTTCCGGATTTTGTTCAGTTGATGGGTCCCTTAGAGGCCCATGAGCAGGACTGTTCCGCTGCTGGCTGTATGGCGCGTGCGGCTGCACTGGGGATTTTGGCGCAATGGGATATCTGGGCGGCTGCCCAGGATCTCCTACAACGAAGCTGTTTCAATTATCACGCAAGCTGTCCCGCATTGCTTCTGGATGCTCCCTTTGTTGAGGAGCATTCCTGCTCTTTTGATCTCATGGATTGGATGGCATCTATGTTTTTTGACAATTCCAATGATGAACTCTTGGAGGGTATGGCTTTTCTCTGCACTTACACTTTCATGGATTGACCTGCCCTTCGCCGTTTGGGCGCTCCCTGTGCTCCAACGGCTGTGTTTTTCCTCTGATGGGCCTCTGTCCTGGCCGCTGGACTGACCAGGGGAGGGTGTCTTGTGGATTGTTACCTGCCTTGTTATGTTGGCCTAGGCCTGGCTGCCATGCTGCTTTTCTTTGCGCACGTTACACTGAGCCGGGCTTCCCTCGCCCTTTGCTCGTGCCAAGTTCTTTTGCACTGTCTGCATTTTCTGTTGTTCACCTTTTTGGGCTCAGTCTGCACAAACATGTACAAGGTCGCATAACAATGTATTTTGGTTCTTCCTGATATGGCCAGTCTTGCGCACCCAGACATAACATTAGGTGCAATTGCCAGGAAGAATTTGATGTGCATTTATTACTGTGGTTTACTAGCGCTTAACACACTTGGAGAAATCCCTTTCAGTGAGAAGAGCTATGATGTCCTGCTGATGTAATTCTGCATCTAGAGACTGAGGTATGGGGGTTCGCTAGTCAAAGCCCAGAGGTCTTCTATTATTATAATGAACTATCTTACTGCAAGGGGAGGGTGGTAATGTTATTTATACGTTTATCCACTGAGCTCTGAGATGCTTTCCCCGTTTGTATTCTATGGAATTGTAACCATGCTGCTTATATTAGTCATATGCATTATGCTATTAGTACTGACACGTGTACTGTACATTAGAGCACGTAAGTTGGAATAAACATTTTAACCTATCCAGTGTCTCTTCCTACGCACCTTGTGGACAAGTACGAGTGAGTGACGAAAGAGTGTTCTTGCTTCTGTGAGTCCTGAGATAAAGATACCGTGTTCTGGGTTGTCCAAACATTAGTACTTGGGTGCTAATGGGATGCTAAGCTAGTTGGGTTGGGGTTTTTGGGTGCTACGGTATATGGTGGCAAACCACTGTATTCCGGGGTCCCATTTTCCTGTGCATAGCTCTGTGTATGTGCAGAAACCTTATGACAATACAATGTGGCAAATCTAAAAATTTGATCAGAAGTGCTCCTCTTTGAGCGGAACCCAGCTTGGAGGGCTGACTTAATATTGTTTGAGTCCACCCAATGTAACAACTTAGCAAGAATTTGCTTGGCATAAATCTTTTGGGCATTGTCAATTAGGCTATTGGCCTATAATTTGAGGGCACACATGAATCACCTTTTTTTATGTATTGTGACGATCTCTGCCCCTCTCCAGGAATCTGGTACCTCACCCCCCCTTGCTATATCATTAGAGAGTAGGTTAAGATAGACTGTCCAAATCTGGGGTTCCAATTTATATAAGTCCCCTGGAATTTTATCCGGTCCTGGCGCCTTCGCAGAATTTAACAAGGAGATGGCTCTGGCAGTATCCTCTAGACTAAACATAATAGCTGGGCCATAGACCTCTGCAGTGTCATAGCAAGGCAAACCTATGATGGTCGCTGGGTTACAACAGGGTCCTGAAATATCACCAGCCTCTGCCTCATAGAGGTCAGAGAAGTGGGAAACCCATTTATCAGATGATATGTGATGCTGGTAGCTCTTTGCATTGTCAGATCTAGTTTGGGTCACTGTGCGCCAAAAGAGGCTATTATCATTTGTTTTAACTATGAACAGCATGTTCTCCCAAATTTTATCATCCCAATTCTTTTTTGCACGGTTTAATGAAGCTTTGTAGCTGTGCCTAGTTTGTGCTATTTGAACCCTGTCGCCGCCTAGGACAGCAGATCTTAAGGAGCATTTGGCTTGCTTGCAGGTGAGATCATACCAATTGATACCTTTTCCCAAAGCTGGCTTCTTTTGGGCCAGGTCTTTACAGAATACCGGCTGTAGTTCTTTAAAAAACAGGTTGTATATACTCAAAATTGGAATCTCTAATTCTTTTACTCCTTAATAGTTTGTTAGAAACTTGGCGTAAAGCCCATATATCTGGGACAACAGCATTGGATTTGTCATAACTCTGGGCCAGGAGACATAGCGTTGACAGTTGGATAATGCAGGTACAAGCACTATTGTGTAGCATGTATTTAATTCCCTGGCAAGTGGAGCTCCAACCATTGATACAAGCAAGGAGTCGTGATCACTTTCAGAGCGCCTGTCCACTTTCGTATCGGCCAAAAGTGGCCACAGTCTCACAACTAAAATAACAAAATCAATGACACTTGTGTGATTGCCCCTTCTGAAGGGGGGAGCTCGATCAGGGTCAGAAGTGGTACGTCCATTGCATGCCCTTAACCCTCTGGCAACTATTAGTGAGCCTAATTTACATCCATTGGCCGTACAATTAACTCTGGGTTTCCCAGTTAATGCCCGGATACCCCATTGGTCATCTTCCTCCTCTATAACCTCATTAATATATGAGGAGGGTTCATAAGATGTATTAAAGTCTCCAGTCAATATTATTTTTGTGTTTGGGTGCAAGGAATCTAATATTTCTTCAAGAATAGATAAAGTAGGGGATTCAGTGCAAGCCGCAGTCAATCTTACATAGATATTTAGAAGTACCAAGTCCAACCCTGAGGGAAGCAAAACGTTCATCCCCATTAGATCTAGACATTTTAGTTGTAATAAGTTACATGATCTAAATACATTATTCTTCATTAAACTCAAGAGACCCCCAATTGCCCTACCAAAATGCTCAGGGGGTTTAGCTTCCACTCTATAGGTTGTGAACCCATCGACAAAAACTTTTTCAGTGGCCCAGGTCTCTTGGAACATACAAACATCGTGTTCACCAATATACAATAACCAATCGGGTCAGCCAATTTAGGTGGAATTCCTGCCAAGTTCCAAGATATTAGACTGATGCCAGGTTGCAAAGGAGTGACCACAGGGTCAGCTCAGATGGAAGACATGAGGTTGCAACTGCAAGAGTGGTAGTTTTGTCATCGACCATTCTACCTTCGTCAGATCTATGACTGTCGGAGATTTCATTTGGCCTACTCAAGCATGGCGAGACATCTGGGGATATCTTTTTTCCCAACCTCTAGCCCCGATTACCTCTGAAATTACGCAATTGCTAGTTACAACCATCTCTGAATTTCTACTCCTAGTATTAGAGGGATCAATAACATCACCAGTTGGATCAGCTATCATGCTTTCTAGTACTGCGCTAGGAGATATACAAGTATGGTGTGATATATGGGGATACAAAGATGTGAGGGACATTCATGGGCCGGAAAACAAATTCATGCGTACACTTCTTGCCGTTCCCCCCACCACTCCAGATTTTATCTTGCATAAGGAGCTTGGATTGGGGTATATTTCTGACCTTATAGCTGTTGCACCCCTGCTGCGTTGGTTGAGAATTTGGTCCAGTCCCACCACTACCCTAAACCAACTTGTCGTAGTGGACTGAACTGCACATGAGGTGGCACTATGTATCCCCTGGTTAAAGTATATTATGGAGCTAATGAAATGGCTAGGCTGCCCCGACCTGTACTCCAATCCCAGGCCTTTAGGCCCAGCAGCTATCAGGGATATCAAACATCAGTTTTTGGACAAGCAGCAGGTGTGAGAAGTTGGCCTGGTATATGCTGTCCACTAGTTCTAGTGGGCACCTTGCACCAGTCCAAACAACCCCTTATGGAGATAGGTTAAAGACAACCTTTATTGAAAGCTATCCTAGTGGTAGCTATGGAGAGCAGCCTTCAGGCTAAGTCTTGAAGGAATGTAAAGCAGCTTGTTTTACCAGTCTATAATCTCTTGAGTGACCAAATGAAAGAGGACCACACCAGGTATATATATAAAATATATGTATTTAGTCTTAAACACACCCCTCTAGTCTCTTTATGAGGCTAGAGTTCGAAATACATAGTTTACAAGTCAAATATCAACAGTAATAGCACAAATACACGTTTGGGCCCTAGGGGCGTACCAAACCATATACCAATAAAGTGGTATAAGAACCACGACTGAGCTAGACACAAGGCCTAGAGCCTGTAGAAGTGCTTGGACCACAAGGAACCACCTAAGGTAGTGACACAGGGGACCCACGGGGGACGCGTGCAGTGTGGGAACACAGCCGCGAATCACCGTTAACTTCTATGGGGAAAGTCGCGGTTAGGTTTTTAAAAGGAAAGGACACTTAGAAGAGGACTTGGAGCAAACCCCTTTAGAACTAGGCCGTTCTAGAGTCAATACCCACGGGAGCACCGGAGTACTCGAGTTACCTCACCCAGGGAAGCCGGGTGCATAGGTGTCTTTTGGTGTCGGGTTTCGTCGTCATTTTCAATGGCGATCTGCTGCAGCAGGCTGCTGGCGACCAAGTCGAAAGTGTCCGGGTGGATCCAAGAGTGGATTGAAGATCTGAAGGACCTGAAAGCAGAGGGGACAGAGTCTGGGTCACTAGCCAGTGACCAGGAAGGCGATGAGCAGATGCCCACCGATGTCGGGTGCTTCAGGTAGGTTGACGGTCATCTTGACTCTTCAGCCACGAGGTCCAGGAGGTGTCGACGACAACCAGGAGCTGGATTCGAGCTGTACCATGACGTTTGTCGATTGCTGTGGTATCGGCGACCGGATTGGACCCAACAAGCCTTGGCAACGGCAAGTCACGTGGAAACAAAGAAAGGACGTTGATGCAAACCAGCAAGGTCTGGGGGACTCACCCAGCAAGGGTAAGTCAGGGCACGTCTGGAGCAACCAGGAAAGCCCAAGCAGAAGAAGAGTTGCCTTCGGGAGGGCCCACTAGCCAACGGACTAGCGACCGCAAAGGAGCCTCGAGTGGACACACTTGGAGCTGGCTCACAGGACACTCGTGGAGTGGAGGCCAGTGATCTTCGGTACAGTCGGTGCTAGAGGCGGGGGCTACTTGGAACCCAAAGCACAACTTCGTGGGAGATCAGGAAGAGGATGCACTTGCAAAAGTTCTCGGTGTACAGGGGTCACGGTTCCACGTTACCCACGACAGCTACATGCCTCAGCTTCGCTGGGGTCTCAGGGCAGCCTCGGGGAAGTCTGGAAATCTATGTCTGGTGTTGCAAAGACTTCGGCGTCCGGCGAGAGCTTCAGCGATGCAGACCGGACAATTGCTTCTTAGGTGCCTGCCAAGCAGGGAGTCACTCCTTGACCCCAAGGGAGATTCTTCAGTCCTCTAATCTTGAATGTAGAGCGTCGAAGGTCCAGGATTCGGCTTCAGAGTTTCGTCCAGGGTATATCTAAAGTCCTAAGGACTGGGGTCCCATACTTATACCAAGTTAGGAGGTTGGACATACTCTGGGGACCCACCTATGGGAGGGTCAGGGAAGAGGGGTGGTTACACCCATTCCCTTTGTCCAGTTTCGCACCAGAGCAGGGGCAGGTAGCCCCTGCAACCGGTTTGAACTGGGCTATGCACAGGGACACCAAATGTGCCCCCAGTGCAGGACTTCAAAGCACAGAGAGAGCTCCCGCCCAGCCCCAATACCCACTATCCTGTCTGGGGAGGTGGTTACACCTCCCTTCGACAGGAAACCTATTGTCCAGGCCTCCCCTGCCAGAGTTTCGGTCAGCAGCAGGAGGCCATACCCGTGCCTGTGGCAGCAGCATCCATTTTGTGATGCCAGGGCTCTGAAAAGTTACTACCGGGTATGCCGGTGTGTACATGTCTCTCCCTCTAGAAGGGTGGAATGCTACCCCCGCTGCCAGAACTGGCGGGGGGGTAGTATTCCAAGATGTTTGACACCAAACACAACATGTTTCCTGTGCAGCCATCCCAAAGTTAGCATTTAACGCGAGGTTATAATGCACTTAAGAGTATATGGTCAGGCTGCACCACAAACAGCACCAGAGGTTTGGCTCCGAACGCTGCAGAGGGGCTCTGCTCATGCAGGGGCACCCTCTCACATAAAAACCAAGCACTCTGCCTTCAGGATTGTTAAGGCCTGCCATAGGAGTGACTTATAGGTTTATATGTGTGTGCAATGGTAGTGATATAGGTAGCCTATACCACAGTAAGGGGTGCATGCACCACCTTACCCAGGCTGCAGTAGCAGACCTGTGGTGTCATTTTGGAGGGCCTTCCAGGGGAGGAACAATACATGCTTCAGCCCCTGGTAGGCCTCTGGGGTGTCTATGCCCTTGGTACATAGTATACCATATACTAGGGACTTATAAGGGCACCCCAGAATCCAATCTGGGATGTACCTAAAGTACATGGAATCAATTTAGAGAGGAAGCAGCTAGGCTGGGGTCCTGAATAGCAGGGCCCCAGCCAGACTAAAGTCGAAAAACAGTGATACACCAGCAAAAAGTGGGGGTAACCATAAGAGGCAGATCCTACTCTCCTACACAACCCCCCCAAACGCAGGGACATTAAACTAACCTTGACCAGTTAAGTCTTCATGTTCTAAGTGGAAATATCTGGAGAGTCCATCTGAATTGGCATGGTTACTCCCAGGTCTATGTTCCACTGCATAGTCCATCCCCTGTTGGGAAATGGACCACCTCAAATGTTTGGGGTTTTCACCCTTCATCTGTATTAGCCATAAGAGGGGCTTGTGGTCTGTTTGAACAAGGAAGTGAGTGCCAAACAAGTATGGCCTCAGCTTCTTCAGAACCCAAACCACAGCAAAGGCCTCCCTCTCTATGGCTGACCAACGTTTCTCTCTGGGGGTCAGCCTTCTGCTAATAAAAGCTACTGGCTGATCCTGACCTTCATCATTCAACTGTGACAGTACAGCCCCTACCCCCAACTCAGATGCATCTGTTTGCACAATGAACTTTTTGGAGTAATCAGGATTTTGCAGAATGGGAGCAGTGCACATGGCCTGCTTCAGGTCATCAAATGCCTTTTGACAGCTAACTGTCCACTGAACCTTTTTCGGCATTTTCTTAGAGGTTAAGTCATTCAGGGGTGTCACTATTGATCCATACCCCTTGATAAATCTTCTGTAGTACCCAGTCAGGCCTAAAAAGGCTCTCACCTGAGTCTGGGTAGTTGGAGCAGCCCAGTCCATGATGGTCTGGATCTTGCTCTGCAATGGTTGAACCTGGCCTCCACCCACAAGGTGGCCCAGGTACACAACCTGACTCTGTCCTATCTGGCACTTTGTGGCCTTGATAGTTAGGCCTGCCTTCTGCAGGGCCTCCAAAACATTTCTGAGGTGGACCAGGTGATCCTCCCAGGTGGAGCTAAAGACAGCAATATCATCTAGATATGCTGCACTATAAGCTTCTAGACCTGTAAGGACTGTGTTCACCAACCTCTGAAAAGTGGCAGGTGCATTTTTCAAACCAAAGAGCATCACCACAAATTGGTAAAGCCCACCAGGGGTAGAAAATGCAGTTTTTGTCTTTGCAACATCAGCTAGTCTGATCTGCCAGTAGCCAGCTGTTAGGTCAAATGTGCTTAGATACTTGGCTGAGGCCAAAGTGTCTATTAGCTCATCTGCCCTGGGGATTGGATGGGCATCAGTCCTAGTGACTGCATTGAGGCCTCTGTAGTCCACACAAAACCTCATCTCTCTCTTTCCAACTTTTGTGTGAGGGTTTGGCACCAGGAACACTGGACTAGCCCAAGGGCTATCTGAAGGCTCAATGACACCCAGTTTCAACATTTTCTGGACTTCTGTCCTGATACAGTCCCTGACCTGGTCAGGTTGCCTGTATATCTTACTTTTAACAGGCAGACTGTCCCCAGTGTCCACTTCATGAGTGCACCAGGTGGTCTGACTTGGAGTCAGAGAGAACATGTGTCTGAACTGATTGAGCACCTGTCTACAATCAGTTTGCTGCTGGGCAGTGAGGCTGCCTGCCAAGGCTACACCATCCACTGACCCATCATCAGGGTTCTGAGAGAGCAGGTCAGGGAGAGGGTCACTCTCCTCCTCCTGGCCCTCAGCAAGCCCATGTCAGCCCTGTCCACATATGGCTTCAGCCTGTTGACATGGAGCACTCTGTGGGGGCTCCTGGGAGTTCCCAGGTCTACCAGATAGGTAACCTCTCCCTTCTGTTCAACAATTGTATGGGGGCCACTCCACTTGTCTTGGAGGGCTGCTGGGGCCACTGGCTCCAGCACCCACACTTTCTGTCCTGGCTGGTACACAGTCAGCACAGCCTTTTGGTCATGCCAGGCTTTCTGTAATTCCTGGCTAGCCTCAAGGTTTTTGGTTGCCTTTTTCATATACTCAGCCATCCGGGAGCGGAGACCAAGTACATAGTCCACTATGTCCTGTTTAGGGGGTTTGAGAGGTAACTCCCAACCTTCCTTCACCAGACACAATGGACCCCTAACAGGATGGCCAAACAAAAGTTCAAAAGGGCTGTAGCCAACCCCCTTCTGAGGCACCTCCCTGTATGCAAATAAAAGGCAGGGCAAGAGTATGTCCCATGTTCGCCTCAGCTTTTCTAGGAGCCCTTTAATCAGGCCCTTCAAGGTTTTGTTGAATCTCTCAACTAAACCATTGCATTGTGGGTGATAGGGTGTGGTGAACTTATAAGTCACTCCACACTCCTTCCACATTGCAGTCAAGTAACTGGACATAAGGTTTACACCTCTGTCAGATACTACCTCCTTAGGAAAGCCCACTCTTGAGAAAATTCCCAGGAGGGCCCTTGCCACCACAGGAGCTGTAGTGGTCCTAAGGGGAATGGCCTCTGGGTACCTGGTGGCATGGTCCACCACCACCAGGATAAACCTGTGCCCAGATGCTGTTTGGGGATCCATGGGACCAACTATGTCAATCCCCACCCTCTCAAAGGGAACCCCCACCACAGGTAGTGGTATCAGGGGGCCTTTGTGGTGCCACCTGCCTTCCCACTGGCTTGGCAGGTTACACAGGAGCGACAAAACTCCTTGGTGTCTTCAGACATGTGGGGCCAGTGAAAGTGAGGGACAATTCTGTCCCAAGTCTTGTTCTGGCCCAGGTGACCTGCTAAGGGAATATCATGGGCTAGTGTCAACAGGAAGCCCCTGAACTTCAGAGGTATAACCAACCTCCTGGCTGCTCCAGGCTAGGTGTCTCTACCCTCTGAGTACAGGAGTCCATCATCCCAATATATCTTATGGGTGCACTAGCATTCCGAGCAGCCTCAGCAGTAGCCTGCTGTCTGAGGGGTTCAAGAGAGGGGCAGTTCAGCTGCTCCTGGCTCAGATCTGCCCTGGAAGGGCCCCCTGTCCCCAAGAACTCAACCTGATCAGGTTCAAGATCCTCTGGGACAGTTCCTTCTTCAGGCCTGAGATCAGCTTCCTCTAAAGTCAGATCTTCCTCCTGAGCCAAGGGGGAAGGCACTGCCTTAACCCTACTGCTCCTCTTCTTGGGAGGCACCTGGTCCATTATTCCAGAATCCAGGGCCTGTTTTGACATTTTTGCCTGTGACCTGGTCACATCAAAGACATGTGCAGGGATCCCTAGCATTTCTGCATGTTTCCTGAGCTCCACCTCTGCCCAAGCTGAGGTTTCAAGATCATTGCCAAGCAAGCATTCAACTGGTAGGTCTGCACTCACCACAACCTTCTTAAGGCCAGTTACCCCTCCTCAGGAGAAGTTAACAACTGCCAGAGAATGGTCTGTTCTGACATTGCTAGCATTGGTCACTTGGTACATTTCACCAAGTATAATCTGCCCAGGATCCACAAGATCTTGTGTCACCATGGTGACACTTGCTCCTGTGTCCCTGAATGCCAAAGCCTCCCTTCCATTAATTAAAGGCTGCTGTCTGTATTTGCCCAAATTAGAGGGACTCACAAAGGGGGACATATCCATGCCTCCATCACAGACTAGGACAGCCTGAGTTATCACTCTGACTAGGCCAGAGTCCATCTCAGTACCCAGGGTCAACTATACTAAACCCTTATTCTGAGTGTTTCCACCACCACTTGTAGCTGGACTAGGGGGAACAGTTGCCTTAGGGGCAATGGTGGCTGGAGTGGAGTCTTTGGACTTGGTGCAATCACTGGTCCAGTGAGTCTTTTGCTTATAGACTTTGCACCATGGTTTCTTTTGGCCTTTTCCTTTATTAGATTGGGAATCCCCACCTGAAGAAGACTTTTGGGGGCCTTGTGAAGACTTCTGGTCTTTACCCTTCTCCCCACCCTTATCAGAGTTTTTGGAATCTTGCTTCTTCTGGTCACCACCTTGGTTCTGTACTTTCTGCTTCACCCTGGTTCTGACCCATTTGTCTGCCTTCTTTCCCAATTCTTGGGGAGAGGTCAGATCAGAGTCAACCAGGTACTGATGTAGCAACTGATTCTGACAGTTATTAAGAATCTGCTCCCTCATGATTAAATTATAAAATCCTTTGAAGTCACACACCTTACTGCCTAGTAACCAGCCTTCCAGAGCCTTGGTAGCACAATCTACAAAGTCCACCCAGTCCTGGGTCTGTGCCTTTTGGGTGTCTCTGAACTTTAACCTGTACTGCTCAGTGGTTAGGCCAAACCCATCTATTAGAGCACTCTTCAGGACTTGATAATCATCAGCATCCTCTTCTCTTACAGTGAGGAGCTTGTCTCTACCTTTGTCTGCAAAGGAGAGCCACAAGATTGCTGCCCACTGCTCCTGAGGGACCCTCTGTACTTTACAGGCCCTCTCTAGTGCAGTAATCCATTTGTGGATGTCATCCCCACTCTGGTAGGGAGGGACAATCTTGCTCAGGTTTCTATGGTCATAAGACCTTTCCCTACCACTAGGGAAGTTGCTGCCACCATGGGACTCTAGTCCCAACTTTCTTCTTTGTCTATGAAGCTCTAGGGACTCCCTGTCTATAGCCAACTGCTGTCTTCTGATCCTCAAGCTGAGCTTCTTCATACTGGAGCAGTCTGTTCTTCCTCTCATTAGAGGATTCCCTCCTATGAGAAGACACAGAGGTCCCTACTGAGGTGTCAGAGTGGTTAGACTCCTGAGAAGGAGATCTGGACCTTCTGGGCACACTCACAACTCTTCCTGGTGGGACAAAGGGGAGGTCATTCTGATCCTCCTCCTCATCTTCAGGAGGAGCTGCATCTTCCAGGGCAAGGTCATTGTCACCTTCCTGGCCAGTTTCAGATGTCAGGTCCCAGGGATTTTCACCCCTGGGACCTTCTTCATCTTCTGCCCCACCCTCTCTGCCTACCCTTGCAGACCCTATAGGTCTTCTGAGGTCATCTAGCAGAAGCATCTCCAGGAGACGTTGGGTGTTGGCACTTTTGCCTGTCTTCAGCTTCCTAATCTTGCATAACTCTCTCAATTCCAGGAATGGGAGGTTGTCATATTTGGATGGCAGGAGCCCACTGGTTCCTGGCAGTGAAGACATTACTAGTGAGGTGTGGTGTATGCACTACCTACTCTAGTGTGGCCTACTAAACTCTCTTGAGTTGTAGAAAGGGTTGTGCTAGGCCCTTGACACACAACTCTAAGTTCAGTAGAACTTACTGTATTTCTAAGCTTGAATTTATATGTACCTTAGGTACCCTTAGTGGTTTTCAGTTGATCAATTCAATTGAGATTATCTGGTAAAACAATAGCAAGCTGGAATCCCACACGCTGCACACCAATGTGAGAAGTTGGCCTGGTATATGCTGTCCACTAGTTCTAGTGGGCACCTTGCACCAGTCCAAGCAACCCCTTATGGAGATAGGTTAAAGACAACCTTTATTGAAAGCTATCCTAGTGGTAGCTATGGAGAGCAGCCTTCAGGCTAAGTCTTGAAGGAATGTAAAGCAGCTTGTTTTACCAGTCTATAATCTCTTGAGTGACCAAATGAAAGAGGACCACACCAGGTATATATATAAAATATATGTATTTAGTCTTAAACACACCCCTCTAGTCTCTTTATGAGGCTAGAGTTCGAAATACATAGTTTACAAGTCAAATATCAACAGTAATAGCACAAATACACGTTTGAGCCCTAGGGGCGTACCAAACCATATACCAATAAAGTGGTATAAGAACCACGACTGAGCTAGACACAAGGCCTAGAGCTTATAGAAGTGCTTGGCCCTCAAGGAACCACCCATGGTAGTGACACAGGGGACCCACGGGGGACGCGTGCAGTGTGGGAACACAGCCGCGAATCACCGTTAACTTCTATGGGGAAAGTCGCGGTTAGGTTTTTAAAAGGAAAGGACACTTAAAAGAGGACTTGGAGCAAACCCCTTTAGAACTAGGCCGTTCTAGAGTCAATACCCACGGGAGCACCGGAGTACTCGAGTTACCTCACCCAGGGAAGCCGGGTGCATAGGTGTCTTTTGGTGTCGGGTTTCGTCGTCGTTTTCAATGGCGATCTGCTGCAGCAGGCTGCTGGCGACGAAGTCGAAAGTGTCCGGGTGGATCCAAGAGTGGATCCAAGATCTGAAGGAACTGAAAGCAGAGGGGACAGAGTCTGGGTCACTAGCCAGTGACCAGGACGGCGATGAGCAGATGCCCACCGATGTCGGGTGCTTCAGGTAGGTTGATGGTCATCTTGACTCTTCAGCCACGAGGTCCAGGAGGCATCGACGACAACCAGGAGCTGGATTTGAGCTGTCCCACAACGTTTGTCAATTGCTGCAGTGTCGGCGACTGCATTGGACCCAACAAGCCTTGGCAACGGCAAGTCACGTGGAAACAAAGAAAGGACGTTGATGCAGACCAGCAAGGTCTAGGGGACTCACCCAGCAAGGGTAAGTCAGGGCACGTCTGGAGCAACCAGAAAAGCCCAAGCAGAAGAAGAGTTGCCTTCGGGAGGGCCCACTAGCCAATGGACTAGCGACTGCAAAGGAGCCTCGTGTGGACGCACTTGGAGCTGGCTCACAGGACACTCGTGGAGTGGAGGCCAGTGATCTTAGGTGCAGTCGGTGCTGGAGGTGGGGGCTACTCGGAGCCCAAAGCACAACTTCGTGGGAGACCAGGAAGAGGATGCACTTGCAAAAGTTCTCGGTGTCCAGGGGTCACAGTTCCACATTACCCACGACAGCTATGTGCCTCAGCTTCACTGGGGTCTCAGGGCAGCCTCAGGGAAGTCTGGAAATCCACCTCTGGTGTTGCAAAGACTTCGGCGTCCAGTGGGAGCTTCAGCGATGCAGACCGGACAATTGCTTCTTAGGTGCCTGCCAAGCAGGGGAATCACTCCTTGACCCCAAGGGAGATTCTTCAGTCCTCTAATCTTAATGTAGTGTCTCGAAGGTCCAGGATTCAGCTTCAGAGTTTCGTCCAGGGATATCTAAAGTCCTAAGGACTGAGGTCCCATACTTATATCAAGTTAGGGGGTTGGACATACTCTGGGGACCCACCTATGGGAGGGTCAGGGAAGAGGGGTGGTTACACCCATTCCCTTTGTCCAGTTTCGCACCAGAGCAGGGGCAGGTAGCCCCTGCAACCGGTTTGAACTGGGCTATGCACAGGGACACCAAATGTGCCCCCAGTGCAGGACTTCAAAGCACCAGAGAGTGCTCCCGCCCAACCCCAATACCCACTATACTGTCTGGGGAGGTGGTTCACCTCCCTTCACAGGAAACCTATTGTCCAGGCCTCCCCTGACGGAGTTTCGGTCAGCAGCAGGAGGCCAGACCTGTGTCTGTGGCAGCGGCATCCATTTTGTGATGCCAGGGCTCTGAAAAGTTACTACCGGGTATGCCGGTGTGTACATGTCTCTCCCTCTAGAAGGGTGGAATGCTACCCCCGTCGCCAGAACTGGCGGGGGGGGTAGTATTCCAAGATGTTTGACACCAAACACGACATGTTTCCGTGCAGCCATCCCAAAGTTAGCATTTAACGCGAGGTTATAATGCACTTAAGAGTATATGGTCAGGCTGCACCACAAACAGCATCAGAGGATTGGCTCCGAATGCTGCAGAGGGGCTCTGCTCATGCAGGGCACTCTCTCACATTAAAACCACGCACTCTGCCTTCAGGATTGTTAAGGCCTGCCATAGAAGTGACTTATAGGTTTATATGTGTGTGCAATGGTAGTGATATAGGTAGCCTATACCACAGTAAGGGGTGCATGCACCACCTTACCCAGGCTGCAGTAGCAGACCTGTGGTGTCATTTTGGAGGGCCTTCCAGGGGTGGCACAATACATGCTTCAGCCCCTGGTAGGCCTCTGGGGTGTCTATGCCCTGGGTACATAGTATACCATATACTAGGGACTTATAAGGGCACCCCAGAATCCAATCTGGGATGTACCTAAAGTACATGGAATCAATTTAGAGAGGAAGCAGCTACGCTGGGGTCCTGAATAGCAGGGCCCCAGCCAGACTAAAGTCGAAAAACAGTGATACACCAGCAAAAAGTGGGGGTAACCATAAGAGGCAGATCCTACTCTCCTACAGCAGGGGCTCAGGGAGGGTAAGGAATTAGCCAAGCGTACTGTGAGAAGGAATGTCACACTGAGTCTGAGCCCACAGGTACAGCCTTACTTGTCACTGGTTACTAATGCGCACCATCGCTTTGTGCTAACCAGAATCCAATTGAATCTGGTACCCTGGTTATTAGCCTTTCCTAAAGGCTACACGAAACCTGGTGCATTAAAGCTATGTCCTTGTGACAACTTCTCTGAACAGGATACTCTACATTTTATCTTTTTCTGTGATTTCTATGACCCCCTGCGCAAAATGTTCATACTCCCGCTGCTCAGAACTGGCCAATTTGTTCAAGTAAGGCCCGCATTACT
The DNA here is from genome assembly GCA_963921515.1 of Calotriton arnoldi. Lineage (NCBI taxonomy): Eukaryota > Metazoa > Chordata > Amphibia > Caudata > Salamandridae > Calotriton > Calotriton arnoldi. Next base: position 433,184 of record CAWUFW010011362.1, on the reverse strand, counting down.
ATAGTTACAAATGCTTTCCTCTCCCATGGTCTGTTTTGGGGTTGCGAGCTTTTTAACAGGGGCCTTAAGACTTAGGAAGAGGTTGTCTACGCAGTAGCTAGGCTGCATCTGTCCAATGTGTTTTGGCGATCATATGTCCCATTCCGTGCCCGTCACGGTAATTATCCAGCCCGTTTACCAAGTCAAGGTCTCATCACTTTTGCACTTTACCTGTTGAACTTTACTTTTATCATATCACTCGGCGTTGGTTCTTAATAATGAGTTTTTATTTTTATTTGTCTGTATAATTAGTCCTACCTATATTCATCTGTGTGATTTGGAGTTTTAAATGTACATGTGGAATCTTTTTAAGCTATTGTAATTTTCTTAAATGTTTTAAATGTTTGCTTTTATGGCTTTTAGTGGCCGAATAAAGTATCTTTGACCTGACCTGATTGAAATTGTAAAAGTAACTCCTAAGCTTCCTTACTCATGTACAGATAGGTGGATAAGGTAGAACGCTACGATTTGAAAGCAATTTTATGCAATGTAAAAGAAAGTTACAGGTTATTTCCAGGCTTCCTGCACCAAATATGAGACCATATTCATGTTATACCACACCAGATCCACTTTGCACTTCAATGACAGTAAAATCGTGTTAACCGACATTGCGAAAAATGTCTGTGAAAATTAAAAAATAATGCCCAGCACATAGGCACCCAAGTGCTATTCTGTTTTTCACAGTACCATTTCATTTCACTTGATTTGTCATTGTAAATAACCTTTAGAGGAGCTATAATGAAAAAAAAGATAAGCAGTTCCCAGGTGTTTTAAAAAAATAACACCCTTGTAAGTGCAAAACTCTGCTAGACAATATTGTTGTAGTAATTTCAGAAAAATCCTAAAACTATTCACATATAACATCCATTCCTATTATAGTAAGGTATATGATCATTTGGACAGCTATCTTAACAGTATGACGTTACTCTTTCTTCAGTAACTAAAACATTACATTATATTACTCACTGCACGATGCTTGGATAGCCTTTTTAACTTTAATCTATGTAGTACCCTATGTAGCCACTAACACAGATCATGTTCATATGCCACATACGGATTCCTCGTTGTATATGATTAGTCACTATCTGAAAAAATAAACGTTTATCTATCCTTGTAGAGTTATACCTGGAAATGACACTCTGCTGCACAGACAAACAAGGTATTACGCAGAATATTGTAACCTAAATCCACTTTTGATGTACAAGTGGTCCGTACAGACTGAATGTTCAGTCAATCAATTGGGTTAAGATTTGACACATCATTCGACAGTACTGTGGGGCTAGTCCGCTCATTTAAAGTAAGAGAGTGTACATTAAAACCTTCAGAAATTCTATTGATGGGAGGAGATATTTTCAACCTAAATCCCAGAGCGTTGTTTCCCAGAAGATGGCAAGTGTGAAGTTCAAAATTGATGAGATTCTCAACCAACTGGTTGGCACATAGTGTAACCTGAATATAATCAAAGGATGGAGTGTCAGAAGAGCAACGCCTAGCACTCAAAATGTCAGATCTGATCACAGAAAGGCACTTACATTTTGATCTCAACCAGAAGATTACTTTGTTGATTAATGCGTCAGTGTCTTCATAAGCTCCAGACTTTAGTTTGGGTACTTGTGTCATATAAATTAAGGTGTTAGAACCTCTATTTGGCCTTCTTTGGAAGAGCACAAATGGAATTTTCAGGGAATGATCCTGATGGGAGTAAAAAGTAGTTCCATTTGGGATACCCGGGTGAGAAGAGAAAATTTTGTTGGTGCAGTCCACTGTTCCCTTATTCGACTCGACATAGATGGTCTTGTATCCGTGCTGTTAAATGTCAGTTGGTTTGAAATCCTTGCGGGTCCTGCAAAATACTTTGTAGAGGAAGCCCCTAGAGATGGAGTGCTTGCCAACACCTGTTTAACCATTCGAGCTGAGCTTGGGTTTGCGTATAATCACAATGGGGTAACCCTGTGTCCCTCAGAACCTGGGTACGTACATGAGAAGCTACAATGGTTCTGTCGGGAAGGAGCAATTGCTTTACAAGTATTAAATAATTAAATCATAGAGTAGCACATCTATTCAATGCAGTTGGAACACAAAAACACTGGCAAGTAAGTGCTTGCCAAAGTATTTTTTTTATGTTAAATAGAGCATTCATGTATATATACAGATATTTACAAGGCTGTCAATATTCAATGCAATATTGGAGTGACATATGTTATAGTGACAATGGGTGCTCAGTGACAGTGGTGCAGTGCATATATTATAGACAAGGTGAAATTAAATAATGTACAAGTTATCAAGGGAAAATAAGCTAAAGGAGGTCAGAACAACGAAGAAGACAATATCTCTGTTGAATAGCACAATTGCTTATTGGTTTGAAACCAAGAGACTTGATAGAGCTAAGCCATATATTATCGTCGACGTTTTGACCCTGACAGAGGCGTTAATGAACAAGTGTCAAGGCGGCTCTTCTTCAGGACAAGGGAAAAGGATGACAGCCTGAAAGCGAGAAAGGTAAGTATCAAAGTGTGTTCCAACTAATAGGGGCAAAGAGATAACAGGGGTAGCAAACATCGGCTACTCACTAGGTCTGGGCGGTAAATTCCGTTCCGCTCACGGAATTTGCAAAATGTTGGCAATTCCGCTTTCCGCGGAGAACGCGGAATTGCCGAAAATTCCGCGATCCGCGGCGTAGCGGAATTTTTTCCTTGTTTGCGCTTTCAAAATGCGTGTTCGCGCACGCGGTAGCGACTTACCGGGATCCCTGCGTTCGCCGACGAGTTTTCCTATCCGTTTGCGCGATCCCGCGAGAGTGTGCGATCGCGAACACGTCATTCGGACGCGCCATCGGACATCTGCGTTCGCGAACAGGAAAGACGCATCGCGAGCGGGCGGGACAAGTGAAACAAGATGGCCGCGCCAATTGGCGACTGCATGGGCAAGTTCGCAAGATATTTCCCCCGAGCACGCAAACAGCCTCCCCAAACAGGAAAAATGCATCGCGAATGGCCGGAACAAGCAATTCCGCGTATTTGCGGAATTCTGCGTGCTCGCAGAGATTTTTTACCGTTTCGCGGAATTTTGCGTAACGCGACTACGCAAATTCCACCCACCCTTACTACTCACCCATCATGGGGGTTGATTCCCTTAGGTGTCCCTCATTGAGTGAAGGCTGCCAGTTGATCTATAGAAAGTTAGATCATTCAATTAGGATTGATTGAGATTCAATCCAATAATGTGGGGGATGGGGAATTCAGTGCGTGCAGTCGGAGAGTCTTACCTGCACGTTTCAGGAAGGCTCTAGAATACAGATACGATTCAGGTAGTCTTTGAAATCTAAAGATAAACATACAATATGAATGAGGCCATGACTGTGGACAGGTAGACGATGCAAAGGTCACATCTCAGCAAGGTCGTGTGAGGAGAGAGCTTACCTAAGCCTGTGGAGTCATGAGTGGGCCGTTAACAGGTGATCAGCCGGTGTGTGAGGCAAAGTGAATTAAGATCCCCAATGGTTAGCCAGTCATAAGTCCTGCAGTGGAAGAAGCATGTGGGGAATTAGCGCTGGGTTGAAAGAGATTGAAAAAGGCAAAGACGGGAAGTAACAGTGCTAACCCGCTTACCTGGCAGTCCGAGTTCACTCCGCGGCAGTCTTGAGTGTGACTGCCTAACTCGCGGTTAAATGCAGAACCGGGAGTGGTTCACGTTGAGCGGCGCACGTCGGTGGCATGCGCAGTGTGTTGCAACAGCTGGATGCTGACTAACGTGTCACCGCGGGTGCCTCACTGTCACGGGTTAGGGGTCTAGTCTCGCGTGTTGCAGCAGCTGGGTGCTGCCAAGCGTGTCAACGGGAGCGCCTCCGTGTCACGGGTATGGGGCCTAGTCTCGCTAAGAATGTAGTTTTAAAAATGAATTCAGAGAGTCTAATACAGAATTCATTCCACTCGGGTGACAATAATGTGACTTATGTGGCGTGGTTCATAAAAGAGAAACAACATCAAGTCCATCAAAGATCAATGTTTAAAGTTGAAATCGAATCAGACTATATTTTCGTTAGGTGAGAGTACGCTTGTACCCACAATACGGGTAATATAAAGTATTTCATTTTTGAAAATCGGCAAATAGTACATCAAGGATTCATACAATGACAATAAAACACATGTCACCACAGTCGGTACAATAGATTCTTCATACAAGAAAGGTCATACTGAGCATGTGTATATTGTTGGTAGCAGGCGATACGAGTGATAGTTGCTTGACCACATTACATTAGGTTAGTCATTACATTGGTCAATGTAGGAGGTTACAAAGGAATAAGGAAAATGGTATAAACTAAGTGTGTTGCATAACTCACAGAACAAAATTGTGAGAAGTAACTAAGAACAGAACGTCCAACAATATACACATGCTCAGTATGACCTTGTCATTTTGATTTCAGTGGAATAGATAATGTAACCCCTCCATAGTCCAAACGTTCTATGGTGGGAATAGGATGCCTAATCAATGATTCCATCAGTGATGTCATTTGAGATGTCATCAGTGATGTCTTGAGTGATGTCACTGACCATATCATGAGTGATGTAATATGTGAGGTCATAAGCAGTGCATTGCGAGGGTGTAAGTTATAGTTAGCTCAGGTAACTATAACTGCTGAATTTCTATGGTTTTGTATGAGTGAAATCTGAGCCCAACTGTAAAGTCCCTACAACCTTTGTTTTTTTAATGAATTTCTAAGGTTTTTTTTAATTCTGTTTCCTAACGGTAACATCCCTTTAACCTTTGGTTTTTTTCAGTGAATTTCTATGGTTTTCAAAATCTAATTCCAAACTTTAAAATCCCTGTAACCCTTGGCTTTTAAGTGAATGTCTAAGGTATTTTAATTTTATTTTCTAACTGAAACTTCTAACCTTTGAGTGAGTGCTTGACTGTCTCAGTGGGTGTATAAGTGCATGAGTGTCTCAATGGGTGTGTGACTGGGTGTGTCAGTGTGTGAGTGGATCTGGGTGCACCTGCATAAGTGTCTCACTGGGTGTGTGAGTGTGTGTGAGTGTCTGACTGGGTCTGTGAGTGAGAGCATGAGTGTCTGAGTGGGTGCATGAGTGTCTGAGTGTTTCTATGAGCGGGTGCATGAGTCTCTGAGTGGGTCTGTGAGTGGATGCATGAGTGTCTAAGTAGGTCAGTGAGTGAATATGTGAGTGTCTGAGTGGGTCTGTGAGTGGGTGCGTAAGTCTCTGAGTGGGTCTGTGAGTTGGTGCATGAGCCTCTGAGTGGCTGCATGAGTGTCTGAGTGGGTCTGTGAATGGGTGTGTTAGTGTCTGTGGGGGTCTATGAGTGGCTAAGTGAGTCTGTGAGTGGGTGTGTGAGCGGCCAGACCACATTTGAATAGGGGTGGAGGCTGCGCGACACACAACTCCCTGAGCCCATTTTGGCCCCGTGGAACCCATCCCCTGGTCTTAACTCCATGGGAAGAGAAGCCATGCAGCCCCCCTCCCATCAGCCCAGGGACTCCATCCCCTGAGACCCGGTCTTTAAAATTGCATATTTTTAATAGGGGAGGGGGACCGCGCAGCCCCCTTCCCTGGCCCAATTTTGTCCCTGGGGACCCAATCCCCCGGGGCCTAGCCTATTTCCAATGGGGGGCTGCGCGACCCCAGCCCAGGGCCGATTTCAGCTGTGGAGAACCCATCCCCCGGGGCCCGGCCTTTAAAGAAAAAAATTCAAAAGGGGAGGGGGACCGCACAGCCCTCCTCCCTTGGCCAATTTCAGCCCCAGGGACCCAATCCCCTGGGGCCTGGCCCTTTTCAAAAGGGGGGCATGTGGCACCCCTCCAAAGCCCGATTTCAGCCCTGGGTACACCATCCCCCGGGGCCCGGCCTTTAAAAATAAATAATCAAAAGGGGAGAGGGCTGCATAGTCCCCCTCCCCAGGCCGATTTCTGCCTCAGGTACCCCATCCTCCAGGGCCCAGCCTTTAAAAATATTTTATCAAAAGGGGAGCGGGCCGCGCAGCCCCCCTCCCTGTGCTGATTTCGGCCCCAGGGACCCCCTCTTTGGGGCTGGCCTTTTTCCACTGGGGGAGGGGGCCACGTGGCCCCCCTTCCTGGGCCAATTTCTGCTCAGGGACCCCATCCATCGGGCCCTGCCATGGTTCCCTGGGTGGAATGGGACCATCAGAGGAGCCTGAAGGCCCCCGCGGTCCCTGTCGTCTCCCCGCCTCCTGCAGGAGCCGGCATTGCTTTCACACACAGGGAGCTGCTAAACATGCAGCTCCCTGTGTGTGAAAGCAATTTGTCTGTTTCCCTGCTTGCTTGACAGCGGGCAGGGAAATAGATGAAAGCTCCGCTTCCAGCAAGCAAGAGGAGTTTCATAGCTTTCGCTTGCTGAAAGTAGAGTGTTTGCTGTGACTTGGCGGGAGCGTTTAAAGCTCCAGCCAAGCCAGAACAAACAGCTATTTTCCTGGGGTGGGCATCCTGGGACATAGAAGGATCTGACCCTGGGGTTTGGTGGTCCCCAGGGACATATATGGCTCCAGGAGGGGGGCCATTTGGGCCACTTCCTTTGCAGTACTTAGTCCCGGGAGGTGCTGGTCCCCGGGCAAGCCTGCAGCACCCATTAATTTGAATGATTTGCCCCGTGTAGGTGGCAGGCCCCAGGGCTGTAGGGGTACTCCATGGGCCCCATGCATTAATGTGATATTTAGCCTTGGGGAGTTGGCGGCCCCCGGGGCATGGGTAGGCCCAGCCGGCTGTCCGCATACATATTTTTAAGTGCCCCAAGGAGGTGGCAGTACCTGGGCATCCAGGGGGGCCTGCTGGTTCCCCAGCATTATTTTATTAACATTTGACACAGGGAGGCAGCAGTCCCCGGGACATCGGGGGTGCCATGTGGTCATCTTGTATACATAAAAAGTAATGCCCCGGGGAGGTGGCTGTCCCTGTGGCTTTCATAAGCCCTAGGAGGGGGCCCCATGTGGCCTCTCCTATTTTTATGGTAGGCCCCCAAGACCTGGCCCACCTGGGCAGTTATATAAAGGCAAGCGCTGAAGCCCGAGCTTGTTTATTTTCCCCCGTGAATTCACGTATATAGCGAATTCACAGCATATTTTTTTAATGTTTTTAAGCCATGGCGGTGTCCCAGGGTGACCCAAAGACCAAGGCTTGGGGGTCAGGGTATTCCTAACCAGCTCCCTTTTCTTTTTTTTAAACATTTTCTTGGGGACTTGTTTGAAGCCAGGTCCCAAGATGGCTGCCAGCACTTCCTGGTTCAAGTGTTGCCAACCAATCAGAGCTCTGCAAAGTCGTCGCGGGCACGGATATCACTAACTTTATTCTCTTAAATTTCTCAAAAACTACTGAATGGATTTACACCAAATAACAAAAAGCACAATCTGCGTAACAAAATCTACCTTTCTGCTAAATTTGGTGTACTTCCAACCAGCAGTTCGGGTTGTAGACATGTTCAAAGGTCCTATGGGAATTAACATGGGAAAACACACTTTTTTGACAACTCTTTTTCTCGGCCCCAGCGTGACAGATCACCCCGAAAATCTCCATGCGCAACAAGAATCACCGGCACACTTTTTGGGGAAAGATTTGTGAAGATTTGTTGCAGAGATTGCAGATGCCAGCAAACACCTGTCAATTTAATGTGTCCTGCCGTGGCTCCTAGTGCAGCTCTACTGTCTTCTGAGTCTGTTTCACTCTCCATGGCTGAGCTTAGGTCTGACGTGGATGCCGTGTTTGTTATTCGGGCATTGATTTTATCATCCTGTTTAGCTATGTTGCTGTCCACCTGGCGTTGTCTCTTTATTGAGTCGAATTTTTAGTCTATTTTATCTCTTTGAAATTTATGAGCTTTTCTTGCTTTAATGATCTCCTGTTTTTTTAGCTGTGCCACCATCTCTTCTCTGTGTTTCGCAATTAATTCCTTCTGGTCTGAGTGTTTTTTAATTCTTCATTGATTTTTTTCAATCTCCTTTGATAGAATTTCTTGATCAATTTCCGCATACTTGCTGATAATATTTGTACAAAGCTTATTGAAGCTTCTAAGTTGCTTTATGCCCATACCTTGAGCATAGAAGGGTTCAGGTTTTCAAAACTAGGAGACAACAGAATTTGTAACTCTCTAGGTATCCGACCAACTTCCAAGTATTTTTGTATGGACTTTCTCTCCCACCACTTGGCTTGCTTACTTTTCATGTTTTTTTCTAGTAGTCTCAAACGAGCCCTGAAATTGACTTTTCCTGTGCTATTAATTGTTGTGAGAGTCCGACTCACATTTTCTGTGGCTGATAGATTATCAAATGATGCGTCAACTGCCGCTTCTCTCTTCCTCAATGCTTTGAGGGACACACTTGCTGCTACAAGTGTTGAATTTGTTACCGTTCGTGAATATACTCATTTCTTAATCACAATGGCAATTGCACACCTCCCAACATGCTGATTCCCCGTGCTTACCGCAATATTCCCACTCTGTCACATGTATCCTCAGTGGCGGTTTCTCCCCGAGGGATTCGGGGCTCCGCCCCCGTTCCCAAAACCAAGGCCTCTCAATATCTTTCCATCTTTATTTATTTAAAAAAAAAATGTTTTTTTTACTTCTTATTGACTGGTGAACACAAATATCATCAATAACACAACCACTGTCAGCCTGCCAACGCCGCGCGCACGTGACTGGAAGCGAAGCCGAAGCATGTCATGTCACGTGACATGACCGACTCCCCTTGTGTCCCAAAGAAGCCTAAGTGTTTGCTGGGCCGACAACCTCACAGCCCTGAAGGCTGTGATGTCATCAGCTCAGCAAAGACCTAGCTTCAGGGCCCAGTCTCCACCCCTGATGGCGTGGAGGAAAGTTAGCCCCGGGCGTTTTAAGTCCAAGCCCGGTATTGCTAACCCTCCACGTCAATCAGAGAGTGGAGACTGTCACCCAGCCCTTTCTCAACTCATTACAGGGCGTGGTGGGACCCACCCCTGTGACGAGTTGGGAAAGGGTGTGGCAGGCGGGAAGCCGAGGATTGGAGTCTGCGCAGACTCGTCCTCAGACTGCTTCCCGCGCGTGTCTACACACTGGAACTTTCTGGAAGTCACTGCTGCGTCACTCAGACAGGACACGGACGGACTGCATGGGTCGTGCAGGTGAGCCCCGTACCAGTGGAGGACGACAGGCGGATCATCTCCGAGTCCGTGATGGAACAGAGAAATAAACAGTGAGTGTGTGGCATCTTTATTTCTAGACCTACATTCTGGTAATGGTCTATAGATCTGCAGTGTAAGAGCTAGTGAAGGAGCCAGTGAGGCTGGGTTAAAGCCAGGTCCTCTTTCCCTCCCACATAATAATTTTTCGGCTAACAACTGAGAACGGTAAAATTCAAAAAGTAAGCATAAACGAAATAAGAGGTTTGTGAACTGAAGTGTATGAATGAGAACCTAGACATGGTTTGTGCAATGTGCATTTAAACTAGCGAGAAGAGGTGCAGAAACTCTAGTCTTTTGAGAGCCACCGCATGCTTACTGCGAGCAGTGCACCTGTGCTTACCTACTAACTACATAACTCTCGATAGACAATCTCCGACTGCTTTCAAACAGTGTTTTTTTCCTCCGTCTTTCTCTATTTTCGTTCCTATTAGAGAAGTTTGAGAAAATCTTTTCAGTTATATAAAGCAAAAACCATGGTATGCCCATGCTTGTTTTATAAACAGGTAGAAGTTTTTCAAAGGCTCTCATGACAGGAAATAGCTAATAGTACGTAGATAATACAGTGCATACATTAAGTGAGGATGCTCAGAACTAGAATTTCTGAAAAACTAAGTGACAATCTAATCGCCATTTCGAAATATCAGACAAGTATCAGACCGGGAAGGCAAGGTTAGCATACCTCCTGGTTGAGTTTTTAATCCCATAAATTCGTTTTCACCTGTGCTGCTCGATTCCAGCTGGGCTGTTTTTTCGCCTAATGAGTATGATGAGGAAAGGAAAAATTTAAATAACTGCACAAACATCAGGGGTTTTTGTAATGCTGTCACCGTGGCAGGGTGCATACTGTAGCTGCACAATGTGGGTTTTGCCATGCCAATAAAGCTGTGCGTATATCAGCAGCGTGGACTCTAGCACAATTTCGAATTCGAGTGCTGCTTTATAAACCAGGACAGTGTGGGTGTTTGCACTGAAAGGGCCTCTAAACTGAAGGGTTGGACTTCACGACAGTGCAGTATATTACTAGGCAGTATGGATTATGGTATGGTATTGTTACTGTCTATCCAAGGACATTTTTGTTTCTCGCATGACAATGATGTGTGGTTTCTGGTGGCACACTCATATTTATATAGTGGAGAGGAGTGTATAAACTGCCATGGCGGCATGTGGTGTTCTTACTGGGACAGAATAAACACTGACATCTTGGAAGTACCAAGATAATTTGATTTCTGCTGTGACATTGATGTTTTTCGTATTCCCACAAGTAGTGCTTTGGATATTGCAGTGGTATTTTCTATAAGGGGCAGTTTGAAACTGATGGCATTGGCAATGCTGGGTTGCCATAATGAGGCAAATGCAATGTAAACACTGGCTTCATGGTGATACTAATGGGCTAGCAGAAAACCAACACTGACAGCTGAGGTTGTATAATGAGAAACCTGCACTAGTGTTGGAACACGGGAAAATGTGTCACACTCAGCAGCATTGAAGTTTTTGAACATGACCAGCTTTGATGTCGTGTGGGGAAATCAAATACTGCGATCATTGTATAATTAAAGAAACTTGGGGGCATATTAGCAAGACCGGCGATAAAATTATCGCCGTTTTAGCGGCAGGAAACTGCCGCTAAAACGGCGATAATGGGCTTGCTAATATGCGTTATAGCATTCAATAGAAGCCCAGGTTAGATGTCCTGCACATCTAACCTGGGCTTCTATTGGAATTCTATAACGCATATTAGCAAGCCCATTATCGCCCGTTTTAGCGGCAGTTTCCTGCCGCTAAAACTGCGATAATTTTATCGCCGGTCTTGCTAATATGCCCCTAAAATCTAAACATTAACTTTTATATTAGCATTCCTTACGTGATCAATACATTTTTGTGTTTACCTCTACAATGTGTACAGCACATCTGACACACAGCTTTAAGTCGTGCAGCATTTCATCCCGTCACACAGAAGTGCTGGGTAAGTGAACAGTACTTGCACAGACTTGTCGCGTATTAATATTTCACATAAAACCGTACGTTTAAAGCTGAGTGTGCTGGCATTCTCTTGGGGGATTATTAAATCAGCTAATTTGCAGAACTCATTTCCCCAAACTCCCTTTTTTATGAAAGAAATAGCTAAAGAGACAGAACGCACTGACAGCTGGAGAGGAGGTGATTAGGGTAATTAAGCTGTTCACAAATGACTGCCGCTTAATGAAAGCATTCCGAAGGCTTCCGAAAGTCTTGAAAATGCACCATTTGCCCACTCATTTTTCAAAATTTTCTCGGGGGGAGAAGGCCCCCGAACCCTCCTTAGGTCGTTCGGGCTCGCTCGCTGCGGTGTGCTCCACCACTAATTTTTCGCCCCACCACTTTCAAATGTCACCAGCCACCACTGCGTATCCTCCGACCCATGTTTCAAAGCGGCATTTGTTGCCGGTACGAGAATGCAGGGGGTTGCCGCGGCGTTCTCTATCTCAGAGCAGCACAAACAAATCAGCTGATTAGCCACTCGACCACTGAACGGGAGGGGTCTATGTAAGTAATCCTTATCGTACAAACTCCTGAAGTCCTTCTTGGCAATAAATCCAGGCACAGACTCCAAAATACTCAGTGCATTTTTTAAAATAACAGCATGTCCATCATATGACGCATTTCGGCCGAGCCTGGACTTGCTCACATATACATTTCACCTAGAAGCGTCTCATTTTGGTGTTTTAACAACTAGCCCACGTGGTTCAGAGCAAATAATAATCACTGGAAACAGACTATACATTTGTTTGTTTCATTGCAGAAGACAGGCTGCCTTATTGCTTTGTATCTCAGTTGCCTCATCCTTAAACATGTACTCTACAATCACAATATTAAAGCATAAATAGCACATGCTGAAAATCGCCAGTAGAACATGCATAAATATAATAATAAATATGTGCAATTCGTAAAAGCCGTAAATTGGTTCAACTAGCAATATCTCTAAAACAGTATACAAATATGTACATGTATATGATATTATGACACAAATGTGACAGCCAGTTAAAACACAATCAGTATCCAAACTTTTGGAATAAATACCATTGTTGTCACTTAATTTATATTACCACTGGTGTATGAAAAAAAAAATCCTAAAGGTGGTAGATTGTTTGGAAAATATATCCATGTATATGCACAACAAAGATATCTTACTTAGTTCCAGTTCTCACCCGCACTCTTTCCAACCTACTAAGTATCTATTTCTGTCCCTGAACAAGCAGCTTGGAGCTGAAGCTCAGCTTCTCTGCAGTGCTCCCCCTCCTTCAGAGAGTGGTTCTCCCCTCCTTCACAGAACTATTCCAGCCCTGCACCAAGGCTCCCCCGCTGACCTCTCTGACACCTCCACCAACTGTGCAAACAAACCTCTCCGAATCAGGTTAAGTTTAGCTCCTGTCTCACACATTAAATGTTGCTACTCAGGACAATCCACTAGCAAGGTCATAGCTTTCTTCAGCCTACAAACCATCCACCTGTTTTCTGTATATTTATGCCTATACTACAGATATGTGTATTTGTCACATTGTTTGCGCATATGTGACAATTCTGTTTTCTATATGTTTGCCCATGTTTGGACTGTGTCCCCTTTTGGGTTTTGCTCATGGCTGTGTATTCTAAGGTATAGAAAGGCCTCAAAAGAATGACTCAGGTCAGAAGAAGCTTGTTTCTAAGGCGTAACACTGGGATGTGCGTCTGTTTTCTGCCCTGGCCTGTTAAATAAGCTTTGGTACATACAAATACATTTCATCTGTTCCGGAGCCCTGGTGTCTGTGTTTTCTTTGCGCCACTCCGAGGAGGTTACGGAAAGTTGTTCACTGACATGCATCCATATCTACTCCATAGTACTAGAATCCGAACTGGCTCAAATCTACTCCAATCAACCGTTAGAGTAAGTCACACACCATACAAGGCCCCTCAGTAATACTGCAAGAAAATCACATGGAAAACATTTGGAGCAGGAAATAACATTGATAGCACCAGCACCAAGCCAAACAACAAAACAAAGCCAAACAATACAAATGCAAATTGTAAAAATGTCAAATTAAGGTTGAAGAGCAAAAGAAATAAAAATGATTGTAAAATAACGCTCAAATGATTTTACACTTTGTTAATGCTAATGTAAATTATATTGTAGAGATGTTAAAAACTATTAACTAATAACATAAATGAAATTATTTAAAACTTTGCAGACACCCAAATAAGTCATGTTTTAAAAATATGTAAAAAAAGAAATAAAATTAAGTGTAAAAATGGTCATATAACTTTAAACATCGCAGACACTGTAAATCACATTTTAAAAATGTAAACATAACAGATGAACATACTTAAAAAATCACAAATGTGCAATTGACTTATAAAAACACATATGAAGCGTCTCACATCTATCACTCCTATACAAACACTCCAAAAAGCATCATAATATATTGCATATCACCCTCACACAGACAATATCACACAACCCAACTATATCTGGTATCTGGAAAAGATTTATGCACAGGCATAAGTGTAAATCATGGTGCACAGAATTCGCTTCCCATAGATTTGTCTTTGTGAATAGAGTCCTTTGCCATTTCCATAAGAAAGTGCCTTATTATAAAACTTGAAAATATGGATTGTTTACTAGATTTTTTCATACAGAATATGGGAGTACTACTGACAGATGGTGGAAATATTGGTTGGCATTGATGATAGTGAGTGATTGTGAAGTTTTCAACATTTGCCAATGTTTATTGAGTGATGGCACAAATCTGAACATGCTCTATGATTTATGACTAATCACAGAAATGATAGCAAATCTGAACAGGCGTGGAAGATGGTGCACCTCTAAAAATGCAATAATGAATCCTTAGTAATGGCGCAAATTTAACTCTAACACGCATCAAAGATTACTGATTAATCGGTGAAGTCTAAGCATGCAGTTAGGATTAATGAGTGATGATGCAAATCTGCAAATGCATTAAAGATTACTTGCATAACAGAGGTAACTATTGGCATATGATGGGCATTCCTCCCACATGGTGTCCACACATGTGTAATGCATGAACTGGAATAATGGCAGTAATTCTTGACTTATTGTAGGAACTCTTGGAACAATGGTGAACACCACATGAAAAATGCCTGTCCTGCCTTAATGTTGGTAATGTTTAAGTTTTCGTGGTTCTAATGCCATTGCTGTCTGAGGCCTCGGAATTTGAAACTGGTGTAACTTGTCTGCACCAATCCATGCAATCACTTATTAATCCATTCATGCACTCACCAACTCAACCAGCCAATCAAGATTGTACTCACTTATTCAATCCCTCACCCTATACTTCTCCATTTACTCACCTATCCACATAACCAACTTCGTCAATCAATGAAGAATCACTCTCATTTAGAATATAGCCAAGCCTATTGGCTGTGTCAATGATTGTTTTCAAAATGTTGTCATTCTGATTTGTGGACACAGGCTGACATTTTGAACTTTAAACTGATGAATAGACCTCAGTGAAGGTTTCTTTATTAATCACGTTGAAGAGTCCCAGGGTTCATTTAAAAACAGAAACACGTTCTTTCTGAGCAAAAGAACAGTTAAAAGGAGACTTCCAAAAATACCTAAATACTGTTATAATTCCATATTTTGGGGATTTAATTTCTTTGCTTAATTTCTATCTAGACAGGTATACTGTTCTCAGTTCGTGCGCGTTATTCTATTCTCCCGGATGCAGAGTTTAACCTCCTAAGATTTCAAAACTATTCTGAGGATCATTTGGTGGATTGCAAAGGTCATATGCCAACTCTCAAGTGAAATGTGTAAGACAATTTTAACCTTTTGGATGTGGTAATTATCTGTATTCAAATAGAGGTTCTTGCCTTATAGAGGAGAATGAGGTAAAATATTCCAGTCTCACCTGTCCGAAATAATTCGCAGAACTGTTATACGGTTTTATTTGAGACATTCTTTTGCAAAATGTGTTTTGTTTTTTCTTCTACTGAAATAAAGTTGACTTAATTTAAGGAACTTGTTTCGAAAGGCATTTCCGTGGCACTTCACACAAATATCTCCCTTCCATCCTTGTAGATGAAGACAATGAAATATTCATAGCTGCATCCTGTGTGCCCGGTTCCTTTTATCAGTATAGAAGGAGGTCTGTCTACAAGTTGCATGGGGAGCAGTGTGCTACGCGAACAAATGAGGGAATGCTGAATACATCATACGTTCACCCCCAGTCAAGAAATCTGGGTTAAAGCCATTTTCTTTTGCTCATCATGCCACCCCAGGTAAGACCCAGCCATATGCAAATCAGTCTTGACCTTGCTCCTCATGGGAACAGTCCAGCCCAAACTGCCAAGCCACGTCTTCCCTGAACCGGAAACATGGACCCTGGGACCAGTTTCTGGGTATTACCCCTCATCAGCAAGGCTAGCTTGAATCCAGTGGCACAGTGAGCAAGGTACCCATGTCTGGGCATACCCATCCCACTTAGGGCGAAAAGTGCTACGCAAACAAATGATGGACGGAATGCTGAATAAATCATACATTCTCCCCCAGTCGAGATCTGGGTTAAATCCATTGTTCTTTTGCTCACCATGCACCCCAGTGACCCAGCCATATGCAAATCAGTCTTGACCCTGGGAGCAGTCCAGCCCGAACTGCCTGGCCAGGTCCTCCCTGGACCAGAAACAAGCAAAAACAAACAAAAAACAATGGACTTAGGCCCAGATCTCTGTACTGGGGTGAATGTTTGACATTGTTCAGCGTTCTGCCCATCAATTGTTCTTTCTACATTTGTCACCCCGAGTGGGACAGGTATGCCCAGACATGGGTCCCATGCTCTCCATGCCACTGGAGTCCAGCTAGCCTGGCTGATGAGGGGTGAAACTCCGAAACCGGTCCCAGGATGCTTGTTTCTGATCCAGGGACGATCTGGCTTGGCAGTTTGTGCTGGACTGTGCCCATGGGGAACAGGGTCGACTCAACACTGATTTGCATATAGCTGGGTTTAAACCAGATCTCTGTACTGTTCGCAACTTGTGACCGCTCTGTTTCAAGAAAAGAAATTGGATCCAAAACCATGGTCAGGATTAACTAGTGCGCCCCTTCCTTTAAAATCCACTCTTTTCTTCTTTTTCAAATCCACACACAATTCTTCTAATGCCGCCTCCACTATAAGGCATGTTTATTGTTATGTTGCACAAGGTACTGCCTTTTTGCAGGGACAACATGTTTTAATGAATTATGTGCTATATGCAGGGGTTGTCTGTGCTACTACGTAAAACGAACATTTTTAAACACATCTGTGCTGTGGGTAGAAGTCGGACAAAACTCTAAGAAAGAACGCTGTATGTGAATATCAAAACGGTATGCTAGCACTGAATAGCTCTCTGGTAGGTGTGGTCACACAAAGCGAAAGAAATGTAACAGAATGATATGAGATCTTTAAAGTGAAAATATTGGCCACAAAATAACCAGGGTGTTTATCCTGAGGAAAACGTATTAATGAGATATGTGCTTCCGACGAGTAGTAGTATATATAAACATAATAACCCTCTGACAGAGCTGTGTATGCACCGCATTGCTAAAGCGGGCAATGAAAATGTACACAGCATTGGATCTGAAAAATAACATATAATTTTATATAAAAATCATATAGTCGATTGAACTATGATGAAGAGAAGTTTGTTTTACACTTGTGAGAGACTGATTATTTTTTTATGGTAAATAAATAGAACACAATAATTTTGTCTCACCGTACATTTAATCTGTGAGTAATTTAACGTTCCACCACTTGTATATAAAATCACCTGGAAAGAAAAGATGCATTTCAACGAATGAACAGCAGCTGTGGAAGGTGGGCACAGATGGTGGACGCCCAGCGTCCATATCTGTTGGCAATAAATTGAACGAGGCGCCATGTGGAATGAAAAATGTTGGCCACATCTTGGCTAAAACGATTTATTTTCAAGATAAATTTGAAGGCAAAATGGTTTAAATGATCTTTTGACAAAGATTCTGCAGTGCTGGTCTCTCAAAAAAACGCTTTTTGGAAATAGTGTATTCATTTTATTTAGACACCAACACAAATTCACAGTCTAGTGTAGTTCCTGGAACGTCTGAACCTTGCCATATTTTCCAAAACACATTCTGCTTCTGACCAATTTACGTTTAATTAATCTAAGGTGCTGATCACAGCTTGTGTGCTAGAAGAGAGCCCAGTGCAAACACTTTGTGCTTGGCCTGGTATTACAACATGAGTGCAGTTTGGGCATTTTTAGAATTTTAACTATGCGAATTTTCATAACATTAAACCTGGGGAAAAATTGCTTGGAAAACTTCACACATACATTATTTAACAACCCTGAATGAGAGATAACATGTTCTATTAACGTGTTAGTCTGCATTTTGAGGTGAGGAGCTTGAAATCAGATGCAACCTGTTCTCTGATAAATACAGGACCCATGGTAAACTGCATTTATCTGGGACACAGTTTGCGCCAGGGAAGCCAAGCTATTTGGGAACCTCTTGTCATCAAGTAATAAATGAACCAATTCAATTTACGTAGTGTATGTCCTGAAAATCTGGCTTGGATGTGGCCGTCTTGGCCCTACGTTTGAAGCTCCTGCGTTTGCGGGATCTGGTAATGCACATGTTTTTGTGGGCACTATCATTTTATAGTTTGTGTAGGTATATGATGAAATGTTATGTTATGCTAGTGAGCATTTAATAAAGCACACGTTCACCAAAGGTTTCATGATGCTGTATACTGAAAGGAAAGAACTACCAAGTTTCCGAGGGTGAGCAAAATCTATTCCTCAAAGGCCTGTCTAAAGAGCCAGATTTTCAGACATTTTCTAAATTTAGAAATAATTTTTCTCCAGGCGTACATACAGTGGGAGGGAGTTTCACATGTGCACCTGCCATTACTTTAAAACTAGGGGGCATATTCTCAAGAACGTGTGATAACCATCGCAAAAGTTACTTAACGCAACCTCCAACATCGCAGTCTATCGCGGGAATTTTACGCCGTGTTAACCAAGTATTCACAACACGGCGGCACCATGCGATAGTCCCCAGATAACGCATCAAATGACCGCGATAAAATCAACACCACGCCGCAAAAAAAGCCGCGATGAGGCCAAGCGCGATACAAAAAGCAGCGAAAACCAGCGACAGGCCTGCAATTCACACGCGTCTGGCGGGAAAATGCACCATAAAAGCAGACCAAACAAATGGTGAGATGACAACGTACGAGCACAACCCCACAGCTGTGACGCACAACAAATGACCATTGTCCAAATCAGATAGGCAGTTCCCCACAAACAGCCACAATGTACATTGACATGCATTCAGTATGTAACCTGCGCCAATGCGGAAACAAACATGGAACACACTGTGAAACCGCATCTCCTCCTCACATTGCAGAGGGACAAACAACACCCCTGCACACCGATGTGCCATGTCCATGACCAAACAATAATGAAAGCATGGACCAATGTAGGGGCAGTGACTCCCCCACGTACATGTCGCCCATGTCACGGGACTTGAGTCACAGGGTGCATCCCTGCATCATGGCGGCACATATCAGAGCCCAAAGAAGCCCTCTTGTCACTTGTAGGCCACAAATGACAGCGAAAATGGAATGAATTGGGACACAAGTGAAACGCCCAAGAGTGGGATACCCTAACAACTGTGACACACAGAACTGGCAGTTCGAATACGTGACACCCTAAACAGCCCCACTGCACAGAGGTGACACACCCACCATCCATTAACAAATTCCTAAATTGTCAGCACAACATGTCGCACCCACACATGTCTGAGTGAAGTGCCTGTACAGATGAGTGACATGCACGCAGGTAATGTGTTTCTGAATGCATTTATTAGCACATGCTGTGCCTGTGGTCAGTCAACGTACTGTGCCATTACTGCTAAGGACCCTCACAATGTGACATCAACCAGAGAAGAAATTGTCAATGATATAGTCCCTACGGGCAATTCCTGCTGCAGTGGGGTGTGGTCCACCTGCCTCATCTTCATCATCATCGTCCGGTGCATCTGGCACTCGTATCCATGGGGCTCTGCTGCGTACACATATGTTGTGCAATGCACAACATGCAACGATCATCTTGCAAATGAGGCCTGGGCTGTACAGGAGCCTTCCATCTGTGACGTCCAGGCACCTGAAACGAGACTTCAACACGCCAAATGTGCGCTCCACGATGCCCCTGGTGCGTTTGTGGGCCAAATTGTACTGCCTCTGGGGCTGTGTGTTCGGGGCTCGGAGGGGTGTCATCATCCAAGCGCAGAGTGCATATCCTTGGTCACCTGTGACAGTGCAGAGAGACATGAGTCAAGACTACGTACTGCATGATGTGTTGGCAGGCTCACTGGTTCATTGGTGTGTGATATGTGTGACTTAGTGATTCCTGTATGACATGTACTGCATGTTCCTAATGAGCGGCATCACTGTGTATTACGTAGCCTCACTGCTGCACCTCACCCCCGAGCACATTCACTATTGTGCGCAGCGCGATTGCATCACATGCCCCCCTACGGCACACCATTGTCATGCCTGTCTGCGCATGTCCACAAGCCTGACTACGACACAGTGATGATGATGCGCAAAATGTGGCCGGCCACGTGTGTGTCGGCCCTTTGCAAGGACAGGGCTGACACAGATGTAGAGCACCTGCCTGGCTGAACCCGACATGCAGTTGAGGGTACATCTTTGGCTCATGCAGCGATAATAGCAACACACACAACAGTTGGCATGTGTGATCCCTGACCCCGAGCGGGCATGCCCTCCCCCAAGTACCCCTTCGGCCGAGCACGCACACCGGGGGCATGCCACATGGCAACATTGTCTATTGCGGGACGGGTGGCGCAGACACTACAACAGAGACACACGCATCAGCCACATCCTTGGCAAGGCCTACACTGCTCCACACCCAGATCCACGTGTGGAGTAGCCACACCTCTACGCAGTACCGTCGTACGCCTGTCCACCCCGCTTATGCTCACAGGGAGGTACGACACGGTTTCATGTCCCAGGTCTACACCACTGCCTGAGGTGACATGGATGCGCACGCTGGACACAGCACAATGTTATGTGGAATGACCCCGGTCCCTCATGCATACATAATCACCACACGGACACACTGAGTGAGTTCGTGGGACGGGCCACGGGCACGTGCACCCGGCCCCTTTTATTTCCAGGCTCACATCTCCAGTGATGCCTGAGCTGGATGGGTGTTGGGTAGTGTAAGCCACCACTCAGGGGTTGGTTGGTGCTGGCAAAGACCACAACAGTGAGCAGACAATCAGCAGTACAAGGTACGTACATCATGGGTCCCTGACTTGAGCAGCACAGAGTTTGTGGCCCCGGATGCACAGCGGCCGGCACAGGCACACCGCCACGGGACGGTGACTTGCGGTGCACTGAGGTAGTGCCACGTGAGCTGAGCGTGTACTCGTCGATGTCCAAGGGGAATTTCGCGGAGGGTTGCGGAGGACAGTGGAAGGTGTCCTTCCAGGGCATGATGCAGAGGGCAGAAGCAAGCAGGAACAGGCAGATGGCAGAGTTGAATGCTACAGACCCCACTTTTCCACCTTGTCAGTATCAGCTACATGTAGGTGAAGACAGCCTCCAGCCCATGGGCTCAGACACCACCGACGTCCAAACAGAGACTGCACATGGATTTCAGGGCACACACTCAGTGGCGCCAGAGCTGGAAGGGGATGCAGTCTGCGATGAGGCCTGTACAATGACATGGACTCTGCTATGTAGAGAGCAAGACTCAGTTCAAATCGTGTGACCTACTCCACTGCAGTGTGCCGGAGGCAGCGGTCAGCAGGGACCCACAGCCACGTGTGGTAGGTATGCGCTGCACAGAGTCAGTGGCACCAGTGCAGTTCTTGGTAGTGTCCCATCACCTCCGTAAAGATGAGCCTTTTCTCCTCCGGACTGAAGCGCGTCTTCCTCTTACTCCTCTTCTTGCGTACTGTGACATGAACACTGCCATGAAGAAATCAAGACTCAGTTCCAAAAGTGCGACCTAGTTGGCCGCAGTGTCGGCCTGAGGCAGCGGTCAGCGTGGGCCAACCGCTGTCCAGCCATCTCCTCCTGGATCTCTCACACACGACGTTGGAATGTCATTTGTATTAGATTTGTGGCTGACATAGGTAGTGGCACCAGAGCTGAGCGGGTGTGCAGCCGGCGAGGAGGCCGTGTCCTGCCTGTGACGGACTGCATTGGATTGGTGTGAGGCCTGCAGGACCGCAGTGCAGGCCAAAGGCCGGGGTCAGCAAGGGCCCACAGACACGTTTGGTGGGAGTCCTATGCACAGACTTGGTGGCACAACATCGGAGGGAGTATAGTGACATGGACTCAGCCTTGAAATCATGTACTCTGCCATGGTGTAATCAAGACTCAGTTCCAAATGTGTGTCCTACTTGTCCGCTGTGTATGCTGGTGGAGTACGTCAACGAGAAAGGAGTTCCGCGGGCCTGTGTCGCGGAGGCCGTGATGGTCCAAGGAATCTGCCAAGGTCGGGGGCCTCAGGCTTGGAGCTTGCACGGGCACGTGGTGGGCCCTCTTTGACACACGCCGGTGTCGGCAGGTGAGCAGTGATGCCTGATGCGCAGGGGCAGCCATGACGGCTCCGGGGACCAGCGGCTCGGGGTGCAGCAGGCGCACAGGATCCCAGGCAACACCGCTCACGGCGTAGGTCTCGTGGCGGGGTGAGAGGCGCCACCCTGGCAGGGACGTTGGGCATTCCGGAAGAGGACCACGCCCAGGGCTACATGCTTTTTATTCACAACCATACGCTGACCTGGCGTACGCCGGGCCAGCCCACTCCTCTCACGCTTACAGGGGGGGACGTAACAAGCTACATTTCCTTGATCTCCCCCACTGGCTGGGGTGACATGCCGTTGATGGCTCATGTACATGGCTAGGCCTGGTTCCCACGGTGAGTTGTGCTGTCGTGTCTGGTGGGTGGGCATGTTGTTTGGCATGTTGTATGTGGGTTGTGACGTGTGCATTCCCAGAGTTCTGAGTTGTATGATTGTGGGGTTGAGGTGTGTGGTGTGTTCATTTGGTACTTACCAACGAGCACTGCATTTCCGTAGGTGCCATCCTGGAAGCGCCGTTTAATGATGGACTGTCGGAAGATGTATGAGTCATGCACACTGCCTGGGTAGTTGGCGACGGCATTGGTGAAGAGTCCCAGGTGGTCCACTATTGCCTGCACATTGATGGAATGCGTGTGATTTCTGTTGCGGTAATTGTGTGCAGTGTCGGCAGGGGGCACAAGTAGGACATGTGTGCAGTCTATTGCCCCCAACACATGCGGGAATCCAGCTATGGTGTAGAATCCTTGCTTGGTCTCCAGCTGTTCCTGAGCAGTGTGGGGGAAGTATAGTTACTGGGGTACCAAGCTGATGATGGCATCCAAGACAGGTGTGAGGAACTTTGATAGGGCTGGCTGTGAGACTCCTCCGACTCTGGCGGTTGTTGGTTGGAATGTCCCAGAGGCCAACAGGTGCAGCACAGCCAGCAGCTTTGTCTGCGGAGGGATGTTGGTTGTCCGCTGTGTTGGTACAGTCAGCCTGTGGGCAATGATGTTCAGGATGCGGAGGATGGTTGTCCTTTTGAGCCTGTAGTGGGCAATGACATACTCTGGTGTCATGTCTGTGAGGCTGGTGCATTTTCTGAAGGTCCGCTGTCTGTGTCTGCGCTGCCTCTGTGCCCGGGGGGTGGTGCGGGGGGCCGGGGGTGGTGGCGGTGGGTGTTGTGGCCCTCTTGGGGCTCCGAGCTGCATGATGAGTAGCTCCATGGCATCTGTTGTCCTTCAGGTGTGGCTGTGGGCTGGGCTCCCTTTTCTGGTGCCGGCTGCCGTCCGACTTTACACCAGGTCAGAGCAGGTGTTAGTTTCCTGCTGCTAACGCGCCATATCGCATGTATTGTGGACTTATCGCTGATCTGGCTGGTCGTTGAGAATGTTGCGGTGTGGTGTTGATGCGGCTTTTTGCACGGGAACGCCTACTCTGCATCTCATTAGAGATAGTTGCCAGTGTCATCTGTGGCGATGTTTTTTGTGGCTGCTATCGCGGGTAAACTGTTGCTATGGGCTGTTAGCACCGGCTTGTGAAGGGGTGATAAATTTATCACGACTTTGGCTGCGATGTAGTGCCGTTAACTCGGCGATAACTCCTTGAGAATATGCCCCTATGACTTTCCATTCTTGCCCTCCAATAATTAGGAGAAACTAGGAGATTCAGGTAAGCAGACCTCAGTCAACGTCCTGGCACATATTTGCTTATTTTATTGTTAAGAAATAAGGAGCCAGGTTATAGAAGGCTTTGCATGTTAAATTACGCACCTTGAACTGTACCCTCTGTTTAACCCCTTCGCTGCTAGCCCCCCCCCTCCCCATGCTAAGCCTTTTTTTGGCCATTTGGTGTAGTTCGTGCTTAGGCCCCTGTAACCTTTTGTCCACTTATGGTATTGATGCAGCGCGTACAATAAAAACTATCCTCCTCCCAGGTTACTTATAGGTCATCCAGGGGCAAACTATATTTCTCATATCCACATGACGATGGGGCCCATAAACATCGCCTAAACACACACACACACACTCCTGGATTTCCTTTTACACCTTTATGAAATTTTGTACTCCTAGGAGAAGCATGAGAACTAAATGGAGAACACCATTTTATGTACCGCTGGAAGAGCAAGGATATCTATTTACCTTAATTTGTCACTTCCTCTTAGTTATTTCTTAAGATATTCCTGCTCATTGTTTTGTCGATGAATCATTCATTTAAGAAATTAGTTCATAGTGATTAAGACCAGCTGAATCACAATCAACCAATTATTCATGTCACAATCATTTAGGAAAATAACCACTGAGTCATTTTGGTTTTTAAAGAATCTTAAATTTTATATAATTTTAAAAGCATGAAAAGATTTAATACTTTATTCAATTATTCATTTTAAATTCACAATTTTATTAAGCATAATCAATTTATTGCAGAAAGGGAATTTTGTCATGAAGCCAAAAACCTTAGTTACCTGCCTAGCTTCCTAATTTAGCCTAATGATTTTCTAACCTAACTTTGGGATTAGAAATAGCCTGATTCTCATACTCAACTGTAAAGTTAAGACAGCAACAGCAACGTCAGCTCGTCAGCATCAGCTACCTGCAACCCGTCTCCTCTACTGCAACCACGACTCTCGAACTGCTTGGAACTCTCTGGAACTTCCCTGGAACTGACCCCCTCCCACTAAGAGTAGGCCCTCTTATACCCCAATTCTAACTTTGCTAACTAACTGTTGCAACATTAATATCACGCTTTTCTCTCATTGGTCCATGCATGTCAGCTTATTCATTCTTTAATCAAGTTCTCTTGGATTCAAAGGTCCTTGGATCATTTCCTTTCCCATACGCTTAAACATTTCCATCCGATTCGATCAGTCCATTTGTATCTTCTTTTGACACATTCAAGAACTCCGCAGTCATTGTCCTTTCTTTTGGGCTCCTTTCCCACGGACTCTCTCCTGATCATCACGGCACACTATCAGTTCAATTAGGTCACACCAGCCTTGACCATTTCTTGCATCCTAGCCTCTCAGAGACATCACGAGGCTCCAGATTTCTTCAATCTCATCCCGTACCACGTGTCCCCTTGCGCCTGCGCACATCTTCCCACTGGCGGCCATTTTATCTCGCCACTCGGTTCTACTTTAGAAGCACTAATTTGAGGCAAATAAAACATAATTAAAATAGAGAAAAATATCCCTTTCGTTTCCCTCCCGTCTACGTACCCCAATTAGTTGTTACCTAGCAAAAAGCGACATTTAAGCTGCTCCTTACTTACCATCACTATTGTTTTTGCAACGACACGTTTTATTTCTATGAAGCACAAACATGCATTTATTTTATTTAGTACGCTTTTTATTCTTACGTTATGATTAGACACACGGACATTCATTAGTAGATTATTTAGCACGTACATTAGCATATTACCATTCCCACATATACAATGTTGATTAATACAATTAAACGAACATTTTTAATTAATTAATTATATAATTTGTTAGGGGTTAAATTTTTTTATTTTTACTGCTCCATCAATCCCCCTTTGGTGATTTTTAAATCACCACATAAAACCCAAGTCATACTTCTTTTCAGGCAGCATGTCTTTCATCCTTTACTTTCTGTTATTCATATCTCTGTCTCTTCTTCATCTTGCCTTTTAGTCTCTTTATACATGCTTTCTTTCATTTTCTCCAACTCAATTTCACCCATTTCTCTCTCTCTTTCTCTCATTATTCTGTTATTTCTTCTTATCTTATTCTGTCTTACTTTTCTCTTTATACATGTTATTACTATTTTCAATGTCATGGCTAACAATATCACTATAGTTGCTACTATTATAACTTTCCCTATTACTAGTTTACTCATCCTAGTTAACCAATTTGCTACTGAGGAAAACCCTCTACCAAGTTTTCCCAAAACACTTTCAACCTCCAGTGGGACTAATTCTTTGTGCAGACTTGTAATATTTGTAATATACTTCTGTATATTTTCACTGTTATCCGGAATGTAAGTACAACAATGTTGGACTTTCAACATTCCACAGACTCCACCCTCTTTTGCCAAAAGAATATCAAGGGCAAGCCGATTTTGCATCACCATAGCTCTCATGGCAACCATTTCGGTATTTACCATTAA
Organism: Calotriton arnoldi; assembly: GCA_963921515.1. NCBI lineage: Eukaryota > Metazoa > Chordata > Amphibia > Caudata > Salamandridae > Calotriton > Calotriton arnoldi. Next base: position 407,236 of record CAWUFW010011362.1, on the reverse strand, counting down.
GAACCCTCCCGCAGTATCTGTAGACAAACGATCTACTACTGTGGATAACTTCCGAATTTTAAATGCATTCAAAGATATTCCCACTGCTGGTATCAATGCTCCAAAAATATCTCCTACAATTTCTGAAAAACTTTCCCTCTTTCTACGTTTAAATCCATTAATCATCTTGTATGTTCCCTTTTCTTCTCTGTCCATGTGAAAGATTTTTGGAAAGACCAGGCCTACATAGCAAGTTCCATACCAATGGTCCGGTAACCTGTAATAAGCTCTATTCCCACAAATATAATAGATACCTGGAAATATTGGATCTTTTCCACCTTTGAATCCCCAACCTCCCAGAATTTGATAATTGTCATGGCAGACACTGGAACCTACAAAGTAATTGTCATAGACTGTCTTATTTCTCCTAATGCACAACTTTCCTGTTTGTGGCCAGTCTAATGTCATTGCTGCATTTATCTTTTTCCCTTCATTATTTCCTTCCTCAAACGTCCATAAACGTTTTCCTTCCTCCTTTATTGCTTCTTTTTGAAATTTCATTCTTCTTTCTTCAACCATGTCTAGAAATACTTTTTCTTCTTTCCTTAACTCACAGGTAAGGTTGTCACTAACTATTTCTTCTAACGTTAATTTTCTATGTTCTAAAAAGAATTCTCCTAAAACCTTTGCTGGTTTTACTTTGTTAAGTTCTGGCACTACAGGAATGTTTGCAAATATCTTATCTATATCAGTATAATAAGATTCTAATCTACCTGTTTTATAAAATAAACTTGCTATTACACTACATGTTATTCCATAAGTCAAATGTAAGTGATGATAAGTCACACCTTCAGATACTGATGCAGGCAATTGCATACAAACATAACAATCTCTTACGTCCATTGTTTTTACGTACTCATACAACAACTTTGTAAAAACATTCTTTGAGAAATCTGTTTCTGACCTATCCTTATGCAACTCTGCACTACTTCTTAAAATAACTGGTTCTTTATTACTAGTTTCTTTTTCTGGTTTAGTATCATTTTTTGCTTCTATCACAGCTACACTAATAGGAATTGTGATTGCTAATACTATCCATATGGTCATTAATAACCCTGTACAAAAGCAGCACATTTTGCACCATCTCTTTATAAAATCACATTTATCTCTTCTATTCTCATTATTTTCCATTTTTCTTTTTCTATTTGTTAAATTTTCAGAAAATTGTGTCACTACACCTCAAAATGACTTAGACGCCACTCTGCTTTCAAAAGTCTTTGCTTGGTACTTTCTTTAATTCTCTCCAGAATTCTTTCGTTGTCACATCCGGTGATTTGTCACATCCAGTAAAATTGTCACGTCCGGCAGAAGCACTTTAAGTCTTCACTTCAGTCCTTTTGTTGCATCTCACCTTTTCCCATCCGACTTCTCAGTCTCTGGTTTCCGTGAGTGTTTTCTTCTTCTCCTTTGTAATCTGTTAGTGCAATATACAGCCACTCAGGTGACTTAAATTTTGAATTTATTTTTCTTGTCCTTTTGGACTTTTGTAATCTTTTTCCACTTGGTTTTTCTTGTCCCTTTTGACTTGTTACTTCATTTACTTGTTCAGCATCTTCATCTTCTGCTCTTATTATTCTATATCTCAATTTTCTTACATAGCTGTTGGGCCAATTATCTCCTTTTCTTGGCCTTTTGACCTCACCCTCTCTTTCTTCTCTTTCCGACCTCCAATTTCTTTTTCTTGATTCAGTCTTTGCTTTTTCCTCTCCTCCACTTTCTTCTGTTTCTGTTTCAACTGTCTCACTATTGTCTCTTATTTTGAAACTTATAATCTCGTCATCTCCTACTGGTGGATCTATCTTCTCCTTTTCGTTTTCCCTTATCACTGTCCCTCCTCGGGGTTCTTCCGATTTGGTGTTTTCCTCCTTACCTGTTTCTGAATTTCCCTGTTCTCCTGTTTTTCTATCTATCCCTATTGCTCCTCGGGGTTCTTCTCGATTTTCTAACCTTTTGTGTACTTCTTTCCCTACTTCATCTATTAATATTGTTTCTGAAGGATTTCCACCATAACTTGTGCTTGGTTGTTCATCTAACTCAATTTCTTGCTCAGTTTCTTCTCTAATTGGTTTATAACCCCAAGTTCTCTTTCGGAATTCTTCCCAATTTGCAGTTGAATCATCAGATCCTGAAGTTGTGTCAGATATTTCCAGATGTCGACTTACAGGTCGATCTTCAAGTTCTGGAACTTCTGAATTTCTTTCTTCTTCTTCTTCTTGTTCCTCTTCTTCTCTAGAGGTGTTTTCCGTTGGGGTCTCCAGATGTCGACTTTCAGGTCGATCTTCAAGTTCTGGCACCCTTTCTTTTATCTTGGTTGTTCCCGCCGTTAAACTTTTATCCCACACTTCCAGACGCCGACTCACATGTCGATCTGTAGGTTCTGGAATTCTGATTGTGTGGCTGGCATGAACCCAGTTCTTTACTCCTGCACACTTGACAGCAGTCGTTGTTACTAGGATTACCTGTCTTGGCTCATCCCAACGCGGAACTAGACAGTTTCTTCTCCTGTGGACTTTAATACGGACCCAGTCTCCTGGATTCAAGTCGTGGGCTGGTTTTCTTTCAAGAGTGGTCGCATCCGGTCCAACCTGATGAAACACAGAACGCACCACATCAGCCAGTCCTTTGCAATAATCCAGTATTAGATCATCAGTTATTGTCAATAACTTGTTGACTGGTACGTGGGCTTGTCTCATTGCTCGTCCCATGATCATTTCATGAGGACTGAGTCCCGTTTTCTTTTCAGGGATGCTTCTGATGGTCATCAGAACAAGAGGCAGTGCATCTGGCCATTTGAGTCCTGTAGCTTGACACATTTTTCCTAATCTGTTTTTAATCGTTCCATTTATCTGCTCTACTACCCCAGAAGCTTCGGGTCTGTAAGCACAATGTAGTTTTTGTTTAATACTCAATGCTTCACAAATCAATTGGATCAACTCATTTTGAAAATGTGTTCCTCTATCTGTCTCAACTGTGACTGGAAAACCATACCTCGGAATGAACTCTCGTAGCATAAGTTTTGCCACTGTTGTTCCATCATTCCTTCTTGTGGGGTATGCCTCCACCCAACGAGAGAACAAACAGACGACCACCAGAACATATCTTAATCTGTTACTAGGGGCATCTCAATAAAATCCATCTGTATCCTTGTGAATGGACCTCCTTCTCGTCCTATTGTTCCTAGACTCACTACTGTTTTTCTTCCTGGGTTAAATTGTTGACAAATAAGACATCTTTGACAAAGACTTTCAGCAATGGCTCTGAATTTTGGATTATACCAAGTTTGTCTAAAAAGTCTGATCATTGCATCTCTCCCAATATGAGCTTGTCCATGGTACATCCGTGCCATGTCTGCAATCATGCTATCAGGCATAACTGGTCTTTCATCTCTGTATACCCACACTCCATTATCTTCCTGTCTTCTACATCCTGCTTTAATCCAGTAATCCTTTTCCTCATCTCTTGCTGTTTCTTGTAACTGCCTTACTTCATCCCATGTTTCGACTGCATTAGTGAAAAGCAAAGGACAAGAGACATGCTCCCTTTCTCTATTTCTGTTCAGGGACGCCATGTTTACCGCACAATATCTAGCGATCTCGTCAGCATAATTATTGCCGACCGCTATGTAATCTTCGTTTTTCTTATGCGCCTTGCACTTCACTACAGCTATTTGTTTAGGCAGCTGTATCGCCTCAAGCAGTTTTTTAACATAATCTCCATTTCTGATAGGTGTTCCTGCAGATGTCAAAAATCCTCTTTGTGACCAAATCTGGCCAAAATCATGTACGATGCCGAAACCATATTGGCTATCGGTCACAATCGTGATTCGTACATTTTTCCCCAATTTACATGCTTGAATCAAAGCAATTAGTTCCGCAACTTGGGCAGACCTAACTCCTTTCAGACAAGACGCTTCCATTACAGTTGCCACTGTGCATACTGCATAAGCTGCGCTTAACACTCCTTCCTTTGTGCGTAAACATGAACCATCTACAAACATAACATAATCGGATTCCTTTAACGGTTCATCTTTTATGTCAGCTCTTGGTTTTGTGCAATATTCCAGCACATTCAGACAATCATGATCTACTTCATCTTGTTCAATTATACTCTCTTCATCTGGCAATGATGTCGAAGGATTTACATTTATGCATCTATCTATGGTCACATTTTCTGCACTCAAGATGACTTTTTCGTACTTAGTCAGCCGACTATGTGTCATGTACTGTGTTTTTGTTCTTGTCAAAAGAATTTCTACTGAATGGGGAACATATACTCTCAGTGGATACCCCATCACTATACCTTCACTTTGTTCCAGACTTACACAAGTAGCAGCAACTGCTTTCAAACATCCAGGCAATGCTTTTGCTATAGGATCTAAAACAGCTGAAAAGTAAGCTATAGGCCTCTTCATGGTGCCATGTTTTTGTACTAGTACTGAAAATGCACATCCATCTCTTTCACTGCAGTATAACTCAAAATCCTTCTCATAATCAGGCATGCCTAATGCAGGGGCCTCACACAGTTTCCTTTTCAATTCTTTGAAAGATTTCATTTCTTCTTTGTTTAACTCAAAAGGGTCTTTTACATCTTTCTTTGTCAATTTTTGTAATGGTTTTGCAATCAAAGAAAATCCACTTATCCATTGTCGACAATATCCAACCATTCCCAAAAACATTCTTACCTCTCTTTGAGTCATTGGTGCTCTCATTCCTTGAATCATCCTTACTCTTTCTGTCGCTATTTTCCGCACTCCTTTCTCAATTTTATGTCCTAAATACTGGACTTCTTTCTGACAAAACTGTAATTTTGAAGGGGACACCTTATGTCCTCTTTTCTCCAAATGGTTCAGTAAAGCAATTGTGTCACTTACACATGCCTTCTTTGGTTTTCGATGCCACCAATAGGTCATCGATATACTGCACCATCACTGATTTTTCTGGCATTTTTAAATCTTCCAGAGATTTCTTTAGAATCTGATTAAAAATTGAGGGGCTCTCTGTATACCCCTGAGGAATTCGGCACCATGCCAAAATACGCTCTCCAAAACGGAATGCAAATAATGGCTGGCTATCTGGATGCAAAGGAATAGAGAAAAATGCATGACACAAATCTATCACAGTGTACCACTCAGCTTCATGCGGAATTTGATATAGAATCACTGCAGGGTTTGGCACTATTGGACAGCATGGTACAACTATTTTGTTGATCTTTCTCAAATCCTGTACTATTCTGTATGTTCCATTTGGCTTTTTCAGTCCCATAATAGGTGAATTACATGGACTGCTCATGATTTCTTTCAGAATTCCCTGTTCAATCATCTTATTTATCACAGGAGTTATTCCTTCAATTATTTCTGGAGTTAATTTGTACTGTGGCGTGTTTGGATAACTTATCCCTTCTTTCACTGTCACTTTTACAGGATCAACTTCTCTCATTAATCCAATGTCTTCTCCTGTAAAATCCCACACACTTTCTTTCACTGTACTTTTAATTCTTCTGGAAGTTTTCCTGCATCAAATGCAGGAAACAACCCATTCATTTCAGGTTCCTGATTCATCAAAGTTACTTTATACAAAGCATCTTCATCTGAAGTCTGAAAACCAATTCCATCTGGTGTACAATAAATTGTGCAATTCATTTTACACAAGAGGTCACGACCTAGAAGATTTACAGAACTACAATCGCACACTACAAATTTATGCATTTTTCTAAAAGAACCAATTTTTACTTATACCAATTCAGTAAGTGGGGTTTTAATCTGCTGATTGGCAACTCCTACCACTTGGATGCATTCACCTGAGAGAGGAAGGTTCGAATTTCCACTGACCTAACAGTAGAATGGGTAGCTCCAGTATCGACAAGGAATGTTACGTTTGCTCCATTCACTTCTCCATCCACAAAGGGACCAGACTGATCTACCTCTAGAGTTGCGCCAAGCACGCACTCTTTCCCCTCTCTTGCGCACCGTCAGAAACTTTCATCCGGGTCATCCTCACTCTGATGCAACCAATACTGGGAAATGTTAGCTGCTCTCGGCAACTGTGTTACCTGCTCTCCTCCGTAGAATCCTGTTTCTGTACTGTATCTTTGCTGGTTAACAGTGTTGGGAAGTGGTGGTTGTGGCACCTGACTTTGTTGAACAACTACCTCATTCTGCACCTGTGGAGTTAATGATTGATGTTCCGGATTAGGTTTAGGTGGGAACTTACACTCATTTCTCCAATGCCCTAATTTTCCGCAATTATGACATGGCCATTTCTTCTTTGCCTCTTCTAGACTCACTTGTCCTTTTCCTTTACCTATATTTGGTCGCATCTTATTTTGTCCTGATTCGTTTCCATTATTATTATCCAATTGAGCTTCTTGTTTTTCTGCCACTTTCACTTGTGCCCACATTGCTTTTTCTTTCAACTTACGCTGTTTACTCTCTATTTCATCACTACAATACTTAGCATACCTCAGCACCTCATCTACACTTGCATTCTGCCAGTTTATCATATGTTGCTTAATCATATCACTTATTTCTTGTTTCAAGCCAAATACAAATCGGTATACAAAATGACTCATATCCTTCTCACTTAATTCCTCATAACCACTATACTGTTTGAAAACCAACAACAATCGCTCATAATATGCATGTACACTCTCCTTGCTTTCCTGTGTAGTTCTATCAATCTTAACCCAATCTGTCTCTTTTGGAGGAATCTTATTTTTCAAAAGGTAATCACCTTGTCGTATTTCTTCATCACATCTGGTCCTGGAGCTCCTGTCTTAGGATCTCTTGGATATTCTGTAGTTGGCCAGTCAACTGTAATCTTACATTCTGACCATAGATCCGTTGGTACCACTATGTCAAACAATCCATCCAAATCTATCCACAACACTTTCGAGACCTTTACAAACCTTTCTACCTGTCGGTACCACTCAACTGGCTTTTCTCTTAATTTTGGAAAGTCATTTGTAAATGACAGGATGTCCTGCCTAGTCCAGGGAACATGCACATAACTACCACCTGGAGTTTCTCTCATAGGGTACTCTTTAACAACATGTTCCTTTTCTGTTATCATAAAAGCCAATGAACCTTTGTCTACACTTTTCTCATTCTTCTTTGTCCATCTAACCTTCCATCTGTCCACATCACCCCATTTTCTCAACAAAACAATCAACTCTTTTATCTGTGTCAGCCTTCCTGCTGTATTCAAATTTTCAATATCTTTTTCACAAAAATCTACTCTGTATGGTTTCTGCAACGTTTTTACTTTTGCAAAATCTATTCCAATCTCACCGGCCACTTCTTCTAGTTTGTCATGTAAATTCTTTGCCCTCCATGTTATACTTTTGCACAGAAACATTATTTCATCATCCTGATAATTCTTTATCTTTTCTGTACCAATCGTTCCTAGAATTAATTCTTCCATGTCAATCTTCAATCTGATCACATCTAATGGTTTTTCTTCCGTTTCTTTTATTTTAAAAGCTTTTATCCACTCATTTAACTCATCAGGAGTCGGACCTATAGGAGTACTATTTATTTCTGTCCAATTTCCACTCTTTTCAGGTGTCACTGTTGCAGATTCAGTTACCATAGGCATTTTCCTACCGCTACACTCATTTACTGTCAAATTTTCAGGTGGACTTGGTCTGTAAGCACTAGTCAAATTGCTCGTACCTGGACTTGTTTCTATTCTTTCCTTTTCTCTTTGGAATTGCGAACTCAAGGGAATCACCAAAGATCGTTCATCAATTTTCTGATTCTCGAAAACTGGTATTACTGGACCTATTGTTACGGGTACAGTAACTGCTTCCATATTCTTTGTTAATTCTCTAATTTTCTCAGTTAGTTCTTTTGTTGTCCTTGCCAATTCTCTTGCACTATCATTTTCTATTCCCTCAATTTGGGAAGTTCTTATTTGTTCTTGTGACCTATTTATTTCTTGTCTTTTTTCTGGACCTTCATTTCGCATAGCTTCTATTGGTGGCGCATTTGGTGTCACCACTGTAGAATTCTGCTGATACGGAGGTGGATTTTTATTTAATATATCTTCCAGCAACTCGTCATCCGTTTCGCTCTCATGCATATACTTTTCTCTCTCTAAATGTTTCTTTTTCTCAGTCCGTTTTTCTTAGTCCCTTCCTCAACTGTAAAAGCTGGAAACAAACCTCCTGTCATGTTAGCACATCTCCATCGTTTTATTCTGTCCTCATGATTCATTCCCCACATTCTTCCGGGCACGAACTCATAACCTTTCATACCTCTGAATCTTTCTTTCTCGTACATCTCATCTTCCCATTCTGTTAAAGCCTCAAACTGTGTCGGTCTAGGTCTAGGTTCCAATTTAAGCATCTTTTCTTTTAAATTCCGTAAAATCGCTACATTAAAAGAACCATTTTCAGGAAAAGCCAATGCTCCATCATTCTTTGTATATTTTACCCAATTATCCAACCATATGCACGTATGATATCCATATTTCAGCATCATATGTGAAGCTGCTGATTTCGGCGGAGGAATTACTTGTCCCTCTCTAGTCACAACCTTTTTGTCTTTCTTAAAGAAATTCTTCAATTTCGTCGTCCATGACGTTCTCTCCCTTTCATACTCGTAATACGGCATGTTTTCTATTTGTTTTCTCTTTACTCTAACGCTGTTTCTGTGTACGGAACTTCGTCCAATTACAGCGCGATTCACACTAACGTACCAATCAGAACAATTTCCACCGTCCGCGAACCAACCAATCCTAGCGGGGCACTTTTCTACGTCACTCCTGCTCTGTATTCACGTGACTAGTGCACTGACCAATCCTAGCGCGGCACTTTTTCACGTCACTTCTACTCTTTACCCTCCTTTACAAAATTTATCGGCAATTTTTCTTTTTACAGTTTTCTTTGTTAGTTACAACAAATAAACAATTCCATAGTCTGATTCGCTAAACAAAGTGACAGCTTTGTCCTTTTACACAAGAATCCTGTTTTTCCAGTAGGCAGCGCTTACCTCTACCCTACCACAGAATTATTTATTTTCGCCGATAAAGTAGCACTTCCCTCTACCTTACCCTTCTTTCAAACAAACAATTTACTCGTTTCTCTGGGGATAAAACACATGTGGAGACTAGGCTCCTGAGAATTAAGGCCAAAGTTTCACAAGTAAACGTGATTTGCTATTTCATTTACACACTTTTCACACCGAAATCCCTAACATAACACAACCTGCGTTATTAAAATGAATTCAGACCATGTACCAAATTCCATGTGACTTCTCTTGCCACACGTGTTCCACTTCCTACATCCCAGAAGCGTGAAAACTTACATATAACATAACGCGACTCAACATATAGTGTTAGTCATCAAATAATCAATAATCAATAAACAATAATCACTAAACTAATCTATAGAAAACCATAACTCTGCTACCAAGAAATCTGATGCAGCGCGTACAATAAAAACTATCCTCCTCCCAGGTTACTTATAGGTCATCCAGGGGCAAACTATATTTCTCATATCCACATGACGATGGGGCCCATAAACATCGCCTAAACACACACACACACACTCCTGGATTTCCTTTTACACCTTTATGAAATTTTGTACTCCTAGGAGAAGCATGAGAACTAAATGGAGAACACCATTTTATGTACCGCTGGAAGAGCAAGGATATCTATTTACCTTAATTTGTCACTTCCTCTTAGTTATTTCTTAAGATATTCCTGCTCATTGTTTTGTCGATGAATCATTCATTTAAGAAATTAGTTCATAGTGATTAAGACCAGCTGAATCACAATCAACCAATTATTCATGTCACAATCATTTAGGAAAATAACCACTGAGTCATTTTGGTTTTTAAAGAATCTTAAATTTTATATAATTTTAAAAGCATGAAAAGATTTAATACTTTATTCAATTATTCATTTTAAATTCACAATTTTATTAAGCATAATCAATTTATTGCAGAAAGGGAATTTTGTCATGAAGCCAAAAACCTTAGTTACCTGCCTAGCTTCCTAATTTAGCCTAATGATTTTCTAACCTAACTTTGGGATTAGAAATAGCCTGATTCTCATACTCAACTGTAAAGTTAAGACAGCAACAGCAACTTCAGCTCGTCAGCATCAGCTACCTGCAACCCGTCTCCTCTACTGCAACCACTACTCTCGAACTGCTTGGAACTCTCTGGAACTTCCCTGGAACTGACCCCCTCCCACTAAGAGTAGGCCCTCTTATACCCCAATTCTAACTTTGCTAACTAACTGTTGCAACATTAATATCACGCTTTTCTCTCATTGGTCCATGCATGTCAGCTTATTCATTCTTTAATCAAGTTCTCTTGGATTCAAAGGTCCTTGGATCATTTCCTTTCCCATACGCTTAAACATTTCCATCCGATTCGATCAGTCCATTTGTATCTTCTTTTGACACATTCAAGAACTCCGCAGTCATTGTCCTTTCTTTTGGGCTCCTTTCCCACGGACTCTCTCCTGATCATCACGGCACACTATCAGTTCAATTAGGTCACACCAGCCTTGACCATTTCTTGCATCCTAGCCTCTCAGAGACATCACAAGGCTCCAGATTTCTTCAATCTCATCCCGTACCACGTGTCCCCTTGCGCCTGCGCACATCTTCCCACTGGCGGCCATTTTATCTCGCCACTCGGTTCTACTTTAGAAGCACTAATTTGAGGCAAATAAAACATAATTAAAATAGAGAAAAATATCCCTTTCGTTTCCCTCCCGTCTACGTACCCCAATTAGTTGTTACCTAGCAAAAAGCGACATTTAAGCTGCTCCTTACTTACCATCACTATTGTTTTTGCAACGACACGTTTTATTTCTATGAAGCACAAACATGCATTTATTTTATTTAGTACGCTTTTTATTCTTACGTTATGATTAGACACACGGACATTCATTAGTAGATTATTTAGCACGTACATTAGCATATTACCATTCCCACATATACAATGTTGATTAATACAATTAAACGAACATTTTTAATTAATTAATTATATAATTTGTTAGGGGTTAAATTTTTATTTTTACTGCTCCATCAGTATCCACGCCAAATCCTTTTCTTCCAACATCTTGAGGATTCTAAAGGTACCAAGGGTTTGTGGAGTCCCCTGGAGCAGACCGAGAAATTAGCCAAAACAGCTAATTTCTGTTTTTTTTAGGAAAAATGGGAAAAAAGTGCTGCAGAAGAAAGTGTCTGGATTTTTCCCTGCAAAAGGTATCAACAAAGGGTTTGTGGTGCTAAAATCACCATCTTCTCAGCTTTCAGGAACAGGAAGACTTTTGTCAGAAAACCAAACTTTTCTACACAGTTTAGGCATTTTACTGGGACATAGCCTATTTTTCCTAGTTTTTTGTGTTTTCAGCCTCCTTCCAGTTAGTGGTAGAAAGAGGTGTGAAAGCAATAATGGATCCCATAGAACTATACATTTCTGAAAAGTAGACATAATTCTGAATTCAGCAAGGGGTCATTTGTGTAGATCCTTGAAGGTTTTTCTATAGAAACTAACTATTGAATTAACAAATATTGAAATTGAGTTGGAAAAACAGGCATTTGTGCCAATGTTTTCACCTGCAACTATAGCAAACCTACACATTTTTGAAAACTAAACATCCAGGGGAATCCAGGATGGGGTGACTTGTGTGGCTTTCACTAGGTTCTGTTACCCAGAATCCCTTGCAAACCTCAATCTTTGCAAAATGTTCCTATATTTCTGTGATGGAAAGTTCTAGAATCTGCGGGGAGCCACTAACTTCCAGTCACCCAGCATTCCCCAATGTCTCCTGATAAAAATGGCACCTCACCTGTGTGGGTAGGCCTAGTACCCACAACAGGAAACGGCCCAAAACGCAACGTGGACACATCACATTTTTCCAGTGAAAACTGACCCATTTTTCGCAAAGTGCCTAGTTGTGGATTTTTGACCCTAGCTCAGCCGGCACCTAGGGAAACCTATCAAACTTATGCATTTTTGAAAACTAGACACACAGGGAAATCCAGGATGGGGTGACTCTAGGTTCTGTTACCCAAAATCCTTTGCAAACCTAAAACTTTGTAAAAACCAAACCACATTTTCCTCATATTTCTGTGTTGGAAAGTTCTGGAATCTGTGGGGAGCCCCAAACTTCCAGCCACCCAGTATTCCCCAGAGTCTCCTGATAAAAATGGTACCTTACTTGTGTGGATAGGCCTAGTACCCGCAACAGGAAATGACCCAAAACGCAACCTGGACACATCACATTTTTCCAGTGAAAACTGACCCCTTTTTCGCAATGTCCTTAGCTGTGTATTTTGGACCCTAGCTCTTCTAGCACCTAAGGAAACCTAGCAAAACGATATATTTTTAAAAGCTAGACATATGGAGGAATCTAGGATGAGGTGACTTTTGTGGCTGTCACCAGGTTCTGGTACCCAGACTCCCTTGCAAACCTCAAACTTTGTAAAAAATAAAATACATTTTCCTCACATTTCTGTGATGGAAAGTTCTGGAATCTGTGTGGATCCACAAACTTCTACCCACCTAGCTTTTCCTAAAGTCTCCCAATAAAAATGACTCCTCACTTGTGCTTGTAGGCCTAGTGCCTGCAACAGGAAAAGTCCCAAAATGCATCTTGGACCCATCACATTTTTCCAGTGAAAACTGACCCTTTTTTGCAATATGTCTAGCTGTGGATTTCGACCATAGCTCAGCCAGCACCTAGAGAAACCTAGCAAACCTATGCATTTTTTAAAACTAGACACCCAGGGGCATCCAGGATGGGGTGACATGTGTGACTCTCACTAGGTTCTGTTACCCAGAATCCTTTGCAAACCTAAAACTTTGTAAAAAAAACACATTTTCCTCATATTTCTGTGATGGAAAGTTCTGGAATCTGTGGGGAGCCACAAACATCCAGCCACCCAGTATTCCCCAGAATCTCTTGATAAAAATGGTACCTCACTTGTGTGGGTAGGCCTAGTACCTGCAACAGGAAACGACCCAAAACGCAACATGGACACATCACATTTTTCTAGTGAAAACTGACCCTTTTTTCGCAATGTCTTTAGATGTGGATTTTGGACCCTAGCTCTTCTGGCACCTAAGGAAACCTAGAAAACTATATATTTTTAAAAACTAGACATTTAGGGGAATCTAGGATGAGGTGACTTTTGTGGCTGTCACCAGGTTCTGGTACCCAGACACCCATGCAAACCTCAAACTTGGTAAAAAAAAACACATTTTCCTCACATTTCTGTGATGGAAAGTTCTGGAATCTGTGTGGATCCACAAGCTTCCACCCACCCAGCATTTCCCAAAGTCTCCCAATAAAAAGAGGTTTACAGGGGACTCTGGCTGGGAAAACATTGGGGGATCCATGCAAGTCACACCTCCCTGGACTCCCCCGGGTGCCTAGTTTTCAGAAATGTGTGGGCTTGGTAGGTTTCCCTAGATGGCCGCCGAGCCCGGGACTAAAAACGCAGGTGCCCCCTTGCAAAACCAGGTCGTTTTGTGATAGATAATTTTGTTGTCTCCACAAAACGTTTTGGACCCTTCCCTGCCATGGGTCCTTGGCCCACCCACACAAGTGAGGTACCTTTGTGAATACTGAAAAGTAGTAAAGTTAGACTTTTGGTCTAAATTTACCCTTGTGAATACCAAAAAGTAGTAAAATTACACAAAGTGTAAGTTTACCTTTGAGAATGGGGCCCGTAGTTCGTATTTCTATTGTGTGAACAAAAATGCAGAGGAGCACTGTACATGGGCAAAATTCAGCATAAAGCCAATGAAGGACAGGAGAATTCACTGATTTTGAACTGTTTATGCAGTCTGATACAGTGTTCCTTAAAGAGTTGCTTCGTTAGCTCTTCCCTAAATTGGAGCAGCATTAGGGAGGTCCCGATGGATATAACAATGTTGTTCAGTGGAATGGTATGAGTAGAAACAAGGAAGGATGTTGTTGTTTAACCTCATTGGAGACTCCAGGGTACATATGAGGATGGGATGGTTGACTGTGCCAAAGGCAGCTGAGAGTGCCAACAATATCAGGATGCAGGGTTCATCTTTTTCTGTGATCAGGAGGGCATCTTCTATGGAGTATAAGGTAGAGATCTCAATGCTGCAGTGTAAAATGATGCTTGACTGGTAGTTGTGCGGGAGATGGTTAGGATAATTTGATCTTGGAGTTGAACATAGACTGCTTTTTCAATGATCTTGCTATAGATTTATTTAGGAGTGTGAAGATCTTGCCTATTTAAAGAGCTTCCGAGAAGATGCCTTGACTGATGGAGACTTTGTCAATTGTGTATAGATGAGAGAGTGCCCCCAGAGAGAACTTTGATGAAGGATGAGAGTAAGGCACCATGAAGTCAAATGTACTGTTTCTCTAACCTAATCGATCCATAACTCCCAGGAAGGGCATAAAATAATTGTGCACATTATAGTTTTTTCCAGTTGAAATTGATTTAATATTGCAATGAGACAGAAACAGGGGTAAACACATTGCAGTAATGCTATATTACATACCATGAAAAAGACTTGGATGTTTTCTTGTTTTTTTGTTGTAAACAGATTTTTATTGGCATTTATGATAAAATAGACAATTCACAGTAAACTCTCAATTGTTCCAAAATCCATAAACCCCTTCCCTTATCTCTTAAGGTCCAGTCCTACATGTATCTATACGATAAAATCATAGTCTATACACCTCTCACAGTTTGTTACTACATACACTCTATCCTTCGTTTAGCATTTGCAACAACATATTCACTATTCTAGATTTCTATTTTCAGAGTTTTCATAAAGGAACTACTAATTATTTTCCGCCCCAGATACATCTTCCTTGTCAGGATCCTTTAGACATTCCAGTAATAGATCCCATGCTTGAGCCCTATCAGTTGGTCTTCCTTTCCTCACTTCTCTATTTGCCTTCCAATGCATAGGTATCTCTCATCTAGCCAGACCCAGAGCCAAATCAATAAACCCTGTAGTGTTTTTGCGCTTGGCAGATCTTGGAAATCCCTCCAGAGGATAAGTCTAAGGAGCACAATCTATCTTTCTGTGTGCCACCTCATTTATACAGGACACAACAGCCCTCCAGAAACCCACCAATAGTGGGCATGACCACACCATATGTAGCATTTCTGCTCCTAATTCACTGCATCAAGGGCATGCTACATTTGCCACATGGAAAATCCAAGATATTTTTCCAGGAGTCAGATACGCCTTATCTAAATAATAAAAATTAATCAATTTAAACCTAGCATTCCCAGATACAGTATTTGAACACACAAGTATTTTTGCCCAGTCAGCCTTGGATATGGGATGAGCAAAATCTTCCTCCATTTCTCTTTGAGACCTACTAGAGGCCTTACAATATCATTTCGTAGTGCCTGATAAATACGCGTCACTGCTTTAACGTGGCCCGACAGTGTGCAAAGCACCTGACAAGCACTATGTTGCTTTGGCTTTTCTACACCCATGTTTCAATGAAGAAACACTCCGGCTATTACTGTCCGATGTAACAGAAATTGCCCACCTTGGGATCTTAAAAGAGGTTGCAAGCTACTCAAATGATAGTAGCCCCCATCTCAATAAAGATCTCCCATTCTAAACACCCCATGATTTGTCCATTCTACTAGGCCTCTTAGTCTCCCAGAAGGATTAATCTGTTCCAAACTTTTCAACGGGATGTCAGGGGCATAGGGCACTCGGATATGAGTTCGCAGGTAAGCACAATGCCATCAGTGTCGGACTACTCGCAAAGCAGTGGGGGCCTCCCTGGACTCAAAAGGATTCGGTACAGGATATTTAAATAAGGTAGTAACTCCATACCAGTCTCCTCTGGGAATCTGCAAGCATGGATCCACTGGGCAACCCACAGCAATTGAGCCGCCAAATAATAAGTGTCAGGACCGGCTAACCCTCCCATAATAATTGGGTGTTGTAATTTAGCAAATGCCTCTCTGCACCTACCTGTTCCCCATATTAAACTAATCAATAATGAATCAATAATAAATCAAGTTCTCGGAAGACCCTACAGGGTATCACCACAGGTAGTGCTGTGAAAAAGTAAAGCAATCAGGGGAGTGCCACCATTTTAGTTACTGCAATATGGCCTGCCACCGATAAAGGCAGAGTCTCCCAAAACTCAACACACGTACGTAGAATTCTAATAGCCACACTAATGTTACCCTCCAACAAGTCAGAGGGTTCATGGTATAACCTCACTCTCAGATACCTTAAGCATGTTCCCTCCCATGTAAGCCCTCTAAGATCCTCTAGTTGAGGTGCATCTTTTTGCAACGAAAACAGGTAAGATTTATTCCAATTAATGCATAAACCAGATGCTTGACCAAAACGTTCAAGGAGGTTTATCACATATGGTAAATCAGCATTTGCATCCCTCAGAAACAACAACATATCAACAGCATAAATCGCTGAGTAATGCACAACACCCCGTACATCAACTCCCCTGGAGACTCCTCCAACCCTTGCACTGCTCGCAAGCAGCTCAACTGCAAGTGTAAATATTAATGAGGAAAGGGGGCAGTCTTGCCGCACCCCCCTTCCTACCACCTATGTGTCAGAACTATACCTTCCAGTCCTGACGTGGCAGTAGGTGCAGAATACAGGAGTTTAACCCTTTGGACAAATCCAAATCTCATTCCCATTTTACTTAGTACCTTATAGAGAAATTCCCATTTTAGGCTATCAAAGGCCTTTTGTATATCTAATGCCACAATCACCGCTTTCTCTTTCCCTTCAATTTCTGCTTCCATAAGCACCAGTACTCTCCTGATGTTATGCACTGTATTCCATCCAGGGATAAACCCAGACTGATCTGTATGTATTAATTTGGGCATTAGTGGTAATAGGCGCTTTGCAAGGTTCTTACTCAGGATTTTGTAATCCAAATTAAGCATGGACAGAGGTCAATATACCCATGCATCCTCAGGAGGCGTTCCCGGCTTTAACAACAGAATTGCTAATGCCTCAGCTGTTGTGGGGGTAAGCATCCCACCTCATGGACTGCAGAGTAGAGGGGGACACCTTTTGGTGCCAATTTCTCAACATATGTTGAAGAAAATTCCACTTGTCATGTGTTTTATATCAGCCTTCACCTTATGAATGGTAATGTCGCCTCCTATTCTCATGCTTCCTCACAGGAAACCCTCAGCAATTCCACCAGGGCAAGAAACTCAGAAATAATCTGCATCTGCTGTGCAAGAGAAGGTGCATATAACACATTATAAGAGTCTCTGAACCTGTTATTAATGCTTTCCTGTGTATAGAGGTGCACACCATCTTCAGTGTCCACCTCAAGGATCTGTGTGTTTCTAGTTTTGGGATTTGTAAGCTAGGCCAGCATAGTACCTGACTTATCACGTTCTGCGTGTGTATGGGCCATATACTCTTGATAATCAAAACAGCGCAATTTTTCCATAACTACTGCTACTTGTTCTCTGACATCTAAGACCTGCTGTTTCAGAACTGTGTTTCCAGGTCTCACAAGCTCCAGCTCATGCAGTACTTTCTCATGTTTGTCAATATCTCTCACTAATGTTCGTTTCACCCCAACCGTTTTCACTATACAGTGCCCCGAATGACAACCTTGAGAGCATCCCATTCCATCAGAGGTGACGTTGTCGAAGTCTCATTCTTTTGGAAATACTTACGTATTGCCTCACCAATAGTATCCTGAAATGCAGGATCTTCAAAGCGTTCCGCCCTTAGGCACCAATCATGTATCTTGGGCCGCACTCTACTCCACTTCAATAAAAGCAGAACCGAATTATGATCAGAGATTGTTCTGCATAAATACTCCACATTTCGTATCTCTCTATGCACACCCTGGGGACACAGAAATCGATCTAGATGCACATGTAATTCATGCATCCCCGAAAAATATGAATAAACCCTAGTGTCCAGGTGCGAAAATCTCCAAGAATCTATCAGTCCCCACCTCTGCTGCCAATCTCTAAACTGTCTAGCAATTTGAAAAGTCTATTGGGGGAGGGGGGTGCGACCTATCACAATCCAGATCCACAATACAATTAAAGTCACCTCCTACAAGTATATTATGCATCAAATATGATCCCAATTTCCTTGACAAATCCATAAGAAATGTACTCAGGTCTGTATTTGGACCACAGATCCCCTCTATAATCAAATCCCATTCAGCCAGGTGACCCAACACCACCCCATACATACCACCTGGGTCAATTAATTAATTTGCTTTTTGGAAAGGTACCCCTAGGCAGATCCATATCAAAACTCCTCTTGCAAAGGCAGAGTACGCAGTAGCGTACAATTGACCCCGCCATCCATTACATAATGCCAGGGGTGGCCTGTATGATACAGGGGGGTGGGGCAAAACAAAATGAACTTACCTGATTGTCGCATCTCTCCTCCGTCTCTCCCACGTCGTCTCTCCTCTGCTCCTCAACCAGGAAGCAGCCAGGCTCCCTAAGCCAATCATAATGCTGCTATGCAGCGTTGTGATTGGTCTTAGCGCCATGGTTCGGCGTTCAGACTGGGAATGGGAGCCTGGGCATGTTCTCCACCCAGGCTGTAATGCAACCCGGGTGGAGAACATGCAAAGTGCGCATGACGGTTTGGCCTGGCCAAGAAGGCTGCCAAACCATCATGCCCACTTTAGAGTCCTCTTCCTCCCAGACATCACGGGAGCCAAACACTGTCCCCTCCTAACCTGGCAATACTAAAAATAAAATGATAATAATTTATTTTATTATCATTTAATATTTTCTTTTACACTGCTCTGCGAGCAATGGGGCAACGCTCCACCGCCTTACCGGAGGAGCCGCCACTGCATAAAGCCTCCCTTTTTGCAGTAGTTAGGTGAGTCTCCTGCAAAAGAGCGATATGCATTCCCTGCCTTTTTAAATATGCATGAACTTTATAATGTGTAGTCATGCTATTCAGTCGATGCAAATTCCAACTATTGGATGTTTTCTTGTTAGTACAATACAGTGCTATTTTTTATTAATGTGTTGTTATCAAAAGGACATTCTTAAAGGATCTTTTGTCCATGCCGCAGCTCATCTGGTGTGAGGTCTATAATTAAGAGTGGGCTAACTTTTAGCTTCTTAGATGTGGTTATGGAAATCTACCATGTAGACTGAAAAGAGGGAAGGCCTAAGGATGCACAGCCGACCAAAGCCATTTTGAATATTTTTTGCTTTGAAAATCTGTCAATATGAGCCCATTAGCACATGCACCAAGACCTTGGATTGCTCAAAGATCACAATTATCATTAGACTATTTAGTAAACTACATTAGACAAGCTTTCACAAAAACATTGCCAAATTCAACTTCATTTATATAGTCCATGAATGCAGCTTGAACAACCAATAGCTTCTGCTTTACATATTTCTGTACAACAATAAATTGGAAAATTAAAAATTCTTACACACTTTTTTTTCTGAAAGCAGTCCATTCTACTGTATGATGTGATGTTCTGACCTTTTGATCAAAAGAAAGAAAAGATGTTTAGTGAAGATTTTGCTTTCATAGTTTGACAGAGCTAAAATACAATAATTCTAATGAAAATTTAAATGAAGTCTTTGTGGGTTCAGAGAAGTAAACTACCATTCAAAGATGTTGAAACTCTTCTTAATAATATGCATTCTTTGACAGGATGATTCAGTATGTTAGCCCACAATTATGGTCCCTGATTAACTATACCTACCTGATCGAGGTATTCTAAGCACAAGCTAACAGACAAGTATGCACCTTTAAATTATCCACATAAAATGGTCTAGGTAACGACTTTAACAAGATGCTCAGAGTATGATGGGCATTCTAGAAGCCCTATGGAGCAGGAAAGGAGTCAACCTCCTACTAAGCATGATTTTTGCAAACAGGAATGAAGTTCATTTCTTTGAACTGCTTTTTATCCACTGTGTCTTGAGATCTCTAATTTTGTCAATGAGTGTGGAAGGAGAACTCTTGTCTCCCATATGCAATGTTGTTGATTATGTGATGTGACTTAAGAAGAAAATGCCATCTCATATGCAATAAAATGCCCAAGCCATCCAGGCATTTATCAAGTAGTGTCAAGATCAAAAGACCACTCTGATTGAGTAATAGGATAAATGGGAGTGTGTCATCATGGAACCAGTGAAGAAGTTGCCTGCTTTAGCAAACAAGTGTCCCAGCTCCTACACAATTTAAAAGAAAATCAGTGATGTAACATTTTTTTATTGCCCTCAGGTCTGCTCACAATCTATTTGTTGTTTCATGTGAATAGATGCAAGCCCTACAAGTGGCAGATGGAAATCACAGCTCTAATTTTTACCTCAAATAAGCATAAAGTAGAGCACAAGCATCTACCCAGCATATTGTTAGGATCTACAAAAGATGGTGGAAATAATGCAACTCTCTCTACAGAGTCATCCACACAGCAGAAAAAATGTAAGATCCAGTATGGGCAATTCTATGAACTTTACTTGTTAAGCTGCTGGACCTGCCCTGTAGTGCAGTCACAACATCCACATGGGCACAAGTCCACCACTGAAAGTCAAGGTATATAGGATCTTTATGGATAAATACAGATAAAATCTGCAATAAAAATGGATAAAACAGACGGAAAAGTCAACAAAATAAATACCATAAAACCAGGAGCCCTACACATAACAAGCATTTTCAAAGCTCCCACCCGCTGGGAACAGACTTTGTGTTTGCTTCCATTTGGTGAGAGATTTAAAATGCTCCCACCAAGCAGGAGCATCACAGGTTTCCCTGCCTGCGCCGGTGTAAGCAGGGAAACTGATATGTCCCGGGGTGGGCTCCCCAGGACATAGCTCATGAGTCGGCCCTGGGGGTTGGGGTCCCTGGGACTATTAACAGCTCAAGGATGGGGGCCGTGTGGACCCTTTCCTTTTAAACACTTTTACGGCCCTGGGTGATGGGGTGCCTGAAGCCTTTAGAGGCTCTTGGAGGTGGCCACGAGGTTCCTCTCCAATATGATTTTCGGCTCTGTGGGTGGGCTCAACAGGGCCTGTCATGACTCGGGAAGGGTGGCTGCATTGCCCCATCCTCATTTTTAGACATTTCGGCTCGGGGTGGGCTCCACCATGCCTGATGGCTTGTGGAGGGGAGCCAAGCAGCCCTCCTCCCCATATACATTCATTTTGGACCCAAGGGTTTGCTCCCTGGGGCCTGTAAAGACTAGGGGTGGGTTGGGCACGCACCCCCTCCCATTATTAAAACAAATCATCCCGCTGCTTTTTTTTTTTACGGTCCCGCGGGCGTCCCGCTTCATCGTGGCAACTTTGCCCATTGAGGGTCAGAGTATCCCCCTTATATATATATTTTTAACTTGTTCAGGACAGGGGACTAAGGCCCTGATTATGATCTTGACGAATCGGATATTCAGTCACAAATGTGATGGATATCCCGTCCACCGTATTACAAGTTCCATAGGATATAACGGAATAATACACATAATAGATGGCAGTAGTGGTTCCCAAGGCTGTACTGGTCAGTATTCCCAATTCTCTTGGCTTTGTGCCTACTTCCAAAATTTTGACTGCTAACAAAACTCAAGCAACTTTTAGAAACTAACTAAAAGGGAGAGCAACACATTATTACATAATTTATGCAAACGTCCATGGTATTCAAGCTGTAATCACTTATGATCAGATGGTCATAATCAATGTCTATCTCTGTTGCAAAGAATTAATTTTCCAAGCCCTGGATTTTTCAAACATTCTCTAATTTCAAGCCACTTTTCCAATTTTTTGGGACAGACCCAGCCAACCCGTTTCATCCTAATGAAGGGACTTCACCAGGGCCTAAAAAATACATATATACAGTAATCAACATTTCAACACTTAAAATAATTTTTACTTTTAAAAAAATCTTTGTAGTTTTATATAAAAACATAAATATGTACCTCATGTCCATACATTGATTTAAACCAATTTCACCCAAAACCTCACTTCTATCGCAAATCTATATTGTGACCTTAAGTCAATGACCATCTTAGCCCCCAACATTTATACCCATAGTGATTGCAGCTCAAAACAGTGTACCAATGATCTATTCCTCATATCCATATTCCTCCATGGTGAATATAGTAATGCATATCATAAATACAGGAGAACAAAATTCATTACTTACAAATATTGTCTCATATATAACTCCATCACCCTATTTCTCCTCAAATCCCCAAAAATTATATTCACTGATAAAGAAGAGAAACACAATTGTTCCTTCATGTATCCTTATGAACACTTATCATGCATAGTACAATTATCTTTGAAGCGCTATCATCCTTGAAACCATGATATTCCTTAATTGTTTGCTATTTGTTATATAATTTTTAGAAGACATTCAAATATGCAAAAACGTAACTATCATAAATCCCACTCGGCCACATCCTAGTGATGTATTGTCTGTGTTTACAGATTCCACAACATTAGGCATTTTTAAAAGATATTCCTTGCAATTATCACAAGTCCCATCAAATATAAACATCCCTTGTGAGGTTGAAGCTACGTAAAACAAGTTCACATGTACTGGCAGCATGAAGGCCATATTATCATGCTGGCAGCCATTTGGCAGTTTGTTACTACCGCAACATCCAGTTCATAAAATCACATGGCAAGCTACTACCCGTATTACTATCCGCAATCACAAGGCACTGTATGTATACGCCACTACCTTTTATTAACGTTTCATGAGTTCACACAATTTCCATAACCCGTTCAGTGACCTTACAATGCATGGGTGCCGTGACATCGGTTTACGTTCAGGGGCAAGTCAAACACAGTTCTAAAATGCAGTTTTGAAATATCTTGCACACTCCCATTTCAAAGTTACACATGAAGTAACTGCCATTTGTTCTCCCGCAAGGTTCACATGTAGTCACTGCCCGTCTCCTCACACATGGCACATTAACTATCTCTAGCTTGTTAACACAGTGATCCTACAATCTATCCGGCACCATAACTATCTGCTTGTGGGCGGATGCAGTCCACACAAAATTGGAAAAGTGGCTTGAAAATAAAGAATATTTAAAAAATCCAGTGCTTGAAGAATCAATTCTTTGCAACAGAGATAGACTTTGTTTTTGACCATTTGATCATAAGTGATTACAGCTTGAATACCATGGACATTTGCATAAATTATTTGATAATGTGTTGCCCTCCCTTATAGTTAGTTTTCATAGGATATAATGGAATTGTAATTTGGCAAACAGGATGTCCATCACGTTTGTGACGGAGTAACCCTGCCTGCCAAGATCGTAATCAGGCCCTAAGTCCCCAAGTATTGTAATGGATACCAGTCAATCAGACAGCCCACTCCTGTGGGAGTCTGACTCCCTCTGTGGTGAAATGTCCCAAGGGAAAAAATGCTCCCTGAGCAAATCAGAATGCTTTATTTTTTAAAATTGGGTTCGAGACTCTCACGCGAGAGTCTCTCGAACCCAACCATCCAGATATTTATATTTTTTTAACCTTAATAACTCAAAAACTACTGAATGGATTTACACCACATCACAGAAAGCAGAACCTGTGTACCAAGATCTAGCTTTCTGGCAAATTTAGTGTAATTCTGTTCAGCAGTTTTTGTTGTAGTTTTTTGGGATTTTGCATTTTGGGATCCCTTTTTTTCTTGGCCTCCACTTGGTGTATCACCACAAACTTTCCATGCACAAACTAGTCAAAAAGTAGTACCTTTTGGAAAGTTTAATAAAGATTCCTCAAACGGTGCCAGAGTTATTAGCAACACCAAAAACGCTGTTCTTATGGGACAGCTGACCTAACTATAACTGGCCAGTGGCGATCATCACTGGGTAAGATATACATATATATAGAGATAAACGTAAGTAATATATACATTTGTACAAAGAAATGCAATTATCTTAATATATACATATAATTAATATTATATATTTTTACATACACACATACATGCACTATGGGCGTCTTTTGGCATACTATTGATGCACATTTGTGTTTTGAGTATGGCCGTCATGTAGAGAAGAGCCAACTCTTGAGTAATCTTCTGAAGGTAAGATGAATGTCCATAGATCTTATGTTTGGTGAAATGAATTCCATTGTTTGGCTGCTTGAACAGAGAAAGATGTTCCACCCATGCTTTTTTCTTGTATGCTGTGATTTGGAGATGGGTGCCATTCTGGAGCAGAGGTTCCTTTGTTGTATTTATTTAGTTATCTTCTTCTCGATTAAAAGTGATCTGTCTCCATGTATAGCTTTGTGGGTGATAGAAAGCAGCTTGAAGGTGAATTTTCTAGTAACCTGTAACCAACGTTTGGCCCTCAAGGCAGGGGAGATGTGGGTTTGTGGTTCAACATATAGGAGAAGTCTGGCAGCATAGTTCTGTATTTGTTGCAGTCTTTTCATAGTTTATAGATGTGATCTGTGGAAGAGGCCAGTGGTGTAATCAATGTAAGACAGTTCAAGAGAGATAGTGGATTGGACCTGGTGTGGAAATCCTAGGTGGGGAAAGATGTGTTGCAGGGTTTTTATAGTCATAAGGTTTGATCTTACTAACCTACCCACCTGGGCATTTATTGCTAACTTGGAGTCCATGGAAATTCCGAGGTTTCTTACCCCCTTGGATACTTCAGAAGGTGGTCCCAGATTGGAAGGCGAAGCGCGTAGTAGGTCATAATTTTTCCAATCCCCACATGTGAGTATTTTAGTTTTGCACGCTTTCATTTTGAGATGACTCCATGTCATCCACTGATCAACAGCTCAGAGGCAATTGAGGCTTTCTGACTTTCCAGGGTCTTTGGGGCTTTCCATATATATTTGTGTGCCATTTGCTTAGTTAGAGAAGATGAGCTGAAATTCATTGATCATTGCTGAAAATGACTTTCTATAGATGTTGAAAAGCATGGGTGAAATTATAGAACCTTGAGGGACTCCTGCTTTTATGATGTAGGCTTTGGATGATTGTGAGAAATTGGGTTGTTGGATGAAGGTAAAATACATATGCAGCTCTTAAACAACGGTAAAGTAAAACACAACACAAGAAAACTTTCACATTATTTAGAAACTAGAGTACTTTTTAATAAATTATTTGACACTTAAGTGATAAAAATCTAATTAGTACAACCGGAGTTATGAATTTTTAAAGTTTAATGTGAAACCTAGTGCCTAGAAGAAGATCAACTTCCAACCATGGACATGTAGTCAGGTGAGAACGAGGCAAAGCTGAAAGTTATTGGTTTCCATTCTGGAGGATAGTTCCGATACACAAAGTGGATTGAGCCTAGTCTCCGTTTTCCTTTGGACTTGGAAGAATTTTTGAAGAAATATGCCTGAGAGGTTAAAGTTCAGCAGAGCAAGGCAGCCGGCGGTGTCTGAGAAGTTGTCAGGGAGCTGCTGGAGAAAGTCGCGGTGAAGATTTTTATGTTTGGACTTAGTCTCTTTTATGGAAGTCAAAAATTTCACTGAAGAGGATTTCCTGATACAAAGAAGAATGCAGCAAGAGCTGCAGTGAAGTCAGGCTGACAGACGATGCACCTTGCGATGCATCGGTGAGCAGGTAGGCCCCCATCTCCTCTCTGTTCTCACAGCAATTTATAGCATAAAAAAGTCCCAAGTTTTCAATCTGGGCACCTTTAGCACCACTTTCAATGGTCCAGGTCTGAAGGGGGAATCATTCGCAGGGTCAGGACCCACTGAGGTTGGGTCAGGTGTGGGTTCAAGATGGTTGAAGCCTTGTCTGTCTCTGAAGCTCTGATCAGGAGGCCAGCAAACTAGCCCTTGGAGTCACTCTGGAAGTCTTGGGTTCAAGCAGGAAAGCAAGTCTCAAGCGGCAGGGCAGTACTCTGAGGGCACAAGGAGGCTTCAGGCAGCAGGGAAGTACTCTTGGTGCAGCAGGGTAGTCCTCTGAAGTATACAACAGCACACAGGCAGCAGGGTAGTCCTGTGAGAGTCTTTTCGCAGGTCCAAAAGTGGACTGAAGAGTGGAAATGAGGGTCCAACAGTTATGCCTGCTGCTACCTTTGAATTGGAAGACAATTCTGGATCTCTGTCTATCTGGGGGCGCAATAGGCTAGTTTGAACTTATTTTTGTGTGAGCTGATGCAGGGTCTTTGAAGTGCAAGAAGGTCTGTCCAGAGCTCCACATCCCTCTATTGTGTGGCTGTCTGTGAGGAATACACAAATGCCAGCTGCCAACTACACCTAGTCATGTCACCCAGGAAACAGACTGCAGGCGCCAAATAGTTAGGACACGAAAATGCCAACTTTCTAAAAGTGGCATTTTCAGAATTGTGACTTAAAATCTGTCTCTACCATTTTGCCACTAAAGAGGAATTGAAATTACAATTCCTAAGACACCAAACATGACATGTTCACCGGCTCACAAACAACAGTTGCCACTTATTAAATGCAATAAGGAAATCCAATGTTATCCTATGAGAGTTGGCGTCACAGTAGTGAAAAACAAATTCGGGTTTTTCACTACCAGGACGTGTAAGTCTTAAAATTGCATGTCCAGCTATTCAAATACAATGCAGAATGCCCTGCAGGCTGTGTAGAGCCTACCTTAGGGGTGACATATATGTAATAAAAAAGGAGTTTCAAGCCTGACAAGTGGTTTCTTTTGCCAAGGCAAATTGGCAGTTTAACACTGCATACGGGCTGCAATGGCAGGCCTGGCACATGCTTTCAGAGGGTACTTAAGTGGGTGGCACAATAAATGCTGCAGGCATACCAGTAGTTTTTAATGTAACAACCCTGAGTATATGTTACACCATTCTACAAGGGAGGTATAAGTAATTTAAATAAGCCAATCAGGTGTAAGTCAATTTTACCATGTTTTAGGGAGGGAGCACAAGCACTTTAGCACTGGTTAGTCCTAAGGCCAGGAAAAACTAATTCACCAAAACAGGAGGGGTGAAGGTAAAAGATTTGGAGGTGACCCTGCAGATAGGGCCAAGTACAACAATGAAAATGGAGGAGTATGGATGACATCTGTTCTATTTTGAAGAGAGGATGTGATCCAATTAAGTGCAGTCCCCTCCAAGCTGGATTTTTGGAGTCTTTGGATTAGAGTGTCATGATTAACTGTGTTGAAGGCAGACGAATGGTCCAACCGAAGTACTACAGTGACCCCATAGTGGTCTACTATGTTTTTAAGGTCATCGCAGATAGCAATTACGGACAGATTTGGTGCCTCTTCCTCCATAGAATCCTGTTTGGAAGTCACAAAGTATCTTCAATGAATTGTGACAGCTAAGTGAAGGCTGCTCTTTCTATCAGTTTGTCCAGAAGTGGTCTGTTTGCAATAGGTCTGTAGTTGTTGAGGGCTTGAGAGTCCATGTTTGTCTTCTTTATGCATGGGCATATGCATGCCTTTTTCAAGTCTTCCTGAAAAAACTTCTGTTGTTAAGGAGTTATTGATGAGTTTTCTGACTGGGGTGGAAACCAGAGGTTGGAAAGAGGAAGTTCTTGAAGATTTGTGGCGGGCAAGGGTCAGAGGAGCCAAGATCCATGAATTCAGTTTCTGATAGTTGTTTGAAGGAATGCAGAGGCTGTGTTAACCTATCCTTGGAAGGGATTGCTGGAAATTGGTTTGGTGCTGGTGCTTTTCGTTTGATTTTAGATAGGAATCCAACATCTCTGCTTTGGTTGTGTAATGAATTGCAAGTCTGTAATCTTTTAGAAATAGGATGGGTTCCTTCACTGCATTTTGGTTTACAAAAGTCTATTAGAATTTTATACATTTCTTTATTTGTACTTTTGGCATTTTGAATTATTTTTGGATAGTAGCTTTTTTGATAGTTTACTTGTACAATCTATTTTATGTATGTTGATAAAGTTTGTCTTGAGTATTGTTTGTTTTGAGCCAAGTGCATTGAAGCTTTACAATTTGTTGTATTATCTTTTTTCAGTTCTGCGTTTATCCAAGGGGCTTGTTTTCTTTTGTCCTGTTTTGTTGTTGTTAATGGTATTTGGATATCAAAAGCTTCCTGGAGCCACTCAAAGATTTTTCAAACTCAGGGGCATATTCTCAAGGAGCCATCGCCGATTTATCGGCACTTTAGCGCCGCAAAAGTGGCGATAGACTCATCGCCCCATTCACAAGCTGGTGCAAACTGCCGACATCGCCAGTTTTCCCGCGATAGCTGCCGCAAAACACATCGCCACGGATGAGAGCGTGCAAAAACACACGAAAACACCACTTCAATATATTCTCAACGACCAGCCAGATCTGCAATGCCGGACAAAAACAGGCGATAAGGGGCGTTAGCAGCAGGGACCTAACACCTGCTCATTACTGGTCTTAAGTAGGACGAAAACCTGCAGTACAGAGGGAGCCCAGGCCAGAGCCACATCTGAAGACCAACAGATGCCATGGAGCTACTAATAATGCAGCTTGGAGACCCAAGAGGTCCACAACACCCACCACCACCACCCCCAGGACCACCCCACCCCCAGGACCACCCCCCCCCAGACCACCACCGAGGCAGCGCAGAACAAGACAGCGGACCTTCCGAAAATGCATCAGCCTCACAGACTTAACGCAAGAGGATGTCATTGCCCACTACAGGCTCAAAAGGACAACCATTCTCCGCATCATGACCCACATTGCCCACAGGCTGACGGTACCAACACAGCGGACAACCAACATCCCTCCGCAGACAAAGCTGCTGGCTGTGCTGCACCTGTTGGCCTCTGGTACCTTCCAACCAACAACTGCCAGAGTCGGAGGAGTCTCACAGCCAGCCCTATCAAAGGCCATCACACCTGTCCTGGATGCCATCATCAGTTTCATACCCCAGCACCTTCACTTCCCTCACACTGCGCAGGGACAGCTGGAGACCAAGCAAGGCTTCTACGCCATAGCCGGATTCCCGCACGTGTTGGGGGCAATCGACTGCACACATGTCCTACTTGTGCCCCCTGCCGACACTGCACACAATTACCGCAACAGGAAGCACACGCATTCCATCAATGTGCAGGCAATAGTGGACCACTGAGGACTGTTCACCAATGTCGTCGCCAACTACCCAGACAGTGTGCATGACTCATACATCTTCCGACAGTCCATCATCAACCAGCGCTTTCAGGATGGCACCTATGGAAATGGACTGCTCGTTGGTAAGTACCAACGGAACACACCACACACCTCAATTCCACAATCACACAACACACAACTGTGGGAATGGACACGTAACAAAATCACATCCAACATGCCAAACAACATGCACACCTGCCAGACACGACAACACAAGTAACCGTGGTAAGAGGGGCCAGAAATGTGGACAAACCATACACTAAGGAATAGCCCCTCTGCCACACATATGCAGAATGTGGGGAGAGGTGGGAACCACGATTGTGCGAAGGAGGCAATGGACCTATGAATAGCAATGTACACAATGCCAAGTGTGGCGGTGATGTGCTGGACAGTCTTGAGTATGCAGAGCACAGACATGTCCATGTGGACACATACTGCTGGAGTCTGTAGTGTTGTGGACAGTGGACGCAACCATGTCATCACAGGCAGTGGGGAACACCTTGGACAAGTAGCCATGTCGGCCCCCCTGTAAGCGTAAGCATAGTGGGCAGGGCCGGCGCACGCCAGTCCAGCGTAGGGGAGTGACAAAATAGGCAGGGGCTCAGGGAGTGGTTCACTTCCGGGACGGCCACCGAAGTAACTACTGCGTGTGGCTCTGTGTCCGCCATATCCTGACCATAGGCCTACACACACGTGGCCGACCACCTACAACGGGCAAACTCACACCGGCGACGAGATGGCTATGTCCCACGCCACCCGGCGTACATCTCGTCACCGCCTGCAATGGCGTGTCTGCCAGGGCGGCGTCCCTCACCCTGCCACGAGGCCGCCGTCGTGACCGGTGGTTCCTGCGCGCCTGCCGCACCCCAGCCCGCTGATCCCCAGACCCGACCTGCGTCCAGCGGTGAATGCCCGCCCCTGCGCACCCAGGCCTCACTGCTCACCTGAGCCTGGAGTCTCCCCAAGAGGGCCCACCACATGCCGGTGCAATCTCCAAGGCCGGGCTCCGCGAGCTTGGCCGCCTCCTAAGCCTATCACTGGCTTCTGCGCAACAGGCCCCCAGCGCACCCAGCGGCACCGCACCACAGAGTTGCGAGTTGGCTACTGCTGCCTTCTAACCACACTGCGGTACAGCAAGTAACATAAACATCCTTTCCAGTCCGCCCCTCCAGGCCTGCTGCATCATCGCAGGCTGCACACCCGCTCAGTTCTTCCGGTGGGCCGAACTCAGTGCACCACAAGTCAACGTCCAGCCTCCAGGATTATAGCATGATGCACACCCGCTCAGCTCTTCCGGTGGGCAGAACTCAGTGCACCACAAGTCACCGTCCAGCCTCCAGCATTATAGCATGATGCACACCCGCTCAGCTCTTCCGGTAGTCCGAACTCAGTCCACCGCAAGTCATTGTCCTGAGGGGCTACCCCACAAGTCCGCCTCCAGTAGTCAACAGCATGTCCTCGGTAATGCCACTGGAGCCCTTCACAGTCACAGACGTACTCCTAAGCATACGACATCCCAGCGCCACGGTAGCGGCGCACGCATGTGAGGAGTGCGGAGAAATGGCCCGGGGCTCTGGGCGTGGTTCAGTTCTGGGCTCTGGGCGTGGTCCAGTTCCAGCTTGGCCACAAAAGTGACTATGGCGTGTGTCTCTGTAGTAGTGTCTGCGCCACCCAGTCTGTAATCGACAATTTTGCAATGTAGCATGCACCAGGAGGGCGGCCTCGCCCGAATGGATTAATAAAGGATCGCGAGACCGCTCGGGGTCTCGGCTCATACATGCCAACTGTTGTGTGTGTATCTACATCGCCGCAGCCTGAACCGAAGGCCTAGCCTCAATATCAGCGTGAGTTCAGCCAGGCCAGAACTCCACATCTGTGTCTGCCCTATTCTTACCATAGGCTTACACACACGTGGCCGCACACCTTCAACGGCCAACATTACAGTCTTGCTGTCAGTCCTGCGGACATGCGCAGACAGGCATGACAATGGTGTGCCGTAGGAGTGCAAGTGATGCAACCGCGCAGCACACACAAGTAATAGGCTCGGCGGGAGGGAGGAGCAGCTGTGAGGCTACGTAATACACATTGTCCTACCACATTTGCCAGCAGCAATACATGGCTAACATGAATCCCAAGGTCACACAAATCACACACCACGAAACTTGTATGTCTGCCAACACACCATGCAGAACCACCAGTTGACACTGACCTCACTTACCTCTCACAGGTGATCAAGGATATGCACTCTGCCCGTGGATGATGACACCCCTCTGAGACCCGAACACCCCGGCCCAGAGGCAGTACAGTGTGGCCCACAAACGCACCAGGGGCATTGTTGAACGCACATTTGGCATGTTGAAATCACGTTTCAGGTGCCTGGACATCACCGGTGGAAGACTCTTGTACAGCCCAGAAATAGTGTGCAAGATGATCACTGCATGTTGTGTATTGCACAACCTATGTGTATGCACCAATGCCCCATGGATCCAAGTCCCAGAAGCACCGGACGATGGTGAGGAAGATGATGCAGGTGGACCACACCCCACTGCAGCCGCAGCAGGAATAGCCTGAAGGAACACAATCATCAACAATTTCTTCGCATGAGCACGTCACATTGTGACTGTCCACAGCAATCATGGCACAGTACAAGATGACCACATGACCATCATGTGCAAATAAAATCTTAGCAACACACAATCCCCGTGTGCATGTCAGTCCTCTGCATTAGCACATTACTCTGACGGGTGTAAGTGCAACATTGAGTGCTTACATTCGCATATGTTGCAAGAAGAGATGGTGTGTAGGTCCTCTTCATCATCGGTGATGAGAAGTACGGTCTGCTCTGCAGGAGGTGATGATTCTCCCTCTGCAATGTGAGGGGGAGATGCAGTTTGACATTGTGTTCACATGTATGTTGACGCATTGGCCAAGTTTACAAACAGACTGCATGTCAATGTACATTGTGACTGTTTGTGTGGAGATGCCTATTTAATGCTGGACAGTTGACATTTCGCCACCATCACGGATGTGGGGTTGTATTTGTCCATTATCATCTCACAGTTTCCTGCTATGCCAAATGCGAATGGCCATTTTCTACACACAAGCGGCAGCAGTTGTGTCCTCTGTTCTGTTGTGAAAGTGTTGCAGTTTGGTCCACTTTGTTGTAAATGTTGAGGTGCTCTAAGTGTTATGTGTGTGTGCTGCATTGTGTGTGATTTGCCCCTTCAGCTCTGATTTGGCTGGCCCTTATCCCTTTCAGGCGGTGTGCCTTTCACTTCTGTGCTTACACAGTGCTGAGCTGTTGCAGACTTGGGTAAATTGGCTCTTGGTCGGAGTTGTGACTCTTGGGCATAGTTTGTCCGCAGATGTGCTGTACTTACTTGTGTGCCATTGTGCCCATCTCCCCCAGTCCCCCCAGTCCCTGGTGGTTACTCACCCTGTTGCTGTTGTGTCAGGTCATGTTGAGCAGTGTCCGGTCCTCCGACTCCTGCCACCGTCTCCTCACTGATGACTGTGGACACCATTTCCTCCACCTCATCTAGCTCCTCCTGTGGCGCAGGACTCCCACCCCCAGTCTGCACTGCTGCTTTGCGGTTGTTGGCGAGTTTCAGCTTGGTTTTGCGCTTCACATCATTCCAGCACCTCTTGACCTCTTCCATTGTCCTCCTCAGCACTCCGACTGCATTCTCCTTGTCCACGATGGACTGCCATATTCCATTTTTTGTTGCCAATGACACAGTGGAGGTGACGGACAGTTGTTGATGGTGTTCTGTCACCTCCGTAATCAGGATCCTGTTTTCCTGTGGACTGAACCGGGTCTTCCTCTTCTTCTTCTCCTTCTCCTTGCCCTTCCCTGACCCGGAGGTCCCAGGCTGGTCCTCCATGGGGCTTGTGGGGTTCGGGTTGTCCTCTGTGCTTTCTCCGGCTACCTCCATGGTGCTTCGCAGTTGTTTGTGTTTTATTTGTGTTTCATTTTTTCTGCTTTTATGGTGATTGTTCCTGCCTTACTTGTGGGGCTTGCGGGCCTGGCGCTGCTTTTCGCTGGATTTTTATCGCAGTTGGGCCCATCGCAGCTTTTTTCACGTTCGGGTTTCCTTTTTTATCGCCGTCGCGGTAGTTGTATCGCGGACATTTGTGGCGTTCTCGGGATACTATCGCATGTTACCGCCGTGTTGGGAATATGATGTTGACACTGAGTTATTTTCCCGCGATGGACAGCGATATGGAAAATTGCGTTAGCCTATTTTGGCGATGTTTATCGCACGTTCTTGTGAATATCCCCCTAAATGTATTGTGTCCAGATCTGTGTTGGATGTTAGCTATGTTTGTAGTTCCCCAAAATTCAGTTCCCAAGTCAATGTGTAGTTGCAGGCAAGGTGATCTTAGGTATGGTGAGCTGTGGTGTCTTGTGTTGGACTGCTACCAGGTGGTGGTTTGACCACACGACTGGAGTAATCCTTTGGAGGGAAACAACTTCTGGATTTGCAAAAATGGCATCTGGGAAGTGTCCAGTGATGTGTGTGGTTTGGGGGATGATATGATGTAAGTTCAGGTCTCATGACCAGTGATGATGGTTCTGCTATGGGGCATATTAGGTATGTCAAACTATATGGTTATGTCACCAAGGATTCCTAGGTTTGAATATAGTGTAAGAATGTTTGAGATGGTGTCTATGAATGTGTCTGGGCATGTTCCATTGCTGGATGTTGTTATGTGAAGAAGGAGGAAGTTACAGGAGAAAGTTGATGTAAGGATGCATCTGGTGATGAGGTCCTCACAACCTTGTATGGAAACTTCCTCAGCTTTGGTGATATTTGTTGTTTCCTTAAATATAACATTTAGCTTGCTTCTTCTTTTGCCTATGTGATTTTGTTGAAAGCCTGGAAGAACAGCTTCATGCAATACTGGAGCCATTTTATCCCCCAACCATGATTCAGTTATGAAGAGTAAGTCAGGTTGTGTGCCTGTGAGTAGGTCGTAGGTGTGGTATTTGTTTTGGAAGTGGATCAAGTATTTATTAGTAGGCAGTTTAGCGACTGTGTTTTAGGGGGGAGGTGAATTGTTTTCCGGAAGAGTGAGTAGTGTCCTTTGAACTTGTAATAGGTGTACTGTTGATGATGGTGTTTCTGTATGAGGACAGCAATAGTGTTGTTTGTCTATATCTTTATTCTTTTCTGACAGGCCCTGAAAGCATTTTGTTGGGTCTGTGTATGTAGGTGGTGGGGACAGGGGTTAAGAGTGAGCTGGTGGACTGTGCAGTTGTTTTTGTAGTGTAGATTTGTTGTGTAATAGACAAACAGATGCAACATTGTGAAGAGTGGTGTGTTTATTTATGTCATTTGTGCATGTTGAGGGTAGAAGGTGCATGGATTAGGAGTGGTGGTGGAGCATGTGGATCATGTTTTAAGGCTATAAATTGTGCGATGGATGAAAGGTGGGTGAGTGAGTGCCGTTGTTTACTGGAGGAGTTTGTGGTTGGTGTGTGGTAAAGTTGATTTAGGATGTGTATTATATGTACAAGCATGATGGTCAGAGTGGGTGTTTGCTTGTAGTTTGCAATGGAATGTAGTAGTAAATTGTGTGTGAGTGAGATTTTGGTGTGCTTGTGTGTGTGTTTTGTTTTTGTTTTGTGGAGTATTTATATGTGATATTGGTGTAGCAAGTTTTTGTGTAGAAATCAAAACTAAAGTACTTGTGGAGAGAGGATGTTGAAGGGGAAAGGAGATTGTAGTGTGTGTTGGACGATAATATATGTGGCATCTCAGAGGGGATGTATAGGGTTTATGAGTGTTTGTAGCAGTTTTGGTAAGGATAAGAGGTAGTCTTTGTGGTGGAGTGGAGTGCAGGGAGCATTTGCTTATGCGTTTTGGGTAAAGGAAGGAAGGAAAGGGTGATATGAAAGAGGGTTGTATAAAGGGTTGATGGAGATGTAATGGGTTCTGTTAGGAGTAAGTAGAGGGTAGAGCTAGTATTTTGTATGAAAAGGGAGGGCTCATTTCCTTTGGTTGCCTGCTGCCACCGGACCTCCTGTTTTTGTGCCCGCGAGGGAGAGTGTTGGAGGTAAAACTACATTTCCCAAGCTGCTAAGCGGCCAAAAGTCATTGCCCGCGCCAGGAGGCGCTTAAGTAGCAGCCAGGGCCCCCGCAGCGCGGGAGCTCATTTCCTTTGGTTGCCTGTTGCCTGCTGCCACCGGACCTGTTTTTGTGCCCGCGAGGGAGAGAGTTGGAGGGAAAACTATATTTCCCAAGCTGCTAAGCGGTGCGCCTGCCGCCAAACTTCATTGCCCGCGCCAGGAGGCGCTTAAGTAGCGGCCTTCCCCACAGCGCGGACACGCACGGGCGTGCCCGGGCCGCGCCCGGGCCAAGGGCAGGCCCATCTGCGCCCGTCCGAGACCGGAGGAGGCCGGCCTGGGCCGTATCCCTTGGTCCTGTGATTTGAAGACCTGACAACCGGTAAGGGCACTGTTATTCTATCTTAAAACTACCTAAAACTACCTATTGGAGTGTATTTAAGAAAAATGGGCAAGAGAAAATTGATATCAAGTAATGGGAAGTCTGTGGGCAAAAATGCACCAATTACTAATTACTTGAAAAGTGCCATGGGCCTCATTAATAATGAGATAGTACAAGTGGAGGAGCAATTGGCGGCTACAAAGACAGCACTAAATGCGGCCCAAAAGGAGGCAAAGTCAGTTCTGGAAGATCATGCCCGTGAAACTGAATCTGACTCTGAGCTTGGAGTACAGGACACAAGTAAAAGTAAAAGTAAGAAGGATAATAGTCCCAACATCACTAATCTAGACTGCCCCACTAAATTGGGCCCCTGTGTATCAGTGCTCCCGCTTGAAATATCTACAGTATCGGACACTTCTGAACTGATTTCTCCACCAGCGAAAAAGAGTAAACAGCATATAGTAAACATGAAAACTAGCTCTCAAAACCCAAATCAAAAAACTAAACAAAAAAAGGGGAAAAAAACAAAACTGGATGGAAAGGGAATGGGGCTCGGAGAACCACCACATTATATGCAAGGCATTAACACTCTGTTTAAAAAATTACATGGGAAAATTGACAACATTGAAAGACGAGTTATGATAGAAATTAAACTAGTGCAAAAAGACATTACTCACTTAAAGGAACTGGTTACAAATTTACTGACATCAAATACATGCCAGAAGACTACGCCTAGTAGTAATCCGGACAAGAAAACACTAGCTGGTCAAATCCCTGTAACTGAAATAGAAAAGGACAAAATTCACCCGACATTGGCAAACCACACAGAGGAAGTACCCAGAGCATATCCTGCTGCAAAACCAAGGGATAATAACCTACAAAATAGTTTAAAAAATAAACTTAGTTTAGCAACAGAAGGACTATCACGACCCAAGAGGCATCACGAGGTTTCCCTCAGTCTACCTCCCCAGGCTACCCCCTATGTTGTTGTTTTAAAAAATGTTCCAAAATTGCTTCACAACTCCATAGAATCTTGGGGATCGTTGAAGAATCGGGTTGTACACTGATTTTCTTCAAATACTCGTTGTAGTACAAGAATCCTCACCCAGGAAATAATTATGCTAAGAAGAGTGAGTTAGGTGGGTAAAATGGAAAAAACATGCGAAGGGGATTGTGTCGTTGTGAAATTTCGGAGTCCTGAAGTGGTGGGCTCCCTGCTTGAAGAAACATCAGTAAAATATACCTGGCCATCTGATCGCCCTGACGATATTATTACTGCAGTTCCACTTGGCTACTTTTATAGACCAAGAAATGAGCCCCTTCATTCAACTGGTAGAACCTACCACAGCATGGTCACACATAAGATACCGACCATGCCGAATAGGTTTGCCCTTTTAAGAAGTTGCAGTGAGGTTGATTGACTGGGTGGGGAAGTTGCACAAGTGAATGATTGTAATCATATCTTCCCTCCAACTAGCACCTCTGGCACTAACTCAATTAGCTCCCCACTACATGGATTATTAAAAATTATGTCATGGAATGTTGCAGGGGTTAAAAATAAGCTATACGATAAGGCATGGCTTAAAAGCATACAGAACTGCACATTCATTTTAATACAAGAAACTTGGCTCACAGAAACATTCTTTATTAATGGTTTTAAAACGATATCCACCGAAGCAATTCCGTCAAAGGCGGGGAGGGCAAGAGGAGGCTTAGCAGCCTTATCCTCGGTGTCTTCTCCCTTGACACTAAAGAAAACTTATACAAATTCACAGTTCTTTCAGTTTTTACTCTTTTGTGCCAAAGGAAAGCAGCATATTGTAGTGATACATTTTTATAACACTATCTTCGATAATACGAGACACGGGGTAATTATAACAATGGAAGAGGAGTTGGATGTTTTTCTGAAGGAGTTGGGGGGTGATTTTATACTAATTTGGGTTGGTGATTTTAATTGCGAACTATGCAAAATTCAAATAGGGGACCAATGTGGTTATGGAGATGACCATGGTGACCGTATTTCTCATTTTCCTCATAATTCTTATTGTGAAGCAATTAATCATGTCATGCACAAATACAATTTAGAAATTATGGAGCCGGGCGAACACGATGGAGAATATGTTAACCAAACATATGAAGGGGCTAGGTCGTCGTCGTGTATTGACCACATTTTGATATCAAGGAACTGTAGGACTTTTGTTGAAAAATGTTATATACAGGCTAGTTTGTTTAGTGACCATCATCCTCTGCTTTTAATGCTGAACTCTAGTTTATATCATAAAGAGAAGGTGTCTGTTTCTGCAGTAGATATCAAAACACAAGGCGAGAATGGGATTTCCATTAAGTGGTCAGGTGTTAATCCCACAGTTTTTATGGAAAATACAGTCCTAAAAAATAATCATCATATAAATATATGTTTGGACAAATCCTCTACTAACGCCAACACCGTAAGTGCTTTTCAAAATATTGCTGCTGAAATCTCCAAAGACTTGAAATACAGAAATAAGAATAATAGGGATCACTACCCTAGATGGTTTAATCAGCAGTGCTCCAGATTAAATAAGGACTTGAAGGAAGCATTAAAAGTAAAACCTAGGAATAGTGAAATAATTTGCATCCTTCTGAAATGTTATAAGCAAGCCTTAAGTTCAAGAAAAACAGAAATCAGGGAGAGTGCTTGGGACAGACTGATCCAAGCGACTGAGACTAAGGATTCTATCTTATTTTGGAAAACAATAGACCAACCATTATTTAAAGATAATTCATCCGCCAAGGTAGAAACATTAGTGACCCCCGAAGAATGGTTGACACACTTTGAAAACATCTTTAACCCTACACAAGAGATTACTGAGATGGATGAAAACTGTAATTTTATCTTATTGAATTTTGCTAAGATAGAACCTATTACTATAGAGGAGATAAAAATTGCCCTAAAGAATAGTGCGAGTGGTAAGGCCGTGGGACCAGATGGGGTCCCCATTGACATCTTTAAGTATAACATTGATTTCTGGTCCCCTATTTTAGTTAACCTTTTTAATGCTATCATTGGTGGGGTGTTGCCTGCAACTTGGGCGATAAGCACGATTGTCCCTATTTTTAAAAAAGGTGACAGAGGAAGCGCAAAATGCTACCGACCAATATCCCTCCTTGATTCGACATCTAAATTAATGGGCAGTATTATGCTAGACAGATTGAAATGTTGGGCAAAAGAAAAAAACATCCTAACTGAAGCCCAGTATGGATTTAGAAGGGGTATTGGAACGGTTAAGCAGTGCGTTAACCTCGAGCTGCTAATAGGGAAATATACCATCGCCAAAGAAGGCCTACTCCATCTTTGTTTTGTTGACCTTACCAGTGCGTTTGATTTAGTGAATCACGCTAAGTTATGGCAAACGCTGGAAGGGATGGGCGCCCCACACAATATAATTAGTTATTTATCGCAGACATATGCTCATCTAACTTCGAGGATACGTTATTGCCTGAATGGGGAATGCACCACACATTTTAGAGTCACCCGTGGGATCAGACAAGGTTGCGTCCTTGCGCCCCTTTTTATTTTCGTTGTATATTAATGGCATTGACCTTTTATTACAGAGTTTAAAAGCTGATGCCCCTCTTGTTGGCAAACGTGTAACTCCAGTATTATTATATGCAGATGATGCAGTCCTAATATCTAGGACTGCAAATGGCCTTCAACGTTTGATAGACAATTTCACAAACTTCATGACTGGAAAAGATCTAAAAATAAACCTGAGTAAAACCCTAGTCATGACTTGTGGGAAAAGTGAAGCTAAGAGTAGAAGTCATCATGTTGAAGGAGTATCCATTGGAAGGACATCTACATTTTCATATTTGGGGCTACTTTTTAATGGGAATGGATCATGGAGTACACATATTAATTTATGCAAATTAAAATGTATAAGATCAAGTGAGGCCATCTTCAGATTCTCTCACAAAATAGGTAATAAGCCAGTTCGTGAAATCCTTAAGCTATATGGGAGTAAGTGCATTACAGGGGCATGCTACGGTGGAGCACTGTGGGGTAGGGCAAATATCTCATCATTACAAACCCTTGAAAATAAATTTCTAAGAAGGGTGTTTTCGGTACCCAATACAATGGCCACATATATTTCCCATAAGGAGACAGACGTACTGTACATTAGTGATTTGATTAGTATGGCTGCGCTTATACTCTGGCATAGAATCTGGACTAAAGATGAGACTCAATTCACCAAAGATATAATTTCGGATTGCCTCACACTTGATCATTGTAGGAAAATACCATGGCTACAGTATATCTACAGCCTTTTAACTGAGTGTAATGTGGTATTTGACTTTTATGATCCCAAGACTATTCAGACTTATAGTAAAGGGGAGCTAAAACGGAGATTACTCGCCGCAGCCACATCACACCCCACCTGAGAGACCTGCACTGGCTCCCGGTCAACAAGAGGATAACCTTCAAACTCCTCACCCACGCACACAAGGCACTCCACAACACCGGACCAACGTACCTCAACAGACGACTCAGCTTCTACACCCCCACCCGCCAGCTCCGCTCCGCCGACCTCGCCCTCGCCACTGTCCCCCGCTTCCGAAGAGCGACCTTCGGTGGCAGATCGTTCTCCCACCTCGCCGCCAAGACCTGGAACACCCTCCCCATCCACCTACGGCAGACCCAAGACCTGCTGACCTTCAGAAAACTCCTCAAGACCTGGCTTTTCGAGCAGTAGCAGCATTCCCCACCCCAGCGCCTTGAGACCCTCACGGGTGAGTAGTGCGCTTTACAAATGATATGATTGATTGATTGATTGATTGATTGATTACTCAATTCTAGGGAATCTATAAGAGAGGCTGAACTGAGTACAAAATCATGTGTTAGATCTTACTGTGAAGGCCCACTCTCAGCGGGTATCCAGCCGTACCTTGTCTTCATAAGAAACTCACAACATAGATTTTATTTAATGAGATTAAGATTGGGCACCTTGCACTTTCAAATTGCATTCCCTAGGATGGGTAAGTGGAGTTCTAACCTACCTAAGTGCCCGTGTGATGGTAAATCCTCCCAGACCACATTGCATTTCTTACTCTTTTGTAATTTTTATAGGGATATTAGAAAATCAATTTTACGACCTCTATTTATTGATAATAGATTGTATACCTACAAATCTGCTTTTTATCATATTTGTAATTTGGAAAATGTAATAACATGCAATGCGGCTATTCTTTTTACCCAAATGGCTAATAAGAGAAGAAAGGATCTTTCACATTTGGAAATGTTGAGTTATGAAATTCAATAGATGATATCCCATTGCATTTTCTTTACTATTTTTATATACTTTCTGAGTTAAGGCAATAGAAGTATAATAAGCGGTAATTTGAGATTTAAACTTTTTTATGAATTGTTGTAGGTATTTTGAAATGAAATGAAATGAATGAAATGAAAAGACCATTTGTTAAGCGCAATAGCTACCCTGAGGCGTCCTAGCTTCTTGTGAGAACCTGTTAATATAATTATTGTGCACTGACTAAATTTTTAAATGCTTTAAGAAAATTGTTTTCGGGTGAAAATTTTTGTTTGAGAAACCTCTACTTGGAATTTTAAGTATGTAAATAATTTTAATGATATCTTATTATGGAGAATTGATTTCTGTGTAGAATTCTTTTATGGTTATATATCATATTCCGAATAAAGCTTGTTTGATTTGATTTGAGTAATTAGAGGGTAGAGCTAGTATTTTGTATGAAAAGGGAGGGCGTGTTTGAGGGGATTAAGACTATGTGCAATGTGGGTTTGTGGTGTATTTGTTATGTATGGGTTTGATGGTAGTTTAGGGCAGAGTAGTGGTTTGTGTGGGAGTGAAGGTGCTAGTGTGTGGAGTTGGGGGTAGAAGGGTATGTAGATTATGTTTGTGAAGTTGTGTAGTGTTTGGTGAGTGAAGTGTGGATTAAGTCTGTTTGTTGTGAATGATTATTGTACATTTGTTGAGAGTGTGTATGTATGTTTGGGACTGTGGAATGGGTATGGTGGAGATTGTTAATTTGAAAAAAGGACAGTATTTCCGGACTTAGGACCATCCCTGCCAGAATAGGCACAAACAGACAATTGCCCTTGTCCTCTCTGCTCTTAGCCTCAACGCCGGGTTGACACACCCTAGGGAGAGGCTTTGTAAATTCTGGTGGTGAGGTCAGTTGACACACTCTCAGCCTCTTAGGCTCACCTGCTGGCCCAGCCAAGAGATCACCTAGCATAAGGCAAATGAGAGAACCTGGAGGAGGGTTTTTTTCAACTTCCTAATCCATAAACTGGGTCTGGAGAGCAGGTACGAAGAGGGGAACGGGAGAGGGAAATGTGTGAAAAGCTGGCTTTTCATGCAGTAGTGTTGTACTAATAGCAGACTGACTGGCACATGCATCAAGCTAAGATTTTGCGAGTCCTTAATAGCGAATATTAAGGATTCGCAATTAAGGATTCGCAAAATCCTATGCATGTAGGAATCGCTATAATAATAGCGATTCCTTCACATTCCTTATTTGCGACTCGCAAATTGCGAGTCGCAAATAAGGAATGGCTTCCCATTCATACCTATGGGCCTACATACCAATAGGTACTCGCAAATTGCGCATGCAATTTCAAGGGTGCAGGGGTGTCAAAAGGACACCCTGTTGCACCCCTGAAATTGATCCGTGCACATATGTTGCGCACACACATATCCCAAGGACATGTGTGTGTGTAACCTTCAACTTTGAAAAATGCACTTTAGTGCATTTCTCAAAGTTTTTGCAATTTACCATGCAGTTCAACTTCATGGTAAATTGCGCCCCCTAGTAGCGAAATCGCTAATTTTTTTACTTTGTTGCATTGCATTTAAGGAATCTCAATTTGCGATTCCTTAAATGCAACGCAATTAAGTAATCGCAATTTTGCGATTCCTTAAATTGCGATTTTTGCATTTGGGATGATGCATCCCAAATGCAAAAATACAGGTCGCAAAGGGGCAGATTCTGCGAATCTGCCCGTTTGCGACCCAATTTTCGGATGATGCATGGGGCCCTGAATTGCAAAAAAATAACAAACTTTTACAATATCACTCTTAGAAATAAACATAAGCACAGTTTAACACCAAAAATGCTAACCAGTTACTCTAAATGAGCACTTTGATTGTAGTCAGGGAGTCCTCTGCTACTGGGCTGATAGGCAGACTCAGGGTGCCAGCGGAGGCCTGTAAGTAGAGAGTCAAGGAGCCAGACAGAGCAGGCGGAAAACAGAAGAAGACAGAGGCTGTAAAGATGGAAAGTAACGCAAATAAATGGATGACTAACAAAACAAGTTCCATGAATCAGAGTCAGATCAATTGAGATAAATAGAAGAGCAGACAGAGGATAGAAGAGAAACAGGATGTTCTCTTTACGAAAAAAAAACTGTCATCTACTCAAATAGACCTCTATTATCTTTTGAAATATGTGATGAAGGAAGGAATGTCACTGAAAATAAATGCACAGTCAACATGTAACTGCCTCAATAAGGAGGTTTAGGGTTCATATTCTGAGTGATTTGCTATTCTTTTTAAAGACGCATGTCTTAAAAGTAACATTGTATTAGCAGGACACTACCTCCACCCCATTTGTGTTGCAAATATAGTACCAGACAGAACAGAAAGCAGTATATTAGTTCTATTTCACTTTTTATGTATCACTGAGGAAAGTTGCTACTGGGTGTAGGTCAGTAAGTAATTGTAACAGAATGTAGTAAACATTTACAATGCAAACACAAT
The DNA here is from genome assembly GCA_963921515.1 of Calotriton arnoldi. Lineage (NCBI taxonomy): Eukaryota > Metazoa > Chordata > Amphibia > Caudata > Salamandridae > Calotriton > Calotriton arnoldi. Next base: position 363,962 of record CAWUFW010011362.1, on the reverse strand, counting down.
TAGAAAACTACTTGCAAAACACATCAGAAGATTGTTCCTCAAGATATGGTTAATACAAATATGTTATTTTCATCACTACTGTAAGCAATTGGGTTGCTGGTTGAGGGGGGTAAACCCCAACTTAAACAGGCTTGTCAGGCTGACTTCACACGCAACCCCAAATTGACCTGTGCTTAACCCCCTGGTTGCTTGGCACAGAAGACTCAGACATAACTCAGAGGCAATGTGTAAAGTATGTGTGCAACACTTCAAACTGTAATACAGTAAAAACACACCACAAAAGGATCCCACAATAGATGTAGAAAAATAGACCAATCTTCAATAAATAAAACAAGACCAAAATGCCAAAAATCCAATCAGTAGAACTTCAGAAATGCAGTTCTAAAGATTTCATGAAAATAGCACCAAGAAGCACAATGTGCCAATTGTGGATATCTGGATGCGTCGTACTGGGACAAAGTCACAAATTCAAACCTACTGCAATGTAGTGCTGGCCGGCCACAGGGACTCAGTTAGGCATGCTTAGCAAGAGTACCTTAAATCCTGGTTGCGATAGGTTGCGATGTCCCGTGTAGAGGATGCATTGCGCAGCCGAGTCGATGGGTCAGTTGTGAGGAGTAGCAAAGCTGCAATGCGAGGTCTTGCATCATCATCGAGGGCTTGCAATGTGAAGTCTGACATCTGGGATTTATCTTGCAGTCAAGGAGATGCATCAGTTCCGATAAGCTGCAAGTCTGAAATGCAAAAACCTGCATCGTCGTCGAGGCTGCTGCTGACAAGAGATTGGGGATGTGAGGGCCTGCGTCCGGGAAACTTCACACAGTGGCGGTTCTGAAGCGGGCTGCGAGGTTGATGTGAAGTCCTTGCGCTGAGAGAAGCCCTGCATCAGAGGTGATGAGTCGGTTCCACTCAAGATTGTGTCACACAGCAAAGGGGATGCATCGGTACTGCTGGATCCACAGATGGGCTGGCAGACCACCTTCAGGACCAATTCCAAGGGTCCAGGACTGGGGTGGCACCACTTGGCAGGGTAGGACTCACAGATGGCAGAGTCCAGGAGCTGGGTTCAAGGCTGTTGGAGCCTTCTGTCTCTGAGGCTCTAGTCAGGAGGACAGTAAACTAGCCCTTGGAGTCACTCTGGGGTACTGGGTTCAACAGATGCAGGTCCAGCTCTAGTCACCCGGGCAAGAGGGAAGCAGGCAACAGGTCAGCACACCAGGGCAGTATTCCTTCAAAGCATCAATCCAGCAGAGTGGCAGTCCTTTCAGCAGCACAGCAGTCCTTCTTTCTGGAAGAGTATCCACAAGTCCAGAAATGTACTGGAGGGTTGGTATCTGAGGTCTATTATTTATACCTTGGCCTTCCTTTGAGTGGGTGATGCTTTTAGGGGTTACCATTTGAAGTGCACAGGCTTCTTGTCTTACCTGCCCTGACTCCAGACTACCTACAGGGGGTATTCATGTGTAACTAGGGCTGTGCCTATCTCCACCCCCGATCCTGACAGTAAAGGCCCATCCAGGCACACCTAAGCTTTCTATTGTGTGTGACTATCTGAGAGGAATACGCAAAGCCCAACTGTCAGCTACACTCAGTCATGTGACCCAGAGACAGGTTGCAGGCACTAAATGGAAAAGGCAAGAAAAAATTGCAACTTTCTACAAGTGGCATTTTCACAATTGTAATTCAAACTCCAACTTCACTATAAAAGAGGATATCTCAATACAATTGCAAAGACAGCAAACATGAACTGGTTACCGATTCCTATTTGAATATTACATTGTATTATATGTAATAATGTAACTCCAATGTTATCCTATGGATAAAGCAGGCCTGGCAGTAGTGAAAAATGAGTTTAAGGGGCATATTATCAACTGACAGCGATAAATATCGCTAAGCGCGCTTAGCGCGATTTTAGTTATCGCCGGCTATCGCTGGAATTTATCGCTGAGATAGCACGTTATTATCAACGGCTATCTCCAATGCGATAAAAATTCCAGCTAAAGCGGCGAAATGCTGGAATATTGCTGGTAATCCAGCGATAATATTACAGCGATAGGGAATTCCTTGATAATAAGCCATGGTGGATTTAGCCTGACAATCCATCTCCTATAGGGTAATATAGCTAAGCTAAGTCAGAAATTTTTCAGACGTTAGAATCCAGCGTTAATGGGGCCTGAGCACGATTTTTACTGTCGCTACGTGGGTATGGGGCATCGTTGTAAATAGCGCGAAGCTGCGTTAGCGATGCTTTCCCATGTAGTGAATGTGAGGCACGCCTACTTTGCATCTAATTAGCGATGAGATGCAAGGCGTTAGTGAAACGGGTGCTAACGCAAGGAAACACACGCTAAAGCCTGTTAGCGTGTCCTTGTTAATACTGCGATAGAATTATCGCCGCTTTTCGGCCGAAAACGGCGCTAAAGCGGCGATAATTGTCTTGATAATATGCCCCTAAGAGTTTTTCACTACCAGGACATGTAAAACTTTAAAGTGCATGTCCAACTTTTTAAATACACTTCACCCTGCCCTCTGGGCTTTTCAGGTATTACCTTTGGGCTGACATATATGTATTAAAAGGGAAGGTTTTCGCCTGGCAAAAGGTTTATTTTGCCAGATCGAAATGGCAGTTTAAAACTGCGCACACAGGCTGAAATTGAAGACCTGAGACATGTTTAAAAGGCTATTTGAGTGGGTGGCACAATCAGTGCCGCAGGCCCACTAGCAGGATTTAAATTACAGGACCTGGGCACCTGTAGTACCACTTTCCTAGAGACTTACAAGTTATTAAATATGCCAATTGGGGATAAGCCAATGTTTCTGTATTTTAAGGAGTGAGAGCATGCACTTTAGCACTGGTTAGCAGTGGTAAAGTGGACAGTGTCCTAAGGGCAGCAAAAACGAGGTCAACAAACATAGTAGGGGTGAAGACAAAATGTTTGGGGGAAGCCCATGCTATGGCTGGCAGGTCTAACAACTACTGTCAAGCTTTTACTGTCGACCTGGAATGAGGAGGAATGTAATTGTATCGGAGGTGATACCTAACCTGATTCACAAAGATTTTGCAGTGAATAGACATTACTTACCCTTGAGCATTTTTGTCTAGAAATTTGGCCCAGAATTAAACCAGGATTACTTGGGGTCTACTCCTTGCCTACCCCTACCATCCAGGAGTAAACATGGAATACTCTAAAACGAAGTTACCACAAATTATTTGTGAATCCGTCTTTACTTGTTCTCTCTGCAGACACAGAATAGTAGGTTGGATAAGACTCTGATAGGAGTGGGTCAGCTGTTAAAGCATACCTCCTGGGATGAGTTGTGAAGGTTAGGGTAAAATACAGTAAAGCACATGTAATCATATTTAAAAAGCCTATATCCAGTAAAAGGTATCCTTTTTAATAAGTATATACAAATCCTCTGCACACGTTCAAAAGTAAATACATCAAGTTACATAAAATATCACAATGATGCTTGTCTTTATATTTTCAGATGTCTTTAATTCAAGATCTTTAAGCCTTCTTAGCCAACACGTGTTTCGTCGCTGTTACAGGGGATTACCCAGCGACTTCTTCAGGGCTAAGGGAATATATAAACAGGTACTTGTTCGTGTATGCAATGGTAGTAAGAACACTTTACTTTTCGAATTATTGACAAAGTGACTTAGGTGACTTGTGTGAATTTCAAAAAAGTGAATAGAACTGTGTGGAAATCCATGTGAAACTGTTGTTTTACATGCTTCTCGTACAATTTCTTTGTGCATCCATATATCAAAGGGGGAAAGAAAGAACAAGCAAAGCCCCCAATCGTTTATGTTATCGATATAAAACATACTGGTACAGTTGGTGTTTGAGACTCCCTTATAGCTGAATGTAACTCTCAGAGCACACATAGAACATTCTCCTTTTATGGTTTTGATGTCACACCCAAAGACCCAAGGGGAGGTAATAGGGAATTAACACTCAGGAGGAAAGAGGCGCTCTGGATTATGAGACTTAAAAGTGTCGAACAGGGCTTGAACACGGACCATGAGCTTCAATACTTCCTTGGGGATTAGCCCGTACCCACGTCCAAATGAACTGAAACACTGGCTGGCTTACGCCATACCATCATCACAGTTTATAGAGTACTCCCATTATTATCCCTACTTTTTTTTGGTAGACTACGTACTGTTGCAATACATGACTGTTTCTGTATTAATGAAGTGATTTACTCGCACTGGATACTTAACTTGCTATAGACTATATACTGTGAGGAATTGAGATCTCGAGATTTAACATGTTGTAGACTATGTACACCATCACAGTTTATAGAGTACTTCCATCATCATCCCTACTTGTTTTGGTAGACTACATACTGCTGGAATATATGACTGTTTCCGAATTAATGAAGGGATTTACTCGGACTCGATACTTAACATGTTGTAGACTATGAACAGTGAGGAATTGAGACGAAACACGTGTTGGCTAAGAAGGCTTAAAGATCTTGAATTAAAGACATCTGAAAATATAAAGACAAGCATCATTGTGATATTTTATGTAACTTGATGTATTTACTTTTGAACGTGTGCAGAGGATTTGTATATATAGCATAAGTGGTCTGCTGGCCACACACGTGGGGATCTGGTGGTTTTTCCCTACCTTATGCACCGTGCCAGATTACCTGCCTTAACTGATTTGTACTTGTGATAGACCTTAGAGCGCCATTTTGCCTATTGCTGACCACCCACTGTATAACTCCTTTTAATTAGCACCCAGAGCAGACCTCTGGTAGCCGGTGAGTCAATCAGAACTCTCTGCTTGGAGGCTATAGCTAATGTTACAGGCCAACAAAAAGAGCATCTGTGGCTCCACACATCTCTCTGGTGAAATTGAGCACTGTCCTGGTGAGCTCATGCTTAGCTCCTCAACAGACACTTACGTGTTTGCGAGGTAGGGTAGAGAATCATAACCCTGCACTGAAGGAGCACAGCTTTTCCTATCTGTGCAGCTCTGGTTAGTTTCTCCACAGATGCTGCCACGCAAAGATCCCATAATTGCAGGGGTGGGTAATGAACAGTTGTCCGGCCAGAGTCTCTGCAACCGGGCTGGAATCTCTGCAGTCGGGCTGGATGGTTATTGTCTTCAATGTTAAACACCTGTGTAAGTGCTACCAGCCCCCCGCTTGGGCCGGATGAAGTCTAATCACCTACACCTGTAGTCAATTGACACCACCTGCAAGACCTGCACTACAAACCATAGAAAAGAAGCACACAAACAAGGCCCAGGTTTGGCCACATAGAGTTCCTGCTTGCCTCCTCTGCGCCTCACTTCAAAAAATGCTACACCAGAGGAGGAAGAAAAATTATACTCATGAGGAAACCACCATGATTTGGAGTTTATTGTGAGGCACCACAAACGGCTCCATGGTTTCCCCCTTACAGCACCAGTGGCACACAGAAGGCAGCCCTATGGCAGCATTTAGTCTCTGCAGTCACAGCATTGGGGAAGGATGTCCACACTGTCAATGACATAAATAAGAAGTGGAAGGATGAGAAGAGGCGGGGGAAGGAGAAGTACGCCAGGATTGAGATGGCCTGAGTTCTCTCTGGTGTACAATCTGGACCCCGCCTCCATCTCACCCCACTAGAGGAGGATGTCTTCCAAACCATACACCCCCACATGCTCAATGGGCTGCCTGTGAGTGATGTCCGCAATGTGGTACCAGGTAAATGTGATGACAAGGACATGGATATGAAATGTCTGTCTACGTTGCATCACAATTGTGACTATGGAAGTTGTCCCAAGTATGTGCAAAAAGCATAGTGAGTCAGAGCCCATTGTGTGTCCTTTTGTACGTTGCACTACAAGTCCCAGAATCCTTTGTGATGTAATGGCAAATCCCATTCCCACTATTAAAAACAGGGGCCCAGCTCTGCTAGTGTATATACCTAACAATGATAAATAGCAAGAGACAAAGTGCCCTTTCCACTTAGCCAGCTGAGGCCGGGGCAGGTAAGAGTGGCAGGGGGTGGGGGGTAATCGACAGCAAACGGAATAGGGAAAAAATCAAAACCACCCACCTTGTGCTTGCAACATCGCTGAGTGCAATGTAAGTGGTTTCCTTTCTTTTCTAATTTTATTTTCCCTATTCCGTCTTCTGTCGAATTCCCACCCCTGCCCCGCCATGCTCCTCCACCGTCCCACCGCCCCACTGCTCATACCTGCACCGGTTGCACTTAGCATTACTGTTAGCATGTAGATGCAGTGAGGACATTTCTGACAAGTTGCACATGTACATTTTTGGTTTGCTGACTTTTTTTTGTTCTTCTCTATTGACACATTCAGCCAGAGTACAATCATTCACTGTAGCAGAGGTCCCTGCATCTGCTGGGAGGAAACAACATCATCCACAGCAATCCATACCACCATCACAAACTGGTAAGTAAAAGTGGTCAGGAGAGGGTCTAAAAGCCTACATTGTTAGAAGACAATACATGGACATATTACATGTATTCCATCAACAGTGCCAGAACTGTGAACTGAACTCTGAAATCGAGTGCATCACATGTGGCAACTGGAATGTTAACCGCTTAACCGCAGCGGCAATTCCGCCGTGGTGCGGCGGTTTAGCGGAGTGGGCGGGGCCGCGTCGGCCAACGGACGTTCGCAGCACTACAGAGGTAGTGCTCGCGACGGCCGTTGGTCGACAGACGCACGCAACGGGTTAACTGGCAAACACACATATCTTTGTAGTCCCAAGGATGCCGTCCAGGATTCCAGTCCCCACAGTGACATCTGCTACAGGGTTGGCTGTGACAACTGGTCAGGGACCATACACTGGGCAGATACGGGACCTTGGTAAGTAAACCCAAGAATGATGTACCTGAATGCTCATAAAATGTGGATTTAATTTCCGCAGTATGTTGTATGTGTCCAACATCACTGTTTTCCTTCATCTCAATATGCCCACATATGACATTTTACAGCATACCATATCAAACCATGGTGGCTATTGAAAGGATGACACTAAATGTATGGTAAGTGAGTGCAGTATGTAAGTAATAGACTATATTGTGTCACATGAAGTGGAGTAGCCACAACTGGATTCTAAGTCAATGATATGAAAACTCTCAAGGAAAATTACAGGGCACAAAATGTATGGAAATTTATGTGGACGAGGGTCACACTGATACCAGTTAGGTTGTGTTGTTTTGGGAGGGGTGTATGGGCTGCTAAGGTAGATGTTGAGGAAGTGAAATATATATATCTGGTGACTAAACTGCTCAACGCGAATCCAGTGTAGGTTGCAACCATCCAAGCTTTTACACTTTACTACAATATGTGATCCTAGTCAAATGTTGAATTCAGCTTGCCTCCTCTTCTACCGTATTCTCACATATAAGTGATAGGATATTATATAAGGTTAGGATGTGTGCTGTACAAGACATCATCCATTGACAGCAAAGTTCTACCATGATGTCGTACATCTATAATGGGAACAGAGGTCACACAAAGATTGAACATACATGTGTGATCTCCCAGTCCTTAATGGGCATTTTGACTTCATGGGGAAGGAAGGACAAATGTGCCACAAAAGGTACCACACTATTGGACATCTCACATATTATCTCTCAAATGCAATGATATGATCTGATGTGCAAATGTGAAACTGGTCTGCATGATGATGTATACTCCTTTAGATTTGTCAACAGACAACATCATACTCATGAGGCATGATGGGCCTAACAATGAAGGTGTAACCAAAGGTAGGCAGAGGCATTCACCATAATAATTCCCTTCCTTCAAATATCAGTTACCTTCTCATCCACGTTTGTCTGTTAATGTGATATTTCATTGATGTCAGTGCTGTGTGGAGGTAACAGCTGGCAACTGCTGCTGGTGACGAGGGGCCCACATGTAAAGTTCTGGAGGTAAACATGCTGCACACTGGCCAGAAATAGCATATCAATGTTCTGTGACAATGACATATACATGTTAGCTCATTGCTATCATGCTGTGTACTTGAATATGAACAAGTATGTCTCATAACAGCTGCTGACAGGATACCATCAGTGCTGCAGACAACACCATCCTAGGGTATTCAAGACATCCTGGCTACAGTAGTGAAACCCACTCGCATCTGTCCATCAGGTAAGCGTGCCATAAAGTGTTTCCCTATTATGGATTCCAAAATCATTCCAAAGATCAAAATCTCCTTCTGCATAGCATCTGTAGTTGGTGTGTAAAAAGTTACATACATACTATATCAGTTATGTGCCTGTCACATGTGCCTGTTAGCATATTAGTCATGCAGATCATTAAGTATGGTGTCACTTCCTTCTCAAACTGCTGGTTCGAGGAGCACATCTTCACCCATACCTACGATGAGCCAGGTTCAGCAGTTGACATCAGGGGGGATTGCAAAGCAACACAGAGCTGTGACTGGAGCTGATGAGTTTGCTTGTGCAGTGTACATCTCCATTCAACACCTCAGTGCTATGGTGTGAGCTGTCAAGTGTAGGTGTACCTAGTCCAGGTCACATGTGCATCATCCGTTGATGCAAAATACAGTAAAATCAACCCTTGTTTTGCACCACGTCATATACTAGGTCAAACTCTGATCTTGTTGCAACCTCTGTCTTCCAGGTGATGCGGAAAATGGACCTTCCACCTGTGGTGGGCGACAGGCAATTGAAGCAGATATATCAGCTGCCAGTACTGCGCAAGAGAAGGAGGAGGAGGAAGTACCAGAGGAGGCTGATCAATTGGGGGATGACGGAGATAATCTGGCCCTTCTCACAGAGGATGAGGAGCCAGATGCCCTGACCAAAACATTTGGTACACTGGCCAAAATGTGTACGGCCACCCCCGCTCCGCCCAGCAAAGTGCCTCATGATCCAAAACCCATGATTGCCTGTGCTCAACATAGCACTAACCAGCCACAGCTCTCACACACCCCACCACAGACATCACTCCTTCACAGCCATCACATCCAGGACAGACGTGGTGGTTCCCCTACACACTCCTCCCAATACAGTGCATCCCAGGCATTCTCTCCACCATCTGAAGGACGTAACCCCCGGTGCGGTGCAGGTATCCCCTTGGCACCAATCACCTGTTCACAGACTACCACCTGCCACCCTCCCCCCTGCAGGTAGACCTGAAGATCTTACCCATGGCCATCCCATGCAGAGGGGGCTAGCAGATGGCTGTGGTTGCCAGTGGGAGGAGGAGTTCTTCCAACAGCAGGCTTATGTGAGGCAGGACATTCGTGCCATAGGGATTACTCTGTCAGACATGTCCGAGACACTGCAGGACATGCGCCAAATCCCTCAGGTGGTGGACAGACTGACCCAGGTGTTGGACAGGATGGATAGATCTTGGCAAGACATGTCCAAGAAGATCAATGACATCATATCCATCCATAGAGAAGAGAGTGACAGACACCACGCCTTGGTCATGAAGATGATGGAGGGTATGCTGAAACTTATCCAAAGTCTCCCTTCAAGGTCAACGCAGGAAGGGGAGCCATCACATCTACCTGCAACACATCACAAACCACACACCTGTCCGACAAACTGCACAGACTCACTGCAAGAGTTCACATCCACCCCCAGTCCAGGCACTCCCCTTACCTGCACATCCATCACCCCCCTATCCAGGCACTCCCCCCACCTGCACATCCACCACCACCCCCTGTCCAGGCACTCATTCCCTGTCCAGGCACTCCCCCAAACTGTACAGACACCATCAGTCCCTGTCCAGGAACTTCCTCCTATATAGGCAGGTGCACCACACCAAACTGCACCTCGGCAACAACACAAACGCACTTACTCACAGCAATCATCACCACCAAATTTGCGAAGTCGCAAGCACGATCCCTCTTGATCACAAGAAAAAATATCAGCCTGAATATGTGTAAATAAAAGATAAATGTTCTCACAAGTCAAGACTAAGTTGCATATTATGTACTGATGGCCAATTGTTTACCCTTGTGGTGGCCTAGAGATGTGAAGATGGATGTGTGACACATGTAAAAGTGCAACCCCATCACTGCAACAAGCTATCATGTGCAGAGCGAATAACTACTCCCAAGGTATATGTCCATACGTTGAACACAACATTTACAATGAATCTAATAAGATAGAGAAAGTTTGAAGCTAAATATGTTTCTGTAAATGAAATGGATGGAAAAAAAGAAGCAAAAATCAGTCCATTTGGAAGGGAGAAAGGAAAGCAAATAATGTTCTTTGAACAGAATGGACTAGGGGTCTTGGAGTGGGTTGGGCAACATAAATAAAACATGCCAGGAAGCGTCTGGGGTACCAGTCTATATACAAGGTTCAAAGTAAATGTCCAAAAGAAAGTCATAGTGCAACAAGTCAACTGTTCTTCTGGTCATCCTCAATCTCAACAATGTTCAGATCCTCCAAATCAGATGCAGGCTCCTGGCTGGCCAGTGCAGGATCAGGCACCACACAGGTTGGAACACACAAGGAGTACAGGGGGAAACAGTGTGGGACAACATACTGGGGGAAACATTGAGGGTGGTTTCGGAGGGACGTTGGACAAGGACAGATAATATGGCTGCACCCAAGGAAGTGACACTGGCAGTGAGGGTGGCCATCAATCTTGCAAGTTTCTCTCGCAACATACGCACCTCATCACATATCTGCAGCTTGATGCAAGAGGGCATGTCTGGCTGACCCTCACATGCCCCCATCACTTCCTGGAATGCAGCCACAAGAATCACAATACAGGGAGGTGTTTGAGTTGGACATGAGGAGTGTGGTATTTCAGGGTCAGAGCCTATGTTAGGTTCCTTCCTGGCAGACCCCTGGAGGGGGACTAGTGGCAGGGGATGCAGCTGGAGACCCCAATAGAATGGGGGCCCATAGAGTTAGAGAAGGGCTGATGACAGGCCCAGATTGTGGTGTGACCTGCCCTGGGGACACCTCGCCAAATGAAAGCTGTGAATTGTCAGGGGGAGAGTCGATCTCCTCCCCTCCAGCTAGAGGTGTCTAGTTCTTCACCCCACCTACAATGTTCTCAGCCTCCACCCAGTCTGTAGCACTTGAGGTGTTGTCTTGCTTTGTCCGGGTGGGTGCATTTTCCCTGCCTTCTGATGTTCCTCCTCCTGTTCGGTTGTGGAGAGAGGTCGTGGCTGCGGGTGCCCTAACGATGTCCTGCTCTGACCCGGGTCCTGGTCCTTTTGGCCAGCTGGGCCCACTGAAATGGAAGACAAATCATAATATAGTGGTTGTACATGTCAGAACGACACATATAACTACATGAAGCAAGTGCAGACTTTGTTCTCCTCTGATCACACTATACAAATATAAGTGACTTGGAGCCTAAAGTACGTGTACGTTAACTGTAATGTCCTGATTTGACTCATACATTGACATCTTACCTGAATTTTGATGGCTTACACTTCTGTACTGACCAACCCTCACCTTCTGCATTTTTGTAATATGTGTTTCCTGTCATTGCTACATAGGCATCTTCAAATGCCAGTCTACAAAAGGAGATCGGAGACAGTGCAGTTGGTATTGGAAGGATCCTGTGATATGGAGTCAATCAATCAATCAATCAGGGAATTGTAAGTGCGCTACTCACCTGTGAGGGTCTCAAGGCGCTGAGGGGAGGGGGGGGGGTCCGCAGATCTGTTTAGCCGAAGAGCCAGGTCTTGAGGATCTTCCTGAAGGTGTTCAGGGAGGGGAAACGTCTGATGTCTGCCGGTAGCTCGTTCCAGGTCTTGGCTGCAATGTGCGAGAACTCACATGTGGAGTCTCTGCACTCTTTTACTTTCTAACAAATGGCATCTGCTGTGTAGCATTGTATGAGACAACACAAATGCAGATTTGTGTGTACATATCCAAATAGGGACTGGGATATTAGCTTTGCAAAGTGGTGAGTCTTCCACTTTAATATTCCCTCACACCAGAAGACAATCTAGTGCCACATTCTTCCTTCAAAGACTGCTCAGGTAGTGCCATACCCTGGTGAACTGTTGTGGCTAGTTGTTACAGCTACCTTGACTGGGCAAATGACAAACAAGCCACTGTTGGGGAGACGTGTGTATGTGGACCCCTTAGAGACGTTGGTATCGCTTATGCGTGAGGCGAGGATCTCAAAGTCTGTCTTAACTCCATGGCACATGATGATCTGTCTTAATCAGAGCCCAATCTTGCAATGCAAGTTACAGCTTACACCACCCAAAGGCCTCTCATATACACACTGGACAGTGTGTGTACCATTCCTCCCCAATGCTCACATCATTTATGAAGCCCTTGGTTCACTGGTAATGGTGTTGCCAGTGCAATTTTATATACAAATGCACGTGTGTGGCTCTATTTCCCTGATAGCAAACAAAAATTACCACTCCCAGAATGCACTCTGCTCAGTGCATTCTATGTGCCTCAGTGATCCTTTGGCCTTATAATGACTGCTGCATTTGCACAGATTAGGGAAATGGAGGCATGGGACACCTGATGGTACAGCTTTGCCATTCCTCACATCATACATTCAGACACTTGTTGCAGTTAATTCATTTACCATCTCTCTGCTGCTCATGCTCCTCTAGCTGAGCATGGAGGGTCAGCCAGGCTGCCCTCAGGACCCTCCTGTACAGTGGTGCTGGGAGGACTGGCCCAAGATTTCCTGGGCCTTAATCCTAGCCCAGCGTTTTAGATCCTCCCAGCGCTTACGGCATGCCCTGCCCCGCAGGGCATTGACGCCCAATGCAATGCAGTGTTCTTCAATGGTGGACCAGAGTCTGGTGCGCACTGCATGGCCCAGTTGGTCCTCGGGCCCCCCATATAGCTGAAGGTACTTTCCTAGCACCCCCTCTGCTAAAATGTCCAATTCACTTTCAGTGAAAGGGGGTGCTTTCTCCTCAAGTCCCTCAGCCATGTTGGGGGTAGTTCGGTTGTACAGAGCAGCAGGATGGCAGAGGTTCTGATCTGTGACAGAGAATGACTCAGAATGAACAGAAAAAGGCCGCCAGCAACTTCTTGTGATGTATTTCCTGCCTGCAACTTCCTGTCTGAATATTTTGGGTCCCGGCCCGTTTCGGAAACCTCAGGCCTGAGTACGTACTCTCTGTATGCGATGCGGAGATGACCTCTTTCAAAGATGTTCCCAACGCGTCAGCAATTTCAGGCGTGAGAGAGATGGAGAGGCCTTTTCCCAATTCATAAATAAGGGGCACAATTCCAGGCCCTGGCGGAAGTAACAAACACATACTCATAGGAAATTGGACTCCCTTGACTGGCTCCCCTCCTCATAGTGAATTTTTGGGATATTCTTGAACTGTTACAATAAGCTAACTCTAAACCATTACCTTGCATGGGTAGTTCTTTGATTTATTTTTCTGGACAACCAAAAACTTTACAAATGTTTGCTTATTTTCTTTATTTATGTTTGCACTTATATTTGTCTGTAGAATACTTTTGATTGGATTGTCTTATTAATGTATTTTGTGTTCACCACTGGCTTGAAAATACCTTTTAAAGTTTGAGGTTCTTTTGTGTACATATTAAATAATATTTGAAAGATATGATCAGATAAAAAATTGTATAATACACACAGGGTTTATGAGCTGTTTTGTGTACTGACATACAAAGAAATTAATAGCCAATGGGAGTCTCTCCTTTCTACTGTGAGCAATCCTTGTGGCAAAACAGGCTTGTATCTTTTAGTTTGGAGTTGGCCGCTAAGGACCCCACGAAGTGCCTGCCATTTTGGGAACCTCTAGTTGTAACTGGGATGTTCATGTGCTGTATATGTGCCTTTGGACCATACCACTTCTGAGATGAGGATGGCACACCATTAAAAGTTTAAGGGCAGGCTTATGGACTTCTTCCAGTTGAAGAAAAACTTTTCTTTCATTGGTGTGTCACTGCTCTCCTAGTACTCCTCTGAAAACTGTATAGAAGACTTAGGTATGTGGGATATTGGGATTCTATAGCACAGGTCCAATTTCATTATTCCTGGATCGAGTACCTAAATGTCTGTTGCTACATGTCAAAGTCTTGGCAGTCAGTTTTTAGAAAGGACTTGAAGAATATTCTGGTACTTTTCCACACAAGTGTGGTTTGCAGGCCCTCTTTGGTCACTATGTAGAGATGTATGCTGTGGGCGGCTGGAGGGTGGGGGCCGATGGGTTTAGGCAGTTATGGTGCTGGGCATATTGTACTGGTCGTGTGACCACTTAATCATCATGGCATTACCGAATCATACTTTGGCAGCACCACAGGCTCTGGAAAGCATTAGGTTCTGATGGACTGATCACATGAAAGGGAGCTTTTAATCTATAGACAAGCATTTTGGACATGGAATCAGGTACATCAGGTCGGGATCCAGACAGAACATCTCTGCAACTTGGTCCATGGTGTAGGGTAATGGAAAATAGCAGACCCAACTTTCAACAAGCACTTTTAGGTCTAAACAGAACTTCAGAGTATATCTCATCAAAGTAGAGGCTGTGGTGGCCACTTATTAGTTCCTGCCAGGTAAGATGGACCTGGGCCCAGCTCCAATCATAAAGATGCTTGTTTTTAAATTTTAGGTGGCCATAAGACATTTTCGGTGATAAATTCTGCTGTAAACGTGGGGCTGATTGTGTAGTACGAAAGAGCATGTATTCTAGCGAAAAGCCAAACATCTTGTGATAACTCCTTACGTGTCATACCATTTCCAGCAGGGCTACAAAACAGTTGTTTCTGTAGTCTCTAGACTGATAGGCTGCTCACTGAAATTATATGGCGAGGGATTTTTCAGGGGACAAATGAAATCATGCAATGTTTAGATAGCTTTGACAAACAACTCTGGGATGTCATCTTTGCAGCTATTCAAGGTTTTCCACTGTTCCCAGAAATTTTGAGATTTTTCTCTTTATATCCACCGCACTTTCCGAAGACGATCCCCTCACATATCTTACAGGTCTCTGAAACAATTGGAGAGAATATTTTTGTCTATATTGCCGGCCTCTTCACATATTCAACTTAATCTTAGAAAACTAAAGCCCAGATTTACTAAATGTTCATGTAACCCAACACAGCATATCGTTCCTGCGCTGAGTTTCGTGAACGGGAGAGAGTAGAACTGCACCACATTTGCAAAGATATGGCGCAATTCAGCTCTCTCCAAGCACTGGCGCACTTGTGGCTGTCTAGCACCAACACAGGCACCCTTGTGTTGTATCACAAGGCTGCCTGTGTTAAGGTCAGGATAGTATTGTGTAGGAAGGTGCACCCTCCTGCATAAAAACTATGGGGCAGATTTACAAGGCCCTTGCGCAACTTTTGCGTCATTTTTAACATGGGGAAAGTGACGCAAAAGTGGCGCAAGGGCCTTGTAAATAAGCCCCTATCTTTTGAGGCTTATTCCTCTTTGTACGTGAGCTGTAGAATGCAACACACAAGTAAAAAGGAAGTATAGATGAAGTAAGGAGGAGAAATAAAGATATTTCTCCTCTTTGCGTCAGCCTTGCAATGGATAGACGCACTATTTAGCGCAAAGCCACATTTACTGACATTAGGGTGAAAGGGCGCTGAACATGTGCTGAATGCATTTGGTCATAGTATGGTTATCTCAATTCTAACTGTACAGCTGTCAATGCCGATGGTAAAATAATACGTGATTTGGCATTGATAACCCACCACCTGTTACGCCAAGTGTGTTCTTCTGATGTTGCACACCTTCTTCCAGGCATACAGGCTACTGAAATAGTTAATTTTCTTATTGGTTGTTTTTTTCGTGTAAATGGAGTCAACATTTTAAATATCCATTTTCATCTCCAGGATTTTAGGAATTTATAATTATTCTTCTACCTGAGGGGAATAAGAAAGTCCAAAATCCTACATAATAAACTTTGAAGTTGTATCAGTGTTCGTTGACAAATGTGTTCATTTTGCAACTGGAAAAATATCTGCTGCCAAGACATTAATTGCTGAGAGTTATTATTACACTGGAAACGTTAACCAATGAAGTTTAATTTGGAATCCAAGATTCTTTCTATCTGCTTCCAGAGGGTAAAAAACACCCCCAGGCTTACCTCCGAGACCTGGTATCGTGCTGTTACCTGCACCTGGAGATTACTGCAAACCACAACATGGCTGGGATATTAGACATCAAGAGTAAGGTTGCATTACAGTTTTGCCCAACAATACATTTCTTCCAAACCGACTACTGTAATGTTTTATCCCCTGAATCCACATCCCAGACACACCTGCGCTGGGCACGGGCAACTGTGTAATTAAAGTAAAAAGTAATACGCATTTCTGACTAAACTACAAAAACATAATTTGCTCATTGGATTCAACTCCTAAAATATCCTTCTATGAACATGGTTTACAAGCATCTGTTTAGCCTTTTTGATTTGTTAATGTTTCACAATTGTTCGCTCACTTTTATGTGAGTTATATGTTTATTTCCCGTATGTTATTCTCTTAATTCGCTAATACTTATAAGAATAATTATATCGCTCTTTCAAATTTTATCGTATCCTGTTGTGGTAGGTATACCCTTTTAAAATAATCAGAGGCACAGCAACTGTTTTACCGCTAAGGATTTTAATGTTCTTCATTTTGACCTTTGACAATGGTCAGCACTATTAAGTATTGTTTCCGCGAGATTTGGGTCTTTTTAGCATAAGCTGTTGGTAAAAACAGGAAAAGGACCCAATCAACTTGAATTCTCTCAGGGTCAGACTGGCCCATAGGGAAATCAGGCAGTGCCAGACGTGCTGATCTGATAGGTCAGTCTGTGGATCCGTTTTTTGGCTGTTTATGTAAGACAAAGTTGGAGTGGTGCACTACTCAGGTGAAAATTCACAATAAGTCACGTAGACTTGTTTTGTTGTGTCAATAAATCCTTTATTCTCAATGTCATCCGACAGTAAAAAGTTCCAGCCAACGCGTTTCGTTCATTTGAAAATTAACTTCTTCAGGGCAATGGATGGTTTATGGACGGTGGGGAAAGAAGGTCCATAGATCCCCAAACGTTGTCTTATGAGCGAATAACGAGTTTGTTCAAGTAGGCTCGTGGTGCAAATTAATGCGATAGCGAGGGCCTCCCTAATAAGGGCCAGCGAATGGTGGTTCTGAGGTGTAGAACGCTTCAATCAGTCCTGCTCGAAATTGGCTGTTTATGTGCCTGTTTGATGGTCTAGTGGGTCGGTTTTTACTGTTGATTCCCCTAACATTAAAACAAACATTACCTACAGCAAGTTCAAATCCATGCAGTTTTCCGTAGCTCCTATAACACTTATACAACGTGTCTTCACAATTAAAAAGTGCCCTGATTTGCAAACATGAGCCCCTTTTTTAGCTTTCTAATCCACTAATGGGGGCCTCTTTTATTTTCGTGCCTGGGCACAGCAGCGGCCTGTCATTAACAGTGGATGTCTGTTCAGGCTGAGCAAAGGTCAGCCTGACAGACACTCTTTATGTTCGAGTCAGGCATCCAGTCCCTGTATATATGCTCTAAATGATCAGGTGCCTGGCTGCCTAAGTTGCAGCTTGTGGGGCTGAAGATTTCACATGCTGGTGGGTGTGACCTCCTCAGCCTGAGAAAGCCTTCTGTGAGCCTACCCCTCATCATGAGGGGGAGCGTCGCTGATAGACTCGGCCTGGGTGCTTCATAGCTCTGCAACAATTCTTCTCCAGAACCCATGTACGAGGTCACACGACCACGTCATATGGAAAAAATCAGCAGGTGCATGGGAGCAGTGGAAGCATGAAGGGCCAGCCAGTAAGTTTCCATGATAGAGCCTGTCGGGGGACAAGTAAGCACAGTGTAAATAGTATGTCGGGCACCTGGCGCAGGCGCGATGACATAGTTAGCACCCAAGGGGTCATCAATGCATCCCACCAGTCTGCATTCTCCATCGGCCCAATCCACCTCTCCCGACATGATCTAAGCACCAGTGAGATATCCAGGGCATTGCAAATCAGTGTGCAGTAGATCTGGGAGACTCTCACCCTAACCAGGGCCCCCATCAATGTCTTTGCTTCCACTGGGCTAAATTCTGGAATCTACGTATCAGGGGCACATGTACCCTAAGGTAGTGTCTGAGCTGTAGATATTTGTGAAAGTGGGTCCCTGACAGAGCATACGTGCGCTGAAGGTCCTGAAAAGAGACCATATGGGTTCCCTTCCAGACATCCCCAAGAAACGTAATGCCGATGGCGTCTCAACGGGCGAACCCCTCCAAGGAAACCATCTACCTCAGTCACTGGCCCTGCCACAACAGAGTCTGTTGGGTGAGCTTGCACCACCACCCTGTATGCTTGTGGGCTGCTCTCCACTCTTCAAATACCAACCAGGTTATCTCAGGGAGTGTGGGGGAAACCATGTCCTCGTAAAGCATTGCGAGGATTCTAGGGAAATCCATCCCACTAAGCTCCAGCTGGTATGCCGGATCAGACCACTTTCCTCCCATCTACTCGTTGAGCACCAAAAATTGTGATGGTAGATAATAGAGGTAAAGATTAGATGCTCCCAAGCAACCATCATATGGGGCGCGTTGACAGGTCTGAAATGCCAATCAAGGTCACGAGTTGTGCCATAGGAACATGATAATCGCCGAGTCCATCTCACGAAACCAGTGATGGGGATGTGGGTGCAGAAAGTTTGATAGGAGATACAGGAAGCATGGCAGTATCATCATTTTGTATACCGCCATCCTCCCCATTACATTCAATTGGAGTGACTGCCATTGCTTGAGTTCCTCCTTGCTTTTAAGAACTAGCTGGACAATATTGAGAGACCATGCTGTTTGGGGAATCCATGCCACCATAATGCCAAGGTAATTAAAGCTGAGGTGGCGAATAGGAATAGTCATCTGCCAGTCCACACAGTTGCACAAGAGCGCCAAGGGGACCAACACCGACTTGGCCGGAGTAACAGTCAGTCCCACGGCCTCTACAAAAAGTTGCAGGATCCGGAGACACCAGAGGCCACTCAAGGCCGGGTCAGCCAAGTATAGCAGAAAGTCATCTGCATACAAGGCAATGCAGTCCTCATGCCCTCAGCTCCATTCCAATCCCCAAATCTGCACATCGCACCGTATGAGCCTCGCCAGGATTCAATGGCTAATACAAAGAGGAGGGGCAACAGGGGGCAGCCCTGCCGGGTTCCACGCCATATGGGGAACACCTCTAAAACCACACCGTTGGCTTGCACTCTGGCAGTATGGTCCGTGTACAGCATCTTTACCAGCCTGCAAAACCGGGGTCTAAAGCCCGCTCTGTCAACCACCTTTGCAAGGTACCCCCAATCAATTGTATCGAGCACTCTCTCGAATCAACTAAAAGCAGAGCCAGCGGATGCGATAAAAGGTGATGATGCACAGGTGCTACGTGGAGATGTTGGAGACAGTGTCACGCACTCCTCCCAGGCATGAAGCCACACTGATCGGGATGAATAAGGGACCCGAGGACCTGCCTTAGGCATGTAGCGAGAATCGTGGCAAAGATTTTCACCTCCCCGTTAAGGAGAGAGATAGTGCAGTACTCAGCACAGGAAGTGGATGGGGGGGCTGCGATTTGAGTATGACCACTATCGTGGCTTGATCAACATCTCTAGGAAGGGAGCCATGTTCCATGGCCTCCATATACATATCCAGGAGGCGGGGGCAAGAACATCCCAGTAGTTAACGTAAAACTCTGTCGGAAACCCATCTGGCCCAGGAGTTTTGCCTGCTGTCATCGAGGCTATGGTCTCTCCCACCTCCTCCAGCATAATAGGCTCATCCAGTGCCCAGCGCTCAGCCGGTGAGAGACACAGGAGTGACACCCCATCAAGGAGGGGCACCTCCACCTCAGCCACCGGGCGTGGTACAGCTGTGTACAGGGACGAATAATAGTCTGCATATGCTTGCGCTATACCCGAGGAAGTATGGTAGATACAACCCATGCCATCCAAGATTTCTGGAATCACCCTGCCAACTAGGGGCCGAGACGCTAACCAGTAGCTTCCCATTCTTGTCCCCCTACCTGTAAACCTGTGCCGTGGATGCCCGCCAGAGCATCTTTGCTGCTTCAAGAGATTGAAGATTGATCTTCTCACGAATCAGAGCCAGGTGTCTCCCGGCTTCATCATAGGGTCCTCTGGCTAGCCCCTCCTTCAAGAGTAGTGCCTCTGTCTCTAGTTGGGTCACCCGTAGGTGTCGCCGTCACTCAGTTTGCCAAAGGAGGTTCCTAGCGTGCCCCTGGATGGTGGCCTTACATGCTCCCCAAGGAATACCCCGGTGACTGGAACGAACCAGCATTGACCTGTAAGTAATGCTGGATTTCCTCACCCACTGCCTGAGCATAAGTCTTATGAGATGCCAGGGGTTAAGCCGCCACATTGGACAGTAGCAGAGGGTGGGGTCACCCAGCTGAAGCAGTAATGGAGCATGATCAGAGATTCCCCGGGGAGATATCTGGCAGTGCAAAACCTGGAGAACATCTGGAGCTGGCATAAAGATCATATCAATTCACTCCTGCGTGTAATGCACAGCTGATGTGTGCATGTACTGCTGGTGTTGGTGATGCCAAACCCTCCATACCTCACACCAGTGCAGTTGCCCATTGTTGGAGTGCTTGGGCCTGTGCACTCCGGGGTCCGTAACATCCAGCGATGGATCAAGGATTGCATTGAAATCCCCACTTATAAGGGTAAGACCCGGTGGGAGCCCTACTACCAGGCCAAGGAGGATGGACAAAAAGGAGTCCAGCACCACCTGGGGGGTATATATGCTTAGAAGGTTCAGGGAACAGCCCCCCAGAGAGCCTGTGAGATCTAAATATCAGCCCTGAGGGTCAACATGGACCTGAGATACCACTATAGGAAGGGAACGCCTTAACAGTATGGCCACCCCGCAGGCTCCCCTAGTAAACCCAGAATGATAGACCCTGTCATAACCCCATCTCACAGTAAATGGGCACCCAGCCCCCATTAGGTGGGTCTCCTGGAGTATTAAGACAGAGGGAAGAAAGCGCTGGGTCTATAGCAGCATAGCTGACAGCTTGATTTTGTCCAAGACACCATTAACATTCCAGGACATAACACTAAGTGGGGTAATGGTGGAGCCTTTGGTAACAGTGTGAGCCTAAGTTGGGAACCCAATGGACACATAAGCCAATACCCAATAAGCATCCTGGGTGAGACGGAAAAAATACCTGGGACCCTCTGCCACTTGCATAAAATCATACCACTGTGACAACCTGAAAAGAAAAACATGCACAAAGAAGCAGTAAAACAGTGACAGGCACGCCGGTGGCATGCAACCCCCTGTCCCCTCCAACACCTCTCTCCCCATACTTCCCTAGATGAAGTATCTGTCGCCCAGGTGACCAAACTGGGATCGAACAAAAGGGAAAAGGGAAAAGAAAACTAATGGGAATCCCTCTCTAGTCAGGCATGGTATGGTGGACCCCTCCAGTATTATAGTCAGTATGGAGACTCCCCCAGAACCCTCAAGAGGCAGTTCAATGCCCTCGGTACTAAGACTTAAGTGTCCCTACTAGCCAAACCTTCGGCCCTGAGAACGAATCATTTCATATAATCGGTGCAGGGGTGCGGCTCAGGCGATCTTCCAACTGGGACTGCTCTCGGTGGCCTGCTCCGGCCGCGACTGATGATTGTGGCTCAGGTGGATTCTGCGTCTCCAAATCCTCAGTTTGCGGAGACAGTGATCTGGCCACCACTCCCTGCCTCAGCGGACGAGAGCAGATGCAGGCTCCCTTCCAGCGGTGGACCCTCTGTTGCCCACTATCCTGCAGGTGGTGAGAAGAAGAGAGTGAGGGTTCCGCTGGTCCGATAACAGGTTACCTTCTACAAACCAGTCCCAGACATAGTCAGGGGTTTCGAAGAAATGTGACCTACCCTCATGGAGGATTTTAAGGGGTGCTGGGAATAATAGCATATAAGACAGCTGAAGGTCTCTGAGCTTCTGCTTGACGGCCTCAAAGGATCTGCACCTCGCCTGGACATCCTGCGTGTAGTCAGGAAAGAGCATAATTTCTCTCTTACTAGAATCTTGATAGTAAAGGTCCTTATGAACCCTAACCTCCCTCAGAATAGAGTCCCTATCTTTGAAGTTGAGCAAACTGCTATCATTGGTCATCTTTGGAGGGGGTTTTGGGGCCAATGATCTAAGTGCCCGGTCCACCACAAACCAGGGTGATAGCTTATCTTTAGGCATCGAAAAGTGAAGCAAGTCCTCCAAGAACTTGGCGGGATCAGGGCCTTCAACGTTCTTGGGGAACCCAACAAAACACAGGTTATTTCATCACAACTGGTTTTCCGCATCTTCAGCGCAATGATGGAGCTCCCCCGTGGGTGAGATGGTGGGGTACCTCTGCCTTGAGGTCAGTGACTTCATCTCCACTGTACATATATGTCCTTCTTCCTCAGGTATGCAGCCAGTGGCATTGTGGAGGTCCTGGCGGAGGAGCGCCACGTCAACTCTGACCTCCCCAATTATGTTCTCGACAGCCGCTTGCGATGTCTGGATGGCTTGGAGAATCGTATCCAATTACCCTTCGGTTGTAGTGCCGGTATTTGGTGCCTGTTCCCCAGATGGAAGGGCCACTTTTGTGTACTGATCTATACACAGCTGGGAGGGGGGTGGTTTCACTGATCTCTCTTTTCCCATTCCTCACAAGTGTTGCAAATGTCGACCAGGCTAGAGCTCACAGGATTTCACCGTAACACAGTAGTACAAGCAGCACCCCAGCCACTCGAGCTAGACCAGGGAGCCCAATGGCTGTGAGCCTGTCCCAAAAGAGTTGGAAGGGTCTACAGCACCCAGACCACCCGGCTGCAGGCCCTGAGGCAAATAAAATGGTTGTGGCCCTTGTCAGTCAGTCCAAGGGCCTCCCAAGTTGGGAGGCAGTGTCACGCTGTCCATCCAGGTGGGGATCACCCTTCGGGCTCAGCAGCACTGAAACACCAGGCGCTGCGTTCGCTCCCACTCAGGGAGAGGCAGGAAGCCTTGCTTAAGTCCACCTGCAAGGCTGGGACATAGAAGGTATGTCCCAGGACTCCGCCTGGCCGTGCCCCCAGCCAATCCTGCAAGGTGATTCACAGGGCCAGCAGGTTCTGGGGGAGACAGGTTGTGCCTCTGCCCCTCATGCTGAGAGCTGGCGTCTCACCATCAGGCCGGGCCCAGGCTCTTCCTCCACCACTCCGCAGGCCCTAGGCTCTCCGTGTCACATTGGAGGTGGCCCCAGCGAGGAGTAGAGGGCCCACCAGACGATGCAGGGGGACGGTGGGACCAGGTCGCACAGACGCCACCTGGCCCCCCACCAGTTGCACAAGTCCGTGAGGCGCAAACCCGGGAAGTGCGGGTCTCCTTGTTACCTCAACCCTGCGGGTGCTCCTATACATGGGCCGCCGCACTCACCTGCCACTGAGACCTTCACAGACAGGTGGTGGTACTCTCACAGTCCCAGCAACTTCTGCCTCCAATCACTGCTCAGGCGGGATGCAGCAGTTATATTACAAAGCTCTGCTCAGCTACCACACAGGCACGTCGGTCAAGCAGCCACCAGAGGATCCAGGCAGCTGCTCCGTCTTCTCATATCACTGGCGGGCAGCCAGCCATTGGGCCAGGCCCAACCCCCTCCTCTTATGCCATGGGGACCCGGCCCTCTCTGATGCACAAACAATGTGGCTCTCGCCCTCAGCAGCCAGGTCGTCAATTGCTGCAGGGGAAGCAGGAGCAGCCAGGCACCCTAGTCAATGATGTGCGGCTCTGGGTGGCAGGGGGCCCTTCACTACCTTGACCCCACCTGCACTCCTCTACTGCGGTCGCTGCACTCACCTACAGCCATTGCACTGCCAAACCGTGGTACCACCAGTATCTCAGTTGGGGGGAGAACTCCTACTCTGTCTCCCATCTCAGCGGCTCCCCCACCAATCACCACCCTTCAATCCGCCACCCGCCACACTCTCAGGGCCAGGCTGGGACCGCCATCTTGTGCACTGCCGCACGTCTCCCGGCCACCAGCACAGGCTCTTCCTTGCAAAACGGGCCACTAGAGGTCTCCGCCAAACACCGGTTAGGAGAGGATGCCGACACCACCCTTCATCCGTCTCGAGGCACCGGGTGATCACGTCAGGTAGAGGCGAACGACGGAGGGGTCCGGAGCACTCTTAGAGTGTAACCGCCATCTTGACACCTCCAGCCACGCCCCCTTTTATTCAGGATTTTAATAGTCATCTTATGGTGATTATGATGTGGAAATTAAGGTCATACTACCCTAGTACGGACCGTACAGGCTCATCTGCTCAATATTGTAAAGGGGCAAGCTGAAGCTATTGCTGATGTGGTAGGGTGAAGTGAACAGGAAGAGCGGGAGGAATGCCTGTCCCTCTCTTATCAGGTCCTACAGTGAGAGCAGAGCTTGATTATTAACAAGGCACTCAAAATATTGTTTTATAAGGAGAGTACAGAAGGAGAAAGTTGTGGGCCTATGTTGATAAACTTCTCAGAGTTATTTAGTCTGAACAATATAAGTATGAACTTTCATGGAACATGTCTGACATTGAGGGTTGTCATCATAAAAATACATCAGGAAAAACAAGAATCAAGGAAATGAAAGCTGGAAGTGTTGTAAGCCATCAGTTTGCTGCAAACATTCATCTTAGATAAGACAGCTCGGGACGAGGGCATACAAAGTTGAACTGTCCTGTCTAGGAAATGCTTTTAGCTATAAGTATTGCAAGTCCAATAGAAGGCAGTCAGCCAGCCAATAACACTTTATTCGACCATTGTTGGCCATAAAAGCACAATAAAAACAATATCAGCTTATAAATATGTATAAAAACGTCTGCACAGAACAAAAATAAGAAGCATCACCTAAAAGCATTCGTTCCATAAGAAATAGTATTGCACAGTTGCATATACAAACAACCGCGACGGGGACACTGCACCGCCCGGGCAGCTCCCTCAGCGTTAACCTTATGACTAAAAACCTCAAAAAGGGTGCGCACTGCTATAAGAGAAAGGTAGGGGCTCAACCTTGCATAAAATTGTAATACATTGAGGGGCAGATTTACAAGACCCTTGCGCCACTTTTGCGTCACTTTTCCCATGTTAAAAATGACGCAAAAGTGGCACAAGGGCCTTGTAAATAAGCCCCTGAGTGCCTTAAGACCTAGTTAGGACAAAGCGTACTTCTTTCTGATCTTTATGGTCTAACGAATATAGCTGATCACTGAGTAGCAAGTAGATTCTGTGTCTGAGCGCTGTAAAAAATTTAAAGTAATCTTTATAGCATACAAAACCTTGCGATCGCAAAATTGGGCACAGGAATCGTATTCTCGGGGTACCTTACAGTTTACAAAAAAAGCATAAAATGAACAGTTGATTGTAATGAAGTCGAGTCACATGGGCAACAGGGCATGGAGGAAGACCAGCAAACTGTTAGCGGAAAGGAAACTAGAAAGTGCACTGTGCATAGTCTCAGACGTGTAAGTTAAAATCTATGGGGCAGATTTACAAGCCCCTTGCGCCACTTTTGCGTCACTTTTAACATGGGAAAAGTGACGCAAAAGTGGCGCAAGGGGCTTGTAAATCTGCTCCTATATTCGGGGTGTATATTCCATAATAAATAGGACTCCACCGAATTGTTGGTCAAAATTGGTAGATATCGGAGGACAAAATCCATGGCTCACATTCTAGCTTCCGCCCTGGACTGGTAAAATAACGACTTTACTACCCCTTTGGTGTTAGTATCCATACTGGGGAGTGAATTTAAATAATCAGGCCTACCGATGTCTTGAAAGGCCTGTTTAACATAAGTGAGCCAGGGAAATAGGGCCATATTGTCTAGCCTCATGCAGTCCTAGAGGACCAATCGAGAGAAGCCAGTCTCAGAATAGGACCATATTTTGATCCACAAGAACAAGGGAGCAATTTTCTCAAGATCCTCCAAATAGAGGATTCTGCGTTTATGATATGATTTGCTTTGGTTTAGAGGGAGAAGAGAAGGGTCTACACAGGAATTTATTTTCTTGGATTTGCAAACTTCTTAAATTAACATAACCCCAGACTCCTGCACCGTATGTTCCCATGTGGAGACATATGCTTTTATACAGCAAAATCAACTGTTTAATGGGCATGTGGCCTAATTTCCCTGCAAATCCAAAAACTGACTCACAAGCCCCTGTGAGCTTCTGTACTCTTTGGGTGAGTAAATTATCCCATTTTAGGTGAGCTTCGAATAAAATACCTAAATATTTAAAATTGGGAACCTTGGCAATTGGGATCCCCCTATAAGGAATTTTCGGGTATGGGTATTCTTAGGGCCGCAGGTCATGATATATGATTTTTGGTTATTCACCTTTAGGTCAAGTTTACCCATAAAATTATTAAAGGAATCAAGCAAGGACTAAAGTCCATTTGCCGTGCGTGCTATTATAACTGTATCGTTGGCATATAAAAGGACTGGGACTAGACAACACCGAACCTTAGATAAGTCTTTACCTATTTTTTCAAGCACTGAATACAGGGCATTGATGTAAAATAAAAATGAAACAGGGGCTAGGATGCATCCCTGCTTTAAACCTCGACTTGGCAGGATCAGTTAGGTCCATCTCCATTTTAATTGTAACACACTCTAATGGTGATGGCCCACTGCAGCCGCTTAATCAGGTCTGTCAGGGATACTTTGATTCCTGCTTTTTCCATCAGATCCTAAAGCTTTGCCCTATTCACCAAATCAAAGTCACAGGAGAGGTCCATAAAAGTCAGATGTAAGGAACCTCTTCTGTCATTGATGCATTTACCAATTGTCAGGAGTAAATTTAAAGATTGTTCCACTGTACCTAGGCTTGGTCAGAAACCGCATTGCACGACTGAAAAAAAGGAGTTGGCCTTGGCCCAATCTTCCAACTTCTCAAGAATAACTCACCACAGGTTCCTAACTGATGCGTCCAGCAGCAAAATGGGGGGACAACAGGCCCATGAGATTTCTGTCCCCTTTTATGAAATTAGGCACTATTATTGCGTCCCTCCATGATTTCATCAGCGGTTTCTTGATTCCAGCAAGGAATTTGTTTGTCAGCAAAGGGGACCAGAAGGTGTGA
This sequence comes from Calotriton arnoldi, assembly GCA_963921515.1. Classification (NCBI taxonomy): domain Eukaryota; kingdom Metazoa; phylum Chordata; class Amphibia; order Caudata; family Salamandridae; genus Calotriton; species Calotriton arnoldi. The sequence goes on along the minus strand of CAWUFW010011362.1, from coordinate 336,894 downwards.
TCATGCCTAAATAATTCAATGGGGATGCCGTTGGGACCAGGTGATTTCCCTGCTGGAGCTCTAGCGATGTCAGAAATGTCAAAGTGATTATTTAAGATGCATCGGGCTGGCTACGGGGTGGAGGATCTAAGGTGTTTGGATTGCTACTTGAGTGGTTATTTGGATCAAATATGTTAGTAATCTATCACCGGAATATGACAAACCAGTCTTGCTTTGAAACCTTCGGAAAAAAAGGGACGATTTATGACTTCCCAAAATAATCTGTTGCCTCTCATTTGCAAGGCCAGTTCCAAGTCAGCCCAGGCCTTAGATCTAATTACTTCTCTTCTTCTGTCTAAGACTGTATTCCTGTCTAGCTGCTCTAATAGCTACTGTGTTAGGTGGTAAGCTATTGGTAACCTGTTTTAGGTATTTTAGAGCAGTGGTACAAGCAAAATCCAACTGGTTCTGGGCAGGTGGTTCCTTGGGGGATTTGCTTGCGGTCAGCATACGAGATGTGTTGTTGCAAACCGCCGAGAAGCCCTCCATACCCTGATGAAGTTTGGCCTCTTCAGATAGGCAACACATAATGTCTTCAAGGTTTCCTTTGATATGGTCTTAAAGAACTGGTTAGGGTCGATACTGTCCAATCTCATATGGGCTCCTCCAAAGATATTTAGTGTGACCAATGTAAGCATGAAGATTCATGGAATATGTCTAACACTGAGAGTTGTCATCAGATTACTGCTGTTACGGCATAAATCACAATTATGAGTTTTGTGATACACATTGCAGGTCAGCCTTGCCAATATTTATCAGGGGAAAATGCTCCGTATTTACTGTAACATGTGGATTTTGGTGCAGTAAGCAATAGAGAAAGAAAGATAGTAAGAAAGAAAGAGGGGTAAAGATTGAGCACCTATTTTGATGTTTAGAATATACATTAATGATAGGATCCTAAGTTTTTGCAAGATAACTAGCTCCACCAAAATGTCAAATCATACTGTGCATGTAAGAGTAGCCATCTTTAGTAAGTCTTGAAAACACATTTAAGAAGAACATCAATTCCTGTAAGTAGAAATATGGTCATTCACTTTGTTTGTGATAGGGACATGGCCACGGCATCATGGAGTAAGGCTGCACTTGCTCTTAGCTCATCTGATGGTCAACATCCTGGAGAATTATCCTTCACGTGGAGGCATTCTCACTACCAGGTGGGAGGGTCTGTGACTTCTTGAAAGATTGGCACCTTTGGTGGCAGGTGACAAAAGGTAATCTTATCAGCAATCTAGGCAGTTTATTAGCTTAGAGAGTAAGGGGCCATCTTGCTGATAGACAGTACCATGGCTCCTGGAAAAGGCAGGTCACAATCCTGCATAGTAGAGCTGAAAGGAGGTCTCAAACGGAGCCACAGCTTAGGGCCTGGTCCCTGCGGTGGTAGTGGAGGAGAAGCATAAAGCTATGAGCACCATGTATAGCTGGTGACAGGTATTGTCTTGTCACTGCAGTCGCCAACGGTGAAGAAGCTAGGCTTGCAGATTACCTCTCCTCCATCTCACTTTAAAAGCACGGGCATTGTACCATTTGTTTATTTCATAGGCTTCTAGTACCAAATTGCCTTGCTAAAGCAGAGAACAAGAAAGTGGTAGTCAGCTTCAAGCCTTTAGGAGTGAATGCATTAGCTTCTGTGAGATTTAATCATGTCTTAAACAATCAACCGATTTCCTTAGTAAGCCTCATGGCACCTGGCACCTAAGCAAAATTGTGAAACTCAACCCCTCTGAAAACATCTCTCAGTGTGTGTAGGTGCAGAAAGATTTCGAGATACACCACCTTAAAATGAATATAACTTTTTTAGTCTTTAGCTACAACCAAGGCAGCCAACTGCATGATGCATATGGCCTTTGGCAGTGCGTAGCGGTGGGTTGACCACGGGGCCCGACTGGCCAACCCATCCCAAGGCTGCCAACACCACATTGCGCATTGCGTTTGGCCATGTTGGCAAGAGGTTGGCCGCTGTGCCTGACCTGTGGCAAGGCCCTGTAGCCAAACCACCTGGAGGCAACCAACCCAACACTACATACAGCCTTCGGTCATGCACAGCGGAGAGTTGGCAACAGGACCTTGACCACAGGCCAGCCCCTGTAGCTAACCCACCCAAAAGCAGCCAAACTCTCTGTAGGCTGCCAACCCCATGCCATCCACAGCCTTTGGCATCACTGCATAGGGTTGGCCTTCTGGCCCTGGGGACCCCATCCCCTGGGGTCAAAACATATAAATTAAGAGGAGCCAGACCTCTGACCTCCTGGTCTGGGAACTCTGCTCTCCCCTCATGCAGCTCCATCATTACGCCGCTGCCTTCCAGCACCTCTCTGCCTTCAGGTTGGTGTTAGAGGCCCTCCTCCACCCGCAGGCTCCTGCCTGCACCTCATCCCTGGTGGTCCAGTGGGAGAGCCTTGCTCGTCTGCTGGTCCGCTTGGCCTTCTCTGTTTGTATGTTTTTCTCTGTCATTTCTGTCTGTCTGGTTCGGTTCTGATTATTGTGCCTGTTCTCTGTCTATCTGTTGCTCTTAATCTTTTTTATTGTGCTCCTAATCTTTTTTTATTGTGCCTGTTGTGCCCTTGTGTCCGTGTCTGTTTTCTCACCCCTTTTCCTGCCGCTGCTGCCCCCATAGCCCCTCCCCCCTCTGCCGGTTCCCGCTCCCGCCTCCCAGCTACCCTCCCCATCCCCTACTTCATGGCATCTACTGCGCGAACAGGTTGAGCCAGACCTCTGACCTCCTGGTCAGGGAACTCTGCTCCCCCCTCACGCAGCTCCGTCATTGTGCCACTGCCTTCCAGCATCTCTATGCCCTCAGGTAGGTGTTCGAGCCCTCCTCCACCCGCAAGCTCCTGCCTGCGCCTCATCCCTGGTGGTCTAGTGGGAGAGCCTTGCTCTTCTGCTGGTCCGCTCGGCCTTCTCTGTTTGTCTGTTTTTCCCTGTCTTTTCTGTCTGTCTGTCTGGTTCGGTTCTGTTTATTGTGCCTGTGCCTATTCTCTGTCTATCTGTTGCTCTTAACCTTTTTATTGTACTCTTAATCTTTTTTTATTGTGCCTGTTGTGCCCTTGTGTCCGTGTCCATTTTCTCTCCCCTTTTTCTGCCGCTGTTGCCCCTGCAGCCCCTCCCACCCTGCCGGTTCCTGCTCCCGCCTCCCTGCTGTGCTACCTCCCCCGTCCCCTACATAATGGCGGCCGCTCTGACCACCCTCGGCTACGAATCAGCTGCCCTCCATGCACTCAACCCCGGAAGGAACAACAACTGCCAGCTGTCTACGCCGAACACCACCCACGGCCAGTTCTCCTGCTGACACTGCCGACAAACCTTCACCAACCTCCGCACCCCCATGGCCCCCACCCTCCCGCCGGACGCCAGCACACCCGAAGCCCTGAGGTACATCCTCCTCAACATGCGCTCCCTGCACACCCTCTCGCCAGACGTCACCTTCTTCACGGAAACCTGGACCAACTCCACCTCCGCCCTGACCTCGCTACCGCCATCCCCGACGGATACAAGATCCAGAAGAAGGACCGCCCCAACCACCCAGGAGAAGGGCTCGCCATCTCACACAAGAACTCCCTCCGACTCAGCACCTCCAGCACGAACGACTCCTCGTCCCCCACTGAACACCTCCATTTCCAGATCCAGACCAGCCCCAGAACAACCCTATGCGGCACCCTCACCTACAGACCTCCGGAACTACAAACCGCGTTCACCACAACCATCACTGACCTCATCGTGCCCGACGCCATCACCTCCATGGACTACATACTGCTCGGAGACCTCAACTTCCACCTCGACAACCGCAGCGACACCAACTCCTCCACCCTCCTGGACAACCTCACCAACATCGGACTGAAACAGCTCGTCACCACCCGCTCCCACAAGTTAGGACACATCCTCGACCCCATCTTTGCAGTAGGTAACAATATTCACTTCAGCCACACCACGCACCCCCCTGGATGGACCACCTCTGCGTACAGTTCTCTTTCAATAAAGCCACCGCTCACAAACCTACACCATGTCCTCCGTGAAGGAACTGGAGCAAGGTCACCGAGGAGCACCTCAACTCCACCCTCAACCATGATCCCCTTCCCACCTCGACCAGTAAACTCTGCAGCCAACGAATTACACAGATGGATCACCAACTTTGCAGATAACCTCGCCCCCCTCTGCAACCCCGACAGACAGCGCCTCCTAAAAGCCACCTGGTTTACCACTGATCTCCGAGAATCCAGATGCACCTGAAGATGTCTCGAGAAGTTATGGAGAAAAAGCAAAACCGCGGAAGATCGGACCACCTAAAAAAACGCCATGACAGAATACCACCAACTCATCAGATCCACCAAAAGGACCTTCATCCAGAACAAAATCCTCGCCAACTCCTGCAACTTAAAGGAACTCTTCAGCATCATTCAGGAATTCACCAAACCCCCCCAGCGAAGCCACGGATGTCACCCCTTCTAGGACCTCTGCAACAAACTCGGCTCCCACTTCCATCTGAAAATCAAGTCCCTCTACGACAACTTCAATGAACAGACCCCAGACACCGAAGCCACTCCTTCCTCTAGCAACGACAGCCAGCCCACCATCTCCGCCGGGTCCTGGTCACCACCGAAGACACCTCCACGACCATGAAAAGCATTCACTCAGGAGCCCCCACAGACCCATGCCCGCCGCACATCTTCCACAGAGCTGCCGCCGCCATAGCATCTGAGTTACGACGCACCATCAATGCCATCTTCGAATCCGGCACATTCCCCGACAACTAGAAATGCGCAGAAGTCAAGCCCCTCCTCAAGAAGCCCTCTGCAGACCCAACGGACCTCAAAAACTACTGACCCATCTCTCTCCTCCCATTTGCAGCTAAAGTCACAGAGAAGATCGTCAACAGCCAACTCACGAACTTCATCGAAGCCAACTCCATCCTCGACTCTTCCCAATCCGGGTTCCGCAGCAACCAGAGCACCAAGACCGCTCTCCTCACTGCCACAGATGACATCCGCACTCTCCTCGACCAGGGCCACACGGCGGCCCTCATCTTACTTGACCTCTCTGCAGCTTTCGTCTCCCACCGCACTCTCACCATCAGACTCCACGACACCGGCATACAGGGAACTGCCCTCGACTGGATCCGCTCTTTCCTCACCGGCCGAACCCAAAGAATCAGACTCCCACCTTTCCGCTCCGAACCCAGAGTGATCAACTGTGGAGTACCCCAAGGATCGTTGCTCAGCCCCACGCTCTTCAACATCTACATGGCACCCCTTGCTGCCATCATCAGAAAACATGGGCTCAGCATAGTATCCCACACTGACGACACCCAGCTCATCCTCGCCCTCACGAGGCAACCCGACATCACCAGACTCAGCTTCCAGGAAGGAATGAAAGACGTTGCATCCTGGATGAGCAGCAGCTGTCTGAAGCTCAACTCGGAGAAGACACAAGTCCTCGTCCTTGGACCCACCCCCTCAGCTTGGGACAACACCTGGTGGCCCTCCGCCCCTGGCAGCCCCCCTACTCCCACAGACCACGCCCACAATTCGGCATCATACTCGACTCCTCCCTCACCATGACCCAACAGATCAACGCTGTCTCCTCCTCGTGCTACAAAACCCTCCACATCCTTCGCAAGACCTTCAAGTGAATCCCCGCCGAATCCAGAAAGACCGTCACCCATGCACTCATAACTAACAGACTAGACTATGGAAACACCCTCTACACCGGAATCAGCAAATCCCTATCCGGGAAACTCCAGACCATCTAGAACACCGCTGCCAGGCTTGTCCTCGGCATCCCACGACATGAGCACATCACCCAACACCTACGACACCTCTACTGGCTCCCCGTCGAGAAGAGAGTATCCTTCAAGCTACTCACTCACGCCTACAAATCCTTCCACAACACAGGACCCCAATACCTCAACGAAAGAGTCTCCTTCCACGCACCCAAGAGAAACCTCCGCTCCACCGACCTCGCACTCGCCGAAACCCCGCCCATATGCAGAGTCAGACGGGTGGTAGAGCCTACTCCTACATCGCAGCAAAGACCTGGAACGAACTCCAGCTCAACATCAGAAGTTCCCCCACTCTGTACACTTTTAGGAAGAACCTCAAGACCTGGCTCTTCGGCTGAGTCAGAGCTGCACGAGCCCCCCCAGCATGTTGAGACGCTCACGGGTGAGTAGCGCACTTCACAAATCCCTGATTGATTGAGGCATGCAGCCCCCGTCCAAGTCTTAACAGGCCAAGGAGATCCAATCCCATGGTGCCAAATTCAGCTAAAAAGGGCTCCCTTTCTGAGCCTTAATAGACCCTGGGGGCCCTATCCCTGGGAGCAAATTCTAAGGACCTATCCCCTGGGGTTATATTTAATATAAAATGAAAGGTGGCTGCGTTGACCCCCTCCCTGAGCCTCATCAGTCCCTGGGTTCACCATCCCCAAGGCCGCATTTTACTATGAAGGGGAGGGAGGCCGCACGGCCCCCCTGCTTGAGCATTCTTTGGCCCTAGGGACCCCATCCCCAGGGGCAAAATAGACTTAAAAGGGGAAGGGAGCGCGTCCCCTTCACAAGCCTCATTAGGCCCTAGGGACCTGTAGGAAAGTAAGATCTGCTTCTTATGGTTACCCCCACTTTTTGCTTGATGTTACACTGTTTTTGACTAGTCTGACTGGGATCCTGCTAATCAGGACCCCAGTCTATCTGCTTTCTCCCTAAAATGTTATGTCATGTACTTGGGTACACTCCAGGTTGGATACTCGGGTACCCTTATCAGTCCCTGGTATATGGTGCACATGTACCCAGGGCATAGGTATCCCAGAGGCCTCCCATGGGCTGAAGCATGTATTATGCCACCCATGAGAGGCCATGCTAAATGGAACTACAGGCCTGCCATTGCAGCCTGTGTAAGATCTTGTATGTACCACTTACTTTAGATATAGGTTTACTATATCTATAGGTCACTACACTTAAAACCTATAAGTCAGCCCTATAGCAGGCCTTGATAATCCTGAAGGCAGGGTGCTGGGTTTTATGTGAGAGGGTGCCCCTGCATGAGCAGAGCACCCCTGCAGCCTTCGGAGACCATTCTCCCAGGTTGTCGGTGACGCAGCCAGACATATAGGTAGAGGAGCACTATAGGTTCGCGTAAAATGCTATCTCGAAAACAGCTGCAACAAACCATGTCGTGTTTGGTATCAAACACCTTGGAATCATACCTCCACACTGGTAACCGGTGTGGGAGGTATGATTCCACCCTTCAGAAGCAAGTTTCATGGGAACCCTGGTCTTCCCGGTCTCAGCCTTCTCGACCCGGAGAGCACAAAATGGTTGCTGCCGACCAGAGACACATTTCTGCCCTCCTGCTGCTGAGCCAAGCTCGAGCAGGGGAAGGCAGCACAATAGGCATCCTGTCACAGGGAGGTGTGACCACCTCCCAGACAGGATTTAGGGTATTGGACCTGGGTGGGTGCACTTCCAAAGTGCCTGAAAGTCTGCACGAGGGGCACATTTGGTGTCCCTGTGCATAGTCCAGTTCAAACCAGTCCTGGGAGCCGTTAGCTCCTGCTCTGGCGCGAAACTGGACAAAGGACATGGGAGTATCCTTCCCACTGTCCTGACCCTCCCCTGGGAGGGTCCCCTGAATCTGTCCAACCCTCTCCCATGGGTACAAAAGGGCTTCCCTGGCTGTAGGACCCTAGATTCGACATGGACAAGATTCTGTTCAAGAAACCACTGACCTTCGACCGTCTGGACACTATGGACTTTGCTGGACTTCGATTGAGCCCGACTTCGTCTCCCTCTCTGTCCAAAGCATCGTCTGTGCCTGTGCACCATACAGGCTCTGTTCAGGACCTGTGGAGCATCAAGGACAGCTGAAGTATCTCCCTTGGGGTGAAGGAGTCACTCCCCTGCAATTGCAGGCACCATAATGCAACTGACCAGTCTGCTGATCCTGAGCTCCTGTGGACTCCGAAGGCTCCAGCAACACAGAATGTTGGTTCATACATTCCTCGAGGTCAAGCTACCCTCTCACCGAGTGTGAGGCCAGTATCCATCATGGAAACTGCATAACCTGTACCCCTGTGCACTGCTTACTTTTGCAAGTGCATATGCTTGTTGGTGTTCCCCAACTTTGTGCATTTGGCTATCAATAGCCCTAACCTTTGCGCTCATCAAAGGGCTTTGGCCTCCTCATACTCTGTGCCCTGCAAGCTGTGACTTTGTGAAACTGCTAGAGGTCCCCTCGCGACTCCTGTGCCTTTGGCCTGTGGGTCCACTTGAGGGACAACACTGCTTTTCTTGGGCTCCCCTGGTTGCTCCAGGCTTGTCCTGACTCCCCTTGCTGTGGTGAGTCCCCTGGAACTTGCTGGGCCAGACCGTAACCTTTTTTGACCTTCTTTGTGGGTTGCCGCTGCCAAGGTTTGTTGGTGCTCCCGCTGGACACTGACCCCTCAGCACTCGACATCCTTCATGGGACAGCTCGTATCCGGCTCCTGATTGTCCTTGACATCTCCTGGTCCCTGCAGCTGTAGAGTCAAGGTCTCCTTCTTCACACCTGAAGCATCCGACATCGGTGGGCATTCGTCTACCGAGCCCCTGGTCACTCGTGAGTGACCAAGACTCTGTCCCCACTACTTTCAGGTTCCTTTCATCAAGAATCCACCTGTGGGTTCCACCAGACACTTTTCTTCTTTCTAGCAGTGGCATTTCTTTGAAGACTCTCATTGAGAATGACGGCGGTTTCCGACGCCACGTCAACCCTATGCACCCGGCTTCCCTGGGATAGGTAACTCTGGTACTTCGGTATCCATGGGTGGGGTGACTCTCCAACCTTCTATGTTCCAAAGGGTTTCCTCGTAGTCCACTGAGAAGGGTCCTTAAACTTTAAAATTGCAACCGCGACTCTCCCATTGAATTGTACGTAGCACGCGGTTGTGTTTTCACACTGCACCCGTCCTCTGTGGGGTCCCTACTTACTCACCTTGGGTGGTTCCTTGGTGTCCCGGGCGATTCTACACTGTTTAAACACTGTCTTGACTCGAGCCGTGGTTCTTATACCACTATTTTAGTATATGGTTTGATCTCCCACGGGAGCCCACTGTGTATTAGTGCTACTTACGATTGTTTCTGTGCTACAGTAGTGTGTGCTTTATGTTTATCTGCGTGTAGCAGATACTGTGAGGTATTTAAGGTGTCTTATAATAATAAACATTTATTATTATAACTACTGTGTGGTTCTCCTTTCATTTAACCAATACAATAAGATTGCATTCTAGTAAAACAAGCGAATATAGCATGTTACTACGCATGCTATTACATCGCGTTCTATTACAACACGGTCGTTACAATGACCCCGTTGTTAGAACGCGATACCTTTACATCGCAAGTCATTAGATCGACTTGCTGTAGGGGGCGCGCTGGACATAGGAGTAGTATAATTTACTATTCCAACTCCAGCGTGCGCAACAGTAGGGAAGGTGTTGGAATAGTAAATTATACTATTCCTTAGGTTAGAGCGCCCCCTAAGCAAGTCGATCTAATGACTTGCGATGTAAAGGTATTGCGTTCTAACAACGCGGTCCTTGTAACTCCCGCGCTGTAAAAGGAACGCGATGTAATGGCAGCGTTGTAAATGCTGTTTCCCAAAACAAGCTGCTTAACATTCCTTCAAGACTAAGCCCGAAGACTGCTCTCCACAGCTACCACTTGGATAGCTTTCTAAGGTTATCTTTGACCTCTTAAATCACCATAAGGGTTGTTTGGACTGGTGCAAGGTGCCCACTTTAATTAGTGGACATCATATACCAGGCCAACTTCTCGCATTGGTGTGCAGCGGTTGGGATACAAGCCTGCATTGTTTTACCAGATACATCTTTGTATTGATTAACTGAAAACTACTAAGTACTAGGTACATATAATACTAGCTTAGAATAAGTGAGTTCTACTGAACTTAGGGTTGGGTAAGTCAAGGGTCTAGCACACCCTTTCACCAACCTCAGAGAATTTAGTTCCCACTAGGGTAGGTAGGTGCAACACCTCACCACACTTAGTATCTCTTCTAAAGGAGATGCCAGTGGCTCTCTGCCCTCTAGATACAGTGAGCTTTCATTCCAAGAATTGAAAGCCTTGTGTGCCTCTAGAAAGCTGAAGACAGGGAGAAATGCAAACACCCAGCGCCTCAGAGAGGCCTTACTGCTTGATGACCTTGGGAAGACCCCTGGGTCAGATGAACAGGAGAAAGTGGGTGGGGCAGGGAATGAGGACAGGTCAGGAGGTGACACCTTTTATGACCTAGACTCAAACCCTGGCCAGGAGGAACAAGATGGTTCCCACCTGTATACTTCAGATCTTCAGGAAGATGCTGAAGAAGAAGGCCAAGATGGCCCTCTTTTCACCCCTCCTAGAAGAGTGCAGAGTTTACCAAGGAGATCTAGATCTCCCTCTGCAGAGTCACATCACTCAGGTCAGTCTGTAGAGACCACTGTATCTAGCAAGAGGGACCACTCTTTTGATAGGGAATACCAATGTCTTGAACTTGAGAAAGCTAGGTTTAGGCTCAGGCAAGAGCAATTGGCCCTGGATAAAGAGTCCCTAGAAGTCCAGAGAGCTAGAAAGAAAATTGGGACTAGAGTCCCATGGTGGCAGCAACAGTGTCCCTAGAGTTAAAGAACATTCTTTTGACAATAGGAACCTGAGCAAGATTGTCCCTCCCTACCATGTTGGGATGACATCCATAAATGGATAACTGATTTAGAGAGGGCCTGTACAGTTCGGAGGGTCCCTCAAGATCAGTGGGCAGCTATCTTGTGGCTCTCCTCTGCTGACAAAGGTAAAGATAAGCTCCTCACTGTTAGAGAAGAGGATGCTGACAATTATTCAGTCCTGAAGAGTGCTCTCATTGATGGGTTTGGCTTCACCACTGAACGCTACAGGATTAAGTTCAGAGACACCCAGAAGGCACAGAATCAGGACTGGGTAGACTTTGCGGATACTGCCATTAAGGCTCTGGAAGGCTGGTTGCTTAGCAGCAAAGTGAATGATTTCAAGGGATTGTACAATTTGAATGTGAGGGAGCAGATCCTTAATAATTGCCAAAATCAGTTGTTGCATAAATACCTGGGTGACTGATCTGACTTCTCCCCAAGAATTGGGAAAGAAGGCAGATAGGTGGGTCAGAACCAGGGTGAAGCAGAGAAACCAGAACCATGGTGGTGACCAAAAGAAGCAAGATGCTAAAACCTCAGATAAGGGTGGGGACAAGGGTAAAGATGACAAGTCTTCATCAGGGCCCCAAAAACCTGCATCTGGGGGGGAGTCACAGTCCAACAAAGGAAAAGGCAAAAGGAAACCTTGGTGTTACTTATGTAAAGAAAAGACCCATTGGACAAAAGATGCCAATTGTCCAAAGACCAAGGATTCATCTCCAACCACCACTGCCCCTAAGGCAGCTGCTCCCCTAGTACAGTTTCAAGTGGTGGTACAGGGAATAGTAGGGTTAACCTTGGGCTCTGAGATGGGTTCTGGCTTAGTCAGAAGTCCAGCTCAGGCTGTACTTGTCTGTGATGGTGGCATGGATATTGCCACCTTATTTGTCAGTCCCAGTAACCTGAGCAAATACAGCCAGCAGCCTTTGAATAATGGTAAGGAGGCCATGGCATACAGGGACACAGGTGCAAGTGTCACTATGGTGACAAAAGATCTTGTGGACCCTGAACAGATCATACTTGGTGATATGTACCAAGTGACCAATGAAAACAATGTCAGGACTGATCATTACTTGGCAGTTGTTAATTTCAGCTGGGGAGGGGTAACTGGCCCAAAGAAAGTTGTGGTTAGCTTAGACCTTCCAGTGGAATTCTTATTGGGCAATGATTTGGAGACTTCAGCCTGGGCTGAAGTGGAATTAAGGACTCATGCAGCAATGCTGGGCATCTCTGCAGATGTGTTTGCTGTGACCAGGTCCCAGGCCAAACTGACTTCTACTGAACAGGCCCTGGATTCTTAAAAATGGACCAGGTGCCTTCCAAGAGAAGGAGCAGGAAGGGTAAGGCTGTGTCTTCCCCCAGGCTCAGGGAGAGGATCAATCTCTTGAGGGAGATGACCTCAGTCCCTGTGAAGGAACTGTCTCAGATGAACTGGAACCAGGTCAGTTTTTGGGGACAGGGGCCCTTCCAGGGCAGAACTGAGTCAGGAGCAGCAAACCTGCCCCTCTCTTGAACCCCTCAGACAGCAAGCTGATGCTGAGGCTGCTGGGAGTCTCAGTGGATCCCACAGGATCTATAGGGATGAGGGACACCTTTACTCAGAGGGTAGTTTAAGTTTAAGTTTATTATTTTTTGCTTGATTAGTTAAAATCTTTGCAAATACATAACAAAAAGAGGGTAGAGACCCCAAGCCTGGTGCCACCAGGAGGTTGGTCATACCTCTGAGGTTTAGGGGCTTCCTACTCACCTTAGCACATGACATTCCCTTAGCAGGACACCTAGGCCAACGTAAGACTTGGGACAGGCTTGTCCCTCACTTTCACTGGCCTCATGTCAGAGGACACCAAGGAGTTTTGTCGCTCCTGTACCACCTGTCAAGCCAGTGGTAAGTCAGGTGGTACCACAAAGGCCCCCCTCATACCACAACCTGGGGTGGGGGTTCCCTTTGAGAGGGTTGGGATTGACATAATTGGTCCCATGAACCCTCCAACTGCATGTGGGCACAGTTATATTCTAGTGGTGGTAGACCATGCCACTAGGTATCCAGAGGCTATACCCCTTACAACCACCACAGCTCCTGTGGTGGCCAGGGCCCTCCTGGGAATTTTTTCCAGAGTGGGTTTCCCTAAGGAGGTCTTAACTGACAGAGGTACAAACTTCATTTCCAGTTATATCACTGCAATGTGGAAGGAGTGTGGAGTGAATTACAAATTCACCACACCCTATCACCCACAATGCAATGGGTTGGTTGAAAGGTTCAACAAAACCCTAAAGAGCATAATCATGGGCCTCCCAGAAAAGCTTAGGCGAAAATGGGATGTCCTGTTGCCCTGCCTTCTCTTTGCCTACAGAGAAGTCCCACAAAAGGGGGTTGGCTACAGCCCTTTTGAACTTTTGTTTGGGCATCCAGCTAGGGGCCCCTTGTGTTTGGTGAAGGAGGGATGGGAGTTACCTCCCAAACCTCCCAAGCAAGACATAGTGGACTATGTACTTGGTTTCCGCTCCAGGATGGCTGAGTACATGAAGAAGGCCAGCAAAAACCTTGAGGCAAGTCAAGAATTGCAAAAAGCTTGGCATGACCAAAAGGCTGTACTGACTGTGTATCAGCCAGGACAGAAAGTATGGGTGTTGGAGCATGTGGCCCAAGCAGCTCTCCAAGATAAGTGGAGTGGACCCTATACTATCCTTGAGCAGAAGGGAGAGGTCACCTACTTGGTGGACCTTGGAACTCCCAGGAGCCCCCATAGGGTGCTCCATGTAAACAGGCTCAAACCCTTTGTGGACAGGGCAGACATAGGCTTGCTCATGGCTAGTGATGAGGGACAGGAGGAAGAGAGTGACCCACTCCCTGACCTTCTCTCACAGAACCCTGATAATGGCTCAGTTTATGGTATAGCCTTGGCAGGCAGCCTCACTGAGCAACAGCAGATTGATTGTAGGAAGGTCCTCAATCAATACAGGCACATGTTTTCTTTGACTCCTAGTCAGAACACTTGGTGTACCCAGGAAGTGGACACAGGTGAGAGTCTACCTGTTAAAAATAAGATTTACAGGCAACTTGACCATAACAGAGATTGCATCAGGACTGAGGTCCAAAAGATGCTGGAATTGGGAGTGATTGAACCCTCAGATAACCCTTGGGCTAGTCCAGTGGTCCTGGTACCCAAACCTCATACCCAGGGTGGTAAAAGAGAAATTAGGTTTTGTGTGGACTACAGGGGGCTCAATGCAGTCACTAGGTCTGATACTCACCCTATTCCTAGGACAGATGAACTCATTGACACTTTGGCCTCAGCCAAGTTCTTGAGCACATTTGACCTCACTGCTGGATATGGGCAAATCAGACTAGCTCAAGATCAGTGGGCAGCTATCTTGTGGCTCTCCTTTGCTGACAAAGGTAAAGATAAGCTCCTCACTGTTAGAGAAGAGGATGCTGACAATTATTCAGTCCTGAAGAGTGCTCTCATTGATGGGTTTGGCTTAACCACTGAACGCTACAGGATTAAGTTCAGAGACACCCAGAAGGCACAGAATCAGGACTGGGTAGACTTTGCGGATACTGCCATTAAGGCTCTGGAAGGCTGGTTGCTTAGCAGCAAAGTGAATGATTTCAAGGGATTGTACAATTTGAATGTGAGGGAGCAGATCCTTAATAATTGCCAAAATCAGTTGTTGCATAAATACCTGGTTGACTCTGATCTGACTTCTCCCCAAGAATTGGGAAAGAAGGCAGATAGGTGGGTCAGAACCAGGGTGAAGCAGAGAAACCAGAACCATGGTGGTGACCAAAAGAAGCAACATGCTAAAACCTCAGATAAGGGTGGGGACAAGGGTAAAGATGACAAGTCTTCATCAGGGCCCCAAAAACCTGCATCTGGGGGGGAGTCACAGTCCAACAAAGGAAAAGGCAAAAGGAAACCTTGGTGTTACTTATGTAAAGAAAAGACCCATTGGACAAAAGATGCCAATTGTCCAAAGACCAAGGATTCATCTCCAACCACCACTGCCCCTAAGGCAGCTGCTCCCCCTAGTACAGTTTCAAGTGGTGGTACAGGGAATAGTAGGGTTAACCTTGGGTTCTGAGATGGGTTCTGGCTTAGTCAGAAGTCCAGCTCAGGCTGTACTTGTCTGTGATGGTGGCATGGATATTGCCACCTTATTTGTCAGTCCCAGTAACTTGGGCAAATACAGACAGCAGCCTTTGAATAATGGTAAGGAGGCCATGGCATACAGGGACACAGGTGCAAGTGTCACTATGGTGACAAAAGATCTTGTGGACCCTGAACAGATCATACTTGGTGATATGTACCAAGTGACCAATGAAAACAATGTCAGGACTGATCATTACTTGGCAGTTGTTAATTTCAGCTGGGGAGGGGTAACTGGCCCAAAGAAAGTTGTGGTTAGCTTAGACCTTCCAGTGGAATTCTTATTGAGCAATGATTTGGAGACTTCAGCCTGGGCTGAAGTGAAATTAAGGACTCATGCAGCAATGCTGGGCATCTCTGCAGATGTGTTTGCTGTGACCAGGTCCCAGGCCAAACTGACTTCTACTGAACAGGCCCTGGATTCTTAAAAAATGGACCAGGTGCCTTCCAAGAGAAGGAGCAGGAATGGTAAGGCTGTGTCTTCCCCCAGGCTCAGGGAGAGGATCAATCTCTTGAGGGAGATGACCTCAGTCCCTGTGAAGGAACTGTCTCAGATGAACTGGAACCAGGTCAGTTTTTGGGGACAGGGGGCCCTTCCAGGGCAGAACTGAGTCAGGAGCAGCAAACCTGCCCCTCTCTTGAACCCCTCAGACAGCAAGCTGATGCTGAGGCTGCTGGGAGTCTCAGTGGATCCCACAGGATCTATAGGGATGAGGGACACCTTTACTCAGAGGGTAGTTTAAGTTTAAGTTTATTATTTTTTGCTTGATTAGTTAAAATCTTTGCAAATACATAACAAAAAGAGGGTAGAGACCCCAAGCCTGGTGCCACCAGGAGGTTGGTCATACCTCTGAGGTTTAGGGGGCTTCCTACTCACCTTACCACATGACATTCCCTTAGCAGGACACCTAGGCCAACGTAAGACTTGGGACAGGCTTGTCCCTCACTTTCACTGGCCTCATATGTCAGAGGACACCAAGGAGTTTTGTCGCTCCTGTACCACCTGCAAAGCCAATGGTAAGTCAGGTGCTACCACAAAGGCCCCCCTCATACCACAACCTGGGGTGGGGGTTCCCTTTGGGAGGGTTGGGATTGACATAATTGGTCCCATGAACCCTCCAACTGCATGTGGGCACAGTTATATTCTAGTGGTGGTAGACCATGCCACTAGGTATCCAGAGGCTATACCCCTTATAACCACCACAGCTCCTGTGGTGGCCAGGGCCCTCCTGGGAATTTTTTCCAGAGTGGGTTTCCCTAAGGAGGTCTTAACTGACAGAGGTACAAACTTCATGTCCAGTTATATCACTGCAATGTGGAAGGAGTGTGGAGTGAATTACAAATTCACCACACCCTATCACCCACAATGCAATGGGTTGGTTGAAAGGTTCAACAAAACCCTAAAGAGCATAATCATGGGCCTCCCAGAAAAGCTTAGGCGAAAATGGGATGTCCTGTTGCCCTGCCTTCTCTTTGCCTACAGAGAAGTCCCGCAAAAGGGGGTTGGCTACAGCCCTTTTGAACTTTTGTTTGGGCATCCAGCTAGGGGCCCCTTGTGTTTGGTGAAGGAGGGATGGGAGTTACCTCCCAAACCTCCCAAGCAAGACATAGTGGACTATGTACTTGGTTTCCGCTCCAGGATGGCTGAGTACATGAAGAAGGCCAGCAAAAACCTTGAGGCAAGTCAAGAATTGCAAAAAGCTTGGCATGACCAAAAGGCTGTACTGACTGTGTATCAGCCAGGACAGAAAGTATGGGTGTTGGAGCATGTGGCCCAAGCAGCTCTCCAAGATAAGTGGAGTGGACCCCATACTATCCTTGAGCAGAAGGGAGAGGTCACCTACTTGGTGGACCTTGGAACTCCCAGGAGCCCCCATAGGGTGCTCCATGTAAACAGGCTCAAACCCTTTGTGGACAGGGCAGACATAGGCTTGCTCATGGCTAGTGATGAGGGACAGGAGGAAGAGAGTGACCCACTCCCTGACCTTCTCTCACAGAACCCTGATGATGGCTCAGTTTATGGTATAGCCTTGGCAGGCAGCCTCACTGAGCAACAGCAGATTGATTGTAGGAAGGTCCTCAATCAATACAGGCACATGTTTTCTTTGACTCCTAGTCAGAACACTTGGTGTACCCAGGAAGTGGACACAGGTGAGAGTCTACCTGTTAAAAATAAGATTTACAGGCAACTTGACCATAACAGAGATTGCATCAGGACTGAGGTCCAAAAGATGCTGGAATTGGGAGTGATTGAACCCTCAGATAACCCTTGGGCTAGTCCAGTGGTCCTGGTACCCAAACCTCATACCCAGGGTGGTAAAAGAGAAATGAGGTTTTGTGTGGACTACAGGGGGCTCAATGCAGTCACTAGGTCTGATACTCACCCTATTCCTAGGACAGATGAACTCATTGACACTTTGGCCTCAGCCAAGTTCTTGAGCACATTTGACCTCACTGCTGGATATGGGCAAATCAGACTAGCTGAGGATGCCAAACCAAAAACAGCATTTTCAACCCCTAGTGGGCATTATCAATTTATTGTGATGCCCTTTAGTTTGAAGAATGCACCTGCCACATTCCAAAGGTTGGTGAACAAAGTCCTGACAGGCTGGAAGCCTATAGTGCAGCATATCTTGATGATACAGCTATCTTTAGTTCCACCTGGGAGGATCACCTGGTCCACCTGAAGAATGTTTTGGAGGCTCTACAGAAAGCAGGTCTCACTATCAAGGCCACCAAGTGCCAGTTAGGGCAGAGTAAGGTTGTGTACCTGGGCCACCTTGTGGGTGGAGGCCAGGTTCAGCCATTGCAGAGCAAAATCCAGACCATCATGGACTGGGTTGCTCCCACTACCCCGAGTCAGGTCAAAGCTTTCTTGGGCCTGACTGGGTACTACAGCAGATTTGTAAAATGATATGGGTCTATAGTGACTCCCTTGAATGATCTTACATCAAAAAGAATGCCCAAGAAAGTTCAGTGGACAGTTTGCTGCCAGAAGGCATGTGATGATCTCAAGCAGGCCATGTGCACTACTCCCATTCTGCAAAGTCCTGACTATTCCAAACAATTCATTGTCCAAACTGGGGGTAGGGACTGTGTTGTCACAACTTAATGCAGAGGGTCAGGATAAACCAGTAGCTTTTATTAGCAGAAGGTTGACCCCCAGAGAGAAACGTTGGTCAGCCATTGAGAGAGAAGCCTTTGCTGTGGTTTGGGCTCTGAAAAAGCTGAGACCATACTTGTTTGGCACTCACTTCATTGTTCATACAGACCATAAGCCCCTCTTATGGCTAAAACAGATGAAGGGTGAAAACCCCAAACTTTTGAGGTGGTGCATTTCCCTACATGGGATGGACTATACAGTGGAACATAGACCTTGGAGTAACTATGTCAATGCAGATGGACTCTCCAGATATTTCCACTTAGAAAATGAAGACTCAACGGGGCAAGGTTAGTCTCACCTCCTTACGTTTGGGGGGGGGTTTGTGTAGGAAAGTAGGATCTGCTTCTTATGGTTACCCCCACTTTTTGCTTGATGTTACACTGTTTTGACTAGTCTGACTGGGATCCTGCTAATCAGGACCCCAGACTATCTGCTTTCTCCCTAAAATGTTATGTCATGTACTTAGGAACACTCCAGATTGGATACTGGGGTACCCTTATCAGTCCCTACTATATGGTACACATGTACCCAGGGCATAGGTACCCCAGAGGCCTCCCATGGGCTGAAGCATGTATTATGCCACCCATGAGAAGCCATGCAAAATGGAACTACAGGCCTGCCATTGCAGCCTGTGTAAGATGGTTTATGCAACATTTACTTTAGATATAGGTTTACTATATCTATAGGTCACTACACTTAAAATCTATAAGTCACCCCTATAGCAGGCCTTGACAATCCTGAAGGCAGGGTGCTGGGTTTTACGTGAGAGGGTACCCCTGCATGAGCGGAGCACCCCTGCAGCCTTCAGAGACCATTCTCCCGGGTTGTCGGTGACGCAGCCAGACATATAGGTAGAGGTGCATTATATGCTCACGTAAAATGCTATCTCGAAAATGGCTGCAACAAACCATGTCGTGTTTGGTATCAAACACCTTGGAATCATAACTCCACACCGGTAACCAGTGTGGGAGGTATGATTCCACCCTTCAGAAGCAAGCTTTGTGGGGTCCCTGGTCTTCCCAGTACCAGCCTTCTCGACCCGGACAGCACAAAATGGTTGCTGCCGACCAGAGACACATTTCTGCCCTCCTGCTGCTGAGCCAAGCTCGAGCAGGGGAAGGCAGCACAATAGGCATTCTGTCACAGGGAGGTGTGACCAACTCCCAGACAGGATTTAGTGTATTGGAGCTGGGTGGGTGCACTTCCAAAGTGCCTGAAAGTCTGCACGAGGGGCACATTTGGTGTCCCTGTGCATAGTCCAGTTCAAACCTGTCCTGGGAGCCATTGGCCCCTGCTTTGGCGCAAAACTGGACAAAGGACATGGGAGTATCCTCCCTACTGTCCTGACCCTCCACTGAGAGGGTCCCCTGAATCTGTCCAACCCTCTCCCGTGGGTACAAAAGGGCTTACCTGGCTGTAGGACCAGATTCTGAACCAGAAACCACTGACCTTCGACCATCTGGACACTCTGGAGTTCGCTGGACTTCGATTGGGCCCAACTTCGTCTCCCTCTCCATCCAAAGCATTGTCTGTGCCTGTGCACCATACAGGCTCTGTGCAGGACCTGTGGAGCATCAAGGACAACTGAAGTATCTCCCTTGGGGTAAAGGAGTCACTTCCCTGCAATTGCAGGCACCGTAATGCAACTGACCGGTCTGCTGATTCTGAGCTCCTGTGGACTCCGAAGGCTCAAGCAACACAGGAGGTAGGTTCCTATGTTCCTTGAGGTCGAGCTGCCCTCTTACTGAGTTTGAGGCCAGTATCCCTCGTGGGGACAGCATAACTTGAATCCCTGTGTACCGTGTACTTTTGCAAGTGCTTATGCTTATTGATGTTCTCTAACTTCCTGCATTGGGCTATCGATAGCCCTAACATCTGCTCACATTTTGTACAAAGGACTTTGGCCTCCTTGCACTCTGTGCCCTGCAAGCTGTGACTTTGTAAATCTGCTAGAGGTCCCGTCGCGACTCCTGTGCCTTTGGCCTGTGGGTCCACTTGAGGGACAACACTGCTTTTCTTGGGCTCCTCTGGTTGCTCCAGGCTTGCCCTGACTCCCCTTGCTGTGGTGAGTCCCCTGGTCCTTACTGGGCCAGACCGTAACCTTTTTTGACCTTCTTCATGGGTTGCTACTGCCAAGGCTTGTTGGTGCTCCCGCCGGACACCGTCCCCTCAGCACTCGACATCCTTTGTGGGACAGCTCGTATCTGGCTACTGGTCATCCTTGACTTCTCCTGGTCCCTGCAGGTGTAGAGTCAAGGTCTCCTTCTTCACACTTGAAGCACCCGACATCTGTGGGCATTCGTCTACCGAGCCTCTGGTCACTCCTGAGTGACCCAGACTCTGTCCCCTCTGCTTTCAGGTTCCTTCCATCAAGAATCCACCTGTGGGTCCCAGCCGACACTTTTCTTCTTTCCAGCAGTGGCATTTCTTTGAAGACTCCCATTGAGAACGACGGCGGTTTCCGACGCCACTTCAACCCTATGCACCCGGCTTCTCTGGGATAGGTAACTCTCGTACTTCAGTATCCACGGGTGGGGTGGCTCTCCAACCTTCTATGTTCCAAAGGGTTTCCTTGTAATCCACTGAGAAGGGTCCTTAAACATTAAAATTGCAACCGCGACTCTCCCATTGAATTGTACGTAGCACGCGGTCCTGTTCTCACACTGCCCCCGTCCTCCGTGGGGTCCCTACTTGCTCACCTTGGGTGGTTCCTTGGGGTCCCAGCGATTCTACACCCTCTAGACACTGTCTTGACTCAAGTCGTGGTTCTTATACCACTATTTTAGTATATGGTTTGGTCTCCCCCGGGAGCCCACTGTATATTAGTGCTACTTACAATTGTTTCTGTGCTACAGTATTGTGTGCTTTATGTTTATCTGCATGTAGCAGATACTGTAAGATATTTAAGGTGTGTTATAATAATAAACATATATTCTTATAACTACTGTGTGGTTCTCCTTTCATTTAACCAATACAATAAGATTGCATTCCTGAAGGCTGCTCTCCACAGCTACCACTTGGATAGCTTTCTAAGGTTATCTTTGACCTCTTAAATCACCATAAGGGTTGTTTGGACTGGTGCAAGGTGCCCACTTTAATTAGTGGACATCATATACCAGGCCAACTTCTCATAGGACCCAATCCCCGGGGTTGCCACTGGGTAGTTATATTTAGAATTGCTTTTCCATGGACAAGGCATTTTCTGGTTTGCTAATAACTTTGACAACGTTTGACAAATCTTCACAAAGCTTCCCAAAAAGTTATTTTTTTGCCTAGCTTGTGAATGTAAAGTTTCGGGTGATATGTCAATCAGGTGCTGAGAAAAACTGTGAATCCCAAAATGCAAAATCCCCAACTGCTGAACGGAATTACACTAAATTTGGCAGGAAGCTAGATCTTGATCCAGAAAGTGTGCTCTTTGTGATTTGGTGTAAATCAGTTCGATATTTCTTAAGAAATTGAGATTTAAAAAATATTTCTATATTTGGACATCTGGGTCCACAAGAGTCTTGTGGGAGCCCAAATTTAAAAATAGCACACCCTGAGTCTCTGCCAGGAACATGAGAAAAGAATTGCTGGCTGCCATTACAGCACTCAGTGACTTAGTCCCCTTTCCTGAATTTAAAAAGAAAATGATAAAAGTGGGGAGGGGAGGGATACCCTGCCCCACTATACCCCATGAGGGGGATCCAGATGGATCCCGCTGGGGCTAAGTTAAAAAACAAATTAGCAAATTGTACCCCAATCTGGCAGGAGTCCTACGGGATCGCAGCACAAAAAAATGGGGGCCCATCTTTTTTATTAATTATATGTGGAGAAGAGCGTCAGCAGCCCTCCTTCCGAGCCCATTTTGGGCCCCAGTAACCCCATCCATTGGGGCAGGGTATATTATTTAAGGGGGAGGGCCCATGCAGTCCCTCTCTCTGAGCCATTTTCAGCCTGGGGGACCCCATCCCTGCAGCCCAATGTAAAAATTAAGAGGAGCGAGTGCCATTTTTGGCCCGGGGGACCCAATACCCCAGGACCCAATGTATAAATTAAGGGGAGCGGGCTATGCAGCCTCCCTCCTTGAGCCTTAAAAAGGCCCTGAGGACCCAATACCCCAGGGTCATCTCTTGAAACAAAATGGAGAGGGGGGCAAATGGGCCCCTTTAGCCTTTAATCGCCTCATGGACCCCATCCTCCGGGGCCGGCTCACTTACTTCATCCCAGGGAGCCCACCCCTGAACCACAGTAGTTTCCTTGCCCGCACTACAGCGGTCAGGGAAACATGTGTTTGCTTCCTTTTGGAGAGCATTTTCAAATCTCCTGGCGAACGGGAGCAAACAATAAGTCTGCTCCCAATTGGTGGGAGCTTTAAAAATGCTCCTGCCAGCTGGGAGCAGACTTGTGTTCTCTCTCCCTACCCACACTGATGTGGGCAGGGAAAAAGAACACATATTGGTTCCGCCCAGAGGGAGCAGCATAAATAGCTGCTCCCTCCGGCGGGAGCAATGTCAGTTCCAGCTACATGCAGGGAGCTGGCTGCGACAGGTGGGGCCCTGAGGCTCCAACCACAGCCCCCAATGTGTTGGTAAGTGGGTGCCCCAGGTGGGCACCAAGGCACCCACCTATAAGTTGTGTTGACCCCAAGGGCAAAGATAGGCCCCCATTCCTTTTAAAATAAATACGGTTCTGGGGGATGGAGTCTCCAGGGCCTAATGAGGCTTGGGGTGGGGAACCCCTTGGCCCCCTCACTATTTTAAGGGCATTGGCCTGAGAAGGCTATGGGAGGGTTCCCCATTTCTATTATAGTTGGCCCCGGGGATGTGGTCCACAGAGCTAAATAAGGTTCATTGAGGGAGGCCAAGTGCCCCCTCCTCTTTTTATTCAGACTGGATTCACGGGCCTTAGAAAACTCTGGTAGGGGGTCCACGTGCCCCCTCCCCAATTTTCTTATATTTGGCCCTGGATGATGGGGTTCCTGGGGCCTATAAAGACTTGGAGATGTGGGCCGCGCAGCCCCCACAACCCACCCCTTTTATTTAATTTTTGGGCCTGGTGGAAGGGATCCCCTGGGCCTAAATAGGCTCATAGAGGGGGCCATGCCTCCTCCTTGTATTAAATGCTCACTGCCAGGGGTTGGAGTTCCCAGGGTCTAATATGGCTTGGGAAAGGGGACGTATATACCCTCCCCTTTTAATTGGCCCCAGGTGATGGGGTCCCTGGGGCCTGATAAGGCTCAGTGAGGGGGGCTGTGTAGTCCACCTCCCCTTTTAAACAAAAAACAGCCATGAGTTACGGGGTCCCCCAGTGCCCATAAATGCTTGGGTGGGCCAAACGGCTCCCTCCTCTTTTTTATTGGTTTGGTAACAGGGGATGGGATACCTGGGGCCTCATAAGGCTCTGGGAGGGGGGCCACTGTGGCCCCTCTCTCTCCTCTTTTAATTTCGGCCCCAGGAGATGGTGTCCCCTGGCCCTAAATAGGCTCACAGATGGGACTGCACGCCTCCTCCTTTTATTAACTACTCAGCCCCAGGGAGTGGGTTAAGGCAGGGCCTGCAGTCAACACCATGCCACACACAATGAAAGGCAGTGCACAGCATGGGGTTGGCTGCTTGTGGTGTGGTTTGCTGCCTCCGGGTTGGTGTTGCCAACCTTATGCTGTGCTAAATAGTTTACAGAGTGGCAGGTAGCTACCTTATTACTTTTCTACCTAATTTTGAACCGCCTGTGTCTGGCTAATGGGTGTAAGTGTTTACAAAACTCATGTGCTTCTAATGCATCATAGGTGTGGTTGAGGTATTAAACACGTTATAAATCTTTGTTTTGAAGAGTAACTCTGTGTGCAGATGACAGTTGATGACTTGTGTACAGTATGATCCACAAAAGTATTTTAGTTCTGCAGAAAAAGTTTCAAACAGGGCAAAGATTCTACATAGTATATACTAAGTATTGTAAGCAGCCTCGAGTTCTTAGACAGAATCGTCTCAGCATGACAATTTCTACATAACATAGAAGTCTGTGTGCACCAGGTGCTAGCCTATGACCATGTGTTTCTGTTGCTTCAGACGATGGGCTATCTACAAACTTTTCACCACAGTATGAAGGCTGCAGGTAGTATGATCTTTAGCATCTTAAGACCTTAGTTATTTGAAGCAAATAGTGTCTTATTGACAAATGCTACATTGAGTATACCCTGTTGTTAGTAGATACATTTTAATACTCTGTGGTGTATTTCTCATGAGAGTTTCAGTCTCTAGAAACAGTGTGGTACAGAGTAAACTCTTTCCACAGAGTAAAAACTGTTTACAGTACCCACTTTTCTACTCATATCAACTTTATTTCTCAATGTAGGTTCTGTGACTGTGAGGGGTTTGATACAGTTAAACGCTATCCGTACAAGGGCATGAATTTTAAAACAGGCATTTAGTATCTTGAGGAACTTGGCTTTCTCTGAACAATTGCATACATATTGAACATTGTGTGCAATAAGGGTTTTCCATATATGTGTTGTTGATGTGAACTGGGAAACCTGTGAAGTGTATGGTGTATGGTCAATGTTGCACATAGCACATGCTTGCTACCTACACCTAAGGGAGTTGTACCTTTGATGGCATTAATGATGCTTTAGATTTTTCTGAGCTATTTTGTACTTACTTTCAGGCCTCTAATGCTATACTAGTTTATAGAGTAATGTGTGCAAGAAGAAGCTGGGATGATATCATCAGTGATGTCATTTGAGATGTCATCAGTGATGTTACAAATGTTGTCATAGAACATGTCTTGATTGATGTAATATGTAAGGTCATAAGCAGTGCATGGTGGGGTGCAAGTTATAGTTTCCTCTGCTAACTATACCTGGTGAATTTCTGTGTTTTTTTTGTTCAAAATATTAATGTTGACACTGCATATTCACCTACTTATAACATTACTTTAACCTTTGGTTTTTTCAATAAATATATAAATCACACAGTTACCACTGTGTAGTTATAGTTAGGGGCTGATTACGATGGCGGGCGGACTTGGTCCGCCCGCCATCGTAGCGGTGTTTGGGGCCATCCGCCATGCATGCGGCGGTCCCGCCAACCCGATTAGGATGGGACCGCCACCGCTGCGGTCAGATTCCGCACCGTTAACATTTTGGCGGTGGCTGCTGACAGCAGCACCGCCGCGATGTCGAAAAGAGCATGTTGTGCATTTCACTGCACTACGTGGCAGGCACTACACTGTGCCTGCCACATGGTGCAGTGACCCAGTGCACCCACACCTCCCCCCAACACAAGGGGGGCCCACAACGGGCTCCTGAAACCAATCCCCACCAGCCTTTCAATGGCGGTTCACCCACCACGGAAAGGCTGGCTTCGGCCTGCATCGTAATTCGGCGGACGGAACCTGCTTGGCTCCGCCACCATTGTGAGCATGCTGACCGCTCCGCCAGGCAATCGTAACGATTGCCTGTGGCGGTTTCGTGGCGGACAGGCTTTGCCTCCGCCATGGTCGTGGTCTGGATCCCTCCGCCATCGTAATATGGCGGTCAGAAAATCGCGTTCCGCAGGGCCGGCGGACCTCACTGCCAGCTCGGCGGTGGCGAACGTTCCACCATCGTAATCAGCCCCTTTGTTTTCCTAATAGTTTGTTTTCCTAAGAGTTTTTGTTTTCCTAATAGCTTTGGCATTGTTTGACCAATCATCACAAAACTGTCCAAAAGAAACATTCATTTACAACTTCTACTCCTCCCTGGAGCATTTCAAGGTGATCCGTCAAGCAGGGACCGAGAAAAAGGGGATCCCAAAACACATGCTTTGCATGCAGTTTCCCATAGGAATTTTGGAAATCGATAGAGGAAAAACACATTGATTAGAATTAATCCAAATTTGACAGAAATCTAGATTGTTGTAGAGAAAGCATGCTTTTTGTGACGTGGTGTAAATCTATTTAGCCAATTTTGAGAAATTGAAAGTGATATATGGATGGGTGGTACTGCGGTACTCCTGTGGTCCCGCAAATTAGAAAAGTAAAGTACTGTGATTGGCGGAGAGGGCTTTTTTACCTGTTGGTCACTTTGGTCCTGCAGGACCGAGCAACCTAATTGGCTGCCTGGAGCAACAACAGAAATGTTGCAGCCACTTGTAGGAAATTGGGTTTTTGATTATGCCTAACCCTCTGGTAGTTTGGCACAAAAGTGGTCAGGCTTAACTTAGAGACACTGCGTAAAGTATTTATGCAGCCCACAAACTGCAATTAAGTGAACACAAGAAAATACAAACACCAATTTAGAAAAATAGAGAACATTTTATTAAATAAAATGACACCAAAATAGATTAAATACAACCAATGGCGAACGTTCCGCCATCGTAATCAGCCCCTTTGTTTTCCTAATAGTTTGTTTTCCTAAGAGTTTTTGTTTTCCTAATAGCTTTGGCATTGTTTGACCAATCATCCCAAAACTGTCCAAAAGAAACATTCATTTACAACTTCTGCTCCTCCCTGGAGCATTCCAGGGTGATCCGTCAAGCAGGGACCGAGAAAACGGGGATCCCAAAACACATGCTTTGCATGCAGTTTCCCATAGGAATTTTGGAAATCGATAGAGGAAAAACACATTGATTAGAATTAATCCAAATTTGACAGAAATCTAGATTGTTGTAGAGAAAGCATGCTTTTTGTGACGTGGTGTAAATCTGTTTAGCCAATTTTGAGAAATTGAAAGTGATATACGGATGGGTGGTACTGCGGTACTCCTGTGGCCCCGCAAATTAGAAAAGTAAAGTACTGTGATTGGCGGAGAGGGCTTTTTTACCTGTTGGTCACTTTGGTCCTGCAGGACCGAGCAACCTAATTGGCTGCCTGGAGCAACAACAGAAATGTTGCAGCCACTTGTAGGAAATTGGGTTTTTGATTATGCCTAACCCTCTGGTAGTTTGGCACAAAAGTGGTCAGGCTTAACTTAGAGACACTGCGTAAAGTATTTATGAAGCCCACAAACTGCAATTAAGTGAACACAAGAAAATACAAACACCAATTTAGAAAAATAGAGAACACTTTATTAAATAAAATGACACCAAAATAGATTAAATACAAGCAATAGATCTAGAGTTGTTATGAATTTTTAAATTTTAAGTGAAAAATAGTGCCTAAAAGATCAAAACACCAACTGAAAGTATCTGCTCGCATGAGACCGGGGCAAAGTAAAAATTTAAGGCTGATTGTGATGAAGTGCAGTTCAGCCACATGAGGTGGATTGGGCCCGGTCTTGGCTTACCTTTGGAGTTAGACGAAATTTCAAAGAAAAGTTCCACAGAAGTTAAATTTCATATGTGCAAGGCAGCCAGCAGTGTACAAGGAGGAGGCGTTATTGACAGGGAGCTGCTCAACGGAGTCGCAGTAAAGATTTCTGCATTTCGGAGTTTTCACTTTTTTGGAAGTCGAAACTCTCCAGTGGGACGAAGCAGCCGGCTGTAGCCAGTGAGGGCTCCATGAGGCCAGATACCTTTGCTCAGAGGTCCCACTGAACAGGATTTGCTGCTGCAGAGAAGAAGGTAGCAGGAGCTACTGAGAAGCCCGGCCATCCGGCAATGCACTTCAGGCAGATGAGCGAGCAGGTAGTTCCCGGTCTCCTGTCAGTTCTCGGCCCCTTTCTGGTGAAAAATTTCTAAATCCCAAGTTTGAGGTTCTGGCAGGAAGAGCAACTTGAGCACCACTTCCAACAGTCCAGGACTGTTTGGGCACCACTTGGGGGGCTGAACTCAATCCAGGCAAACACCTGGTACATGGTTAAAGGTCTCTGGAGCTTATTATGTTTCTGTAGCTCACATAGGAGGCCAGCCAACTAGCCCTTGGAGTCACTCCAGTAGCCCATGGTTGAAGCAGCAAGGCAGGCCTCAAGCAGCAGGGTAGTCCTCTGGGGGTAGTGCTTCAAGCAGCAGGGCAGTATTCTGAAGTACATGGCAGTACTTCTGGGGGTCATCCACAGTTCCAGAAGTGTACTGAAGAGTTGGTCTGAGAGTCCAATATTTCTACCCATTGCCAGCCTTTGAAATGGGGAAAACTTCTATGCTAACTCCACATCTGGTTCTGGAAAGGTCCTTCCTTCTGCTGCTCAGGATCCTTGTGGTCTAGAGTGACAATGAAATGATGTCAAGTTCCTTTGTAAGTGGGCTGGAGGCAGCCCTTTGAAATGTTAGTGGGACAGGGAACAGCTCCTCCCCAGCCATCCTGTCAGGATGACCCATGCTGCCAGCACCTATTCCCTCTTTGTCTCAATGTCTTGGAGGAATACACAAAGGCTAATTGCCAACTATTTACAGTCATATGACCCAGGACACAGGCTGTCGGCACTAAATGTTTAGGACAAGAAAATGCAAACATTCTAAGTGTCATTTTCAGACCTTAAAATCCAACTTTAACATTAGAGAGGATTTTAAATTACAATTCTTTTGAAACCAAACATGACATTTCTACCTGTTCCCAATCAAACATTAGTACTTATTAAATATAATAAGGTAGCCCAATGTTATCCTATAGGAAAGGTAGGGCTTATAGTAGTAAAAAACGAATTTAGGGTTTTTTCACTACCAGGACATGTACATTTTAAAAACACGTCTTACCTTTTAAATCCAATACACGCTGCCCTGTGGGCCATTTTGGGCCACCCTTAGGGGTGAACTTGTATGTATTAGAAAGGGAGATTTAGTGCTGGTAATAAGGATTACTTTGCAAAGTCGAATGGATAGTATAAAATTGCACAGAGGGTAGAACGGCAGGCCTGAGACCTGTTTTAAAGACCTACTTTAGAGGGAGGTACAACATGTACTGCAGGCCCACTAACAGCATTTTAATTACAGGCCCTGGGTACATGTAGTACCACTTTACTAGGGACTTATAAGTAAATTGTATGTGCCAATTGGGTGGAAGTCAAATTTACCATGTTTTAAGGAGAAAGCACAAGCACTTTGGGACTTGTTAGCAGCGGTAAAGTGCACAGAGTCCTAATGCCAACAAAAAGCTAAAATCCAGACAACTGAAGAGATGGAAAAAAGACCACACCAATGATGTCTGATCTAACACCACTGTTTCAGGACTCTGGGACTTTGTCGCCATGTCCTGAGTTAAAAAAAAATAATATAAGGGCACAGAGGAAGGGTACCATGACCCATGGCCCTTGTTGGGCTCCCAGAACCAAAAACATCTAGAAATATTTAATGCTTCAGATCCCAATGTACTCCCATGTGACCAAGTGAGGCCTTCAGTGAGGACCCACGGTATTCCAGAGGGATTCAACGTGGCCCCTCTTGTGGTCCTGCCAGATTACCATGAGTAAACATGTGACTGTGCAAGTGTTAAAAAGTAAACCATGCACTGTCTCATAGCACCTTGGAGTGTAACTTGTGAGATGGTACCAAAGACATACCACAGAACCATGAAACAAAGTACAAACACATTGAAAATGTGGCATGGGTGTTATTGGGAGGTGGCTCAAGTCTGGGGTGTTGGCCAGCAAATGTGTCCAATAGGCCAGGCCCGCAGCCAACCCCATGCCTCATGCAGCCCAAGGCCATGTGGGGTGGAGGGTTTAACACCCACAGCTGGTGATCACTCACAGGGGGAGTAATACTTGTACCACAAACTTTAGCTATTTAATTTCATATATATATTCGTTTTGGTCTGAGAGGCGAATTCACATGATCTTTTAGCATTAAAAAAGGGGTTCGTCAAGGGTGCGTACTCGCTCCTTTTTTATTCAATGTATACATTAATAGTTTGGGTAGCACTCTTGCTAATACATGTACGGATTTACCCCAAATTGGGCACCGGCCTATACCGGTTCTGCTTTATGCGGACGATGCAGTGCTTATGGCCTGCACCCCATTGGCCTTGCAGCGTCTCCTTGACAAATTTGTACATTTCATGGAAAATCTGGGGCTACTAATTAACAAAAGTAAAACCTTTGTCATGAAAGCAGGCCGAAGAACACTGATGTGGCGCAACATTTTAATAGGAAAAGCTATTTTACTGCAAACGCACTTCTTTTCGTATTTGGGGATTTTATTTGACTGTGAAGGGAATTGGAGAAGCGCTGTAAACTCCAGAAGGTTGCAATTTGCTAGATCAATCACGGCCCTGTGTAATTTTTCCAGAAAATTGGGCAGTAAACACCCCAAAGAAATGTTATCCATCTATAATGCTAAATGTCGACCAATCTTGATGTATGGTTTTGAGCTGTGGGGGCATGTAAATGTTGAATCATTACAGCTGCTGGAAAATGCTTTCTTTAAAAACCTTCTTGCACTCCCTCTCAGTTGCTCTAATTTTGTATGTCACTCGGAATTGGGTGCAACATACTTAGCAGATCTGATAAACGTCCAGCCAGTTCTTCTCTGGCACAAGATCTGGACTTCGGATTATATGGAATTTTATCGTGCCATTGTAAAGGACTGCTGTGGTTTGGAGCTTGTCCCAAAAATACCATGGTTAAAGTATATCAAGAAATTCATGTTTGATATTAGCCATCCTGAATATTATGACAAACCAGAAACCTTGAATAACATCACTAGGAAAACGCTAAAGATAAAGGGGGATATTCACAAGAACGTGTGCTAAACATCTCAAAAAAATGTTAACGCAACTTCACACATCGTAGTCTATCGCGGGAAAATAACCCCGTGTTAACGTGGAATTCACAACACGGCGGTACCATGCGATAGCCTCCCAAAACCGCGGCCAATGTCCGCGATACAACCACCGCGACGGCGATAAAAACACAAACCCCAACGCGTAAAAAGACGTGATGGGCCCAAATGCGATAAGAAAACAGTGATAACCAGCGAGAGGCCAGCAATACCCACGCGTAATGCGGGAAAAAGCACAAGAACAGCATACAGAAAATGCCACCAAAAAGGAAATCAACTGCGGAGTACCACGGATGCACCCTGACCCACTGCAGAGGACAACATGAACCCCACAATCCCCACGGAGGAACACCCAGGAATCCAGGGCTCGTGGAAGGGCAATGAGAAGAGGAAGAGGAAGACGGGGTACAGTCTGCAGGAAAACATGATTATCGTCACGGATGAGATAGAACACCACCACCAACTGTACGTCACCTCCAACGTGTCATTGGCAACAAAGAGGCAAAGATGGCACACCATCTCGGACCATGTGAATGCCGTCGCAGCGCCGAGGAGGACAATGGAAGAGGACAAGAGGCGCTGGATTGATGTGAATGGCAAAACCAAGCAGAAACTCGCTGCCAACACGAAAGCAGCAACGGGCTTCGGAGGAGGGGGGGTCAGCAGAACACCAGGAGCTGAATGACATGGAGAAGATGGTGGCCACAGTCACCAGTCGGGAGACGGTGACAGGAGTTGGGGATCCGGACACTGCCCAACATGACCCGACACTACATCAACAGGGTGCATACCGACCAGGGAGTGGGGGGACTGGGGGAGATGGGCCCAATGGCACACATGCACAATTAAGCAGAGCACACTGCACACCCACAATGGCTCAGGATCATGTCCCTGATCCCACGGGTACACTGCAGCACACACACAAACACCAAGTAGTCCCACGTACACCATGTGCCCAAAGGGGCACCCACCCAACACATCAACAATCACACAACCAACACATGCACACGTGCGAAACACAGCAAACATGCATATACGTCAGCCACACTGACAATGCAAGAGACACCACATGACGAGTAGCATGGCTGCAGTCCAATCATCATGACTATGTACACGGCACGACACTGAGGTGGCTGAGTGCGGACCACAACCGGAAAGGAGCAGGTCACACTCGGACACAACCACCTGCACAAACAACCCCTGATGTCAACGACACATCTGCGGACAAACCATGCCCAAGAGTCACAACTCGACAAAGAGCACAAGTTACCCAAGTCTGCAACATCTCAGCACTGTGGAAGCACAGAACTGAAAGGCACACCGCATGAAAGGGATAAGTGGCAGCCAAATCAGAGCCACAGGAGCGACTCACTCACCGTGCAGCATACGCACATAAGAATAAGTGCACCTTGACATTGACAACATCCTGGTACAAACAGCAACACCTCCACAACAGAACACAGGACACAACTGGTGCCGCATATGTGCACAACATGGCCAATCACATCTGGCACAGCAGGAAACTGTGATATGACAATGTACAAGTACAACCTGTAACCTGCAAATATTTTTTATTCACACATGCTGTGCTTGTGGACATTTTGTACTGTCCCATGATTGCCAGGGACGGCCACAATGTGACGTGCTCATGAGAAGAAATTGGCAATGAGGGTGTTCCTACGGGCCATTCCTGCCGCAGCTGCAGTGGGATGTGGGCCACCTGCCCCATCGTCCTCATCATCGTCCGGTACTTCTGGAACTTGGATCCATGGGGCATTGGTGCATACACAGATGTTGTGCAACACACAACATGCAAAGATCATCTTGCACACGATGTCTGGGCTGTACAGGAGCCTTCCACCTGTGACATCCAGGCACCTGAAACGTGACTTCAACACGCCAAATGTGCGCTCCACGATGCCCCTGGTGCGTATGTGGGCCGCATTGTACTGCCTCTGGGCGGGTGTGTTCGGGTCTTGGAGAGGTGTCATCATCCAAGGGCAGAGTGCATATCCTTGATCACCTGTGACAGTGCAGAGAGAAAAGAGTCAATACTTGGTTCGGCATGATGTGTTGGCAGGCCCACTAGTCCAGTGACGCCAGTGCTGGCTGTGTGTGGGGTGAGTGTAAGCCAGCCCTCAGGGAGTAGCTGGCGCTGGCAACAACTTCAACAGTCATCAGGCCCTCAGGAATGCAATGTTCGAACAGCATGGGAGCATGACTTGAGTTGCACAGAGTTAGTGGCCCCGGATGCACAGCGGCCGACACGGGCCTACTGCCACGGGACGCTGACTTGCGGGAGACTGGGGTAGGGTCATGAGGGCAGAGCAGGGTCTCGAATGTATCAAAGGTGGTTTTCGCGGAGTGTCTCGGGGGAGAGTGGGAGGTGTACCCCCAGGGCATGATGCAGAGGGCACATACCAGCTGTGTCCGGCAACATGGTGGATATGAATGCCACAGACTCATGCCAAACACCAAGTCCGTACCTGCCCGTTGCTGATGACAACCCCCAGGCCACAGGCTCAGACACCAACAATGTTCTGCCGGAGGCTGACGGTGACTCACGGCGCACAGGGTTAGTGGCACCAGGTCAGTCCTTGCTACAGGTTGACCTCCTCCGTAACGGTGATCCTTGTGTCCACCGAACTGAAACGCATCTTTCTCTCACTCCTCTCCCTGTGTTCACTGGCATGAACTCTGCCATTGATTAATGAAGACTCAGTTCTAGATGTGGGACATACTGGACTGCAGTGTAGGCTGGCTGCAGTGGTGGAGTATGTCAACGAATGAGGACTCCTGGGGGCCTTTGTCACGGGGGACAGCAATGGTCTGGGGAGGCTGCCAAGGCCGCGGGCATGGGTCTTGGAGCTAGCACCGGCACGTGGTGGGCCCTCTTTGACACACGACGGTGTCGGCAGGTAAGCAGTGCGGCCTTGGAGAGCTGGGGCGGGCAAGCCGGGTCTGGGTATCAGCGGCCTGGGGTGCAGCAGACGCCGCTGCTCATGGCGTCGGCCTCGTGGCGGGCTGAGAGGCACCGCCCTGGCAGTGACGTTGGCCATTCCAGGAGAGCACCACGCTCAGCGCCACAGTGTTTTTATCCACACCCCTGCGCAGACCTGGCATAAGCCAGGCCAACCCACTACGCTCACGCACACAGGGGGGGACGCAGCGAGCGACATTTCCGCGATCTAACCCACAGCCTGGGGTGACATGGTTGCGTCCACTGTTCACTGCCCTCCAGACACCAGAGGTTAATGTCTGCATGGACATATCTGTGGTTTGCATACCCAGGTCTGTCCAGCACATTCACGCCACACTTGTCGTTGTGTACATTCCCATTCATGGGTCACTTGCATCCTTCGCACATGTCTGCTTTCCGCCTCTCCACACGTTCAGCTGTTGTGTGGCTGTGGTGCCATGATATAGCTGGCTTGTGTACATGGGAAGCCCAATCAATCAATCAATCACGGCATTTATAGAGCGCGCTACTCACCCGGGAGGGTCTCAAGGCGCTGGGGGAGGGGGTAAGTTACTGCTCGAACAGCCAGGTCTTGAGCTGCTTCCTGAAGGAGAGATGGTCCTGGGTTCGCCGAAGGTGAGTGGGGAGGGAGTTCCAGGTCTTGGCTGCCAGGTAGGAGAAGGATCTTCCTCCGGCGGTGGTTCTGCGGATGCGTGGTACGGTGGCGAGGGCGTGGCTGGTTGATCGTAGCTGGCGTGTGGGCGTGTAGAAGGTCATGCGGTCGTTGAGGTACTTTGGGCCCAGGTCATGGAGGGCCTTGTGTGCGTGGGTGAGGAGTCTGAACGTTATTCTCTTGCTGACGGGGAGCCAGTGCAGGTCTTTCAGGTGTCCGGTGATGTGGCTGTGTCGGGGGATGTCCAGGATGAGTCGTGCGGAGGCGTTCTGGATGCGCTGGAGTCTTTTTGAAGTTTGGCTGTGGTTCCGGCGTAGAGGGTGTTCCCATAGTCCAGTCGGCTGGTGACGAGTGCCTGGGTGACGGTCTTCCTGGTTTCAGTGGGGATCCATCTGAAGATCTTGCGGAGCATGCGCAGGGTGTTGAAGCATGAAGATGAGACGGCGTTGACTTGTCTGGTCATCGACAGGGAGGAGTCCAGGATGAAGCCCAGGTTGCGTGCGTGGTCCGTTGGCTTGGGCGCGGTGCCCAGGGCCGGGGGCCACCAGGAGTCGTCCCAGGCGGAGGGTGATGAGCCCAGGATGAGGACTTCCATCTTGTCTGAGTTCAGTTTAAGGCGGCTGTTCCTCATCCAGTCGGCGACGTCTCTCATCCCGTCGTGTAGGTTGGCTCTGGCGGTGGTGGGGTCGTTGGTGAGGGAGAGGATCAGCTGCGTGTCGTCGGCGTAGGAGATGATGTTGAGGTTGTGTCGGCGTGCGATGGCTGCGAGGGGGCTCATGTAGACGTTGAAGAGGGTTGGGCTGAGTGAGGATCCCTGTGGAACGCCGCAGATGACTTCGGTGGCTTCGGATCTGAACGGGGGAGGCGGACTCTCTGGGTTCTTCCGGCGAGGAACGAGATGATCCATTCCAGTGCTTTCTCTCGGATTCCGATGTTGCTGAGGCGCTTCACTAGGGTGCGGTGGCAGACGGTGTCGAACGCTGCGGAGAGGTCCAAGAGGATGAGGGCAGCTGTTTCCCCGTTGTCGGTTAGGGTTCTGATGTCGTCGGTGGCTGCGATAAGGGCGGTCTCGGTGCTGTGGTTGGCCCGAAACCCGGACTGCGAGGGGTCGAGGGATCCATTCGTCTCGAGGAAGGCGGCAAGCTGTCTGTTGACGGTCTTCTCGATGACTTTGGCCGGAAACGGAAGGAGCGAGATGGGACGGTAGTTCTTAAGGTCGGTGGGGTCCGCCGTTGGTTTCTTCAGGAGGGCGGTAAGCTCGGCGTGCTTCCAGCTCTCCGGGAAGGTGGCGGTGTGGAAGGAGGAGTTGATGATGTCCCGGAGATGGGGTGCGATGGTGGCGTCGGCTTTGTTGAAGACGTGGTGTGGGCAGGGGTCGGTTGGTGATCCCAATGGAGTTGTGTTGTCGTGTCTGGTAGGTGGGCATGTTGATTGACATGTTGTATGGTCACGTGTGCATTCCCACAGCTGTGCATTGTGTGATGGTGGCTTTGAGGTGTGTGGTGTGTTGATTTGGTACTTACCAACGAGCAGTCCTCATTGGAGTTGGAAGTTTCTTTTGAGATATATATATATATATATATATATATATATATATATATATATATATATATATATATATCTACTGGCGGTCGCCAGTAGATAGTTATAGTTACAACCTATTATCCATAGGAAATCCGCGACATTCTATTTGAAATAACTCTCTTGCCGGTTGACGTATCTTCGCAAAATTTTCAAACTTTGTGGGCGCTCCGGTCCGCTCCTACCCTGAAAGTCTCGGGGATTCGTCCAAGCGGGGCCGAGAAAAAGGGGGGTCCCAAAACGCGTTTTCCCCATGCAATTTTCCATAGGAAACTTTAGACACGGCTACAGCTCGAACTGCTGAACGGAATTACACCAAATTTGGCAAAGAGGTAGTTCTTGGTTCAGAAAGAACCCTTTTGTTAAATGGTGTAAATCCGTTCAGTAGTTGCTGAGAAAATCAAAAGTAAAAAGATAGTGATATCTATGGCCGAGTAGGGTCCGCGTACCCTCCCGATCACGAGCTGCATGTTAATTGGTTGTCAGCTGGCTGTCAACATTCCGATTCAGGAAATGTTGGCAGCCATTTTGTCCCTCGGTAGAACCGAGGGACAGAAACAAGTGCGCAAAGCGCACAAAGGGGGCAGGGTAGAAACACCCTGACCCCTAGGTTTGCTCAGGGGTCCCACAAGGACCCCTGGGAAAAAAAAAAAAAATTTTTAAAAATCGTCAGGATGCGCTCAGGGTGCGCGAATCCTGCCGAAAAAAATCGAGCGCGGTCTCCGCGCTCGACTGTATTTTGCCCCCGGGTGGCCCAAGTCCCGGGGGCATGGTGGGGGTTAATTTTATGTGTGGGGGCCTCAAGGGCCCTCAAGCCCCGGGGACCGCCACCCCCGGGGCTTTATTGCAAAAATAGTGCAGGAGGGCTCTTCTGCCCTCCCGCAGCCCCGGGGACCGCCACCCCCGGGGCTTCTTTTTAATTTGAATAAGGTGTGGGGGCTCCAGCCCCTCACACGCCCGGGACCACCACCTCCCGGGGCACTTATAAAATAAATGTGGGGGTCCATTACGGACCCTCAGAGCCCCGGGGACCACCACCTCCCCGGGGCTGTGCAATTTAAGGGAAGGGGGCCGCGCGGCCCCCTCCTGGAGCCCTTGATGGCCCTGGGGACCGCCACCCCCAGGGTCGGCTCCTGCAGTGTCCCGGGCTGCCTACCCCCGGGACACTGTAGTTTGCTATGGCAGGACGGGAGCCTCGCAGCTCCCGTCCTGCCATAGAGCAAACTGCTTGGATATTGGAAGAGAGCAGGGAAACCTGCTCTCTCTTCCAATATCCAAAGCACATTGCTTTTCCACATGGGGAGCTGCATCTTAGCAGCTCCCATGTGGAAAAGGAATGCCGGCTCCCAAGGGACGCGGGGAGCCGGCGGGACTGTGGGGGTATTGGGGACCCCCCACAGTCCCCAACGGAGAGGGCCAGCCCCGGGGGATGGGGTCCCCGGGGCAAGTAGTGGCTCGGGAAGGGGCCACGCGGCCCCCTCCCCTCCAAAAATAATAAATTTTAAAAAAAACGGAAAGGCCGGCCCCGGGGATGGGGTCCCCGGGCCTTAAATGGCCTGAGGAGGGGGCCACGCAGCCCCCTCCAAAGAAAAAAAAATCGAGGCCATGCCCCGGGGATGGGGTCCCCGGGGCCAATACAGGCCCAGGGAAGGGGGCCACGCGGCCCCCTTCCCGTTTTTATTTTAATTTAATTTAAAAAGGGGTAAGGCCCTGGGGGATGGGGTCCCCAGGGCCCAAAAACATAGGAAAAAGGAAGGGGGCTACACAGCCCCCTTCAGAGGACAAAAAAAACGATCGGGCCCGCAGGCCCCGCCCCTTCCTTCACCACTCTGCAAACGCGCTCCTGGCGCGTTTGCAGAGGGGGAACAATTCCCCTTGAATACTGGGGTCCTGGGGCCAACTAGCCCACCAGGAACCTCCAGTATGCGCTAGAGGCTGCGTTGCAGAGAGGTGTACAGAGGCCACGCCCTTTTACACCTCTCTGCAACGCAGCTCTGTGGCGCTTTTGGATATACCTGTTGGGCTAGTTGGCCTCCAGGGACCCTCAGGATTCAAGGGAGTTAATTCCCCGACTTAAAACGCGCCACGGGGCGCGTTTGCACAGTGGTGAAGGGAGGGGCGGGGCTTCAGGTGACATCTGTGCAACGCGCCCGTGGCGCGTTTAAGTTGGGGATTAAATCCCTTCAATCCTCAGGGTCCTGGGGCCAACTAGCCCAACAGGTACATCCAGAAAGCGCCACAGAGCTGCGTTGCAGAGAGGTGTAAAGGGGTGTGGCCTCTCTACACGTCTCTGCAACGCAGCCCCCTGGCGCATATTGGAGGTTCCTGGTGGGCTAGTTGGCCCCTAGGGACCCTCAGGATTCAAGGGGACTTAATCCCCCAACTTAAAACGCGCAACGGGGCGCGTTTGCACAGATGTCACCTCAGGCCCCGCCCTCCCTTCACCATTGTGCAAATATTCTTCTAAAATCATCCGAAATACGAATTCCGATTTACTCACCTGTTATAAGGAGAGACCTCAGTGCTGTATCTTTCAGTCCAGTACTGGTCCTGAAAAGTAATTTTAACCGTACTTACCAGTAACTTGAATTTCCTTCCATAGGATATCATTGCCTGCTTTTTGCTGAAAAAGTTTCTAAGTGTTGATTTTTGAAACCTACAAATATTCCTCTAAAATCAGCCGAAATACGAATTCCGATTTACTCACCTGTTATAAGGAGAGACCTCAGTGCTGTATCTTTCAGCCCAGTACTGGTCCTGAAAAGTAATTTTAACCGTACTTACCAGTAACTTGAATTTCCTTCCATAGGCTAACATTGACTGGTTTCACTTGGAAATTCTTCTAAGTGTGGAGTTTTGGAACTTTAAAATATTCCTCTAAAATCAGCCGAAATACGAATTCCGATTTACTCACCTGTTATCAGGAGAGACCTCAGTGCTGCATCTTTCAGCCCAGTACTAATCCTGAAAAGTAATTTTAACCGTACTTACCAGTAACTTGAATTTCCTTCCATAGGATATCATTGCCTGCTTTTTGCTGAAAAAGTTTCTAAGTGTTGATTTTTGAAACATACAAATATTCCTCTAAAATCAGCCGAAATCCGAATTCTGATTTACTCACCTGTTATCAGGAGAGACCTCAGTGCTGCATCTTTCAGCCCAGTACTGGTCCTGAAAAGTAATTTTAACCGTACTTACCAGTAACTTGAATTTCCTTCCATAGGCTAACATTGACTGGTTTCACTTGGAAATTCTTCTAAGTGTGGAGTTTTGGAACTTTAAATTATTCTTCTAAAATCAGCCGAAATACGAATTCCGATTTACTCACCTGTTATCAGGAGAGAACCCAGTGCTGCATCTTTTAGCCCAGCACTGACCCTGAAAAGTAATTTTAACCGTACTTACCAGTAACTTATCTTTTCTTCCATAGGAATCCATTGTCTGGTTTTCAGCAGAAAAGTTTCAAAGTGTCGATTTTCACAAACTACAAATATTCCTTAAAAATCGCCTGTATGACTTAAACGCATTTTTTCAACTGTTTACAGGAGATGCACCAGTGCTGGATCCAGGATCCAACACTGAGTAAGAAAAAGTAACGATAACAGTTTTTACCTGCTAAGTGAATTTCCTTCCATAGGATAACATTGGTGATTCTATGAGGAAAAGTTTCTAAGTGTCAACTTTTAAAATACAATAATATTCCTTAAAAATCACGACTGTAACCAAAACGCTTTTACTCAACTGTTTACAGGAGATGTCCCAGGACTGAATCTAGGATCCAGTCCTGTGGTTAGAAAAGTAATCCATAAAGTAACTAATTGCATTTAACTAGAAATTCACATTGAGCTGAATGTTGCATTGTGTTTGAAAATGTGTTGCCCATTGCAACAACTGTAACTACTGTACTTAAAAGTCTATTGCCTATGTGCTAAGTATTTAAACTAAAGTAATTCATTCTGAGAAAGTATTTTTGTAATGTAATGTATAATGTAATTACAATGTAATTTAAAAAATAAAATATGTAAAAGAAATTGTTTCTAAAAATGTAGTAAATCAGTATGAAAAAAATTAATATAAAAATTAATACATTTAAAAAATGTCATTTAAAAAACCTTTGAAATTCACTGAAAAAACCGTAGGTTTCAGGCACGTTATAGTTACAAATTAGCATTTAAAAACCTTTGAAATTCACTGAAAAACCATAGGTTTCAGACACGTTATAGTTAGAAATTAGCATTTAAAAACCTTTGAAATTCACTGAAAAAACCATAGGTTTTATGGACAGTTATAGTTACAAATTAGCATTTAAAAACCTTTGAAATTCACTGAAAAACCATAGGTTTCAGATATGTTATAGTTACAAATTAGCATTTAAAAACCTTTGAAATTCACTGAAAAACCATAGGTTTTAGGGACAGTTATAGTTAGTTGGACATTTCACTCGTACAAAACCCGTGAAATTCCCCGTTATAGTTAGTTCAGCTAACTATAACTCGCGCCCCCGCAATGCACTGCTGATGACGTCACATATTACATAACTCATGACATGGTCAGTGACATCACTGATGACATCACTGATGACATCTCAAATGACATCACTGATGACATCATCCACGTGATAATCTGATGCAGCTCCTCACACCCTAATATAACCTTTGATACACCCAATCTAAATTACAGACTGCCATTCGCAAAACTATAGACACTCCAACACCAATAACTACATACCCACTCACTGATTCTTAGGTCTACACACACACATCCACTCACTCACCCGTACAGTCACTCATACTTATGGTCACTCAGTACAGGACTATCATATGCACTCTTACTCCTATATAGACACTCAAACACCGCCACTCATCCATAGAGGTACTCACACACCTAGTCAGTCATGCAAATAATTAAAAACACTGCCATTTACTCACCTATACAGTTATACACACACCAGCTCACTTAATCATACAAATACTAGCACATTGTTACGCTCTTATACAATCACTGATACAAGCACACACTCATCCATACAGCCACTATCACAATCACTCACTCTAGCTATAGCTATTTATATACTCCAACACACATATATACTGCCTTTCACATATGTAGTTACTCACACATGTACCACTGGGACATACATTCACTCACTAACACACTCTTACACACACTTACCCACCCATACAGTCTATCACAGATGCACTCTTGAAACCATCCACCCAGTGAATCACCCACTCACACATCTATGCACAGAGTCGCACACACCCCACCCACACAAACACTCAGGCACCCATACAGATACTCAGACAACCAATCAATAACTCATATAGACACTCATGTAGCTATTCACAAACCCATGCAGCCATTTACACAGCAACAGACAGACGGATACAGACATTCACCCAGTTTTGTCACTAACCCATGCATTCAGTAAGATACGTTAAATCACTCACTTATAGAGTCAGTCACGCACCTACTAAATCATCCATACAGACACTTACACACCCACTCATTCTTCAATACGTCTTTTCCTATATATATTAAAAATATTTAAACTTTACAGAAACACACAGTCACTGGATGATGTCATCAGTGATGTCATTTGAGATGTCATCAGTGATGTCATCAGTGATGTCACTGACCATGTCATGAGTGATGTAATATGTGACGTCATCAGCAGTGCATTGCGGGCGCGCAGTTATAGTTAGCTGAACTAACTATAACGGGGAATTTCACGGGTTTTGTACGAGTGAAATGTCCAACTAACTATAACTGTCCCTAAAACCTATGGTTTTTCAGTGAATTTCAAAGGTTTTTAAATGCTAATTTGTAACTATAACATATCTGAAACCTATGGTTTTTCAGTGAATATATATATATATTCACTGAAAAACCATAGGTTTCAGGCAGATTATAGTTAGAAATTAGCATTAAAAACCTTAGAAATTCACTGAAAAAACCATAGGTTTCAGGGACAGTTGTAGTTAGTTGCTCATTTCACTCGTACAAAACCCGTGAAATTCCCCGTTATAGTTAGTTCAGCTAACTATAACTTGCGCCCCCGCAATGCACTGCTGATGACGTCACATATTACATCACTCATGACATGGTCAGTGACATCACTGATGACATCACTGATGACATCTCAAATGACATCACTGATGACATCATCCAGTGACTGTGTGTTTCTGTAAAGTTTAAATATGTTTAATATATATAGTGAAAGGCGTATTGATGAATGAGTGGGTGTATAAGTGTCTGAATGGTTGATTTAGTAGGTGCGTGACTGACTCTATAAGTGAGTGATTAAACATATCTTTCTGATTGCATGGGTTAGTGAGTAAACTGTGTGAATGTCTGTATCCGTGTGTCTGTTGGTGTGTAAGCGACTGCATGGGTTTGCAAATAGCTACATAAGTGTCTATATGGGTTATTGATTTGTTGTCTGAGTATCTGTATGGGTGCCTGAGTGTGTGGGTGGGGTGTGTGTGACTCTGAGCATAGATATGTGAGTGGGTGATTCACTGGGTGCATGGTTTCAAGAGTGCATCTGTGATGGACTGTATGGGTGGGTGAGTGTGTGTATGGGTGTGTTATTGAGTGAATGTATATCTCAGTGGTACATGTGTGAGTAACTACATATGTGAAAAGTAGTATATATGTGTGTTGGAGTACATAATTGGCTACAAATGAGAGTGTGTTATTGTGAGAGTGGCTGTATGGATGAGTGTGTGCTTGTATCATTGATTGTATAAGAGCGTAAGAATGTGCTAGTATTTGTATGAGTAATAGAGCTGGTGTATGTATAACTGTATATCTGAGTAAATGGCAGTGTGATTAATTATTTCCATGGCTGACTAGGTGTGTGAGTACCTCTATGGATGAGTAGCGGTGTGTGAGTGTCTATATAGGTGTATGAGTGCATATGATAGTCCTGTACTGAGTGACCGTAAGTATGAGTGACTGTACGGGCGAGTGAGTGGATGTGTGTGTAGACCTAAGAATCAGTGAGTGGGTATGTAGTTATTGGTGTTGGAGTGTCTATGGTTTTGAGAATGGTAGTCTGTAATTTAGAGTGGGTGTATCAAAAGTTATATTAGGGTATGAGAAGATGCATC
This sequence comes from Calotriton arnoldi, assembly GCA_963921515.1. Classification (NCBI taxonomy): domain Eukaryota; kingdom Metazoa; phylum Chordata; class Amphibia; order Caudata; family Salamandridae; genus Calotriton; species Calotriton arnoldi. Next base: position 293,922 of record CAWUFW010011362.1, on the reverse strand, counting down.
AAATTTTCACATGGATGATGTCATCAGTGATGTCATCAGTGATGTCATTTGAGATGTCATCAGTGATGTCATCAGTGATGTCACTGACCATGTCATCAGTGATGTAATATGTGACGTCATCAGCAGTGCATTGCGGAGCGCGAGTTATAGTTAGCTGAACTAACTATAACGGGGAATTTCACGGGTTTTGTACGAGTGAAATGTCCAACTAACTATAACTGTCCCTGAAACCTATGTTTTTTCAGTGAATTTCTAAGGTCTTTTAATGCTAATTTCTAACTATAACGTGCCTGAAACCTATGTTTTTCAGTGAATTTCAAAGGTTTTTAAATGCTAGTTTCTAACTATGCCTACAGAGGTAGGACATGTGATTAAAGAAGAAACAACGCGCAGAAAGAAAAAAAAGAAATGCAGAAAGAAGCAACAGAAGTCCACAAAGACGAAGAAAAGTGCAGGAAGAAGAAGAGATGTACAGAAAGAACCAACAGAGGAGCAGAAAGTCCTCCTGTGCCCACAACGTTTTCAGACGGGTACTGGTGGTAACTAAATCTGACTAACCAGGCCTAGAGCCAGTGCTATGCTAAAAGACACTTAGAATACAGTGAAAACACCTACATACACTAGGGAACACTATGCGTTGGGGTACCCCTGTGATTACCATGACCTCCTCTGTAAGACCCTAGTACATAATAGGGCAGGGGGATTAAAACTACCTCTTAAAATGCACCACAGGGCGCGTTTGCACACTGGTGAAGGGAGGGAGGCGTGAGGTGACATGTGTGCAAACACGCCCTGTGGCCGCTTTAAGTTGGGGGATAAAGTCCCTTGAAACCTGAGGGTCCCTTGGGTCCAACTAGCCCACCAGGTATCTCCAGTAAGCGCCACAGAGCTGCGTTGCAGAGAGGTGTAAAAGGGGCACGGCCTGGACCACTCTCTGCAACGCAGCGCAGTGGCGCTTACTGGAAGCACCTGGTGGGCTAGTTGGCCCTAAGGGGCCCTCAGGATTGAAGGGGAATTATTTCCCCAACCTAAAACGCGCCACAGGGCGTGTTTGCACACGTCACCTCAGGCCCCGTCCTCCTTTCACCACTGTGTAAACACGCCCTGTGGCCGTTTTAAGTTGGGAGATTAAGTCCCCTTGAATCCTGAGGGTCCCTAGGGTCCAACTAGCCCACTAGGTACCTCCAGTAAGCGCCACAGAGCTGCGTTGCAAAGAGGTGTAAAAAGGGGCGTGGCCTCTGAACACCTCTCTGCAACGCAGCTCCCTGGCGCATACTGGAGTTCCCTGGTGGGCTAGTTGGCCCCCAGGGACGCTCAGTATTGAAGGCAAATTAATTCCCCAACTTACAACTCGCCAGGGGGCGCGTTTGCACAGTGGTGAAGGAAGGGGGCGGGGCCTGAGGTGACATGTGTGCAAACACGCCCTGTGGCGCGTTTTAAGTTGGGGAATTAATTCCTCTTCAATCCTGAGGGTCCCTGGGGGCCAACTAACCCACCAGGTACCTCCAGTATGCGCCAGGGAGCTGCCTTGCAGAGAGCTGTTCAGAGGATACGCCCTTTTACAACACTCTGCAACGCAGCTCTGTGGCGCTTATTGGAGGTACCTGGTGGGCTAGTTGGTCCCAGGGGCCCTCAGGATTGAAGAGGAATTAATTCCCCAACTTAAAACGCGCCACAGGGCGTGTTTGCACACATGTCACCTCAGGCCCCGCCCTCCCTTCAGCACTGTGCAAACGCGCCCGTGGCGCGTTTTAAGTTGGGGGATTAAGTCCCCTTGAATCCTGAGGGTCCCTGGGGTGCAACTAGCCCACCAGGTACTTCCATTAAGCGCCACAGAGCTGCGTTGCAGAGAGGTGTAAAAAGGGGCGTGGCCTCTGAACACCTCTATGCAACGCAGCTCCCTGGAGCATACTGGAGGTTCCTGGTGGGCTAGTTGGCCTCCAGGGACCCCCAGTATTCAAGGGGAATTAGTTCCCCATCTTACAACGCGCCAGGGGGCGCGTTTGCAGAGTGCTGCAGGGAGGGGGCGGGGCCTCCGGCGCGATGCCGGTCTTTAAAAAAAATAAAAAATTTTAAGAAGGGGGGCTGTGTGGCCCTCTTTCCTTTCCTATTTTATTGGCCCTGGGGACCCCATCCCCCAGGGCCTGACCCCTATTTTTTTTTTTATTTTAAAAAATTGGAAGGGGGCCGCAGGGCCCCCCTCCCGAGGCCATATTCGGCCCCGGGGTCCCCATCCCCCGGGGCCGGTCTTTCCGTGTTTTTTTTTTAATGGTGGAGGGGGGCCACGTGGCCCACCTCCTGGGCTACTAATGGCCCCGGGGACCCCATCCCCCGGGGCCTGGCCTCTATTTGGGGACCGTGGGGGTCCCCAATCCCCCACGGTCCCGCCGCCTCCCGCGTCCTGCGGGAGCCGGCATAGCTTTCCACATGGGGAGCTGCTGACATGCAGCTCCCCATGTGGAAAGCAGTCTGCTTTGCTTCATTGAAGCGAGAGCAGGTTTCCTGCTCTCGCTTCAATGAAGCAGCAGTTTGCAATGACGGGGCGGGAGCCGCGAGGCTCCCGCCCTGTCATTGCAAACAGCGGTGTCCCGGGGGTGGGCACCCCGGGACACTGCAGGAGCCAGCCTTGGGGGGTGGCGGTCCCCAGAGCCATCACGGGCTCCAGGAGGGGGGCCGCGCGGCCCCCCTCCCACCTGTTGCACAGCCCCGGGGAGGTGGTGGTCCCTGGGGCTCGGGGGGCCGTAATGGACCCCCAAATTTACATTTTAAGTGCCCTGGGGAGGTGGCGGTCCCCGGGGCGTGTTGTGGGGCTCGAGCCCCCCCACACAGGTATTTTTTTTTTTTTTTAAATGAAGCCCCGGCGGGTAGCGGTCCCCGTGGCTTCGGGCGGGCAGTGTGCCCCCGCTATTATAACTAATGTAAGCCCAGGGGTGGCAGTCCCTGGGCTTGGGGGCCTTAGAGGCCCCCAAACTTAAAAAACAAGCCCCGGGGTGGCGGTCCCGGGGCTGCGGGGGGCTGCGTGCCCCCGCAACTAATTAATCAAGCCCCGGGGAGGTGGTGGTCCCCTGGGCAGTGTGGGGGGGATTGGGGCCCCCCCACACTTTTTTTTTCACTGCCTCCGGGACTTGGCCCACCCGGGGGCTAATTATTTACGAAGCGCGGGAGCTCGCGCTTTGTTTTTTTTCTGTTTTGCAGCTGGATTCGTGGATCCGGCGCGCATTTTGCTGTTTAAAAAAAAAAAAATGCTTTTTTGGGGCCTGGGGGTCCTTGTGGGACCCCCTAAGCAGGCCTAGGGGGTCAGGGTGTTTCTACCATGCCCCCTTTACTTTTTTTTCGCGTTTGTTTTACTCTTTTCTTGTGACTCGGTTCTACCGAGTCACAAGATGGCTGCCAACACTTCCTGGTTTGGAGTGTTGACAGCCAATTAGCATGCAGCTCGTGGTCGGGAGGGTGCGCGGATCCACCGCGGCCATAGATATCAAAACTTTTATTTTTTGATTTTCTCAGCAACTACTGAACGGATTTACACCATTTAAACAAAAGGGCGCTTTCTGAACCAAGCACTACCTTTTGCCAAATTTGGTGTAATTCCGTTCAGCAGTTTTGGCTGTAACCGTGGCTAAAATTTCCTATGGGAATTAACATGGAGAAAACACGTTTTGGGACCCCTCTTTTTCTCGGCCCCCGCTTGGTGAATCACCCGAAACTTTCAAGACAGGAGCTGACCGGAGCGCCCCACTAGTTTTGAAAATTTCGCGATGATTTGTCATCCGGCGCCAAAGTTATTGGGAAAAGAATGTTACGAATTTCCTATGGATAATAGGTCCTAACTATAACTATCTAGATAATATATATATATATATATATATATATATTCACTGAAAAAAACATAGGTTTCAGGCACGTTATAGTTTGAAATTAGCATTTAAAAAACCTTAGAAATTCACTGAAAAAACCATAGGTTTCAGGGCGTTATAGTTAGTTGGACATTTCACTCGTACAAAACCATAGAAATTCCCCGTTATAGTTAGTTCAGCTAACTATAACTCACGCGCCCGCAATGCACTGCTGATGACGTCACATATTACATCACTCATGACATGGTCAGTGACATCACTCATGACATCACTGATGACATCTCAAATGACATCACTGATGACATCACTGATGACATCATCTTTGTGATAGAGTGGCAGACCTCCTCTCACCCTAATATAACCTTTGATACACACACTCAAAAATACAAACTAACATTTTCAAAACAATGGACATACCAATACCAGTTACAACACACCTATTCAGTAATTCCAAGATCTACACACACATCCACTCATTCACCAACAGTCCCTATACAGTCACTCATACATGTACTCACTCATCATATGTACTCATACACCTATACATCCTGTTACACACCGCCACTCATCCATAGAGTTACTCACACACATAGTCACACATGCAAACAAAGTATCAAACATCCATTTACTTGCATATGCAGTTATACACACACTACCACACTTACTTCTACAGAAACTTACACATACTTACTCTCTTAAACAATCACTTATAGAAACACCTACTTATTTGTACAGGAACTCTTCCAATCTCTCACTCTCACATATACTCACTTATATACACCAATACTCACATATACTAGTTTAAAACATATGTAGTTACTCATAAAGACACTATTGAGACAGTCATTCACTCACTAACACACCCATACACATACTCATCCACCTATACAGTCCTGCACACATGCTGTCTTCAACACATACAAACAGTGAGTCACTCATTCAAGCATCTATGCACTAAGTAATACCCCCACCGAACCATACAGACACTCAGACACTCATACTGATACTCAAAAAACCAACTAATAACCCATTTGGATCTCTCTTCCTGTCAAACTGGTTGATGTCCGATCCGTTGCTGGACTGATTCTGACCCCGTTTGCCTGCAAAATCGGCTTTGGCGTTGCCGGCTGGGAGCGAAGATCCGGCTGTGACGTTGCACAGCTTCTCCTGCCGCCGGCCGACGCATCGGAGGGACGCCCGGTGGGAGGCGACCCCGCTGGAGACTGCTGGAGGCTGCCGCTCTGAGCCTTCCAGAGTCGGAGGTTCATATGGGCCTCAGCGGTGATCAAGTGAGACCCGCGGCGCTCAAGCCATCGCGCCCGGGGCGCCCACGACGTGCGGAGACCCGGGAGATACAGACGGAGGCCCCCAGTCACTGTTTACACCTGCGGCGCCTGCACACGGTGCTGGAGCCCGTTGTTGAGACGGGACTATTGGGGACGCTTTCCTCACCCTCCTTCTCTGGCTCTGAGTTGTTTGAAAGGCTCAGTTATCGCTGACTTCATTTTTCCGGCATACGTGCTGGAGCGCGTTCTAATGAGCTGTGTGAAAGGCTCGAACGTCGCATAGTTTCCATTACTGCAACGCTTGAGGCATTTCCTGACGAGCGTGGAGCGCGTTCAGAGCCGCGATGAAGGGCTCAGCTTCCTGCAATTTTGGTGCTCGTGATTGCTGAGTATAGTGCAGCAAACGCGCTGGAGTCGTCAAAAGGCTCGGATTGCACTTCTACATTTCTTTTCCCTGGCTATTCTTCAACACGCAGGAACAGCGTGTTAAAACCCTGGTGTATAGCGCTGGACATAGCACCTGAAGAATCCTGTGGCAGCATTCTCACCTTCCATAACCTGATGAACAAACAGTCTCTGAGCTAAGTACTCCTTACTATTTCATTTGCTTGGAAGCTGCTATGCTACAGGACAAGGCGCATGCGCTGCAAACTTTAGTTTAAAGACAAAGTTAGAGCTGATACATAACCAGCGGAACCGCGGAACCGGCAGAACCGCGAGCAGGTGTGTAGTCGCCAAGTTTGCTACTGCCATAAGTTTGCTACTGCCTCCTCCCCCCCCTGCCCCACCTGCCCCCCCTGCCCCCGCGGAGGCGGCTCGGTGGTCCCTTGGTGTCTTTGTTACCTGGGTTTGAGACCGAGACTGGGTGCGGCTTGCGGAGTGGCTAGGGGTATTGTGGTCGGGGGGCGGAAGAACTCGACAAGACTGTGCCAAAAAAAAAAAAAAAAACAACGCCAGTGCACTGTGCAAAGGCTGGAGTTCCATTACTAGGAGGTTCTAAAGAGGTACGGAGGCACAAAGTAATCAAGGTCCATTCTTCTTGCTGCTTGCCTTGTTCCGAAAATCTGCCTTTGAATTGAAAAGCTACAGGTGAGGTTGGAGGAGGACGACGTGTGGATATATGGGGGGGGCACTGAAACTGTTCAATCTCAGTTTAACCCCGGTTTATTCCAGCTTATTTTAACTGGGGCCATATTGTGATGCACACTAGTACACTAGTATACCAGCATAAAGCAAAATATCTTTTTCTAAAATACGAGCAAAACTAGGAAAATACTAGGAATGCGTTCTGGGAAAGAAAGGACATTGGGCCCTCCTACACGACGAGCACGGAAAGTTCAAGCACCAAAAGTGATAAAAAAGCCAAAGGTCAGGCAAAGGGAGCAAATCAAACTTTAATTTCACCAATAGCAAGGATGTTTGAAAAATCCAGTAAGATTCCCTACAAATTTGATTTTATGAGAGACCCTTCAGGAGCACTAATGTCAATGCAAATAGAACCAGAAATAAATAAGTTACAAACTCCGATTAAACCAACTAACAACTTGGAAGCAAATATACAAACGGCTGGACATGAGCGGGACTTTGCTATTAACCCGCAAAAGTTGGTCTTAGAGGGACAGACAACTGATCAAAGAGTAGACCCGGAATTATTAAAATTAGTATTGCCGACTCAAACGAAGCAAAAAGATATGGATGTGATGGAAATATCAATGGCAGAGAAATCGCACAATGAGATTATCATGAGTTTAACACCTACACGGGCTACTTTACCTTTAGAAGTTAAGGTCGAGATAAGGAAAAAAGAGGATTTAATTAATGTCTCTACACTTTATAGACAGACGTTAGATCAAGATGATAGAGTAAACAATACAGCTGAACCCATACAAGGAAATCAGTCTGAAACTAATGGAAATATTATCGCCTCATCGGGGACAACAATGCCAATAAGGATTAGTGAAAAAACAAATATTGAATTAAGTTATAAAGAACAGGATGGAGTAACACCTAATCAATTAAAAGTATTGACCAATAACAATCAAAAATCAGGAATTAATGAACAGCCACTATTATAATTAATTTATAGTGGTAACAACAGTGATAAATATACTTCTATGGTCAATATAAAAAAACTATCAGAAAAGCAAGAAATTCACCGGGCCGAGTCTAAAAGTCCCACTTGTAGTAGGGAATTACACTTTGACCATAAAATTAAACACATAGATAACCATGATTTGGGATCTATTTGGGATATATTCTATCAAACATCAGCATTAACTCTTGAAGCACTGACATATCAGTCGAATAAAATGGACACCCAAATCGAACTCCTTGGAGTGATGGCAAACGCAGTCGCCGGAATAGATCACAAACTAGCAGAGTTAAATAGTTTAATAATTAGAGCGCAAACTGAAGCAGCTTCAACTTACTTTGACTGTACATGTGCTCCCATAATAAATAAATTGGTAACTCTCCCAGACGTTGTGAACACCATACTAGAAGACGTCAAAGAGATTATAGGAAAAAATTACGATAAACAAAAAGAGGAGATGTGTCAAGCAGTCAAAAAAAGTACTATCATGGCAGAAGAAGGAGAAACGGTACAATTTGGTACCATAATAGACCCTGATGTCCAGATTAAAGTAAGCCCGTTGATACCTCAAAGCAGAAAACAGGAGACAAACAAGTTAACAGGAGAAAAAACATTGGTTGATCTCACAGTCCAGTTGGATGAAGAAGGAGAGGTTAAAGAAGAAGATTTGTCAGCCTTTGAAATGACAAAAAGACAAAGAAAAAAATTGCGTAAGGCAAGAAATAAGGCTAAGAAGGAAACTGCAGTAATAACACACTCCAAACTGGAAACATCTATTGACACGATAAACGAAGGAAAAAAACGAAGGAAAGCAGTAGTAGAAAAACAAGGAAGTGACCTATGTGGTGAGCAGTCTACTAATACAACGTTTAAGAAAGAAAAGTATTTTGATATATTTACACAAACTGGAAAACACTCTACTGACCAAAAAGTTCACCAGACAAATATAGCAATATTATCGGATAATATTGACCGAATGTCTAGTGTATCCGAAATGGAGGGAACTCCAGCAAGAGAAGAGAAATATAGGCTGCAAGGAAATGGTTGTGTAATAAAAAAAGTGATTACTGAAGATATCCAATGTGAACAGCTTGGAAATATAGATCAAGCAACAAGTACCTTATCTCCTTGTTAACCTCCGGCAGGCAGAAAAGAGGAGGAGCAAAAGCATATTGGACCGATGGCTCAGAGGTCAAGTCGAGCGGACTATACTACTGTTTCAAGAATAGGTTGGAACTCCTCACAACAAATGAAAGCTCAGGTATTTCAAAATTTAGAACAACGGATAAAGGAACCTAAAAATGAAACTATGATATTAAACGATATGTTAGAACAAAAAGAGGATACTAGGTACAAATCGAAATGGGATCACTTAGTTATTGTAAGAAGTGGTGAAGGTAAACAAATCACATATAAGGAACAGCAAGATTGTAAAGAAAAAAGAGAGAAGTATTGCTACCCAAAAGGTCTGCACAAATTATTCTTAAACCGGTATACGATTCTCGTGGTAATCATGATATATTGAACAGAGGAAATATCCTTCGCCTTTTGAAATCGGTTCCATCACTAGAAAATGTGACAACTAAAGACATTGAAAGTGTTGGTTTTTTACAAAACTCTGAAGGTAATCACCCAATAACTTCGTTAACTGTAGCTACTGTTTCTATAGCGGAACGAATTATGCAGGAACAAGAAATTTTTCTTAGTTGGGGAATAATAATTAGTCAACCGTCGCCAAAGGTATACCCAACTCCGCTTATTAAAGAAGAAAGTCCAATACGCAAGGAAAAAAGAAAAATGATGACCCAGTCTTTTCTATATTAAAAAATCCTCTTGGAAAAACCACTCATGAAGAAGAAATGCCCTTTAACGAAAAAATAGAAAACGTAAAAGGAATAAATGAAAAATGGATACTGACGGCCCTGCACGGTAATGAAGTCCAATGACAGAACAAATCACAAGGTAATATAAATGAACTGAATAAGGTTAGAGAAGTAATAGGGATATGCTCATGGAACGTAAATGGGATATGTAAAAAGATAAATAATGCCCATTTAGATTCAATATCTAACTCTTATCAGATCATTTTATTACAGGAAACGTGGGCAATGGACCCTTTTATGTTACATGGATATAAAGGGTTTTTTGAGCCAGCGATTAAACAACATAAATATGGTCGCCCCAGTGGGGGTTAGCAATATTCTTATCTATTGATCTGAGAGTGGAACATGAGCGGTTGGTTACGAATAACCCCAACTTCCAATCGGTAAAGTTGCGATACACAGCAAACGATCGAGAAAAATCAAAAGTTTTAATGCTGATTAATATATATATTCCACCAAAACAGAGTTTAAGGAAGAATATGTGTGCTGCACTTACTAGCTACCTTTTGGAGCAAATGATGGATGATCCTTTTGCAGACTTTATACTTACGGGTGATTATAACTTAAACCTATTAATACCCTTCATACGAGACAATATTATACAGTCTCAAAACCATCAATGGACAATTCCTGAGCAGATGTTGGATTCCCTAATAAATCCCAAGCAAAGTAAAATGGGAAGAAACTTTGTGATGGATATGGAAGCATTGGGATTAAGAATATTAAATGGAAGATTCGCGCTGGATTCACCACCGGCATGGACATTCCAGTCATATAACTCAAAATCACGAATTGACTATACGATGGTCTCATTAAATATTTTTAACAACATTACCTCCTACTATTTAAGGAAGGTCCTTGATAGCGACCACAGTCAGCAAATAATAAATATAAAATTGTCATATTTGGAACACCAAGTGTATTTGTCAATGCAAGGCCAGACAGGAACCATCAACTACAGAAAACTTATATGGAAAACACACAATAGGGAGGACATTAAGGAAAAGGCGCAAGAACTGGTTAAAGAATGTTTTAAAGATAAAACCATGAGGTCCGCAGTTGAGCAATGGGAAAACTTCACACGGAAAATAGTTAAGCCATATGATTCTTTTGTAATACCGGAGAATAAACAAGAGTCACAAAGGAAAAAAAGTGGAAATAATATCAATCTACCATATACGGTTAAGAAAATGAGACGGACCCGTAACAAACTTAGGAAACAGTTAACTAAGCTTCCACACAACGAAGAAATAATAATTAAACTAAAAACAATAAATCAAAATCTGAGGAAATTGATCTGGAATTAAAAAAACAAAGCCAGGCAGGAACTTTGGACAAAAATCTTCTACGCTAGTAATCAAGTAAACTCAAGAGAGTTTTGGAAAACGATTAATGGTCTAGTAAGACCCAATAAATCTGTGGTAGCATCCGTGTTAACTGAAGATGAATGGATTACATTCCTTATAAAACATCTAAATCCAGTTGGGAAAGCAAATATTCAGGATGGTAATCAGAAAAGGCCAGAACCAACACATTTAGAAGATGATAGTGAAATTTATATTACGAATTCTCAAGTCTCCAAATTAATAAAAAAACAAAAAGATGGGGCACCAGGTCCCAATGGTATCCCGTTCGCCCTATACAAGGGAGAACCAGAATTTTGGTCGGTATACCTAACAGAGGTCTTTAAGGAAGTAGTTTGGACTGGGTCGATACCTAAATCTTGGAGAGGGTCATTAATATCTCCTATTTATAAGAAAGGAAATTGGGCCCTGCCGGAGAACTATCGTTTGATAACCCTGCAAGACACGGATGCAAAACTGTTTGCGGGGATTTTATTGTCAAACTTGTCAGATTGGGTAAATGATAAACAGATACTCCCCCTGAACCAAACAGGTTTCGTAAAAGGTCTAGGAACGTCTACAAATATATTAGTTCTATCAGTACTAATGGATAAGGCAATTTTAACAAAGCAGCCTTTGTATCTATGCTTTGTCGATTTTAGATCGGCTTTTGATTGTGTAAATAGACAACGTCTGTGGAAAAAATTAAAAGAGCAAGAAATTCCAGACTTACTATTAAAATTGATTCAACTTTTGTATACTGATACTTGGATCAGGGTGAGGATGGGAGATGGTCGGACACTAACAAAAGAAATACCTACGTCTGGAGGATTAAAACAAGGGTGCGTCTTGGCCCCAATGCTTTTTAATCTGTTTTTAGCGGATATTACAAATGCATTGAATGATGTAAATGCACATCCGCCTAGATTAGCTAATAAGCAAATATCCAACCTGCTGTATGCAGACGATGTTATACTTTTAAGCCAGACTAAGGTTGGGTTGCAACGGCTAATAGATCGATTATCAATATATGCAAATGAAAATGATATGGTAATAAATGAAACAAAGACTAAAGTAATGGTAATTACAAAAAACACAAGACTTAAACATAAATTTAAATGGTCACTGGAAGAAACACAATTAGAGCAAGTGGATTCTTATAAATACCTAGGTGTTAGATTTAATGACAATGGAAATTTCCTCCCTCAAAAAAAGGACATTTTCAGAAAAGCAAATGCTTTGACAGCAGCATTTAGGATCCTACAGAAATCAATAGGTGACTTGTCTATTCGTCCCCTCTTAAAGGTGATTTCAGCAAAATTGCTACCTACACTAACATACGGTAGTGAGGCATTAAATGGGAAAGATGCGGTGATCATTAATAATGCGGTCGCAAGAACTTATAAAACCCTTTTTCATCTGCCTAATAACGCATCTCAAGAGCAAGTGAGGTTGGAATTTGGTTTAAACAATCAGCTATATTCGAGAAAAGGACAAGTTATAAAGGTGTGGAACAGAATAAAAAATGATCATGATAATCAACTGTCCCAGCTATTATGGCAGGAAATAAATGCCAATAGGAAATTGCAGGCATGGACTTACTTAAATGCAGCGATAGAAGAATTTGAAGTAATGCCCATCTGGGAAAATACAATAACTCAGGAAACTTTTAAAAAAGCTATTAACAAACTAACTAATCATCTATCGTTGATAAAAGATAAAGATATATTTGCAAAAAGAAAACATGCATGGCCAATAATAAACGGATTTTCGGAAAAAAAGGTCCAACAATATTTAGAAACACCATGGTCATTAAAAAACAAATATATTTTTACTAAAGCACGATTTGGTTTACTACCAGGTTTATGCCATTTACCGCCATGGAAGAAGTCAGAAGAGGACACTTTTTGTAGGCTATGTAAATCTGGGCAGGAGAACATTATACACCTATTATGTCTTTGCCCTGAGTTAGAAAATGAAAGGAAAATTATACTTAAGAGACTATTTAATGACCGTGGTATAAGGACATGTAGACAAGCTTTGATATCATGTCTAGGTTCTGATGATATATTTATGAACTCTGCCTTTGTAAAATTTTTATTGAGAGTTGGACAAAAATTAGAGGAGTATAATTTGAAACCCTTAACTACTGAATTTTAAAATATATTATGTAATGAATTTTATTAAGTACAATTTGGTTTATATAAGACATGGTATTGTTTATATATGTTCTTTTAATCTTTTATATTTTGATTAGTATTTGCATTTTTTTTTTTTTGTAAGATTTTAATTAATCAAACAAATAAAGAAGTACCAGTAACTAATAACCCATATAGACACTCATGTAGCTACTCACCAACCCATGCAGCCATTTATACACAAAGTGAGAGACTGATACAGATATTTTCATATTTAAACATTACTCACTAACCCATGTATTCACTAAGATACACTTAGTCAGTTATACAATCAATTTTACCAAAAAAATCATCCATTTAGACACTTATATACCCATTTATTCTTCCATCGACCTTGAGATATACATATATAAAACATATTTAATTTTCAGAAAAACACACATTCACTGGATGATGTCATCAGTGATGTCATTTGATTTAAGAATACTAGAGAGGTGCACTCCTAGATGGGTATTATGTCAATAAGGAAGCTCAATCAGTATCTTCGTAGAAAAAATATACGTCTTTATTTCAAACAATCCATAAGGTTTATGCAAAACATCAGCCAACGCGTTTCGTTCAATGGTTGAACTTCGTCAGGGCAATCGTAATTGCTGGCAAGTAGTGGCGAATGTGGCGCCCGTTACAAAGTGGGTCTTGGAACCCGATCCGGTCCAGAACTGGTCTGAGGTGAAGATATTAATATGTAGATCTCGAACTGCGCCTGTGCGGTGGGCCTCCTTGATAAGAGCCCAGTTATTATTCCTGCAGTCCGTCGAAATTACATCTCAACTCATGGAAAAGCATTTGAGATGTCATCAGTGATGTCATGAGTGATGTCACTGACCATGTCATGAGTGATGTAATATATGACGTCATCAGCAGTGCATTGCGGGCGTGCGAGTTATAGTTAGCTGAACTAACTATAACGGGGGAATTTCACGGGTTTTGTATGAGTGAAATGTCCAACTAACTATAACGCCCCTGAAACCTATGGTTTTTTTCAGTGAATTTCTAAGGTTTTTTAAATGCTAATTTCTAACTATAACGTGCCTGAAACCTATGGTTTTTTCAGTGAATTTCTAAGGTTTTTTAAATGCTAATTTCTAACTATAACGTGCCTGAAACCTATGGTTTTTTCAGTGAATATATATATATTTATTATACTATGTATACATGTGAAAATGTCTCGGTCCCCTGTTTGCCTCGGTGGCACGGAAAAAATGGGTGGAACTGACGTCAGCACGCCGACGAGGTCCTCTTATGGCTCCGATGACGTCATACGGTGTCGCGAGCGGAGCCGTGCTCGTTGACGTGGGAGAGCTAGGAAAGAATTTCCGTGGAATGCTGGTGCAGGGGATATTCACCTAAGTGTTCAGGCTAGTCCTTTGGGAGCAACTATTTATGTTGCCACTCCAGAAACCGAAACCAGTGATCCGAGGGCAGAGGCCCTGCAGATGGCACATGAGGTGGGGTGCCCAGTCGTGTGCACCGGCGGGGCAGCGAAGTGACAAGCACCACAACCGACAAAAAAGGTAACGAGGGCACTGAATAACACAGGATCTTCTCTTTGTATCTGGCAGGAACAACGAAGTTAAAATGCCCTAGTACCAAAATGTAGAATTAGTGCTACAACGGTCTTCAAGAGGACCTGCGATGCCGCTTCTGCCTCCCGTACCCTGGAGGCGGCACATGGGTCACGCGGTACGGTCATACTGCGGTGGGACGCACACTCGTTGACCTCTCATGGCACTGCTCCACACTTCAGGAGGACGCTTTCCATTAGCTATGTTTTCTGATGACATGTCGCGCCAGCCCTGTCCAACAACAGAACTCCTTTAGATCCAAACAGACTCTTCCACTCTCTCACCGGAAGTGAAACAAGGCCACGCGGACACTTTCACAATACAACAGCCGGGAATGCACTTTTCGGTAAAAAAAAACACATTCCTTCTCCTAATTAATCAAATAAACGTCTCACTGAAGAACAGGGGCCAGCTTCGATGGGTAAACAGCCGTTACAACGACTTTTTTACTTTGCGATACCATTACAACACATGCATTACCACGCATGCGTTGTACATCACGAAGTCATTACTACGCATTTTTTTAGAATGCATGGTCATTTACCACGCATGCCTTTACAACGAATTTTGTTGTAAAGGTATGTATGGTAAATGACCGTGCGTTCTAAAAAACATGTAGACGATCCATGTCGTTGTAAGGAAACAGAGGCTGTTCCGTTTCCTCACAATGACGTGCACCACCCCTCAGAGATGACGTGAAGCAGGAACCACGAGGAGAGAGGAACCATGAGGAGTGAGAGGTAAGGGGGATTGGGCATGGGGTGGGGGTTTCTTTTCTAGGGTTTAGGGTAGTGCAGTGGTGTTTGGGTGGTGTAGGGGGTCGTGCTGGGGGTAGTGTTTTAGGGTTTAGGGTAGTGCAGTGGTGTTTGGGTAGTGTAGGGGTCGTGCTGGGGGTAGTGTTTTAGGGTTTAGGGTAGTGCAGTAGTGTAGGGGGTCATGCTGGGGGTAGTGTTTTAGGGTTTAGGGTAGTGCAGTGGTGTATGGGTAGTGTAGGGGGTCGTGCTGGGGTAGTGTTTTAGGGTTTAGGGTAGTGCAGTGGTGTTTGAGTAGTGTAGGGGTCATGCTGGTGGTAGTGTTTTAGGGTTTAGGGTAGTGCAGTGGTGTTTGTGTAGTGTAGGGGGTCATGCTGGGGGTAGTGTTTTATGGTTTAGGGTAGTGCAGTGGTGTTTGGGTAGTGTAGGGGGTCGTGCTGGGGGTAGATTTAGGGTTTAGGGTAGTGCAGTGGTGTTTGGGTATTGTAGGGAGTCGTGATGGGGGTAGTGTTTTAGAGTTTAGGGTAGTGCAGTGGTGTTTGTGTAGTGTAGGGGTTGTGCTGGGGGTAGTGTTTTAGGGTTTATGTTAGTGCAGTGGTGTTTGGGTAGTGTAGGGGGTAGTGCTGGGGTAGTGTTTTAGGGTTTAGGGCAGTGCAGTGGTGTTTGTGTAGTGAAGGGGGTCGTGCTGTGGGTAGTGTTTTAGGGTTTAGGTAGTGCAGTCATGTTTGTGTAGTGTAGGGGGTCGTGTTTTAGGGTATAGGGTAGTGCAGTGGTGTTTGGGTAGTGTAGGGGGTCATGCTGGGATTAGTGTTTTAGGGTTTAGGGTAGCGCAGTGGTGTTTGGGTAGTGTAGGGGGTCGTGCTGGGGGTAGTGTTTTAGGGTTTAGGGTAGTGCAGTGGTGTTTGTGTAGTGTGGGAGGTCATGCTGGGGGTATATTTAGGGTTTAGTGTAGTGCAGTGGTGTTTGGGTAGTGTAGGGAAATACGGATTTAGGGAGTCATGCTGGGGGTAGTGTTTTAGGGTTTAGGATAGTGCAGTGGTGTTTGGGTAGTGGAGGGGGTAGTGTTTTAGGGTTTAGGGTAGTGCGCCCAACCAGCCACAATATCCGTGGACAAAGGGGATCCTGACTCTTTGGATTGCTCCGTCAATTGAATAATTTGGGTCAAGGGCCCTACCACGTCCAAGACCTATCAATTCCTTTCTTGGGATCCCTCATATACTTGGAGAAAAAGGTACATAGTTTCTCATCAATTTCAGGCGTGTGTGCCACCTTCCCCTTCAGTGAGGGCCTGGGGCATTCTCCCCTCATCCTATTCCTGACCTCCCTTTCAAGGGGTTGATGGATTTTCCCCACCACATACTCTGCCACTTTGGCGTCAGGTGTCCACTCTGCCGACCTAGGATGGTAAATTTGGGTAGGCTCGAACATGTCCGAGTGGACCCCGACTGAGAGGAGTGGGACTCTGGACGCCAGGGATGCCCCGAGTCCTTATCCTCATCGGAGGAGAAATCGTCCTCCAATACACCCTCTCCTCTAAGGGAAACCCGCCGTCGGGGTCTACAATAGTGGTGACAGTGTCGCAATTTCTCCGGGCCCCTCCTCCTCCCAGCAGGGTGCATGTTTTAGCGTTCGCGCACTCTTGAGGAAGGTCTCCGTAAGTTTATCAAATCCTTCCAAGTGCCCCGCGTTATGCTTAACGGCCCTTTTATTCCCCATCTGGGAGCTACTTGGACCCGCCACCACCAGATCTGGGTCACTGAACACCCCAGGGATGCTTTTCGCCAGCTTATCAACCTGATCCCTAAGAGGAGCCAGCGCCCTAGAAATAGCCAGAGAGAGGGCTTGGTCCACTGCTGGAGGGAGAAGTTGGGGGCCATTCCTCCTCCACTTCCTGGTAGGAGGAGTAAAAATGGTCTTCTGGAGAAGACATGATAGCAGAGGGTGTGAGCACAGAACAAATGCCCTTAAAATCCTTAAGACAGCCCCCTCGCCGGTGCTCCAACAGCTGGGCTTTCCCCGAAGCTGTTATAAGAATAGACTGAGGCGCAATACCAATTACCACCACCAGGTGGCACTGGTCACTAATGTGGCCGTGTGGGGAAATCACCGCGTAGCGGTGTCAAAATTAGGCGAGGGTTGGTCGGGAATCAAGCGGACACTAAAGGAGTGACCGGATTCCCAAACGCGCGTAAAGACCAGCGGGAGCGCTCGACGGAGCTGCCTCGCTCGGACCAGACGTGCCTGACAGGATCTCACCGCGCGCAGAGCACACAGCGGGAGAAACTGCGAGGGGGAGAACGCGCTCGGGCAAGAGCCTGCTGCGCAGGGAATATGAAACAATACCAAGGCAATAATGCTAATAACGTGCACAAGAAACCGCTATACAAACAGCAACAACGTCAGTTTAAGCCAAGAATGTAAGGAATGCACTTAACTGACGAGCAGTGAAGAAAGAGGAAGCGGAAGGGACGTCATGATATTATATACGATGGACTGTGATATGATTGGACTATAGTTGCCTTGGATACTACCCCCTAATGGTTCATGGGTTGTGTAGTCTTTTGTTTAATGATTGTTGTGTTACGTTTTCTTTGAACTGCTATGCAAATAAAGTGAGGAAAAATATGCATAATCCTCACCTCCGTCCTGCCATAGAATTCATTAAACTTTATTTGATCTGATTTAGAAACATAGATCATAAAAGTGTACATAAAAACAGTAAATCCTCTTTCCTAATACAATACAGTGAGAATTAATTAAAACCAGTAGGTAAAAACGGGTGTTACAAAGCCCGGTTCAGAGCAACTTCAGGTTAACAGAATCGTAAAGTTCAATGTTTCGCAAGATCAATCTCATGTACTTCGTGGCAAAATACGCAATAAGGGGTCCAAGTAAGATGTAACGCTCCAATACCTGACCAGTTTGCACTATATAAAACTGCAGAAAAACTAAAAATAAAAAGTGTTTTGCACACTTCTGTCATTGGGCTATATGTGGGCTACATCTGGGTGATATTTGTGCTACATTTGGGCTCTTTTTCTCTGGTGGCCATCTTGGGAGAATTTTGTTATGAAGTTTCCTAATTTCGTCATTTACTGCAGTCTCCTCAGTAGGAAATGCTTTCAGTTTTTTACTTTGATTCCATCAAGAAGGCATTCAGATGTGTCACACATTTGCCATAAATTCAGAATGTTAGCACTCTAGTTGTTCATTAGATCACTGTAGTAAAGCTACTGCTCACCAGGGAGTTAACTGGAAGTCTACTGCTGGTATTGAAAGTGATTGTTTCAGTCTGCATGTCAGAATTTTCTAATGAAATAGAAGAGGATTTGAGATCTCACTTAAAACATGCCCTAAATTTTCTTTCTGAAGCACTAACCATAATTTCTATGGCAAAATGAACCCCTCATTTTGTTCCTTTTTAAATTAAATGTTTTAAGTGTTACCAGTTTATTCCAATCAAGATGGCTTCAGGTGTGCCATACTTTTGTCATAAGTAAGATTGTTAGCGCTCTAGTTGTTCTTTAGAACACTCTGGGAAGCTGCAGTAGAACACAAAGGCATCAACTGACAGGCTGCTCCTGCTGAAATATAACAGGAAGATATTTGAGATCTCACTTAAAACATGTCCTAATTTTTCTTTCTACAGCACTAACCATATTTCTATGACAAAATGAACCCCTCATTTTGTTCCTTTTTAAATTAAATGTTTTAAGAGTTACCAGTTTATTCCAATCAAGATGGCTTCAGGTGTGCCATAATTTTGTCATAAGTAAGACTGTTAGCGCTCTAGTTGTTCTTTAGAACACTCTGGGAAGCTGCAGTAGAACACAAAGGCATCAACTGACAGGCTGCTCCTGTTGAAATATAACAGGAAGATATTTGAGATCACATTTGAAACATGTCCTAATTTTTCTTTCTACAGCACTAACCATAATTTCTATGACAAAATGAACCCCATCATTTTGTTCCTTTTTAAATTAAATGTTTTAAGTGTTACCAGTTTATTCCAATCAAGATGGCTTCAGGTGTGCCATACTTTTGTCATAAGTAAGGCTGTTAGCACTCTAGTTGTTCTTTAGAACACTCTGGGAAGCTGCAGTAGAACACAAAGGCATCAACTGACAGGCTGCTCCTGTTGAAATATAACAGGAAGATATTTGAGATCTCACTTAAAACATGTCCTAATTTTTCTTTCTACAGCACTAACCATAATTTCTATGACAAAATGAACCCCCTCATTTTGTTCCTTTTTAAATTAAATGTTTTAAGAGTTACCAGTTTATTCCAATCAAGATGGCTTCAGGTGTGCCATCAGTTTGTCATAAGTAAGACTGTTAGCGCTCTAGTTGTACTTTAGAACACTCTGGGAAGCTGCAGTAGAACACAAAGGCATCAACTGACAGGCTGCTCCTGTTGAAATATAACAGGAAGATATTTGAGATCTCACTTAAAACATGTCGTAATTTCTCTTTCTACAGCACTAACCATAATTTCTATGGCAAAATGAACCCCCTCATTTTGTTCCTTTTAAATTAAATGTTTTAAGTGTTACCAGTTTATTCCAATCAAGATGGCTTCAGGTGTGCCATACTTTTGTCATAAGTAAGACTGTTAGCTCTCTAGTTGTTCTTTAGAACACTCTGGGAAGCTGCAGTAGAATACAAAGGCATCAACTGACAGGCTGCTCCTGTTGAAATATAACAGGAAGATATTTGAGATCACACTTGAAACATGTCCTAATTTTTCTTTCTACAGCACTAACCATAATTTCTATGACAAAATGAACCCCATCATTTTGTTCCTTTTTAAATTAAATGTTTTAAGTGTTACCAGTTTATTCCAATCAAGATGGCTTCAGGTGTGCCATACTTTTGTCATAAGTAAGGCTGTTAGCACTCTAGTTGTTCTTTAGAACACTCTGGGAAGCTGCAGTAGAACACAAAGGAATCAACTGACAGTCTCTGCCCTTGTTGGATGTACATGTTTTACTGAGAATGTCAGACTTCATTCTCACATGACTGAGAAAGATAATGTGAATTTACAGAAAATATGCTCTCATTTTAGCTTCTGGAGCACCTTCCAAAACTGTATGGGACAAGCATGTGAAAATAATTTTCTCTCAAACATGATTCATGATATCCCAGCAGAAGGTTTTTCACAGGGTAAAACCATCTTAGAACACACCACAATTCCTGAAATTAGTATGGTACCATCAACAAATGAATTCTAATGTAACTAAAGTCTGTTATCACCCTTTATAGTTCTCCTTTTGGTAACCCTCAAAATCTTTGATTCACTACAATGCATTTCAATGGGGTACTATCATTTATATTGGTCCCAAGATGGCTGCCAGCAATTCCAGGATGAAGTGCTGACAGCCAATCAAATCTCACGATGACATGTGTGGTTAGGCTCCGCCCAGATATATATGTGTTTTCTTTTTCAAATTTCTCATGAACTGCTGAACGGATCTACACCATTTAACCAAAAGGCACGACTCTGAACCAAGGGCTACCTTTTTGCCAAATTTGGTGTAATTCCGTTCAGCAGTTCGGGCTGTAGCTGCGATGAAAGGTTCCTATGGAAAATTGCATGGGGAAAACACGTTTTGGGACCCCCTTTTTTCTCGGCCCCCACTTGACGAATCACCCCGAGACTTTCAGGATAGGAGCGGACCGGAGCGGGCCACGAGTTTTGAAAATTTTGCGAAGATTCGTCAACCGGCGCCAAAGTTATTTCAAATAGAATGTTGCAGATTTCCTATGGAAAATAGGTCCTAACTATAACTATCTACTGGCGTCCGCCAGTAGATATATATATTATATATATATATATATATATATATATATATATATATATATATATATATATATAAAACTGGATGTTCCTTTCCTGTAGGAAATGTTCACATGCTCTTAAGCCAATGTAATTTCTTATATTCGTATACAGTGATATCACATCCATCGAAAGGAACATCCAGTTTTCAGATAACAACAGAATGCTGTTAGATATGATAAAGATGTGCTTGGAACAGAACACATTCATGTTTGGAGAAGAAATCTTTCGCCAAGTAAAAGGAATGGCGATGGGTTTTTCATTTAGCCCCAGCTATGCCTGCCTAACCATGGGGTGGTGGGAAAATACCCTGGCCTGGAAACATGAAAACGATCATGAATGATGTAATATGTGACATCATCAGCAGTGCATTGCGGGGGCGCGAGTTATACTTAGCTCAACTAACTATAACGGCCGAATTTCTCTGGTTTTGCACGAGTGAAATGTCCAACTAACTATAACGTCCCTGAAACCAGTGGTTTTTTCAGTGAATTTCTAAGGTTTTTTAAATGCTAATTTCTAACTATAACGTGCCTGAAACCTATGGTTTTCAGTGAATTTAAAAGGTTTTTAAATGCTAATTTCTAACTATAACGTCCCTGAAACCTATGGTTTTTTCAGTAAATTTCAAAGGTTTTTTAAATGCTAATTTCTAACTATAACGTCCCTGAAACCTATGGTTTTTTTCAGTGAATTTCAAAGGTTTTTAAATGCTAACTTCTTACTGTTCCTACAGAGGTAGGACATGTGCAGAAAGAGGAAGAAACGTTCAGAAAGAAGCAAGAGAAATGGAGAAAGACTCAACAGAAGTCCAGAAAGACGAAGAAAGGTGCAGAAAGAAGCAAGAGATATGCAGAAAGAACCAACAGAGGTGCAGAAAGAGGCCTTGTTGCAAAGTCATCCTGTGCCCCCAGCGTTTTGCTGACTGGTACTGGTGGTAACTGACTCTGACTAACCAGGCCCGGAGCCAGTGCTATGCTGAAAGACACTTAGAATACAGTGAAAACACCTACATACACTAGGGTACACTATTGGTTGGGGTACCCCTGTGATTGGCATGACCTCCCCTGTAAGGCCCTAGTACTTAATAGGGCAGGGGGATTAAAACTACTTCTAAGTCAGAGGTGCAGAAAGAGGCAAGAGAAGTGCAGAGAGAAGCAACACAGGTGCCAAAAGAGGCAAGAGAGGTGCAGAAACAAGCAAGAGAAGTGCAGAAAGAGGCAAGAGAATTGCTGAAAGAAGCAACAGAGGTGTAGAAAGAAGCAAGAGAAGTGCAGAAAGAAGCAAGTGAGGTGCAGAAAGAAGCAAGAGCAGTGCAGAATGAACCAACAGAGGTGCAAAAAGAGGCAAGAGGGCTGCAGAAAGAGGAAGGAGAGGTACACAAAGAGGCAAGAGGGGTACAGAAAGAGGCAGGAGGGGTGCAGAAAGAAGGAAGAGAAGTGCAGAAAGAAGCAACAGAGGTGCTGAAAGATGCACGAAGGGTGCAGAAAGAGGCAAGAGAAGTGCAGAAAGAAGCAACAGAGGTACAGAAAGAGGCAAGAGAGGTGCAGAAACAGGCAAGAAAAGGTGCAAGAGAGGTGCAGAAAGGGGAGAGGGGTGCAGAAAGAAGCAGGTGAGGTGCAGAAAGAGGCAACAGAGGTGCAGAAAGATGCAAGAGAGGTATAGAAAGAAGCAAGAGAAGTGCAGAAAGAGGCACGTGAGGGGCAGAAACAGGCAATAAAGGTGCAAGAGAGGTACAGAAAGGGGAGAGGTGTGCAGAAAGAGGCAAGAGGGGTGCAGAAAGAAGCAAGTGAGGTTCAGAAAGAGGCAACAGAGGTGCAGAAAGACGCAAAAGAGGTGAAGAAAGAAGCAATAGAAGTACAGAAAGAGGCAAGTGAGGTGCAGAAAGAAGCAAGAGCAGTGCAGAAAGAACCAACAGAGGTGCAAAAAGAGGCAAGAGGGATGCAGAAAAAGGTAGGAGAGGTGCACAAAGAGGGAACAGGAGTGCATAAAGAGCCAAGAGGGGTGCAGAAAGAGGGTAGAGGGGTGCAGAAAGAGGCAAGAGGGTGCAGAAAGAAGAAAGTGAGGTGCAGAAAGAGGCAACAGAGGTGCAGAAAAACGCAAGATAGGTGCAGAAACAAGCAAGAGAAGTACAGAAAGAGGCAAGAGAATTGCTGAAAGAAGCAACAGAGGTGTAGAAAGAAGCAAGAGCAGTACAGAAAGAGTCAAGTGAGGTGCAGAAAGAGGCAAGAGAGGTGCAGAAAATGGCAAGAAAACTGCAGAAAGAGGCAAGAGGGATGCAAAAAAGGGAAGAAGGGTGCATAAAGAAGCTAGAGAGGTGCAGAAAGAAGCAAGAGAAGTACAGAAAGAAGCAAGAGAGGTGCAGAAAGAGGGAAGACGAGTGCAGAAAGAGACAACAGGGGTGCAGAAAGAAGCAAGAGAGGAGTAGAAAGAGGCAAAAGAAGTACAGAAAGAAGCAACAGAGGTACAGAAAGAGGCAAGAGAGGTGCCGAAAGAGGGTTGAAAAAAAAGGGAAGATGGGTGCAGTAAAGAAGCAAGAGAGGTACAGAAAGAAGCAAGAGAAGTGCAGAAAGAGGCAAGTGAGGTGCAGAAAGAAGCAAGAGCAATGCAGAAAGAACCAACAGAGGTGCAAAAAGAGGCAAGAGGGGTGTAGAAAGAGGTAGGAGAGGTGCACAAAGAGGCAAGAGAGGTACAGAAAGAGGCACGAGGGGTGCAGTAAGAAGGAAGAGAAGTGCAGAAAGAGGCAAGAGAATTGCTGACAGAAGCAACAGAGGTGTAGAAAGACGCAATAGAAGTACAGAAAGAGGCAAGTGAGGTGCAGAAAGAAGCAAGAGCAGTGCAGAAAGAACCAACAGAGGTGCAAAAAGAGGCAAGAGGGGTGCAGAAAAAGGTAGGAGAGGTGCACAAAGAGGCAAGAGAGGTACAGAAAGAGGCAGGAGGGGTGATGAAAGAAGGAAGAGAAGTGCCAAAAGAAGCAACAGAGGTGCTGAAACAAGCAAGAGAATTGCAGAAAGAAGCAACAGAGGTGTGGAAAGAAGCAAGAGAAGTGCAGAAAAAGCAACAGAGGTACAGAAAGAGGCAAGAAAGGTGCAGAAACAGGCAGGAAAGGTGCAGAAAGAGGGAACAGGGGTGCAGAAAGAGGCAAGAGAGGTGCAGAAAGAGGAAAGAGGGGTGCAGAAAGAGGCAAGAGGGGTGCAGAAAGAAGCAAGTGAGGTGCACAAAGAGGCAACAGAGGTGCAGAAAGACACAAGAAAGGTGCTGAAACAAGCAAGAGAATTGCAGAAAGAGGCAAGAGAATTGCTGAAAGAAGCAACAGAGGTGTGGAAATAAGCAAGAGAAGTGCAGAAAGAGGAAAGTTGGGTGCAGAAAGAGGCTAGAGAGGTGCAGAAAAGGCAAGAAAACAGCAGAAAGGGGCAAAAGGGATGCAAAAAAGGGAAAAAGGGTGCAGAAAGAAGCAAGAGAGGTGTAGAAAGAAGCAAGAGAAATGCAGAAAGAAGCAAGAGAGGTGCAGAAAGAGGCAAGAGAATTGCTGACAGAAGCAACAGAGATGTAGAAAGAAGCAATAGAAGTACAGAAAGAGGCAAGTGAGGTGCAGAAAGAAGCAAGAGCAGTGCAGAAAGAACCAACAGAGGTGTGCAGAAAGAGGCAAGAGGGGTGCAGAAAGATGCAAGTGAGGTGCAGAAAGAGGCAACAGAGGTGCAGGAAGACGCAAGAGAGGTGTTGAAAGAAGCAAGAGAAGTGCAGAAAGAGGCAAGTGAGGTGCAGAAAGAAGCAAGAGCAATGCAGAAAGAACCCACAGAGGTGCAAAAAGAGGCAAGAGGGGTGCAGAAAGAGGTAGGAGAGGTGCATGAAGAGGCAAGAGAGGTACAGAAAGAGGCACGAGGGTGCAGTAAGAAGGAAGAGAAGTGCAGAAAGAGGCAAGAGAATTGCTGACAGAAGCAACAGAGGTGTAGAAAGAAGCAATAGAAGTACAGAAAGAGGCAAGTGAGGTGCAGAAAGAAGCAAGAGCAGTGCAGAAAGAACCAACAGAGGTGCAAAAGAGGCAAGAGGGTGCAGAAAAAGGTAGGAGAGGTGAACAAAGAAGCAAGAGAGGTACAGAAAGAGGCAGGAGGGGTGCAGAAAGAAGGAAGAGAAGTGCCAAAAGAAGCAAAAGAGGTGCTGAAACAAGCAAGAGAATTGCAGAAACAAGCAACAGAGGTGTGGAAAGAAGCAAGAGAAGTGCAGAAAAAGCAACAGAGGTACAGAAAGAGGCAAGAGAGGTGCAGAAACAGGCGGGAAAGGTGCAGAAAAAGGGAACAGGGGTGCAGAAAGAGGCAAGAGAGGTGCAGAAAGAGGAAAGAGGGGTGCAGAAAGAGGCAAGAGGGGTGCAGAAAGAAGCAAGTGAGGTGCACAAAGAGGCAACAGAGGTGCAGAAAGACACAAGAAAGGTGCTGAAACAAGCAAGAGAATTGCAGAAAGAGGCAAGAGAATTGCTGAAAGAAGCAACAGAGGTGTAGAAAGAAGCAAGAGAAATGCAGAAAGAAGCAAGAGAGGTGCAGAAAGAGGCAATAGAAGTGCAGAAAGAAGCAACAGAGGTGCAGAAAGAGGCAAGAGGGGTGCAGAAAGAGGCAAGAGGGGTGCAGAAAGAGAGAGAAGTTCAGAAAGAAGCAAAAGAGGTGCACAAAGAGGCAAGAGAACTGCAGAAAAAGGCAAGAGAGGTACACAAAGAGGCAAAAGGGGGTACAGAAAGAGACAAGAAGGGTGCAGAAAGAGGCAAGAGAAGTGCAGAAAGAAGCAACAGAGGTGCAGAAAGAGGCAAGAGAGGTGCAGAAATAGGCAAGTAAGGTAGAGAAAGAGGGAACAGAGGTGCAGAAAAAGGTAAGAGGGATACAGAAATTTGCAAGAGAGGTACAGAAAGAAGCAAGAGCAGTGCAGAAAGAACCAACAGAGGTGCAGAAAGAGGCCTTGTTGCAAAGTCATCCTGTGCCCCCAGCGTTTTGCTGACTGGTACTGGTGGTAACTGACTCTGACTAACCAGGCCCGGAGCCAGTGCTATGCTGAAAGACACTGAGAATACAGTGAAAACACCTACATACACTAGGGTACACTATTGGTTGGGGTACCCCTGTGATTGGCATGACCTCCCCTGTAAGGCCCTAGTACTTAATAGGACAGGGGGATTAAAACTACTTCTAAGTCAGAGGTGCAGAAAGAGGCAAGAGAAGTGCAGAGAGAAGCAACACAGGTGCCGAAAGAGGCAAGAGAGGTGCAGAAACAAGCAAGAGAAGTGCAGAAAGAGGCAAGAGAATTGCTGAAAGAAGCAACAGAGGTGTAGAAAGAAGCAAGAGAATTGCAGAAAGATGCAAGTGAGGTGCAGAAAGAAGCAAGAGCAGTGCAGAATGAACCAACAGAGGTACAAAAAGAGGCAAGAGGGCTGCAGAAAGAGGTAGTAGAGGTACACAAAGAGGCAAGAGGGGTACAGAAAGAGGCAGGAGGGGTGCAGAAAGAAGGAAGAGAAGTGCAGAAAGAAGCAACAGAGGTGCTGAAAGAGGCGCGAAGGGTGCAGAAAGAGGCAAGAGAAGTGCAGAAAGAAGCAACAGAGGTACAGAAAGAGGCAAGAGAGGTGCAGAAACAGGTAAGAAAAGGTGCAAGAGAGGTGCAGAAAGGGGAGAGGTGTGCAGAAAGAGGCAAGAGGGGTGCAGAAAGAATCAAGTGAGGTGCAGAAAGAGGCAACAGAGGTGCAGAAAAACGCAAGAGAGGTATAGAAAGAAGCAAGAGAAGTGCAGAAAGAGGCAAGTGAGTGGCAGAAACAGGCAATAAAGGTGCAAGAGAGGTACAGAAAGGGGAGAGGTGTGCAGAAAGAGGCAAGAGGGGTGCAGAAAGAAGCAAGTGAGGTTCAGAAAGAGGCAACAGAGGTGCAGAAAGATGCAAAAGAGGTGTAGAAAGAAGCAATAGAAGTACAGAAAGAGGCAAGTGAGGTGCAGAAAGAAGCAAGAGCAGTGCAGAAAGAACCAACAGAGGTGCAAAAAGAGGCAAGAGGGGTGCAGAAAAAGGTAGGAGAGGTGCACAAAGAGGGAACAGGAGTGCATAAAGAGCCAAGAGGGGTGCAGAAAGAGGGGAGAGGGGTGCAGAAAGAGGCAAGAGGGGTGCAGAAAGAAGAAAGTGAGGTGCAGAAAGAGGCAACAGAGGTGCAGAAAAATGCAAGATAGGTGCAGAAACAAGCAAGAGAAGTGAAGAAAGAGGCAAGAGAATTGCTGAAAGAAGCAACAGAGGTGTAGAAAGAAGCAAGAGCAGTACAGAAAGAGGCAAGTGAGGTGCAGAAAGAGGCAAGAGAGGTGCAGAAAATGGCAAGAAAACTGCAGAAAGAGGCATGCAAAAAAGGGAAGAAGGGTGCAGAAAGAAGCAAGAGAGGTGTAGAAAGAGGCAAAAGAAGTACAGAAAGAAGCAACAGAGGTGTAGAAAGAAACAAGAGAGGTGCCGAAAAGAAGGAGGAGGGTTGCAAAAAAAGGGAAGATGGGTGCAGTAAAGAAGCAAGAGAGGTACAGAAAGAAGCAAGAGAAGTGCAGAAAGAAGCAACAGGGGTGTAGAAAGAAACAAGAGAAGTGCAGAAAGAGGCAAGTGAGGTGCATAAAGAAGCAAGAGCAGCGCAGAAAGAACCAACAGAGGTGCAAAAGAGGCAAGAGGGGTGCAGAAAGAGGTAGGAGAGGTGCACGAAGAGGCAAGAGAGGTACAGAAAGAGGCAGGAGGGGTGCAGTAAGAAGGAAGAGAAGTGCAGAAAGAGGCAAGAGAATTGCTGACAGAAGCAACAGAGGTGTAGAAAGAAGCAATAGAAGTACAGAAAGAGGCAGTGAGGTGCAGAAAGAAGAAGCAAGAGCAGTGCAGAAAGAACCAACAGAGGTGCAAAAAGAGGCAAGAGGGGTGCAGAAAAAGGTAGGAGAGGTGCACAAAGAGGCAAGAGAGGTACAGAAAGAGGCAGGAGGGGTGCAGAAAGTAGGAAGAGAAGTGCCAACAGAAGCAACAGAGGTGCTGAAACAAGCAAGAGAATTGCAGAAAGAAGCAACAGAGGTGTGGAAAGAAGCAAGAGAAGTGCAGAAAAAAGCAACAGAGGTACAGAAAGAGGCAAGAGAGGTGCAGAAACAGGCAGGAAAGGTGCAGAAAGAGGGAACAGGGGTGCAGAAAGAGGCAAGAGAGGTGCAGAAAGAGGAAAGAGGGGTGCAGAAAGAGGCAAGAGGGGTGCAGAAAGAAGCAAGTGAGGTGCACAAAGAGGCAACAGAGGTGCAGAAAGACACAAGAAAGGTGCTGAAACAAGCAAGAGAATTGCAGAAAGAGGCAAGAGAATTGCTGAAAGAAGCAACAGAGGTGTGGAAATTAGCAGGAGAAGTGCAGAAAGAGGAAAGTTGGGTGCAGAAAGAGGCTAGAGAGGTGCAGAAAATGGCAAGAAAACAGCAGAAAGAGGCAAGAGGGATGCAAAAAAGGGAAAAGGGTGCAGAAAGAAGCAAGAGAGGTGTAGAAAGAAGCAAGAGAAATGTAGAAAGAAGCAAGAGAGGTGCAGAAAGAGACAACAGGGGTGCAGAAAGCAGCAGGAGAGGTGCAGAAAGAGGCAATAGAAGTGCAGAAAGAAGCAACAGAGGTGCAGAAAGAGGCAAGAGGGGTGCAGAAAGAGAGAGAAGCGCAGAAAGAAGCAAAAGAGGTGCACAAAGAGGCAAGAGAACTGCAGAAAAAGGCAAGAGAGGTGCACAAAGAGGCAAAAGGGGGTACAGAAAGAGACAAGAGAGGTGCAGAAACAGTCAAGAAAGGTAGAGAAACAGGGAACAGGGGTGCAGAAAAAGGTAAGAGGGATACAGAAATTTGCAAGAGAGGTACAGAAAGAAGCAAGAGCAGTGCAGAAAGAACCAACAGAGGTGCAGAAAGAGGCCTTGTTGCAAAGTCATCCTGTGCCCCCAGCGTTTTGCTGACTGGTACTGGTGGTAACTGACTCTGACTAACCAGGCCCGGAGCCAGTGCTATGCTGAAAGACACTTAGCCTACAGTGAAAACACCTATATACACTAGGGTACACTATTGGTTGGGGTACCCCTGTGATTGGCATGACCTTTCCTGTAAGGCCCTAGTACTTAATAGGGCAGGGGATTAAAACTACTTCTAAGTCAGAGGTGCAGAAAGAGGCAAGAGAAGTGCAGAGAGAAGCAACACAGGTGCCGAAAGAGGCAAGAGAGGTGCAGAAACAAGCAAGAGAAGTGCAGAAAGAGGCAAGAGAATTGCTGAAAGAAGCAACAGAGGTGTAGAAAGAAGCAAGAGAAGTGCAGAAAGAAGCAAGTGAGGTGCAGAAAGAAGCAAGAGCAGTGCAGAATGAACCAACAGAGGTGCAAAAAGAGGCAAGAGGGCTGCAGAAAGAGGTAGGATAGGTACACAAAGAGGCAAGAGGGGTACAGAAAGAGGCAGGAGGGGTGCAGAAAGAAGCAACAGAGGTACACAAAGAGGCAAGAGAGGTGCAGAAACAGGCAAGAAAAGGTGCAAGAGAGGTGCAGAAAGGGGAGAGGTGTGCAGAAAGAGGCAAGAGGGGTGCAGAAAGAAGCAAGTGAGGTGCAGAAATAGTCAACATAGGTGCAGAAAGACACAACAGAGGTCTAGAAAGAAGCAAGAGAAGTGCAGAATGAGGCAAGTGAGGGGCAGAAACAGGCAATAAAGGTGCAAGAGAGGTACAGAAAGGGGAGAGGTGTGCAGAAAGAGGCAAGAGGGGTGCAGAAAGAAGCAAGTGAGGTTCAGAAAGAGGCAACAGAGGTGCAGAAAGACGCAAAAGAGGTGAAGAAAGAAGCAATAGAAGTACAGAGAGAGGCAAGTGAGGTGCAGAAAGAAGCAAGAGCAGTGCAGAAAGAACCAACAGAGGTGCAAAAAGAGGCAAGAGGGGTGCAGAAAAAGGTAGGAGAGGTGCACAAAGAGGGAACAGGAGTGCATAAAGAGCCAAGAGGGGTGCAGAAAGCGGGGAGAGGGGTGCAGAAAGAGGCAAGAGGGGTGCAGAAAGAAGAAAGTGAGGTGCAGAAAGAGGCAACAGAGGTGCAGAAAAACGCAAGATAGGTGCAGAAACAAGTAAGAGAAGTGCAGAAAGAGGCAAGAGAATTGCTGAAAGAAGCAACAGAGGTGTAGAAAGAAGCAAGAGCAGTACAGAAAGAGGCAAGTGAGATGCAGAAAGAGGCAAGAGAGGTGCAGAAAATGGCAAAAAAACTGCAGAAAGAGGCAAGAGGGATGCAAAAATGGGAAGAAGGGTGCATAAAGAAGCAAGAGAGGTACAGAAAGAAGCAAGAGAAGTACAGAAAGAAGCAAGAGAGGTGCAGAAAGAGGGAAGACGAGTGCAGAAAGAGACAACAGGGGTGCAGAAAGAAGCAAGAGAGGTGTAGAAAGAGGCAAAAGAAGTACAGAAAGAAGCAACAGAGGTACAGAAAGAGGCAAGAGAGGTGCCGAAAGAGGGTTGAAAAAAAGGGAAGATGGGTGCAGTAAAGAAGCAAGAGAGGTACAGAAAGAAGCAACAGAAGTGCAGAAAGAAGCAACAGGAGTGTAGAAAGAAACAAGAGAAGTGCAGAAAGAGGCAAGTGAGGTGCATAAAGAAGCAAGAGCAACGCAGAAAGAACCAACAGAGGTGCAAAAAGAGGCAAGAGGGGTGCAGAAAGAGGTAGGAGAGGTGCACGAAGAGGCAAGAGAGGTACAGAAAGAGGTAGGAGGGGTGCAGTAAGAAGGAAGAGAAGTGCAGAGAGAGGCAAGAAAATTGCTGACAGAAGCTACAGAGGTGTAGAAAGAAGCAATAGAAGTACAGAAAGAGGCAAGTGAGGTGCAGAAAGAAGCAAGAGCAGTGCAGAAAGAACCAACAAAGGTGTGCAGAAAGAGGCAAGAGGGGTGCAGAAAGAAGCAAGTGAGGTGCAGAAAGAGGCAACAGAGGTGCAGAAAGACGCAAGAGAGGTGTAGAAAGAAGCAAGAGAAGTGCAGAAAGAGGCAAGTGAGGTGCAGAAAGAAGCAAGGGCAATGCAGAAAGAACCAACAGAGGTGCAAAAAGAGGCAAGAGGGGTGCAGAAAGAGGTAGGAGAGGTGCACGAAGAGGCAAGAGAGGTACAGAAAGAGGCACGAGGGGTGAAGTAAGAAGGAAGAGAAGTGCAGAAAGAGGCAAGAGAATTGCTGACAGAAGCAACAGAGGTGTAGAAAGAAGCAATAGAAGTACAGAAAGAGGCAATTGAGGTGCAGAAAGAAGCAAGAGCAGTGCAGAAAGAACCAACAGAGGTGCAAAAAGAGGCAAGAGGGGTGCAGAAAAAGGTAGGAGAGGTGCACAAAGAGGCAAGAGAGGTACAGAAAGAGTCAGGAGGGGTGCAGAAAGAAGGAAGAGAAGTGCCAAAAGAAGCAACAGAGGTGCTGGAAACAAGCAAGAGAATTGCAGAAAGAAGCAACAGAGGTGTGGAAAGAAGCAAGAGAAGTGCAGAAAGAAGCAACAGAGGTGCAGAAAGAGGCAAGAGAGGTGCAGAAACAGGCAAGAAAGGTAGAGAAAGAGGGAACAGGGGTGCAGAAAAAGGTAAGAGGGATACAGAAATCTGCAAGAGAGGTACAGAAAGAAGCAAGAGCAGTGCAGAAAGAAGCAAGAGAAGTGCAGAAAGAAGCAAGAGACATGGGGAAATAGGGAAGAGGGGTGCAGAAAGAGGCATGAGGGATGCACAAATTTGCAAAAGAGGTGCAGAAATAAGCAAGAGCAATGCAGAAAGAGGCAGGAGGGGAGCAGAAATAGGTAGGAGAGGTGCACAAAGAGGCAAGAGGGGTACAGAAAGAAGCAGGAGGGGTGCAGAAAGAAGGAAGAGAAGTGCAGAAAGAAGCAACAGAGGTGCTGAAAGAGGCATGAAGGGTGCAGAAAGAGGCAACAGAGGTACAGAAAGAGGCAAGAGAGGTGCAGAAACAGGCAGGAAATGTGCAGAAAGAGGGAACAGGGGTGCAGAAATAGCCAAGAGGGGTGCAGAAAGAGGGGAGAGGGGTGCAGAAAGAGGCAAGAGGGGTACAGAAAGAAGCAGGAGGGGTGCAGAAAGAAGGAAGAGAAGTGCAGAAAGAAGTAACAGAGGTGCTGAAAGAGGCATGAAGGGTGCAGAAAGAAGCAACAGAGGTACAGAAAGAGGCAAGAGAGGTGCAGAAACAGGCAGGAAATATGCAGAAAGAGGGAACAGGGGTGCAGAAAGAGCCAAGAGGGGTGCAGAAAGAGGGGAGAGGGGTGCAGAAAGAGGCAAGAGGGGTGCAGAAAGAAGAAAGTGAGGTGCAGAAAGAGGCAACAAATTTGCAGAGAAAAGCAAGATAGGTGCAGAAAAAAGCAAGAGAAGTGCAGAAAGAGGCAAGAGAATTGCTGAAAGAAGCATTAGAGGTATAGAAAGAAGCAAGAGAAGTGCAGAAAGAGGCAAGTGAGGTGCAGAAAGAGGCAAGAGGGATTCAAAAAAGGGAAGAAGGGTGCATAAAGAAGCAAGAGAGGTGCAGAAAGAAGCAAGAGAAGTACAGAAAGAAGCAAGAGAGGTGCAGAAAGAGGGAAGACGAGTGCAGAAAGAGACAACAGGGGTGCAGAAAGAAGCAAGAGAGGTGTAGAAAGTGGCAAAGGAAGTACAGAAAGAAGCAACAGAGGTACAGAAAGAGGCAAGAGAGGTGCAGAGAGAGGGAGGATGGGTGCAAAAAAAGGGAAAATGGGTGCAGAAAGAAGCAAGAGAGGTACAGAAAGAAGCAAGTGAGGTGCACAAAGAGGCAACAGAGGTGCAGAAAGACACAAGAAAGGTGCTGAAACAAGCAAAAGAATTGCAGAAAGAGGCAAGAGAATTGCTGAAAGAAGCAACAGAGGTGTGGAAATAAGCAGGAGAAGTGCAGAAAGAGGAAAGTTGGGTGCAGAAAGAGGCTAGAGAGGTGCAGAAAAGGCAAGAAAACAGCAGAAAGGGGCAAAAGGGATGCAAAAAAGGGAAAAAGGGTGCAGAAAGAAGCAAGAGAGGTGTAGAAAGAAGCAAGAGAAATGCAGAAAGAAGCAAGAGAGGTGCAGAAAGAGGCAAGAGAATTGCTGACAGAAGCAACAGAGGTGTAGAAAGAAGCAATAGAAGTACAGAAAGAGGCAAGTGAGGTGCAGAAAGAAGCAAGAGCAGTGCAGAAAGAACCAACAGAGGTGTGCAGAAAGAGGCAAGAGGGGTGCAGAAAGATGCAAGTGAGGTGCAGAAAGAGGCAACAGAGGTGCAGGAAGACGCAAGAGAGGTGTAGAAAGAAGCAAGAGAAGTGCAGAAAGAAGCAACAGAGGTGCTGAAACAAGCAAGAGAATTGCAGAAAGAAGCAACAGAGGTGTGGAAAGAAGCAAGAGAAGTGCAGAAAGAAGCAACAGAGGTGCAGAAAGAGGCAAGAGAGGTGCAGAAACAGGCAAGAAAGGTAGAGAAAGAGGGAACAGGGGTGCAGAAAAAGGTAAGAGGGATACAGAAATCTGCAAGAGAGGTACAGAAAGAAGCAAGAGCAGTGCAGAAAGAAGCAAGAGAAGTGCAGAAAGAAGCAAGAGACATGGGGAAATAGGGAAGAGGGGTGCAGAAAGAGGCATGAGGGATGCACAAATTTGCAAAAGAGGTGCAGAAATAAGCAAGAGCAATGCAGAAAGAGGCAGGAGGGGAGCAGAAATAGGTAGGAGAGGTGCACAAAGAGGCAAGAGGGGTACAGAAAGAAGCAGGAGGGGTGCAGAAAGAAGGAAGAGAAGTGCAGAAAGAAGCAACAGAGGTGCTGAAAGAGGCATGAAGGGTGCAGAAAGAGGCAACAGAGGTACAGAAAGAGGCAAGAGAGGTGCAGAAACAGGCAGGAAATGTGCAGAAAGAGGGAACAGGGGTGCAGAAATAGCCAAGAGGGGTGCAGAAAGAGGGGAGAGGGGTGCAGAAAGAGGCAAGAGGGGTACAGAAAGAAGCAGGAGGGGTGCAGAAAGAAGGAAGAGAAGTGCAGAAAGAAGTAACAGAGGTGCTGAAAGAGGCATGAAGGGTGCAGAAAGAAGCAACAGAGGTACAGAAAGAGGCAAGAGAGGTGCAGAAACAGGCAGGAAATGTGCAGAAAGAGGAACAGGGGTGCAGAAAGAGCCAAGAGGGGTGCAGAAAGAGGGAGAGGGGTGCAGAAAGAGGCAAGAGGGGTGCAGAAAGAAGAAAGTGAGGTGCAGAAAGAGGCAACAAATTTGCAGAGAAAAGCAAGATAGGTGCAGAAAAAGCAAGAGAAGTGCAGAAAGAGGCAAGAGAATTGCTGAAAGAAGCATTAGAGGTATAGAAAGAAGCAAGAGAAGTGCAGAAAGAGGCAAGTGAGGTGCAGAAAGAGGCAAGAGGATTCAAAAAGGGAAGAAGGGTGCATAAAGAAGCAAGAGAGGTGCAGAAAGAAGCAAGAGAAGTACAGAAAGAAGCAAGAGAGGTGCAGAAAGAGGGAAGACGAGTGCAGAAAGAGACAACAGGGGTGCAGAAAGAAGCAAGAGAGGTGTAGAAAGTGGCAAAGGAAGTACAGAAAGAAGCAACAGAGGTACAGAAAGAGGCAAGAGAGGTGCAGAGAGAGGGAGGATGGGTGCAAAAAAGGGAAAATGGGTGCAGAAAGAAGCAAGAGAGGTACAGAAAGAAGCAAGTGAGGTGCACAAAGAGGCAACAGAGGTGCAGAAAGACACAAGAAAGGTGCTGAAACAAGCAAAAGAATTGCAGAAAGAGGCAAGAGAATTGCTGAAAGAAGCAACAGAGGTGTGGAAATAAGCAGGAGAAGTGCAGAAAGAGGAAAGTTGGGTGCAGAAAGAGGCTAGAGAGGTGCAGAAAAGGCAAGAAAACAGCAGAAAGGGGCAAAGGGATGCAAAAAAGGGAAAAGGGTGCAGAAAGAAGCAAGAGAGGTGTAGAAAGAAGCAAGAGAAATGCAGAAAGAAGCAAGAGAGGTGCAGAAAGAGGCAAGAGAATTGCTGACAGAAGCAACAGAGGTGTAGAAAGAAGCAATAGAAGTACAGAAAGAGGCAAGTGAGGTGCAGAAAGAAGCAAGAGCAGTGCAGAAAGAACCAACAGAGGTGTGCAGAAAGAGGCAAGAGGGGTGCAGAAAGATGCAAGTGAGGTGCAGAAAGAGGCAACAGAGGTGCAGGAAGACGCAAGAGAGGTGTAGAAAGAAGCAAGAGAAGTGCAGAAAGAAGCAACAGAGGTGCTGAAACAAGCAAGAGAATTGCAGAAAGAAGCAACAGAGGTGTGGAAAGAAGCAAGAGAAGTGCAGAAAGAAGCAACAGAGGTGCAGAAAGAGGCAAGAGAGGTGCAGAAACAGGCAAGAAAGGTAGAGAAAGAGGGAACAGGGGTGCAGAAAAAGGTAAGAGGGATACAGAAATCTGCAAGAGAGGTACAGAAAGAAGCAAGAGCAGTGCAGAAAGAAGCAAGAGAAGTGCAGAAAGAAGCAAGAGACATGGGGAAATAGGGAAGAGGGGTGCAGAAAGAGGCATGAGGGATGCACAAATTTGCAAAAGAGGTGCAGAAATAAGCAAGATCAATGCAGAAAGAGGCAGGAGGGGAGCAGAAATAGGTAGGAGAGGTGCACAAAGAGGCAAGAGCGGTACAGAAAGAAGCAGGAGGGGTGCAGAAAGAAGGAAGAGAAGTGCAGAAAGAAGCAACAGAGGTGCTGAAAGAGGCATGAAGGGTGCAGAAAGAGGCAACAGAGGTACAGAAAGAGGCAAGAGAGGTGCAGAAACAGGCAGGAAATGTGCAGAAAGAGGGAACAGGGGTGCAGAAATAGCCAAGAGGGGTGCAGAAAGAGGGGAGAGGGGTGCAGAAAGAGGCAAGAGGGGTACAGAAAGAAGCAGGAGGGGTGCAGAAAGAAGGAAGAGAAGTGCAGAAAGAAGTAACAGAGGTGCTGAAAGAGGCATGAAGGGTGCAGAAAGAAGCAACAGAGGTACAGAAAGAGGCAAGAGAGGTGCAGAAACAGGCAGGAAATGTGCAGAAAGAGGGAACAGGGGTGCAGAAAGAGCCAAGAGGGGTGCAGAAAGAGGGAGAGGGGTGCAGAAAGAGGCAAGAGGGTGCAGAAAGAAGAAAGTGAGGTGCAGAAAGAGGCAACAAATTTGCAGAGAAAAGCAAGATAGGTGCAGAAAAAATCAAGAGAAGTGCAGAAAGAGGCAAGAGAATTGCTGAAAGAAGCATTAGAGGTATAGAAAGAAGCAAGAGAAGTGCAGAAAGAGGCAAGTGAGGTGCAGAAAGAGGCAAGAGAGGTGCAGAAAATGGCAAGAGAACTGCAGAAAGAGGCAAGAGGGATGCAAAAAAGGGAAGAAGGGTGCATAAAGAAGCAAGAGAGGTGCAGAAAGAAGCAAGAGAAGTACAGAAAGAAGCAAGAGAGGTGCAGAAAGAGGGAAGACGAGTGCAGAAAGAGACAACAGGGGTGCAGAAAGAAGCAAGAGAGGTGTAGAAAGTGGCAAAGGAAGTACAGAAAGAAGCAACAGAGGTACAGAAAGAGGCAAGAGAGGTGCCGAGAGAGGGAGGATGGGTGCAAAAAGGGAAAATGGGTGCAGAAAGAAGCAAGAGAGGTACAGAAAGAAGCAAGTGAGGTGCACAAAGAGGCAACAGAGGTGCAGAAAGACACAAGAAAGGTGCTGAAACAAGCAAGAGAATTGCAGAAAGAGGCAAGAGAATTGCTGAAAGAAGCAACAGAGGTGTGGAAATAAGCAGGAGAAGTGCAGAAAGAGGAAAGTTGGGTGCAGAAAGAGGCTAGAGAAGTGCAGAAAAGGCAAGAAAACAGCAGAAAGGGGCAAAAGGGATGCAAAAAAGGGAAAAAAGGTGCAGAAAGAAGCAAGAGAGGTGTAGAAAGAAGCAAGAGAAATGCAGAAAGAAGCAAGAGAGGTGCAGAAAGAGGCAAGAGAATTGCTGACAGAAGCAACAGAGGTGTAGAAAGAAGCAATAGAAGTACAGAAAGAGGCAAGTGAGGTGCAGAAAGAAGCAAGAGCAGTGCAGAAAGAACCAACAGAGGTGTGCAGAAAGAGGCAAGAGGGGTGCAGAAAGATGCAAGTGAGGTGCAGAAAGAGGCAACAGAGGTGCAGGAAGACGCAAGAGAGGTGTAGAAAGAAGCAAGAGAAGTGCAGAAAGAGGCAAGTGAGGTGCAGAAAGAAGCAAGAGCAATGCAGAAAGAACCCACAGAGGTGCAAAAAGAGGCAAGAGGGGTGCAGAAAGAGGTAGGAGAGGTGCACGAAGAGGCAAGAGAGGTACAGAAAGAGGCACGAGGGGTGCAGTAAGAAGGAAGAGAAGTGCAGAAAGAGGCAAGAGAATTGCTGACAGAAGCAACAGAGGTGTAGAAAGAAGCAATAGAAGTACAGGAAGAGGCAAGTGAGGTGCAGAAAGAAGCAAGAGCAGTGCAGAAAGAACCAACAGAGGTGCAAAAAGAGGCAAGAGGGGTGCAGAAAAAGGTAGGAGAGGTGAACAAAGAGGCAAGAGAGGTACAGAAAGAGGCAGGAGGGGTGCAGAAAGAAGGAAGATAAGTGCCAAAAGAAGCAACAGAGGTGCTGAAACAAGCAAGAGAATTGCAGAAAGAAGCAACAGAGGTACAGAAAGAGGCAAGAGAGGTGTAGAAACAGGCAGGAAATGTGCAGAAAGAGGGAACAGGGGTGCAGAAATAGCCAAGAGGGGTGCAGAAAGAGGGGAGAGGGGTGCAGAAAGAGGCAAGAGGGGTACAGAAAGAAGCAGGAGGGGTGCAGAAAGAAGGAAGAGAAGTGCAGAAAGAAGTAACAGAGGTGCTGAAAGAGGCATGAAGGGTGCAGAAAGAAGCAACAGAGGTACAGAAAGAGGCAAGAGAGGTGCAGAAACAGGCAGGAAATGTGCAGAAAGAGGGAACAGGGGTGCAGAAAGAGCCAAGAGGGGTGCAGAAAGAGGGAGAGGGGTGCAGAAAGAGGCAAGAGGGGTGCAGAAAGAAGAAAGTGAGGTGCAGAAAGAGGCAACAAAGGTGCAGAGAAAAGCAAGATAGGTGCAGAAACAAGCAAGAGAAGTGCAGAAAGAGGCAAGAGAATTGCTGAAAGAAGCATTAGAGGTATAGAAAGAAGCAAGAGAAGTGCAGAAAGAGGCAAGTGAGGTGCAGAAAGAGGCAAGAGAGGTGCAGAAAATGGCAAGAGAACTGCAGAAAGAGGCAAGAGGGATGCAAAAAAGGGAAGAAGGGTGCATAAAGAAGCAAGAGAGGTGCAGAAAGAAGCAAGAGAAGTACAGAAAGAAGCAAGAGAGGTGCAGAAAGAGGGAAGACGAGTGCAGAAAGAAACAACAGGGGTGCAGAAAGAAGCAAGAGAGGTGTAGAAAGTGGCAAAGGAAGTACAGAAAGAAGCAACAGAGGTACAGAAAGAGGCAAGAGAGGTGCCGAGAGAGGGAGGATGGGTGCAAAAAAAGGGAAAATGGGTGCAGAAAGAAGCAAGAGAGGTACAGAAAGAAGCAAGTGAGGTGCACAAAGAGGCAACAGAGGTGCAGAAAGACACAAGAAAGGTGCTGAAACAAGCAAGAGAATTGCAGAAAGAGGCAAGAGAATTGCTGAAAGAAGCAACAGAGGTGTGGAAATAAGCAGGAGAAGTGCAGAAAGAGGAAAGTTGGGTGCAGAAAGGGGCTAGAGAGGTGCAGAAAAGGCAAGAAAACAGCAGAAAGGGGCAAAAGGGATGCAAAAAGGGAAAAGGGTGCAGAAAGAAGCAAGAGAGGTGTAGAAAGAAGCAAGAGAAATGCAGAAAGAAGCAAGAGAGGTGCAGAAAGAGGCAAGAGAATTGCTGACAGAAGCAACAGAGGTGTAGAAAGAAGCAATAGAAGTACAGAAAGAGGCAAGTGAGGTGCAGAAAGAAGCAAGAGCAGTGCAGAAAGAACCAACAGAGGTGTGCAGAAAGAGGCAAGAGGGGTGCAGAAAGATGCAAGTGAGGTGCAGAAAGAGGCAACAGAGGTGCAGGAAGACGCAAGAGAGGTGTAGAAAGAAGCAAGAGAAGTGCAGAAAGAGGCAAGTGAGGTGCAGAAAGAAGCAAGAGCAATGCAGAAAGAACCCACAGAGGTGCAAAAAGAGGCAAGAGGGGTGCAGAAAGAGGTAGGAGAGGTGCACGAAGAGGCAAGAGAGGTACAGAAAGAGGCACGAGGGGTGCAGTAAGAAGGAAGAGAAGTGCAGAAAGAGGCAAGAGAATTGCTGACAGAAGCAACAGAGGTGTAGAAAGAAGCAATAGAAGTACAGGAAGAGGCAAGTGAGGTGCAGAAAGAAGCAAGAGCAGTGCAGAAAGAACCAACAGAGGTGCAAAAAGAGGCAAGAGGGGTGCAGAAAAAGGTAGGAGAGGTGAACAAAGAGGCAAGAGAGGTACAGAAAGAGGCAGGAGGGGTGCAGAAAGAAGGAAGATAAGTGCCAAAAGAAGCAACAGAGGTGCTGAAACAAGCAAGAGAATTGCAGAAAGAAGCAACAGAGGTGTGGAAAGAAGCAAGAGAAGTGCAGAAAAAGCAACAGAGGTACAGAAAGAGGCAAGAGAGGTGCAGAAACAGGCGGGAAAGGTGCAGAAAGAGGGAACAGGGGTGCAGAAAGAGGCAAGAGAGGTGCAGAAAGAGGAAAGAGGGGTACAGAAAGAGGCAAGAGGGGTGCAGAAAGAAGCAAGTGAGGTGCACAAAGAGGCAACAGAGGTGCAGAAAGACACAAGAAAGGTGCTGAAACAAGCAAGAGAATTGCAGAAAGAGGCAAGAGAATTGCTGAAAGAAGCAACAGAGGTGTGGAAATAAGCAGGAGAAGTGCAGAAAGAGGAACGTTGGGTGCAGAAAGAGGCTAGAGAAGTGCAGAAAATGGCAAGAAAACAGCAGAAAGAGGCAAGAGGGAATCAAAAAAGCGAAAAAGGGTGCAGAAAGAAGTAAGAGAGGTGTAGAAAGAAGCAAGAAAAATGCAGAAAGAAGCAAGAGAGGTGCAGAAAGAGGCAATAGAAGTGCAGAAAGAAGCAACAGAGGTGCAGAAAGAGGCAAGAGGGGTGCAGAAAGAGGCAAGAGGGGTGCAGAAAGAGAGAGAAGTTCAGAAAGAAGCAAAAGAGGTGCACAAAGAGGCAAGAGAACTGCAGAAAAAGGCAAGAGAGGTACACAAAGAGGCAAAAGGGGGTACAGAAAGAGACAAGAAGGGTGCAGAAAGAGGCAAGAGAAGTGCAGAAAGAAGCAACAGAGGTGCAGAAAGAGGCAAGAGAGGTGCAGAAACAGGCAAGTAAGGTAGAGAAAGAGGGAACAGGGGTGCAGAAAAAGGTAAGAGGGATACAGAAATTTGCAAGAGAGGTACAGAAAGAAGCAAGAGAGGTGCAGAAAGAGGCCTTGTTGCAAAGTCATCCTGTGCCCCCAGCGTTTGCTGACTGGTACTGGTGGTAACTGACTCCTGACTAACCAGGCCCGGAGCCAGTGCTATGCTGAAAGACACTGAGAATACAGTGAAAACACCTACATACACTAGGGTACACTATTGGTTGGGGTACCCCTGTGATTGGCATGACCTCCCCTGTAAGGCCCTAGTACTTAATAGGGCAGGGGATTAAAACTACTTCTAAGTCAGAGGTGCAGAAAGAGGCAAGAGAAGTGCAGAGAGAAGCAACACAGGTGCCGAAAGAGGCAAGAGAGGTGCAGAAACAAGCAAGAGAAGTGCAGAAAGAGGCAAGAGAATTGCTGAAAGAAGCAACAGAGGTGTAGAAAGAAGCAAGAGAAGTGCAGAAAGAGGCAAGTGAGGTGCAGAAAGAAGCAAGAGCAGTGCAGAATGAACCAACAGAGGTACAAAAAGAGGCAAGAGGGCTGCAGAAAGAGGTAGTAGAGGTACACAAAGAGGCAAGAGGGGTACAGAAAGAGGCAGGAGGGGTGCAGAAAGAAGGAAGAGAAGTGCAGAAAGAAGCAACAGAGGTGCTGAAAGAGGCGCGAAGGGTGCAGAAAGAGGCAAGAGAAGTGCAGAAAGAAGCAACAGAGGTACAGAAAGAGGCAAGAGAGGTACAGAAACAGGTAAGAAAAGGTGCAAGAGAGGTGCAGAAAGGGGAGAGGTGTGCAGAAAGAGGCAAGAGGGGTGCAGAAAGAATCAAGTGAGGTGCAGAAAGAGGCAACAGAGGTGCAGAAAAACGCAAGAGAGGTATAGAAAGAAGCAAGAGAAGTGCAGAAAGAGGCAAGTGAGTGGCAGAAACAGGCAATAAAGGTGCAAGAGAGGTACAGAAAGGGGAGAGGTGTGCAGAAAGAGGCAAGAGGGGTGCAGAAAGAAGCAAGTGAGGTTCAGAAAGAGGCAACAGAGGTGCAGAAAGATGCAAAAGAGGTG
Source organism: Calotriton arnoldi (assembly GCA_963921515.1). Lineage (NCBI taxonomy): Eukaryota > Metazoa > Chordata > Amphibia > Caudata > Salamandridae > Calotriton > Calotriton arnoldi. The sequence continues at coordinate 252,888 of CAWUFW010011362.1, read as the reverse complement.
TAGAAAGAAGCAATAGAAGTACAGAAAGAGGCAAGTGAGGTGCAGAAAGAAGCAAGAGCAGTGCAGAAAGAACCAACAGAGGTGCAAAAAGAGGCAAGAGGGGTGTAGAAAAAGGTTGGAGAGGTGCACAAAGAGGGAACAGGAGTGCATAAAGAGCCAAGAGGGGTGCAGAAAGAGGGGAGAGGGGTGCAGAAAGAGGGAAGAGGGGTGCAGAAAGAAGAAAGTGAGGTGCAGAAAGAGGCAACAGAGGTGCAGAAAAATGCAAGATAGGTGCAGAAACAAGCAAGAGAAGTGAAGAAAGAGGCAAGAGAATTGCTGAAAGAAGCAACAGAGGTGTAGAAAGAAGCAAGAGCAGTACAGAAAGAGGCAAGTGAGGTGCAGAAAGAGGCAAGAGAGGTGCAGAAAATGGCAAGAAAACTGCAGAAAGAGGCATGCAAAAAAGGGAAGAAGGGTGCAGAAAGAAGCAAGAGAGGTGTAGAAAGAGGCAAAAGAAGTACAGAAAGAAGCAACAGAGGTACAGAAAGAGGCAAGAGAGGTGCCGAAAGAAGGAGGAGGGTTGCAAAAAAAGGGAAGATGGGTGCAGTAAAGAAGCAAGAGAGGTACAGAAAGAAGCAAGAGAAGTGCAGAAAGAAGCAACAGGGGTGTAGAAAGAAACAAGAGAAGTGCAGAAAGAGGCAAGTGAGGTGCATAAAGAAGCAAGAGCAGCGCAGAAAGAACCAACAGAGGTGCAAAAGAGGCAAGATGGGTGCAGAAAGAGGTAGGAGAGGTGCACGAAGAGGCAAGAGAGGTACAGAAAGAGGCAGGAGGGGTGCAGTAAGAAGGAAGAGAAGTGCAGAAAGAGGCAAGAGAATTGCTGACAGAAGCAACAGAGGTGTAGAAAGAAGCAATAGAAGTACAGAAAGAGGCAAGTGAGGTGCAGAAAGAAGCAAGAGCAGTGCAGAAAGAACCAACAGAGGTGTGCAGAAAGAGGCAAGAGGGGTGCAGAAAGAAGCAAGTGAGGTGCAGAAAGAGGCAACAGAGGTGCAGAAAGACGCAAGTGAGGTGCAGAAAGAAGCAAGAGCAATGCAGAAAGAACCAACAGAGGTGCAAAAAGAGGCAAGAGGGGTGCAGAAAGAGGTAGGAGAGGTGCACGAAGAGGCAAGAGAGGTACAGAAAGAGGCACGAGGGGTGCAGTAAGAAGGAAGAGAAGTGCAGAAAGAGGCAAGAGAATTGCTGACAGAAGCAACAGAGGTGTAGAAAGAAGCAATAGAAGTACAGAAAGAGGCAGTGAGGTGCAGAAAGAAGCAAGAGCAGTGCAGAAAGAACCAACAGAGGTGCAAAAAGAGGCAAGAGGGTGCAGAAAAAGGTAGGAGAGGTGCACAAAGAGGCAAGAGAGGTACAGAAAGAGGCAGGAGGGGTGCAGAAAGTAGGAAGAGAAGTGCCAACAGAAGCAACAGAGGTGCTGAAACAAGCAAGAGAATTGCAGAAAGAAGCAACAGAGGTACAGAAAGAGGCAAGAGAGGTGCAGAAACAGGCAGGAAAGGTGCAGAAAGAGGGAACAGGGGTGCAGAAAGAGGCAAGAGAGGTGCAGAAAGAGGAAAGAGGGGTGCAGAAAGAGGCAAGAGGGGTGCAGAAAGAAGCAAGTGAGGTGCACAAAGAGGCAACAGAGGTGCAGAAAGACACAAGAAAGGTGCTGAAACAAGCAAGAGAATTGCAGAAAGAGGCAAGAGAATTGCTGAAAGAAGCAACAGAGGTGTGGAAATTAGCAGGAGAAGTGCAGAAAGAGGAAAGTTGGGTGCAGAAAGAGGCTAGAGAGGTGCAGAAAATGGCAAGAAAACAGCAGAAAGAGGCAAGAGGGATGCAAAAAGGGAAAAGGGTGCAGAAAGAAGCAAGAGAGGTGTAGAAAGAAGCAAGAGAAATGTAGAAAGAAGCAAGAGAGGTGCAGAAAGAGACAACAGGGGTGCAGAAAGCAGCAGGAGAGGTGCAGAAAGAGGCAATAGAAGTGCAGAAAGAAGCAACAGAGGTGCAGAAAGAGGCAAGAGGGGTGCAGAAAGAGAGAGAAGCGCAGAAAGAAGCAAAAGAGGTGCACAAAGAGGCAAGAGAACTGCAGAAAAAGGCAAGAGAGGTGCACAAAGAGGCAAAAGGGGGTACAGAAAGAGACAAGAGAGGTGCAGAAACAGGCAAGAAAGGTAGAGAAACAGGGAACAGGGGTGCAGAAAAAGGTAAGAGGGATACAGAAATTTGCAAGATAGGTACAGAAAGAAGCAAGAGCAGTGCATAAAGAACCAACAGAGGTGCAGAAAGAGGCCTTGTTGCAAAGTCATCCTGTGCCCCCAGCGTTTTGCTGACTGGTACTGGTGGTAACTGACTCTGACTAACCAGGCCCGGAGCCAGTGCTATGCTGAAAGACACTTAGCCTACAGTGAAAACACCTATATACACTAGGGTACACTATTGGTTGGGGTACCCCTGTGATTGGCATGACCTCACCTGTAAGGCCCTAGTACTTAATAGGGCAGGGGGATTAAAACTACTTCTAAGTCAGAGGTGCAGAAAGAGGCAAGAGAAGTGCAGAGAGAAGCAACACAGGTGCCAAAAGAGGCAAGAGAGGTGCAGAAACAAGCAAGAGAAGTGCAGAATGAGGCAAGAGAATTGCTGAAAGAAGCAACAGAGGTGTAGAAAGAAGCAAGAGAAGTGCAGAAAGAAGCAAGTGAGGTGCAGAAAGAAGCAAGAGCAGTGCAGAATGAACCAACAGAGGTGCAAAAAGAGGCAAGAGGGCTGCAGAAAGAGGTAGGATAGGTACACAAAGAGGCAAGAGGGGTACAGAAAGAGGCAGGAGGGGTGCAGAAAGAAGCAACAGAGGTACAGAAAGAGGCAAGAGAGGTGCAGAAACAGGCAATAAAAGGTGCAAGAGAGGTGCAGAAAGGGGAGAGGTGTGCAGAAAGAGGCAAGAGGGGTGCAGAAAGAAGCAAGTGAGGTGCAGAAATAGTCAACAGAGGTGCAGAAAGACGCAACAGAGGTATAGAAAGAAGCAAGAGAAGTGCAGAATGAGGCAAGTGAGGGGCAGAAACAGGCAATAAAGGTGCAAGAGAGGTACAGAAAGGGGAGAGGTGTGCAGAAAGAGGCAAGAGGGGTGCAGAAAGAAGCAAGTGAGGTTCAGAAAGAGGCAACAGAGGTTCAGAAAGACGCAAAAGAGGTGAAGAAAGAAGCAATAGAAGTACAGAGAGAGGCAAGTGAGGTGCAGAAAGAAGCAAGAGCAGTGCAGAAAGAACCAACAGAGGTGCAAAAAGAGGCAAGAGGGGTGCAGAAAAAGGTAGGAGAGGTGCACAAAGAGGGAACAGGAGTGCATAAAGAGCCAAGAGGGGTGCAGAAAGCGGGGAGAGGGGTGCAGAAAGAGGCAAGAGGGGTGCAGAAAGAAGAAAGTGAGGTGCAGAAAGAGGCAACAGAGGTGCAGAAAAACGCAAGATAGGTGCAGAAACAAGCAAGAGAAGTGCAGAAAGAGGCAAGAAAATTGCTGAAAGAAGCAACAGAGGTGTAGAAAGAAGCAAGAGCAGTACAGAAAGAGGCAAGTGAGATGCAGAAAGAGGCAAGAGAGGTGCAGAAAATGGCAAGAAAACTGCAGAAAGAGGCAAGAGGGATGCAAAAATGGGAAGAAGGGTGCATAAAGAAGCAAGAGAGGTACAGAAAGAAGCAAGAGAAGTACAGAAAGAAGCAAGAGAGGTGCAGAAAGAGGGAAGACGAGTGCAGAAAGAGACAACAGGGGTGCAGAAAGAAGCAAGAGAGGTGTAGAAAGAGGCAAAAGAAGTACAGAAAGAAGCAACAGAGGTACAGAAAGAGGCAAGAGAGGTGCCGAAAGAGGGTTGAAAAAAAAGGGAAGATGGGTGCAGTAAAGAAGCAAGAGAGGTACAGAAAGAAGCAACAGAAGTGCAGAAAGAAGCAACAGAAGTGTAGAAAGAAACAAGAGAAGTGCAGAAAGAGGCAAGTGAGGTGCATAAAGAAGCAAGAGCAACGCAGAAAGAACCAACAGAGGTGCAAAAAGAGGCAAGAGGGGTGCAGAAAGAGGTAGGAGAGGTGCACGAAGAGGCAAGAGAGGTACAGAAAGAGGCAGGAGGGGTGCAGTAAGAAGGAAGAGAAGTGCAGAAAGAGGCAAGAAAATTGCTGACAGAAGCTACAGAGGTGTAGAAAGAAGCAATTGAAGTACAGAAAGAGGCAAGTGAGGTGCAGAAAGAAGCAAGAGCAGTGCAGAAAGAACCAACAAAGGTGTGCAGAAAGAGGCAAGAGGGGTGCAGAAAGAAGCAAGTGAGGTGCAGAAAGAGGCAACAGAGGTGCAGAAAGACGCAAGAGAGGTGTAGAAAGAAGCAAGAGAAGTGCAGAAAGAGGCAAGTGAGGTGCAGAAAGAAGCAAGAGCAATGCAGAAAGAACCAACAGAGGTGCAAAAAGAGGCAAGAGGGGTGCAGAAAGAGGTAGGAGAGGTGCACGAAGAGGCAAGAGAGGTACAGAAAGAGGCACGAGGGGTGCAGTAAGAAGGAAGAGAAGTGCAGAAAGAGGCAAGAGAATTGCTGACAGAAGCAACAGAGGTGTAGAAAGAAGCAATAGAAGTACAGAAAGAGGCAATTGAGGTGCAGAAAGAAGCAAGAGCAGTGCAGAAAGAACCAACAGAGGTGCAAAAAGAGGCAAGAGGGGTGCAGAAAAAGGTAGGAGAGGTGCACAAAGAGGCAAGAGAGGTACAGAAAGAGGCAGGATGGGTGCAGAAAGAAGGAAGAGAAGTGCCAAAAGAAGCAACAGAGGTGCTGAAACAAGCAAGAGAATTGCAGAAAGAAGCAACAGAGGTGTGGAAAGAAGCAAGAGAAGTGCAGAAAGAAGCAACAGAGGTGCAGAAAGAGGCAAGAGAGGTGCAGAAACAGGCAAGAAAGGTAGAGAAAGAGGGAACAGGGGTGCAGAAAAAGGTAAGAGGGATACAGAAATCTGCAAGAGAGGTACAGAAAGAAGCAAGAGCAGTGCAGAAAGAAGCAAGAGAACTGCAGAAAGAAGCAAGAGACATGGGGAAATAGGGAAGAGGGGTGCAGAAAGAGGCATGAGGGATGCACAAATTTGCAAAAGAGGTGCAGAAATAAGCAAGAGCAATGCAGAAAGAGGCAGGAGGGGAGCAGAAATAGGTAGGAGAGGTGCACAAAGAGGCAAGAGGGGTACAGAAAGAAGCAGGAGGGGTGCAGAAAGAAGGAAGAGAAGTGCAGAAAGAAGCAACAGAGGTGCTGGAAAGAGGCATGAAGGGTGCAGAAAGAGGCAACAGAGGTACAGAAAAGAGGCAAGAGAGGTGCAGAAACAGGCAGGAAATGTGCAGAAAGAGGGAACAGAGGTGCAGAAATAGCCAAGAGGGGTGCAGAAAGAGGGGAGAGGGGTGCAGAAAGAGGCAAGAGGGGTACAGAAAGAAGCAGGAGGGGTGCAGAAAGAAGGAAGAGAAGTGCAGAAAGAAGTAACAGAGGTGCTGAAAGAGGCATGAAGGGTGCAGAAAGAAGCAACAGAGGTACAGAAAGAGGCAAGAGAGGTGCAGAAACAGGCAGGAAATGTGCAGAAAGAGGGAACAGGGGTGCAGAAAGAGCCAAGAGGGGTGCAGAAAGAGGGAGAGGGGTGCAGAAAGAGGCAAGAGGGGTGCAGAAAGAAGAAAGTGAGGTGCAGAAAGAGGCAACAAAGGTGCAGAGAAAAGCAAGATAGGTGCAGAAACAAGCAAGAGAAGTGCAGAAAGAGGCAAGAGAATTGCTGAAAGAAGCATTAGAGGTATAGAAAGAAGCAAGAGAAGTGCAGAAAGAGGCAAGTGAGGTGCAGAAAGAGGCAAGAGAGGTGCAGAAAATGGCAAGAGAACTGCAGAAAGAGGCAAGAGGGATGCAAAAAAGGGAAGAAGGGTGCATAAAGAAGCAAGAGAGGTGCAGAAAGAAGCAAGAGAAGTACAGAAAGAAGCAAGAGAGGTGCAGAAAGAGGGAAGACGAGTGCAGAAAGAGACAACAGGGGTGCAGAAAGAAGCAAGAGAGGTGTAGAAAGTGGCAAAGGAAGTACAGAAAGAAGCAACAGAGGTACAGAAAGAGGCAAGAGAGGTGCCGAGAGAGGGAGGATGGGTGCAAAAAAAGGGAAAATGGGTGCAGAAAGAAGCAAGAGAGGTACAGAAAGAAGCAAGAGAAGTGCAGAAAGAAGCAACAGGCGCGCAGAAAGAGGCTAGAGGGGTGCATAAAGAGGCAGAATAAGTGCAGAAAGAAGCAACAGGTGCAGAAGGAGGCAAAAGAACTGCAGATAGAGGAAAGAGAGTTGCAGAAACAGGCAAAAGGGGTACAGAAAGAGGGAACAGGTGTGCAGACAGAGGCAAGAGAGGTGCAGAAAGACGGAAGAGGAGTGCTGAAAGAGGCAAGAGGGATGCATAAATTTGCAACAGAGGTCCAGAAAGAAGCAAGAGCAGTGCAGAATGAACCAACAGAGGTGCAGAAAGAGGCAAGAGTGGTACTGAAAGAGGCGAGAGAAGTGCAGAAAGAAGCAAAAGAGGTGCAGAAAGAGGCAAGAGAACAGCAGAGAAAGGCAAGAGAGGTGCAGAAAGAGGAAGGAGAGATGCACAAAGAGGTAGGAGGGGTACAGAAAGAGGCCAGAGGGGTGCAGAAAGAAGCCAGAGAAGTGCAGAAAGAAGCAACAGAGGTGCTGAAAGAGGCAAGTGGGGTGCAGAAAGAGGCAAGAGAAGTGGAGAAAGAAGCGACAGAGGTGCAGAAAGAGGCCGGAGTGATGAAGAAACAGGCAGGAAAGGTGCAGAAAGAGGGAACAGGGGTGCAGAAAGAGGCAAGAGGTATACAGAAATTTGCAGAAGACGTGTAGAAAGAAGCAAGAGCAGTGCAGAAAGAACCAACAAAGGTGCAGAAAGAGGCAAGAGGGGTACAGAAAGAGGCAAGAAAAGTGCAGAAAGAAGCAAAAGAGGTGCAGAAAGAGGCAAGAGAACTGCAGAAAAAGACAAGAGAGGTGCAGAAATAGGAAGGAGAGGTGCACAAAGAGGCAACAGGGGTACAGAAAGAGGCAAGAGGAGTGCAGAAAGAAGCAAGAGAAGTGCAGAAAGAAGCAACAGAGGTGCTGAAAGAGGTAAGAGGGGTGCAGAAAGAGGCAAGAGAAGTGCAGAAAGAAGCAACAGAGGTGCAGAAAGAGGCAAGAGAGGTGCAGAAACAGGCAGGAAAGGTGCAGAAAGAGGGAACAGGGGTGCAGAAAGAGGCAAGAGGGATACAGAAATTTGCAAAAGAGGTGCAGATAGAAGCAAGAGCAGTGCAGAAAGAACCAACAGATGTGCAGAAAGAGGCAAGAGGGGTGCAGAAAGAGTTTGGAGAGGTGCACAAAGAGGCAAGAAGGGTACAGAAAGAGGCAAGAGGGGTGCAGAAAGAAGGAAGAGAAGCACAGAAAGAAGCAACAGAGTTGCAGAAAGAGGAAATAGAGGTGTAGAAAGAGGCACGAGAGATGCAGAAAGAAGCAAGTGAGGAGCAGAAAGAGGCAAGAGAGGTGCAGAGAGAAGAGAGTGAGGTTCAGAAAGAGGCAAGAGAAGAGCAGAAAGTGGCAAGTGAGGCGTAGAAAGAGGCAAGAGAGGTATAGAAAGAGGCAAGAGAAGGGCAGAAAGAGGCACTTGAGGTGCAGAAAGAGGCAAGAGAGGTAGAGAAAGAGGCTTGAGAAGTGCAGAAAGAGGCAAGAGAAGTGCAGAAAGAGGCAAGAGAGGTAGAGAAGGAAGAGAGTAGGGTGCAGAAAGTGGCCAGTGAGGTGCAGAAAGAGGCAAGAGAGGTACAGAAAGAGGAAAGGGAACTGCAGAAACAGGCAAGAGAAATGCACAAAGAGGCAAGAGAGGAGCAGAAAGAGGCAAGAGAGGTATAAAAAGAAGCAAGAGAAGTGCATAAAGAGGCAAGTGAGGTACAGAAAGAGGCAAGAGAGGTGCAGAAAGAGGCAAGAGATCTGCAGAAAAAAGCAACAGAGGTAGAGAAAGAGGCAAGTGAAGTGCAGAAAGAAGACAGTGCGGTGCAGAAAGAGGAAGAAAGGTGCAGAAAGAAGCAAGAGAAATGCAGAAAGAGGCAAATTGTATTATTCAAAAGTGCTATGTGCAAATTTCACCTCAGGTGTATACATACTATAATCTATCTAAAACCGTGTAAAAAAAAAAAGATTCCACCCTTTTTGCCATATTTCACTATTGGATTTTGGTGAGAGTAGGCCTATTAGGCTTGCTCTTCTATCGTGTTTCTCTTTGAGCAGAAAGATGTCTTCATCTGATTCAGATAAACAGCCAGGGGCATCTGTAACACCTCAGCCACCACAGTCACCCAATGAATCCTTGGTGCGGCAATTCTTCAAAATGAGGGCAGGTGCCAAGAAGGTATCTGCAAAGTATGTGGCCTGTAAAGTTTGCAGCAAGAGTTCAGCTGGTGAAGTAGAAATAAACAATATAGTATGAGTACCACAAGAATGTGGAGACACCTGAGATCTCTGCATCCACAATGGCGTTCATGGGCAGAGTTGGCTCATGCTGGTGAGGCAGACATCTCTACTGGGGCTTCAACATCTTTTGCAGCAGGAGATACTGTGCCTCCACAGGTTCTCACTGCACAGATGGACAATATCCTTGCTTTTTAAAATAAAGCACTATTGCTGCTTATGCAAGCAGATCATTTTTCATTTGAGACAAGCAGGTCTGCCCAGGACAAGCTTGCCCAAGAGCACTAGGCAGTAGTTTTGTTGCTTTTTTAAATCATTTTTTGTAAGTTTTTCTCCTTTTTGTTTTTAAGGAGATGCTATTCATGTTTGTTTAACACCTCAATTTTCATGTTTTTGTCCTGCCCTTTAAAAAAAACAAAAATCCCCCAAAAATAACATGTTTGAAAACACAAAAATGTTTTTATAGATGTTCAAAACTGTTAACAAGAATGGCTCATTTCAGAGCTAACCTATAGTTTCATGACCTATGTTGTTTGTACTATGTTTTCCTTATTATTGCTTCTCCAAAGCTCTCGCAAGACTCTCATGAGAGCCAGGCAGGCAATCCCTCATGTGCAGTCTGAGGGGGCAGTGCTTCCTGGTTTGCTCTCACAGGCCTCTTGCGAGAACATACTTTTTATAATAGACTTTGCATTTACACTGAATATATCCTGATGTAGTATGTATAATTTATTTACACCAGAATAGTAACAGTGTGTTTATTTAAAAAAATGTAATCCACTAAATAATTGTGGAGAAAAATAAATCACTTAGGGGGATATTCTCAAGAACGTGTGATAATTATCGCAAAATTAGCTTAACGCAACTTTGCACATCACAGTCTATCGCGGGAAAATAACACCGTGTTAACGTTGTATTCTCAACCCGGTGGCACCATGTGACAGTCTCACGATAACGCGCCAAATGACCACGTTAAAATTAACGCGACGCCGAAAAAATGCAAAAAAGTTGCGATGCCCCAAATTGCGATAAAAAATTAGCGATAACCAGCGACAGTCCTGCAATTCCCACGCGTCATGCGGGATAATGCACTATAAAAGCAGAAAAATAAAAAAGACAAAAAAACTGCGTAGCACCATGGATGCACCCGGACCGAGTGCAGAGGACAACGCGAACCCCACAAGCCCCACAGACGACCAGCAAGGAACATCGGGGTCGGGGAAGGGCAAGGAGAAGAGGAAGAGGAAGACGGGGTTCAGTCCGCAGGAAAACCGGGTCATCGTCACGGAGGTGATAGAACACTACCAACAACTGTTCGTCACCTCCACTGTGTCATTGGCAACACAAACGGAAATATGGCAGTCGATCGTGAACAACGTGAATGCAGTCGGAGTGTTGAGGAGGTCAATGGAGGTCAAGAGGCGCTGGCATGATGTGAATAGCCAAACTAAGCAGAAACTTGCTGCCAACCGGAAGGCAGCAACGGCGACTGGAGGTGGGAGTCCTGCGCCACAGGAGGAGCTGGATGAGCTGGAAGAAATGGTGGCCACAGTCATCAATGTGGAGACGGTGCAAGGAGTTGGGGGTCCGGACACAGCTCGATATGACCTGACCCAATAGCAACAGGGTGAGTAACGACCAGGGACTGGGGGGACGGGGGGAGATGGGCACAATGGCACAGATGCACAATTATGTGTAGCACACTGCACACCCACAATGATTGTGGAACATGTCCCTGATACCCTTGGCACACTGCAGCACACATAGAAACACCAAGTAGGCCCCCGTCCACTATGTGCACAAAGGGGCCCCCCTCCCTATCACCAATCTCACAACCTACCCTTGCACATGTGCTGAATCCAGCAAAGCAGCGGCTCTGTGAGCCACACTGACAATGCAAGTGACACTCCATGACCAATAGCATGGCTTCAGTCAAAATACATGACATGGTGCATGACACGACACTGAGGTGGCCCAGTGTGGATCACACCCTCAAAGGAGCAGGTCACACTCTGACACATCCACATGCACATACAACCCCTGACATCAACAACACATCTGCAGACAAACAATGCACAAGAGTACAAAAACCGTCCAAGAGCACAAATGACCCAAGTCACCAACATCTCAGCACCTTAAAAGCACACAAGTCAAAGGCACACCGCCTCAAAGGGATAAGGGGCCGCTAAATCAGAGCTGCAGGGGCGACTCTCCCACAATGCAGCACACACACATAGCAATCACAGCACATCAACATTGATGACAATGTGGTATAAAAGTGCAACACTTTCACTACAGAACAGAGGGCACAACTGGTGCCGCTTGTGCGTAGAAACTGGCCAATCACATCTGGCATAGCAGGAAACTGTGAGATGATCATGTACAAGTACAACCTCACATCCGTCATGTAGTCGAAATGTCCACTGTCTCCCATCAAATAGCCAGCTCATCCAAAACAGTCACAATGTACATTGTCATGCAGTCTGTATGTAAACATGTACAATGCATCAACATTCATGGAACACACTGTTAACCTGCAACTCCCCTTTACATTGCAGAGGGACAATCAACACCTCCTGCAGAGCAGACCAGATATCTCTTCAGTGATGATGAGGAAGACCCCCTGGCCATCAGCTCCGACACCCTCCAACGGCTCGTGGACAGCCTCCGCACCCCACCACCAGGAGCAGGGCAGCCCAGCTGCATTGAGGTGACCCCACCCCCTGCACGGCCCACACAGCAGGAAGCACCCACCACCACGGCAGACTCCCAGCACCTCACGGAAAGACACATGGCATTCCAACGCCGTGTGTCAGACTGCCAGATGGGGCTTGCTGAACAGGCGCGGGTGGGTTTCGACCTCATGGCAGCCAAACTTGATGCCATACGTGGGTGTGTGAGTCCCATCAGGGACCACTTACAGTCCCTAACGGACACCCACAGTCTGTTCCATGCTCTACAACAATCCTTGGCTGACCTTGCTGGAGCCATTACTCGGATACAAGAACTGGCTAGTCAGACAGGCTCCAGCGATGACAGCACAGAGTTGGCACAGATGCGGAGGACAATGGAGAACATTGGGGCGGATGCAGGCTGGAGGGATGGTTGCCATGGCTGTACACCAGCGAGATGTAGCTGGGATCTTCCATGCCCTGCAGTACCTCATCTTGCCATTCCTGCCACAGAGCCTGTCCCAGATGACTGCTGCAGGAACTTCGACACACACATCTCCGCCCCCTGATGTGTCAGTGGCACACAGTGATGCAGCCATACCACCTCCGCCACCTGATGTGTCAGTGGCACACAGTGATGCAGCCATAACACCACCACACACACCTGACACACCTGACACAGAAGACATATCAGAGGACTAAGATGTGGATGGCAATGACTCTGTGTGAGAAAGGAGGTTGTAGCATTCATCCCCACCATATGGCCTGTTCCTGCTTGGTTCAGCCCTCTGCATCATGCCCGGGAACAACACCTTCCACTGTCCCCGAAACACTCTGCGACATTCACCTGGACCCCGACATGGACTGCCATATCTGCTCTGGTTACCAATGACACAGCAATCAGGCTGTGGACTGAACTCTTCCTCTTCCGATTAAATTGTCATTCCCCAAAGGACTCTGGTTGGCCCTCCACTGGGCAACCATGTAATGTGGGGTTTGCATGGCCATGTAATGCTCCAGCTCCGACATTCCACAGAATGTGAATAAAACATTCCAAATCACACAGATGTGTCATGTCCATGTTCAATCAAGTATATAAGTATGGATGAATGTAGGGACACTGATTGCACAAAAAGGTACACCCTGGGAAATGACATCAATGCGTATGTTTGACTCTGACCCACATGGCCAATTAGATGACTGTGAAGGTGTGAACTAGCTGTGGCCTCATTGCTCATGAACAACAATCTCGCAACCCCCCAACGTAGCCCCACGGCCATGTATTAAATGGGGCTGTGTGTAAAAATGTCTAATTCGGTAGCAGGCCTAAAGTAGTGTCCCCATCACATGTGACAACAGAACATCTCTTCGCATACCTACTCACACTCAACTGTGTGGACACAGCCTGTTTTGATGGATCACATTGATCCACATGGCAAGAAGTTGGACCATACTCACATTGCTGAAGACACGTAAGAGCACAGGTCTACCAGCAACTATCCCAACCACAATTTCTGGCTCACAGAGGTGGAGCTGGCAATAGGGACTCACCCCTAAGTGAAATGCGTCAGTCAGTCCCTCCCTGTGTACGGACAATGCTCATTGAGGCACACGATTTGTCATTCTAATCAACACTCATCACAGTTGAACACTAGTGAAGTGGCGTAGACTTTATTAGCATGTGCGTGTCAGTACGGGCAAGACAAGGGTCACAACATGCAGGCAGCATGGGAACATGTAGAGGTGCAAGAAATGGGGAGGCAAAAATGAACACCAATCATTACGGATGGCAACGGTCTCAACCCACCTTGCCTTGCTGGACGAGTCATGCGATGTTTGGCGTATGCTCATTGCCCCGTGTCAGGGGACACGACTCACAGCCCATGGGATCTGCATAGTGCTGTACCACCGGACTGCGCAGACTGTCTGCTCTGCTGACAGTGAGCAGGTGAAAGGGTCCAACAAGGTCACATGTAGTACTACATTGCCATGTGTGTACTATCCCTCCAGCAGTATGTCAGATTTAGGAACCTTGCCAAGCGACGCTGTGCAGCTCCGCCCATGGGACTGCCTCACCTTGCACAGGTGTGTGTCAACACGCGTAGGTGCACGCACATGCATTCTGAGTCCAGGCGAATGCAGCAATGTCCACTGTTGTGGTGGGATATGTGACCATTTCTCCAAGATGCAACAAGCTGTTGGGACCTGTGCACTGGGTTACAAGCAGTTGTGGCTGCAGGAACGTAGTTACTCCTCCATGAATGCGAGCGCAGCTTCCTGGGCAAACAGTTCCAAGAGTACGTCGTTGTCGACTTCAACAGACACGAGGGCGAGCCAATCCATTAACTGGTCCGGACAGATGTGCTCCGTCCACGCCGTTTCACCAATCCGCAACACAGCCCAATAGGGGAGCGCTTCGATGTGGTCACTGCACACGAGGACTTGTGCAATCTCCCATGCCCAACTGCCAGCACATACGTCAAATATCAAGGCATCCCATGAATGGGTATCACGGTTACACTCCTGGTCGTGGGCCAACAGGGGGCGCACACACAAGTCATAATCCAGTTCAGCTACCGTTGTGTTGGATAGGCAGACATCCATGGGCCATTCGAATATGCATGATCTACAGTGGAACCAGGGCTGGACGCAGGTGAGTACGCAAGATGGAAGCTCAGACGGTAACTGATGCGCAACACTGCCAGTGGCAGTGCCCCCAACAAATGCAGCATATGTGCACGGTACAGTTCCACGTGACAGGGATTGTGCATGTGCCCGGGATGTTCTGCCATTGCGTTGGTGGCTCTCATAGAACCGGCACTCTTCTGACCTGCGGCAGTTATGTGGATGATATGCCACAGCTCAGAGCAATGAGTCGTATGTGTGTGCAACGTTTGGACGTATGGGTTGTTGTGTACGTAAATGTCAAGGGCATTCCATGCAAGAGTACCTCAAGCAAGGACTTCTGTGTGTGGGGTGTGGGTACGTTGGTCTTTCATTAGCGCTGTGCGTAGTGTGGGAGTCGTCATCATCTGCTACGGTATCTCTCTCAGGGGGTGCCTGCCGCATGCAAGACCAAGGTCGGAGGTGCAGATGTCCTTCCGCCTTATGTATTGAGACAGCGGAGCTTTCATCCCTAATGTTAGTCTGACTACTGCTTGCATTCTGGAAATGTGATGTGGCTTTCGCGCTGCATTTGGGGCTAGGCCTTAGGCTTATGGTACACCAATAGCGATACACACACAACAGTTGGCATGTATGTGCCAAGAGCCTTCCTTTCACTGTCTCTCTCCCTCTCTTTCTCTCTCTTTCTCTCTCTCTCTCTCTCTTTCTCTCTCTTTCTCTCTTTCTCTCTCTCTCTCTCTTTCACTCTCTCTCTCTCTCTCTCCCTTTCTTTCTCTCTCTCTTTCTCTCTCTCTCCCTTTGTCCTTTGATGAGCGCATGACACACCTTATCTTGAATTTAGTCTTGCAGGCTGTGACTTAGATTGTCCAGAGAAGACCCGCCATGACTCTTCCAAATAGTTGTTTTGAGTTAAATTTGAATAAATTGATTCGTTTGGAAATTCAGAGATGAATGAATGATTCTCCTTTTTCGGACCACACATGAATGTTAATTGTTGTAATTGTGCGACATCAGGCAAATTGTTTTGTTCATGATTTCGTAAAGTTGGTGTGAAATATCTTTGTCCGGGGGGTGGGGTGCCCGAATAGGGCCCCGGGGGGGGGTCCTGGGGGTGGTGGCGGTGGGTGTTGTGGCCCTCTTGGGTGTCCGAGCTGCATGATCAGTAGCTCCATGGCATCTGTTGTTCTTCTGGTGTGGCTGTGGGCTGGGCTACCATTTCTGGTGCAGGTTGTCGTCCGACTTAAGACCAGGTAAGAGCAGGTGTTAAATCCCTGCTGCTAACACACCTTATCGCCTGTTTTGGGATCTTATCGCCGATCTGGCTGGTCGTTGGGAATATTGCGAAGTGGTGTTATCGCAGCTTTTTGCACAGGAACGCCTACTCTGCATCTCATTAGCGTTAGTTGCTGGTGTCATCCGTGGTGATGTTTTTTGCGGCTGCTATCGCAGGATAACTGGCGATATCGGCTGCTAGCACCAGCTTGTGAATAGGGCGATAAATATATCACCACTTTGGCTGCGATAAAGTGCCGCTAACTCGGCGATAAGTCCTTGAGAATATGCCCCTTAGATTTATGGAAAAACCCCACTTGTTTTATCTGTATGAGATTAACATTGGCACATAGCACACAGTGATACTCATTTAATTACTTTTAGCCCATTTATTATTATTAGAAAATGGTTCAATTACAACTTTTTTATGATCTCACGAGATCATGCTGCTGAACTACACAGCTCTTCATCTGCTTCCATATCGTTCATAAAACCTTTATTTCGGTTTATAATACCATAAAAGATACAAACATATAACTCCTTATCAATAGTGCTCGAAATAGAATTAGTACATAAAAGAGAAAAAATTCCGTACACCAGATTCTAAGGAGTCAACATTTTTCCAAGATACAGTCTTATAAACACGAAAAAGATCAACAAGAAACATACCTCACTATTTAAAATCAGTGTTAAAATTAGCTAGGATAAGAACTAAAGTGCAAGTACATTTGTTTAAATGACAATTGTCACAGTTGTTATTCTGTAAGGCCCAACAACTCTATATAGTTCATTGGGGGCCCTTTGCCCCTTATACATTAAAGATAAAAATAATAAAACACATTAAAAATACGTAAAACCAGATTTTGTGGACATTATCTTAGGAAATGAAACACCCTCAGATCATAATTTTTTCCTACAGTTGGATCATAACACTTGAGGGGGTGGTCAGTAGCCTTCGCCTAATAGCCCAAAACTGGCCAAGAAATTTCGCGACTCCACACACAAATAGTGATCTCGTATCTGATTTTAAGATACGTAGGGCTTCATAGTGACTGTGGGTCCCCAACTGTCTACATACAGGAGCCAACCAGTTCCTTCTTGGTCTTGCATACGCAGGACATGCAAAAAATGCATGGCAAATGGTTTCGTTTGGATTTGGGCAAGAGGGACAGCCCTTAGGCTGGCTGTTATTGTTCTGCCAAGAATTGGTAAAAGCATTAATAGGTAGACAGCCGTATCTAAACTGACTATACAGTTTCCTGTCCCCAGGCTCCTTAATGATATGAAAGTAGCTCTCAAGACATCTAACAGTTTTGATATCTAAAAAAGCATCAGTTAGGCTACCATGACGGATTTTCAAATAATTAGTCTGCTCTACCCATGACCAATATTGGAGTTTTATTTTGCCCTTTGTATACAGGGGCTGGGGACCAACAAGCTCATTTGGGAGAGCAATTGCTGCCCGGATGGTATTCACAGATTTAATCCACCCGATTTTTTTATTTCTATCTAGGGCAGAAACTTCATTAAAAGCAGCAGCATAAAGGGCCAAATCAGGGGTAGTAACCAGTCTGTACCAAAAGAGCAGTGGGCGCAGTCTCGCTTGGTCGTTAATTGACCTAACTCCCACGTCCAATTTCAAGGGGAGAAGGGGGGTGCTCTGAGGGAGAGATACCAGACTCCTAAGGAACTTATTTTCCACAGTGGTTAACTTGCTTGCGTCTGCTACACCCCACAATTCTGCCCCATAAAGAACACTGCTCACTACCTTAGCGCTATAGAGTTTGAGAGCTGGAGCTACAGGCTTGGTGTATGATAGGCAAATCTCCCGCCGCAAGGCCCCGGTTAGCTGTGAGAATTTCAGGGTTGCCTTATCTAAATGATTATTCCATGTCATACTATCTGATAGCTTTATACCCAAATACTCAAAGGAGCTAACCCTCTCCAATGGAACATTATCCAAGACCAAATTTCGTTTGAAGGTTCTGCGGGGATTCAACATCATCAGCTTAGTTTTGGCAGTGTTGATAACCAAACCCCTCATATCGCAAAAATCCTTAAATTGATCCAAAAGCTTTTGGAGGCCCATGGGAGTTTTAGATACCAAAAGGGTATCATCGGCAAACAGCAATGTTGCAATTTTCTGGTTCACCAAGGAGGGAGCATCAGCCGGAATCAAGCATAAAAGGTCAGCAATTTGGTTAACATAGAGGGAAAAAAGGGTAGGGGCCAAGACACACCCCTGGCGTACCCCCCGCCGGATCTTAATCGGGTCAGTGAGTTGCCCCTGATTTCCCCACCTCACACGAGCAAAGTTATCATCGTGTAGCCTAACCAATAGTTCTAAGATTCCCAGCGGCATTCCCATGTTCATAAGGACCTGCCAAAGTAAATCCCTGGGGACTAGGTCAAAAGCTGTTTTGAGGTCTATGAAGGCGAGATATAAACTGCCTTTGCCCAGCACAACCACCTTCCAATACAGCATGACGAGGCGAAACGCCTGATCGATAGTGCTGGTCTTCCGCCGGAAGCCCGCCTGTAGTGGAGAGAGGATGTTATTCTCATCCATCCAGGTCTGGATTTTAGGTAGGAGCGATCGGCAGAAGACCTTTTGGGCACAGTCTATCTAACTTATTGGGCGGTAGTTGGCGGGCTTGGACCTGTCCCCTTTTTAAAAAATTGGGATCACTTCGGCCCCCTTCCACGAGTCAGGAATGCTTCCTCCTCCGACAATATCATTGGCCAAATTCATGAAATAGGTTGTCCAGTTTGCCCTATCAGCACGAAAGAGGTCACCCGGGATGCCATCTGGGCCAGGGGCTTTTGCAGGAATAATGGCATCTAGGGAACTCATGATCTCTTCCCTAGTGAATACAATGGTACGTGCTGGAGCACCAAAGTCATGGGGCATCTGGAGTCTATCGGTGATGTTACCAATGGAGTATAGCTCACTAAAGTGTTTGTGCCATTCTATTGCCGGAATATGATTGGCCAGGGAGGTGTGCGCTCAAAATTGGTTTTTGCCACAAGCGACCAAAATTGTCGAGAATCAGGGTGTCCAATGGCCTCCCCTAGATCTTCCCATCTCCTTTCGTCCCATTGTTTTTTAGCTTTACCCTGTACCTGTTTATAATCCCTTCTGGTATTGCGGATACTAATAGGATCCCTATTTTTGATAGCTACTGTCAATCTCGCTCTCGCTGCCCTACATTCTTTATTAAACCATGGGTTAGTTCCCCGGGGCCTTCCCTGCGAAGATCTAATCTTATTAATAGGAATGTAAATAAAACAGGCCAATTGATCAAAAAATTCCCTATGGAGAATACTACAGGTATTCTGTGAGAGTGCATCCTTACTCGCTGTTTCTAGAACTACTAAATGCTCAGCTAGGACTTCTTTGATCTTTTGAGTTTTACCTTTGTCTGCCAATACCGTAGGCCATTTAAGCCGACGCGTATCATTTGTGACAAGTAACTCCCTTGTACTTAGTGGTTCATAATAGTCCTTCCCAAGGCTCCCCCATAGATGACTAATAGATAAATGTAAGGAGTTGTGATCACTGTCACAAGCCCGGGCTATATATATATCCCGTACTAAAGGCCACAGGGTCAAGTCAACTAAAATGTAATCGATCCGACTTGACCCTTTTGTTCCAATAAAGGTCATACCCCCGCCACTGTCTGAGTTAGTTCGCCCATTAGTGGCCCTTAACCTATGTTCTAGGGTTATTGTATTCAATTGGAGGGTGGCTTGTGACCATTTTTTTATTGGGGGTAATTCCAAAGAGGGTACCCTCCAGGCTTTATCCTCCTCAGTCACGTCAATGGACTCAGCCCAGTCAAGTGGTTCAAATGTAATATTAAAATCGCCACCGATTATTAGTGGATGGCTAACATTCCTGCCTCCCAATAAATTATCCAAGACATTAAGAGTCAACGAGCTGCCACCTCTAGTACTCCAAGTATAAACATTATAAATGTCAACAATTTGGCCTTTTCCATTTGTAAGCTTAATCCCCAAAATATCTGGGCTGTTAGTGACCAACTCTTTTGTTTCACAATTCAGTGTAAGGTTTACTAAAGTGAGCAACCCCCCTGAAGCCCGACCCTGTTTGGCCGGTACTGCTGGCCTAAAAAAGGTCTTAAACCCAGGTATATGTGTAGACGTCTGACACCAGGTTTCCTGGAACAAGCATATTTCTTGACAGGAGACCAAGTCCAGCCAATACGGGCAATTACACTTCCTACTTATACCTGCCAAGTTCCATGACAAAATATTCATCAATTCCCCATTGTCTTCTCGCGAGAGGGCCTGGAGGGGAGGTGGAGCTGTCAGTATAGGCACATCTTGGCTACCGGTCCCTATAACTGGTCCACTATCCTGAGTGCTAGCCATCAATACCAGTGGGGAATTGGGATCTTGAGACTCTACTGGAAGGCTACACATACATTCTTGCTCGGTCGACACACCACATGATGAAAATAAAGAGGATCAACAGGGGTCATGTGATCTTTACTAGTGATATTCTTGTCATCCCTAGAGAATATTGAGGTGAGTCAATCGATTTGCGAGAGTGTTGAAGAGGGAGTGACCGCAGGAACTTGGCTCACGTTATTATCTAGGCCGAGTTTAGGGGGAACTGTCAGTCTCAATCTAATCTTTGTTGTTCTATGGGGGTAAGATCTAGCTTCCAGGGCAATTAGATCATGCACAAGGTGATTTGAAGCTAGAATTAACTCTATTGCATCCACTGGACTATGGTCCTGGATGCACCTTTTGGCATGGATAATATCCTCTCTAATTATTGATCTGCACCCCCTAGTATGTCTCAGCCAATGTATGGCTTTGTTTTTTAACACTTCCCCACTCTCATATCTAAGACAGTTAGAGTCAACCTTGGGAACATTAGTCAAAAAAATTGGTATTGATGGCGAAGTGTCTATCGTATGATGGGATGCCTGGGATGATTTACAATGTGGAGGCGCCCTAATGTGGGTCAGGGAAGTTAGCCTTGTCGATAAGCCATACCCTGTTTGGTCCGATGACGGGGGCGCAGTTCCCCTGCCTTGTGCTACAACTGGTCTGTGTTGCCCTTGAGGAGCTCTGGTAGTTACTTTGGTGCTCTGGGGCCATTGGTGATCTAAGTCTAGAGGCCGTATATTTTGGCCACTATATTTCCCATAAGAGGATTCAGGCCTCGTTGTAGGACCAACCTGTGTAGGTGGGACGGTTAGTAATGGTGCTAACAGTGGGTGGAGTCCATTACTCTCATCTATTCTTTGGTAGAGTTTGTGGACCAAAGAAGTTAATGCCTCAATGCTACTTTTTGAGGCAGCTATTTCTATCATGAGATCGGATTTCGTGAATTCGGTGCCACTACTAGCCTCCCCTACTTCCTGTGGGGTGTATATGCCTAAATTAATCGGTGCTAGATATGCATTATTAGGGTCAGAGTGTGACTTAACTATAAGTGGATCCTCGGCAAGGAGAGCAAAGCAGTTACTCAGTGGGATCTCTTCTAGTATACTGTTTTCCATGGGTCAAGGTATGCTTACTAGATGTAACGCGCTTGATGTAGCTATATTATGCTCCACTGCTGCTACAGGGAATTTATTTTTCTTAGCTGCAAGTTTAAATAATTTTGGAATATTCCCATATCCAGACACAGACACAGAGGAATTGAGTTGTTAGAGAGAGGGGATTTATTATTGATGTTTCCGATTATCGGGACATTAGGGGCTGGCGCGGGTGATGTCAACAGTTCCTCGCAGTCAGTGACAATATTCTCAATGCGATCTAGGATTTCCTCTCCTGTCCCCCCTTCGCCCCCTTCACCCTCTGCACACTCCAAACCCTTTATGGTTAGCTGGGAACGTTTTTTAAAATCTTTTTTTGCTTGCACCGCCCAGCCCTACTTCAATCCCTTTCCATTTACCCATTGCGGCAGCAGAAAATCTACTGTGAATATTACCACAACTGTACACAACTACAACACAATATAGCACAACACTGAAGCACCGGACTGTATTATGGCACAGTCAATAGATGCGATTAAAAGATCCTCAATAAAACCACTAGTTCTCCAAGGATTGTGATGTTAATCAATGAGCCGGAATGATGCTAAAACCAGTACCTTTGGGGGGATACAATTGCCAGCAACTCCAAGTCCGCATTGTCAGGGGGGTGGCCCAGCCCAGCCTCTTACGGGCAATGACGGGCAAGGACGGGCCCGCCCTTTGCCCGGGCTTGGCCCGGGCACGCCGGGCGTGTCCCGCACTGCAGGAGCCCGCGTCCGGTTTTGAAGCGCCTCCTGGCGCTCTGATTGGCAGGAGATGCGGCGGGAGATGCGGCATCAGCGGCTCCGGCCGCGAAAAAGAACCAGGAAGCAAGGAGCAATCACCAGCGGGACCCATATCTTTTCAACCTGGATACATTGTGATAACACTCACCACGGTGTTTCACACTAAAAATAGCAATATCACCACTAAAACACCTCATAGGGCTAAAGTAAATGTACAGTGAGGTTCATAAAAACACTAGGGCTTGTATTACCAAATCCACAATCATTCTTTTATAGTTTGATAAACACTGCTTCCTTTACTTTCGAGTACGTACAGTTGAAACACTTCAATTTTTAACACAATCTGCAATACTTGCTGATTTCTCTCTCCATTCTACTGTCTACCTCTCAAAAGCTATATTAAGAGATCCACATCTCCCATAGCTCTTGTGGGATTGCAACATACTTGTATGGAAATAGTAGTATGTGGGAGCAACTAGCCTCTTCACTGAGACCCCTTTCTTGGAAAAAGGGTGTGCATACTAGGATGTGAGAAGGGACTGCCCTCTCCTTTCAAACCTCTCACTCAAATGACAAGCATGCATAGTAGGGTATATGAAGGGACTGGCCTCTCTGCTAAGACCTCTCTCTTGAATGACAAGTGTACATAGTAGGGTGTGTGGAGGGAATGCCTTTGCAATAAGACCTCTCTGTCAGAACACACATATGCATAGTACGGTGTGGTGTGGGACTGGCCACTCTGCTGAGACCTCTCTCTATAATGATAGGTATGCTTAGTAGGGTGAGGGGAGGGACTGGGTTCTCTTTTCAGACCTCTCTCCCAGATGATGGGTGTGCGTATTAGGGTGTGGAGAGAGACTGGCCTCTCCTTTCAGACCTCTCTTTCAGATGACGGGTGTGCATAGTAGGGCGTGTGGATGAGTCTTAACTCTACTCACAACTCTTCTCAAGCCAATGAGCATAAATAGTAGAGTCTGATAAACACCATCTCCAGTAAGACTCATTCTTACAGTAACAAGTGTTCATAGCAGAGTGTATTCAAACATCATCTACTCCTTCCTACTTTCACGATCCCATGAGTCTTTTAAAAAAAAAAGATTTAATCTTCTCATCATCGCAGTACTTATCTCTTACAAACTTCCTCTCAAAAACAAGAACCACAATATGCATTTCTACTAATAGAGTGTATTGAAAACTCATCTACTCCTTTTAACTATTCACAATCCTGCGAGAGTCCTGTGAGCTTGTAAAAATTAGTTAAAAACAATATACATTTATTATCTTCACAGTAGGTATCCCTTAGACACTTCCTCTCTAAATCTAGGGGACAGCATGCCTTTCTACTGCCCTATTATATAATTATTTTACTTCATTTCCACAACACTTACAATTTTTCACAGCAAACAGTAATGACAGGCATTTCATTTATAACATTACAACAGTCAGTCAATCAGAAAGCTCACTCTTGTTCAACTCATGGGAGCCTCTCCTGAGACTCGTGGGAGCTCTCACAAGATCATAAAAAGATCACGGGAAAAATGGGCCTCTCGATCAATCACAGGCCCCCATTTTTGATTTTGTGCTCTTGCGGGATGCCCGCGGGACTCTAGTGAGCCTAACTGACAAAATTGATGATTATATTTGACCCTTTATATCTCAAGAGCTACTGAACAGATTTACACCAAATCACAAAAGCACAATCTGCAGACCAAGCTTTGGCTTTTTGCCAAATTTGGTGTAATTCTTTCTGCAATTTTTGAACTATGAGAACTTTATCATGTTCTAGCACTATAACTTGTAATATATTGGCACAACATTATTTTTCATGAATTGCACTCTTTCTCATACCTTTTAAATAACTCAGTGTTGGGTCATAGAAACAGAGAAACAGAAAACATATTCACAAGGCAATAAACAGTGTTGTCGGATTTGCAGGCATTAACCGGTGTCAGGGTCCAGACTGAAACACATTGAGTGAGTTTACACTGCAGACTACTTTAATGCAATAAAAACAGAGAGTAAACCTTCAATTGTGATTCGACTTGCCTTTTGTAACATTGCGAACAGAGTTGGTGTATACTTAACTGGAGAGGTTCTGTTGCGGGAGTAGTGCATCATTGAGAGAAAAGCTAATAAAGTGCACTGCATTTCCTGAGAACGTGGATCAGAGCTGGTGCTAATATATATATATATTCACTGAAAAAACCATAGGTTTCAGGCACGTTATAGTTAGAAATTAGCATTTAAAAAACCTTACAAATTCACTGAAAAAACCATAGGTTTTAGGGACAGTTATAGTTAGTTGGACATTGCACTCGTACAAAACCCGTGAAATTCCCCCGTTATAGTTAGTTCAGCTAACTATAACTCGCGCCCCCGCAATGCACTGCTGATGACGTCACATATTACATCACTCATGACATGGTCAGTGAAATCACTGATGACATCACTGATGTAAGTACGGTTAGAATTACTTTTCAGGATCAGTACTGGGCTCAAAGATGCAGCACTGAGGTCTCTCCTGATAACAGGTGAGTAAATCGGAATTCGTAGTTCGGCTGATTTCAGAGGAATATTTGTATGTTTCAAAAATCGACACTCAGAAACTTTTTCAGCAAAAAGCAGGCAATGATATCCTATGGAAGGAAATTCAAGTTACTGGTAAGTACGGTTAAAATTACTTTTCAGGTTTAGTACTGGGCTCAAAGATGCAGCACTGAGGTCTCTCCTGATAACAGGTGAGTAAATCGGAATTCGTAGTTCGGCTGATTTTAGAGGAATATTATAAAGTTCCAAAACTCCACAATTAGAAGAATTTCCAAGTGAAACCAGTCAATGTTAGCCTATGGAAGGAAATTCAAGTTACTGGTAAGTACGGTTAAAATTACTTTTGAGGATCAGTACTGTGCTCAAAGATGCAGCACTGAGGTCTCTCCTGATAACAGGTGAGTAAATCGGAATTCGTAGTTCGGCTGATTTTAGAGGAATATTTGCACAATGGTGAAGGAAGGGGGTGGGGCCTGAGGTGACATGTCTGCAAACACGCCCTGTGGAGCATTTTAAGTTGGAGAATTAATTTCTCCACAATCCCGAGGGTCCCTAAAGGCCAAATAGCCCACCAAATACCTCCAGTATGCGCCAGAGAGCTGCGTTGCAGAGAGGTGTTCAGAGGCCACGCCCCTTTTTGCACCTCTCTGCAATGCAGCTCTGTGGTGCTTTCTGGACGTACCTGGTGGGCTAGTTGGCCTCAGGGACCCTCAGGATTGAAGGGGATTTAATTCCCCATCTTAAAACGCGCCACGGGGCCGGTTTGCACAAATGTCACCTGAAGCCCCGCCCCCACCCTTCACCACTGTGCAAACGCGCCCCGTGGCGCGTTTTTAGTTGGGGTATTAAGTCCCCTTGAATCATGAGGGTCCCTGGGGTCCAACTAGCCCACCCTGTACCTCCAGTATGCGCCAGGGAGCTGTGTTGTAGAGAGGTGTTCAGAGGCCATGCCCCTTTTTAAACCTCTCTGCAACGCAGCTCTGTGGTGCTTTCTGAACGTACCTGGTGGGCTAGTTGGCCCCCAGGGACCCTCAGAATTGAAGGGGATTTAATTCCCCATCTTAAAACGCGCCACGGGGCCGGTTTGCACAAATGTCACCTGAAGCCCCGCCCCCTCCCTTCACCACTGTGCAAACGCGCCCTGTGGCGCATTTTAAGTTGGGGGATTAACTCCCCTTGAATTCTGAGGGTCCCTGGAGTCCAACTAGCCCACCATGTACCTCCAAAAATCGCCACAGAGCTGCGTTGCAGAGAGGTGTAAAAAGGGGCGTGGCCTCTGTACACCTCTCTGCAACGCAGCCCCCTGGCGCATACTGGAGGTTCCTGGTGGGCTAGTTGGCCCCCAGGGACCTCCAGTACTCAAGGGGAATTACTTCCCCTTCTTAAAATGCGCCAGGGGGCGCGTTTGCAGACTGCTGCAGGGAGGGGGCAGGGCCTCCGGCACGATGTCAGTCTTTTTTTTTTGTATGGGAGGGGGGCTGCGTGGCCCCCCTTCCCTCGGCCACTTTTGGCCCCGGGGACCCCATCCCCCGGGGCCTGAGGATTTTCTTTTTTTTTTTAAATAAAAAAAAAACAGGAAGGGGGCCGCTTGGCCCCCCTTCCCTGGGCCTCTATTGGCCCCGGGTGCCCCATCCCCCGGGGCATGCCTTCTTTTTTTAATTAAAATATTTGGAGGGGGCTGTGTGGCCCCCTCCTCAGGCCATTTAAGGCCCCGGGACCCCATCCTCGGGGCCGGCCTTTACATTGTTTTTTTCTTTTTTTTTAAATTTAATTTGTAGAGGAGGGGGGCCGCGTGGCCCCCCTCCTGGGCCACTACTAGCCCCGGGGACCCCATCCCCCGGGGCTGGCCCTCTCCGTTGGGGGTCCCCAATCCCCCCACGGTCCCGCCGGCTCCCCGCGTCCCTCGGGAGCCGGCATTGCTTTTCCACATGGGGAGCTGCTAAGATGCAGCTCCCCGTGTGGAAAAGCAATTTGCTTTGAATTTTGGAAGAAAGAGCAGGTTTTCTGCTCTCTCTTCCAAAATCCAAAGCAAGTTTGCTATGACAGGATGGGAGCCGCGAGGCTCCCGTCCTGCCATAGCAAACAGCAGTGTCCCGGGGTGGGCACCCCGGGACACTGCAGGAGCCGGCCCTGGGGGGTGGTGGTCCCCAGGGCCATCAAGGGCTCCAGGAGGGGGGCGGCGCGGCCCCCTCCCAACCAATGCACAGCCCCGGGGAGGTGGTAGTCCCCGGGGCTCGGGGCTCCTTAACGGACCCCTAATTTACATGTTAGAGCCCCGGGAGGTGGCGGTCCCTGGGGCGTGTGGGGGCTCGAGACCCCCCACACATGTTTGTTTATTTTAGGAAAAAGAAGCCCGGGGGGGTGGCGGTCCCCGGGGCTGCGGGAGGGCCGAGAGCCCTCCTGCACCATTATTTTTTTAAAGCCCCGGGGGGTGGCGGTCCCCGGGGCTTGGGGGGGCCCCCCACACATAAATATAAAAAACCCTGCATGCCCCCGGGACTTGGGCCACCCGGGGGCCAAATAGCATTGAAGCGCGGGAGACCGTGCTTCGATTTTTTTTTTTATCGGCCAGATCCGCGCACCCAGCGCGTTTTTGGCGATTTTTTAAAAAGCAGGCCTAGGGGGTCAGGGTGTTTCTAACCTGCCCCCTTTTTGCGGTTTTTGCATCTGTTTTCTCTTTTCTTGTGCCTCGGTTCTACCGAGGCACAAGATGGCTGCCAACACGTCCTGGTTTGGAGTGTTGACAGCCAATTAGCATACAGCTCGTGATCGGGAGGGTGCGCGGATCCTCCGCGGCCATATGTTTTTACTTTTGATTTTCTCAGCAACTACTGAACGGATTTACACCATTTAACAAAAAGGGTTCTTTTTGAACCAAGAACTACCTCTTTGCCAAATTTGGTGTAATTCCGTTCAGCAGTTCGGGCTGTAGTCGTGTCTAAAGTTTCCTATGGAAAATTGCATGGGGAAAACACGTTTTGGGACCCCCCTTTTTTTTCGGCCCCCGCTTGACGAATCACCCCGAAACTTTCAGGATAGGAGCGGACCGGAGCGGGCCACAAAGTTTGAAAATTTCACGAAGATTCGTCAACCGGCGCCAAAGTTATTTCAAATAGAATGTTGCGGATTTCCTATGGAATAGGTCCTAACTATAACTATCTACTGGCGACCGCCAGTAGATAATATATATATATATATGTGATCAAGGCCGCTTGTACGGCCGAAACGCGTAATGGCAGAGGACTGGTAAAAATAAAAAAGAATATTGGCACTGAATGAGGTCTGCACTCGTTTTTCCGGAGGATTGTGGCGAGAAGAGGAATATATATATATATATATATATATATATATATCCACAAGAAAGGTTGCCCTTAGTGAGAGTGCCTCACAGAAAGCAACTCCATGCGGTGAGGACCCCAGACACCTCACATGTCAGCTGGTATCAGAATCAAGGGCTTTACGCGTTTCAAATGTCACTTCTTGGGATTTCATTATTAGAGACTCCAAATACTAGACGCCCAAGCGGGCGGGAGAACACGCCCATGAGGGCTTGACTCTTGAAATAAAGCACAGGTGGTCTCAATGTCTGTTTGCTGTCTTTTCTTTGCTGAGGCTTGTGAACAAGAAGTGACAATCGAAATGCGTAAAGCCCTTGATTCTGATGCCAGCTGACATGTGAGGTGTCTGGGGTCCTCACCGCATGGAGTTGCTTTCTGTGAGGCACTCTCACTAAGGGCAACCTTTCTTGTGGATATATATATATATATATATATACTACCTACTGGCGGTTGCCAGTAGGTAGTTATAGTTAGTACCTTGTTTCTATTCAAAAAGCGTTTTTTCTTTTGCCAATATCTTTGGCGCCGTTTGACGAATCTTCGTGAAATTTTCAAAACTAATGGTTCACTCAGGTCAGCTCCTGTCCTGAAAGTTTCGGGTGATTCGTCAAGCAGGGGCTGAGGAAAAAGGGGGGTCCCAAAACGCGTTTTCCCCATGTTAATTTCCATAGGAAATTTGGAAGAGGCTACAGCCCGAACTGCTGAACGGAATTACACCAAATTTGGCAAAAAAGTAGCTCTTGGTTCAGAAAGCGACCTTTTTTTAAATGGTGTAAATCTGTTCAGTAGTTCCAGAGAAATTTTAAAAATAAAAATATTGATATCTGAGCACCGAGGAGGATTCGCGAATCCTCCCGAGCACAAGCTTAATTCTGATTGGATGCCAACACTCCAAACCAGAATGTGTTGGCAGCCATCTTGTGACTCGGTAACTGAGTCACAAGAAAACTGTAGAAAAACATTAAAAACAAGAAAAGGGGGCAGGGTAGAAACACCCTGACCCCCTAGGCCTGCTCAGGGGGTCCCACAAGGACCCCCAGGGCCAAAAAAAGCATTTTTTTAAAATAATTTCAGCCAAATTCACGCTGGGTGCACGAATCCGGCCGAAATTATTTTTAAAAAACAAGCGCGGTCCCCGCGCTTCCTTTGTTTCAAGCCCCTGGGTGGGCCAGGTCCCGGGGACAATTCTTAATTATGGTGTGGGGACCAGTGGGGGCCCCCAGAGCCCTAGGGACCACCACCTCCCCGGGGCTTTGTTTATTATATGCGGGGGGCACGTGGTCCCCCCCGCAGCCCTGGGGACTGACACCTCCCTGGGGCTTTTTCTTAAAAAATGTGTGGGGGCTCCTGCTCCCCATGCTGGCCTGGGGACCGCCACCTCCCTGGGGCATTCCTAATTATGTGCAGGGGCCTTGCGGGCCCCTCCAAGCCCCAGGGACCGCCACCTCCCCGGGGCTTAAATTTAAAAAATGAAGTGTGGGGGGCTCCTGCCCCCCCACACTGCCCCGGGGACCACCACCTCCCCGGGACACTGTATATTTAAATACCCCCCGGGGCTTTGCATACATTGGGTGGGGGGCCACGTGGCCCCCCAC
Organism: Calotriton arnoldi; assembly: GCA_963921515.1. Classification (NCBI taxonomy): domain Eukaryota; kingdom Metazoa; phylum Chordata; class Amphibia; order Caudata; family Salamandridae; genus Calotriton; species Calotriton arnoldi. The sequence continues at coordinate 224,126 of CAWUFW010011362.1, read as the reverse complement.
CTGGAGCCCTCCTTGGCCCTTGGGACCGCCACCTCCCAGGGCCGGCTCCTGCAATGTCCCGGGGTGCCCACCCCGGGACATTGCCATTTGCTCTGGCAGGGCGGGAGCACGGCTCCCACCCTGCCATAGCAAACACTGCTTTGCTTCGTTGAAGCGAGAGCAGGAAACCTGCTCTTGCTTCAACAAAGCAAAGCAGAATTGCTTTTGGGCCAGGGGAGCTGCATGTTAGGAGCTCCCCTTGCCTAAAAGCAATTCCGGCTCCCGCAGGAGGCGGGGAGCCGGCAGGGACCATGGGGGCATTGGGGCTCCCCCCACAGTCCCCATCAAAGAGGCCAGGCCCCGGGGGATGGGGTCCCCGGGGCCAGAACTGGCCCAGGGAAGGGGGGCCACGCGGCCCCCATCCCAAATAAAATTAAAATAAAATGTAAAAAAAGAGGCAATGCAACGGGGGATGAGGTGCCCGGGGCAGATTAAGGCCTCAGGAGGTGGGGCTCACGGCCCCCCTCCATTAAAAATGAAAAAAATATGTATATGTGGCCATGCCCCGTTGGATGGGGTCCCCGGGGCCAAAATTGGCCTCGGTAGGGGGGCCCCCTTCCTGTTTTTTTTTTTTTTAAATGTGGCAGGCCCTCGGGGATGTGGTCCCCTGGGCCCAAAAAAGATTGAAAGAAGGGGGGCCACACAGCCCCCTTCTAACAATTTTTGTTTTTAAAAAAAGCCGGCATCTCGCCGGAGGCCCCGCCCCCTCCCTGAACCACTCTGCAAACGCACCTCCTGGCGCGTTCTAAGTTGGGGGATTAAGTCCCCTTGAATACTGAGGGTCCCTGGGGGCCAAGTAGCCCACCAGGTACCGCCAGAAAGCGCCCCACAGCTGGATTGCTGAGAGGTGGTCCAAGGCCACGCCCCTTTTTACACCACTCTGCAAACACGCCTCGTGGCTCACTGCTGGTGGGGCAATGAGGTCCTCTCATGTCCTGAGGACCTCAGGACTAAAGTGGACTTCATCCCCCAAACAGCAGTGCGCCAGGAGGTGTGTTTGCAGAGTGGTGAAAAAGGAGGCGTGGCCTCAGACCACTCCCAGCAATCCAGCTGTGTGGGACTTACTGGAGGTACCTGGTGGGCTAGTTGGCCCTTAGGGACCCTCAGGATTCAAGGGGACTTAATACCCCAACCCAGAACGCGCCAGGAGGCACGTTTGCAGAGTGATGGAGAAAGGGGGCATGGCCTGTGTCCACCTTTCAGCAATCCCAATAGCTGGGACATACTGGTGGTATCAGGTAGGCTAGTTGGCTCATAAGGACCCCCAGCAGCGAAGGGGAAATTAATCCCCATCCAAGAGCGTGCCAGGAAGTGCGTTTGCAGAGCGGTGCGGAAAGGGGGAGTGGCCTGCTAAGAGAACTTAGCAATCCTGCTGTGTGGGACTTACTGGAGGTAATAGGAGGGGTAGTTGGCTCCCAAGATTCACCTTGGGGGCCAACTACCCCTCCTGTTACCTCCAGTAAGTCCTACACAGTGGGATTGCTGAGAGGTCTTCGGAGGCCACGCTCACCTTTCTCTACCACTCTGCAAATGCGCTTCCTGGCACAGTACTGGTTGGGGATGAAGTCCACTTTACTCCTGAGGGACTCTGGCGGCCAAGAAGCCCTCCTGGTATCTCCTGTAAGTCCTACGCAGCGGAATTCCTGAATGCTGCTTGGAGGCCCAGCCCCCTTTCTCCACCACTCTGCGAACGTGACTACCAGTTAAAGAAGCATTCGTAATGTAATAGGTCTCGCATTTGAAAGAGTTAGAGCTATTGGCATTGTAATTCTAAAAGTTTTTTACTAATGTTTTTTGGAGTGGAGTGGATGTACTTTGTGTGTAGTGGAATTATGTGGTATGTTGTGCAGTGAAATTATGTGGATAGAAACTATGTGGTATTTAGTGTATAGGAATTATGTAGAGTGGGATTATGTGTTATGGAGAGTAATTATGTGGTAGGGTAGTCTGTGTTGTGGAGTGGTAACCTCAGGTTTAGTCTTCCTTGTTTCCATAGAAGCTAAATTATGAACTCAATGAGACAAAAAAAGAAGGATTCACTGAGGAGCACTTCTGGACCTAGTCAGAGGTATGAGCAGGGCCACTGGAATTATGCGACTGTTTGGCTGCACCGACTTTCGCACAATTATACATTTTCCGCATTAGCCACATAATCCATCATCTGCTGCCTAATCTGCAGATTTGAACAAAAAAAGCCTTGTTTCTAGCTCAAACGGCTCAAACTTTACCAAAAATGCAGCGACAAGTGTTAGAGCGTGGTGGAAGGCCCTTTGCAAACCTAGAATGGTCACCTGTTACTTAATGCTAAATGTGGGTGTTAAATGGTACTAATGGTGTGCAAACCACTCTTGCTTCTTTCTGCGCCTCTCTTGCCCCTTTCTGCATTTCTGTTGCTTCTTTCTGCAACTTTTTTTCTGCACTTCTTTTGCCTCTTTCTGCTCATCTCTTCCACTTTCTGTATCTCTCTTGCCCCTTTCTGCACCTCTCTTGCCTCTTTATGCACCTCTGTTGCCTCTTTCTGCACCTCACTTGCTTCATCCTGTACCCCTCTTGCCTCTTTCTGCACCCCTGTTCCCTCTTTCTGCACCTCTCCTGCTTGCTTCTGCACCTCTCTTGCCTCTTTCTACACTTCTCTTGCCTCTTTCTGCACCTCTGTTGCTTCTTTCTGCACTTTTCTTGCCTCTTTCTGCACCCCTCTTGCCTTTTTCTGCACCTCTGTTGCTTCCTTCTGCACTTCTCTTGCTTCTTTCTGCACCTCTGTTGCTTCTTTCTGCACCCCTCTTGCCTCTTTCTGCAACCCTCTTCCCTCTTTCTGCACCTCTCTTGCCTCAGTCTGCCCACTTGTTCCCTGTTTCTGTACCACTTTTGCCTGTTTCTGCAACTCTCTTGCCTCTTTCTGCAGTTCTCTTGCCTCCTTCTGCACCTCTCTTGCCTCTTTCAACACTTCTGTTGCCTGTTTCTGCACCTCTCTTGCCTCTTTCTGCACCTCACTTGCTTCTTTCTGCACCCCTTTTGCCTGTTTCTGCACCCCTCGTTCCTCTTTGTGCAACTCTCTTGCCTCTTTCTACACCTCTCTTCCCTCTTTCTGCACCTCTCTTGTCTTTTTCTGCACCCTTCGTGCCTCTTTCAGCACTTCTGTTGCTTCTTTCTGCAGATCTGTTCCTTCTTTCTGCACCCCTCCTGCCTCTTTCTGTACCCTCTTGCCTCTTTGTGCACCTCTCCTAAACCTTTCTGCACCCCTCTTGCCTCGTTTTGCACCTCTGTTGGTTCTTTCTGCACCTCTGTTCCAAATTTCTGCATCCTTCTTGCCTTTTTCTGCACCCCTCTTCTCTCTTTCTGCACCTCTCTTGCCTCAGTCTGCCCACCTGCTCCCTCTTTCTGCACCCCTTTTGCCTGTTTCTGCAACTCTCTTTCCATTTTCTGCAATTCGCTTGCCTCCTTCTGTATCTCACTTGCCTCTTTTTGCACCTCTGTTGGTTCTTTTGCGCTGCTCTTGCTTCTTTCTGCAACTCTCTTGCAAATTTCTGCACCCCTCTTACCTGTTTCTGCACCTCTCTTGCCTCTGTCTGCACCCCTGTTCCCTCTTTCTGTACCTCTTTTGCCTGTTTCTGCAACTCTCTTGCCTCTTTCTGCAGTTCTCTTGCCTCCTTCTGCACCTGTCTTGCTTCTTTCTGCACCCCTGTTGTCTCTTTCTGCACTCGCCTTCCCTCTTTCTACACCTCTTTTGCCTCTTTCTGCATCTTACTTGCCTCTTTCTGCACTTCTCTTGCTTCTTTCTACACCTCTGTTGCTTCTTTCAGCAATTCTCTTGCCTCTTTCTGTACTTCTCTTGCCTGTTTCTGCACCTCTCTTGCATCTTTCTGTACCTCTCTTGCCTCTTTCTGCACCCCTCTTCCCTCTGTGCAACTCTCTTGCCTCTTTCTACACCTCTCTTCCTTCTTTCTGCACCACTCTTGCCTCTTTCTGTACCTCTGTTGCTTCTTTCTGCACTTCTCTTGCCTCTTTCTGCACTCTTAATGCCTCTTTCAGCACCTCTGTTGCTTCTTTCTGCACTTCTCTTCCTTCTTTCTGTACTCCTCGTGCCTCTTTCTGCACCCTTCTTCCCTTTTCCTGCAGGTCTCTTGGTTCTTTTTGCAGTGCTCTTGCCTCTTTCTGCACCCCTCTTGTCTCCTTCTGTATCTCTGTTGTTTCTTACTGCACTGCTCTTGCTTCTTTCTGCACCTCTCTTGCTTCTTTCTGCACCTCTCTTGTCTCTTTCGGCACCCCTGTTCTCTCTTTCTGCACCCCTGTTCCTTCTGTCTGCACCTATTCTGCTTGTTTCTGCACCTCTGCTGCTTCTTTCTGAACTTCTCTTGCCTCTTTCTGCACCTCTTTTGCTTCTTTCTGCACTTCTCTTGCTTCTTTCTGCAACCCTCTTGCCTCTTTTTGCACCTCTGTTGGTTCTTCCTGCACTGCTCTTGCTTCTTTCTGCACCTCTGTTATTTCTTTCTGCACTTCTCTTGCTTCTTTCTACACCTCTCTTGCTTCTTTCTGCACCCCACTTGCTTCTTTCTGCACCCTTCTTCCCTCTTTGTGCACCTCTCTTGCCTCTTTCTGCACCTCTCTTGCCTCTTTCTGCATCCCTCTAGCCTCTTTCTGCATCTCTTTTGCTTGTTTCTGCTTTTCTTTTGCCTCTTTCTGTACCCCTCTTGCCTCCTTCTGCACCTCTGTTGTTTTTACTGCACTGCTCTTGATTCTTTCTGCACCTCTCTTGCAAATTTCTGCACCCCTCTTGCAACTTTCGGCACCCCTCTTATCTCTTTCTGCACCCCTGTTCCCTATTTCTGCACCTCTTCTGCCTGTTTCTGCACCTCTGCTGCCTCTTTCTGAACTTCTCTTTCTCTTTCTGTACCTCTGTTGGTTCTTTCTGCACTTCTCTTCCTACTTTATGCACTTTTCGCGCCTCTTTCAGCACCTCTGTTGCTTCTTTCTGCACTTCTCTTCCTTCTTTCTGTACCCCTCTTCCGTCTTTCTGCTCCTCACTTGCTTCTTTCTGCACCCTTCTTGCCTCTTTCTGCACCCCTCTCCCTTCTTTCTGTACCTCTCTTTCCTCTTTCTGTACCTCTGTTGCTTTTTTCTGCACTTCTCTTGCTCTTTCTGGCACACTTCATGCCTCTTTCAGCACCTCTGTTGCTACTTTCTGCACTTATCTTCATTCTTTCTGCACTCCTCCAGGCTCTTTCTGTACCTCTCTTGCCTCTTTGTGCACCTCTCCTACCTTTTTCTGCACTTCTCTTGCCTCTTTTTGCACCTCTGTTGGTTCTTTCTGCACTGCTCTTGCTTCTTTCTGCACCTCACTTGCCTTTTCTGTACTTCTATTGCTTCTTTGTACAGCTCTGTTGCTCCTTTCAGCAATTCTCTTGACTCTTTCTGCACTTCTCTTCCTTCTTTCTGCACCCCTCCTGCCTCTTTCTGTACCTCTCTTGCCTCTTTGTGCACCTCTCCTACCTCTTTCTGCACCCCTCTTGCCTCTTTTTGCACCTCTGTTGGTTCTTTCTGCACTGCTCTTGCTTCTTTCTGCACCTCACTTGTCTCTTTCTGCACTTCTCTTGGTTCTTTCTACATCTCTGTTGCTTCTTTCAGCAATTCTCTTTCATCTTTCTGCACCTCATTTGCTTTTTCTGCACCCTCCTGCCTCTTTCTGCACTTCTCTTGCTTCTTTCTACACCCCTCTTGCCTCTTTCTGCTCCTCTCTTGCCTCTTTGTGCATTTCTCTTGCCTGTTTCTGCACTTCCCTTGCCTCTTTCTGAACCTCTCTTGCTTCTTTCTGCACCTCTCTTGCCTCTTTCTGCACTTTTCTTGCTTCTTTCTGCACCTCTCTTGCTTCTATCTGCACCCTTCTTCCTGTTTTTTGCATCCCTCTTGCCATTTTCTGTACCCCTCTTGCCTTTTTCTGCACCTCACTTGCCTCTTTCTGCTCTTCTCTTGCTTCTTTCCACACCTCTGTTGCTTCTTTCAGAATTATCTTGCCTTTTTCTGTACTTCTTTTGCTTGTTTCTGCACCTCCCTTGCGTCTTTATGCACCTCTGTTGCCTCTTTCTGAAGCTTTCCTGCCTGTTTCTGCACCTCTTTTGCCTCTTTCTATACCTCTGTTGGATCTTTCTGCACTTCTCTTGCTCTTTCTGCACCCTTCGCGCCTCTTTCAGCACCTCTGTTGCTTCTTTCTGTACTTCTCTTCCTTCTTTCTGCACCCCTCCTGCCTCTTTCTGCACCTCTCTTGCCTCTTTCTTCACTTCACTTGCTTCTTTCTGCACCTCTCTTGCCTGTTTTGGCACCTCTGTTGCTTCTTTCTGCACTTCTATTGCCTCTTTCTGCACCTCTGACTTAGAGGTAGTTTTAATCCCCCTGCCCTATTATGTACTAGGGCCTTACAGGGGAGGTCATGCCAATCACAGGGGCACCCCAGCCTATAGTGTACCCTAGTGTATGTAGGTGTTTTCACTGTATTCTAAGTGTCTTTCAGCATAGCACTGGCTCCGGGCCTGGTTAGTCACCAGCAAAAAGTTGGGGGCACAGGATGACTTTGCAACAAGGCCTCTTTCTGCCCCTCTGTTTGCTCTTTCTGCATATCTCCTCCTTCTTTCTGCAGCTTTCTTTGTCTTTCTGGACTTCTATTGCCTCTTTTTGCATTTCCCTTGCTTCTTTCTGCGCTTTTCTTCCTCTTTCTGCACATGTCCTACCTCTGTAGGCATAGTTAGAAATTAGCATTTAAAAAACCTTTGAAATTCACTGAAAAAAACGTAGGTTTCAGGGACGTCATAGTTAGGAATTAGCATTTAAAAAACCTTAGAAATTCACTGAAAAAACCATAGGTTTCAGGGACGTTATAGTTAGAAATTAGCATTTAAAAACCTTTGAAATTCACTGAAAAAACCATAGGTTTCAGGGACGTTATAGTTAGAAATTAGCATTTAAAAAACCTTAGAAATTCACTGAAAAAACCATAGGTTTCAGGGACATTATAGTTAGAAATTAGTATTTAAAAAACCTAAGAAATTCACTTAAAAAACACAGGTTTCAGGGACGTTATTGTTAGTTGGACATTTCACTCGTACAAAACCAGAGAAATTTGGCCGTTATAGTTAGTTGAGCTAAGTATAACACGCGCCCCGCAATGCACTGCTGATGATGTCACATATTACATCATTCATGACATGGTCAGTGACATCACTGATGACATCACTGATGACATCTCAAATGACATTACTGATGACATCATCCACGTGATAATCTGATGCACCTCCTCACACCCTAACATAACCTTTGATACATCCACTCTAAAATACAGACTACCATTTTCGAAACCATAGACACACCAATACCAGTTACTACATACCCACTCACTGATTCCTAGGTCTACACACACACCGACTCATTCACCCATACAGTCACTCATACATGCAGTCGCTCATCAATACAGCACTATCATATGCACTCATACACCTATACAGACACTCACACACCGCCACTCATCCATAGAGTTACTCACACACCTATTCAGTCATGCAAAGAATCAATCACACTCCCATTAACTCACCTATATAGTTATACAAACACCACCTCACTTATTCATACAGATAGTAGCACATACTTACTCTCTTATACAATCACTGATACAAGCACACACTCATCCATACAGACACTCACTCTCACATATAGTCATTTATATACTCCAACACTCACATATACTGCCTTTCACATATGTAGTTACTCACACATGTACCACTGAGACATCTATTCACTCACCAACATACCCATACACACACTCACCCACCCATACAGCCCTTCACCGATGCACTCTTGAACCCATACACCCAGTGAAACACTCACTCACTCACACATCTATGCACAGTCACCCACCCCCACCCACCCACACAGACACTCAGGCACCCATACAGATACTCAGACAACCAATCGATAACCCATATAGACACTCATGTACCTACTCACCAACCCCTGCAGCTGCTTACACACCAACTGACAAACTGATACCGACATTCACAGTTTAGTCACTAACCCATGCATTCAGTAAGACACATTTAATCACTCACTTATACAGTCAGTCACGCACCTACTAAATCATCCATTCAGACTTTTATACACCAACTCATTCTTCAATACACCTTGGCATATATATATATATATAAAACACATTTAAACTTTACAGAAACAAGCAGTCACTGGATGATGTCATCAGTGATGTCATTTGAGATGTCATCAGTGATGTCACTGACCATGTCATGAATGATGTAACATCATCAGCAGTGTATTGCGGGGGCGCGAGTTATAGTTAGCTCAACTAACTATAACAGCCGATTTCTCTGGTTTTGTACGAGTGAAATGTCCAACTAATTATAACGTCCCTGAAACCTGTGGCTTTTTTCAGTGAATTTCTAAGGTTTTTTAAATGCTAATTTCTAACTATATCGTCCCTGAAATCTATGGTTTTTTCAGTGAATTTCCAAGGTTTATTAAATGCTAATTTCTAACTATAACGTCCCTGAAACCTATGGTTTTTTCAGTGAATATATATATATCTCAAAACAAAATCCTTTCAGGCATAGAGTAACACACACACTCACTCAAACACCCACACATCCACTTATATACCCATTTACACATCCATACAACCTTCCACAGAGACACACACCCATACAGCCAATCCCACAGACACTCCTCTTCCATACAGCCATTCACATTCCAACTCATTTAAAGAAACACTCATTAAAACAGCACTCACTCACCCATACAGTCACTTACACACCCAGTCACACTCATACAGCCATTCAGACACCCACTCGCTCTCACATACTGTCACTGACACACCCGCTCACCCACCCACATAGACACTGTCATCCACACAGCTACTCAGACACCCACTGATACACCCATACAGCCACTCATACACCCACTCACACACCTGTACAGTCACTCAGATACCCACTCATACACAGATACACAGAGTCACACAGTGACTCACATAAACTATGTTAAAAAATGTAATCACTCATTAGTAGTATACAAAGTATACTAGTTTAACTTTTGTAGTACCTTAGTAAATACGTTTAACACATAAAACCTTTAGAAAACACTCACATTCACTGGATGATGTCATCTGCGATGTCATTTGAGATGTCATCAGTGATGTCATCAGTGATCTCACTGACTATGTCATGAGTGATGTAATATGTGAGGTCATAAGCAGTTCACTGTGGAGGCGTACGGTATAGTTACCTCAGGCAACTATAACTGCCGAATTTTACTGGTTTTGTATGAGTTAAATCTGAGCCTAACTATAATGCCCCTGTAACCTTTGGTTTTTTCAATGAATTTCTCAGGTACTATTTTCTAACTATAATGTCCCTGTAATCTTTGTTTTTTTCATTGAATTTCTAAGGTTTTTTAAGTCTATTATCTAACTATAACGTCCCTGAAACCTATGTTTTTTTCAGTGAATTTCTATGTTTTTTAAATTCTATTTCCTAACTATAACGTCCCTGTAACGTTTGGCTATTTAAGTGAATTTGTAAGTTTTTTTAAATTTTATTTCCTAACTGTAACAACTAACCTTTGATACAAAGTGTGTGAATGATTGCATAAGTGTCTCAGTGGGTGTACGAGTGTCTGAGTAGGTTTGTAAGTGGGTGTGAGAGAGAATGAATGGGGCTGTAAGTGGGTATATGAGTGTCTGAGTGGATCTATGAGTGGGTGTGTGAGTCTGTGTAGGGGTGGCCAGTAAATTCCGCTCCATCGGTGGAGTTTTGCCACTCCACACTCTGCTTGGAATGCGGAGTTCAGCAAAAACTCCACCAACTGCCAGTGGAGAGGAATTTACCTCCACACTCACCCCTAGACTTCATCCCTCAACCAGTGGTAAGTGGGCCAGTAGGCCCCTTTCGAGAGTGGTTGAGAAATGGGGCGGGGCCTTCGACAAGGTCTGAGCGAACCCACTGTGGGGGACTTAAGTGTGGTGACAATAGGGGTTCTTGGCCCCCAATCACCCTCAGCAGACAAGGGGACTTCATCCCCCAACCAGTTGTGCTGCGACTCACTAACTATAACTGCTGAATTTCACTGGTTTTCTATGAGTGAAACATGAGCCTAACTTTAATGTCCCTGTAACCTTTGGATTTTCAGTGAATTGCAAAGTTTTTGTTATTCCATTTCCTAACTATAACATCGCTGTTACCTTTGTTTTTTTCAATGAATTTCGAAGGTTTTTTAAAAAGCTAATTCCTAACTATAGAATGCTGTAACCTTTGGTTTTTTCAGTGAATTTCTAAGGTTTTTTAAATGCTAATTCCTAACTATAATATCCCTGTATCCTTTGGGTTTTTTCAGTGAATGTCCATGTTTTTTTAATTAGTAGTTGCATTTGCAGAGTGGTGGAGAAATGGGGTGGGGTCTCCGACCAGCTCTAAGGAATCCCAAGAGCACACTCCATCCAAGAGGACTTCATCCCAGTAGTGCGCCAGGAGGCGCGTTTACAGAGTGGTGGAGAAAGAGGGCGTGGGCTCCGAAGACCTCTTAGCAATCCCGCTGTGTGGGACTTACTGGAGGTAACAGAAGGAGTAATTGGCCCCCAAGGATGTCAATATACTGTCAGAATAAACAGCAACTATACTGCCACTCAATGCGCAATAGTTAATATGTCTTCCAAAGTGTTAAACACTCTCTATATTTAAATGTCAATGTCAATGTTACTCCAGAAAGCGTACGGGTAAATTTCCTTGTGTTCCCTGGCCACTTCAGAGACACTCAAAGATCAATTCGAATGGGCAGGCCCCCCGTTATCATGAATAGTGGCCTCACCTCATGGATTTACTTTATCCTTCCTCCAATATGTGGCCAACGCACATCCATGAAATATGTGTTTTCAAAAGACATTTGACGCTCAACAGGACACCCAGCTTTTCAGGTCGGGGCTCACAAGCGGGCGTCACTGCTATATATTCCAAAAGCACAATTCGCCCACATCCGGTAGAAAATGAGCCCACCATTCGGAGTATAATCCAAAGCGTCATGCTGATCACAGACTCTCTGAAAAAAAAGACGTTGGATTATACTCCGAATGGTGGGCTTGTTTTCTACCGGATGTGGGAGAATTGTGCTTTTGGAATATATAGCGGTGACGTCCGCTTGCGAGCCCCGACCCAACAGGCTAGCTGTCCTGTTAAGCGTCAAATGTCTTAGGAGGCGCGTTTGCAGAGTAGTGAAGAAAGGGGGTGTTGCCTCCTACTAGGTCTCAGCAATCCTGCTGTGTGGGACTTATTGGAGGTAACAGGAGGGGTGGTTGGCCCCAAGGATGTTTTTTTAGGCCAACTACACCTCCTGTTATTTCCAGTAAGTCCCACACTGTGGGATTGCTAAGAGATCTTTGGAGGCCATGCCCCCTTTCTCCACCACTCTACAAACGCAGCTCATGGTGCACTACTGGTTGGGGCATGAAGTCCACTTTACTTCTGAGGGACCTTGGGGGTCAAGAAGCCCTCCTGATACTGCCTGTAAGTCCAACACAGTGGGACTCCTGAGAGTTAGTCGGAGGCCCAGCCCAGTTTCTCCACCACTCTGAAAACGCGACTACTAGTTAAAAAAAACCATAGAAATTCACTGACAAAAACAAGGGTTACAGGGATGTTATAGTTAGAAATTAGCATTTTAAAAACCTTAGAGATGTCATCAGTGATGTTACCGACCATGTCATGAGTGATGTAATATGTGAGGTCATAAGGAGTGCATTGCCGGGGCGCAAGTTATAGTTACCTCACTAAATGCAATGTAGGCTTCGGCAGCGATGCGAGTTTTGCAACAGGTCCTATCCATACAGCAGCAGAGAGGTGTTCGTTCTGCTCGGGGGTGCGCAGTGCAGCAAAGAAGATGCGTCAGTTCCACTGGATCCATGGAGGATGGCAGAGCACCTTAAGCCCTCTTCCAAGGGTCCAGGACTAGGGTGGCACCACTTGGCAGGGTAGACTCACAGATGGCGAGTCCATCTGCAGGTGCAAGGTTGTTGGAAGCCTGTTATGTCCCTGAGGCTTCAGATCAGGAACCCAGACAATGAGCCCCTGAGTCACTCCGGGTTCAAGAGATGCAGGTCCAGTCCTTCTCACCCAAGCAAGAGGGCAGCAGGAAGCAGGCCACCAGTTCCTTCATAGCAGCAGTCCAGCAGAGTGGCATTCCTTGTAGCAGCACAGCAGTCCTTCTTTCTGGCAGAGTATCCACAGGTCCAGAAGTGTACTAAAGTGCTGGTGTCTAAGCTCCAGTATATATACACCCAATTGTGTCTTTGAAGTGGGGTGAAGCTTCTAGAGGCATGCATTTGAAGTACACAGGTGCTCTGCCTTCCTGGACTTGGCTCCAGACTAACTACAGAGGGTATGCACCCCTTTGTGTGGAGACAGGACACAGTCTATTCAAGCCTAAGTGGGGCTGGGCCCAGCTCCTCCCTCCCATCCTGCCAGTGTCCTGCTAGGTGTGACTAGATGTCCCATCTAGTCACACCTAAGCTCCCCATTGTGTGTGATTGTCTGGTAGGAAAACACAAAGTCAAGAAAATGCCAAAATTCTCAAATTTACCATCAAAAACAATGGGGTTGCCCTGTATCCCTCAGAACCTGGGTATATAATGTTACGAACTACAATGCATTTTGTAAGGTGTTGAAATTTCTTTGTGTGAAAAATAGATGTTGAACTGTCACTCCTATATAAGAAGATCAGTGTATGCTCTTCAGAAAACTGGGAGAGGGTGGGCCTATACTGACCATATTCAACACCCACAAAGCACATCACCTAAATAAAATACACACAACAATTATAATTATTTAGTATAGTCAAAGTCATATGTCTAAATAATATGCACAACTTTTTCTTTTTCATATAAGGCTGTCAAAAACACAAAAATATGTCAAATGACGTGACTTGTTGATAAAGTGACACACAGTGAAAAAATGTATACGTTTGACATCACACAATCAGACGAAGACTGATCTTAACATGATATGCATAAATAAATTACTACAAATATGTGTATTCTCTCTCCTATCCACAATTAAACAAACACCCTATATCATTATAGGCACTTTCTTTAGGATAGTTGACAGAGGCCATGAAACAATAGGACTGCCGTCGATGTTTCAACCCTACGTGTATGTGTTAGTAGTTAGACATCACGGCTGGTCTTCTTCAGGATTAGAGAGATAAAGGCAGCCCAAATGCTGTATGATTGTAGGGATAGCAAACTCCTCCAAGCCCGGATGGAGTCCACAAAAAGATCCACAAGTAACCATAATCCATATATCCAAAATTCAATATGGGGAGACCCCAATGGGGTTCACTTTCCAAATTTTAACATAGGGTCCGTATTAAATACAGCAACAACTATACAGAGTACTTTCATCCTGGTCTCCAAGTGATTCAAAGATAGCTTTCATCAAAAACAAAGTCTGTCCAGGACCTACCTTAGGGGTGACTTATATGTATTATAAAGGAAGGTTTGGGGCTGGCAAAAGGTTTATTTTGCCAGGTCGAAATGGCAGTTTAGAACTGCACACAAACAGGCTGCAATGGCAGACCTGAGAAATGTTTAAACTGTTTCTTAAGTGGGTGGCACAATCAGTGCTGAAGGCCCACTATTAGCATTTAATTTACAGGCCGTAAGCACAGGCAGTGCCACTTTACTAGGGACTTACAAGTAAATTAAATTGGGTATAAGCCAATTCAACATGTTATAAAGAGAGAGCACAAGCACTTTAGCACTTGTTAGCAGTTATAAAGTGTGCAGAGTCCTAATGCCAGCAAAAACGATGTGAGCAAAAACAGGAGGTCTGAAGGCAAAATGTTAGGGGAAACCCAAGCCAAGGATGCCAGGTCTAACAGGAGGATATCACACGAAAACGGAATGGTCAGGAAATATTCAACATTTCGGAATGATGGATGACATTAGTGATTGATCAAATATCGGAACGACTGTTTGAACTGGAGCCGTGAGTTATATTTCTTTACACTATATTATGTAATGCTACTTTATTGCAATAGAGCTTTTAAAGCCCACCATTGCAACTCACGTCTTTTTGGCACTAGGCTGGGGGGATTTCAAATGTAAATTCCCATTCTGTGATTAGGATCAGTTTTTCCCCTAAAAGCAAAGCAAAAGAGAAACACAGACTTTTACAATATCAATGCACCGTGCTATTTATCCAGCCACGAAATTCTGCATCCAGAACAATGGAATGATTCTTCCGGCAGAAACTTTGCTCTTTATTAATAATGAGCAGGTTTTCAGATTTTCAGATCCTGGAGCCTGTCCACTTTCTAACCTGCCTAAGGGAAAATGGAAATAAGCATCCTCCCACATCCCACTTAATTTGAAAGCCGATGGCTATTGGACGGCGATGCAGTTGCTGCTCGCCCACACATACCTGCTGAAATACCTCCAGCTCACTGTGCATTGTATTGCGCCTCGGTATTTTAAGGTTCAGGTAGCAACAGTGTTTTCTTTTTTTTATTACAAGCCAGCAGGCCTAAAAACATGATCATTTCATATATGTACGTGAGTACCTTTTGTTTTTTCTCTGAGGTTTCAGTGGCTGTCGTCCAAGATAATAATTGTGATTCTACTAACGTCAAAAATGAACCGCCACCGGAAGTGTCATTATCGCATGAATGGGGGCATTCAGCAAAGAACAGCTTGTCCATTTATTTTTAAATGTCAAACACACTTCTTCACATTGGTCCATTAGGCTCCTTTTCAATTAATCTTTATTATTTTTAGGTGTAGTAATACTGAAATCCATTCCAATGTTATCCTAATTTATGTTCTTAATTAAAATGTACATTTAGCGCCTATTATTCTTGAGGATGTTGGAAGACAACAATATAATTTAAACTACCAGCAGCATTTCCTGGATGGATTTAATTTTCTGAAATGAACATGTCTGCAGACACATGACAGTAATATTTACAGAGTGGGCATGTACACATTTTTAAGGCTTATATTTAGTTTATCAAAGTGCATATATAATCACAAACACAATGCCATTCGAAAAGTAAAATTGTCAAAGACAGTTAGAGTCCCGAGGACGACGGAATTTTGGCTGTCAACTTAAGCCCATGCCCTAAACGTGATTACAAAATGTGAAAAAGTTATGGGAGCAAATGGAACTTGTATGCTGTTGCAGGTTAATCCCCATTCCAAGGTAACAAGCATGAGCTCGGGCACTATTTGTACACCTTCTAATTTATAATCCTCACATACATTTGCATAAGATTTTTGGGTATCTCTTATGAACAGTCCCATAGCGGTGATGTGATGTAGAGCACCAATCAGGCTATCAATCAATTTGTATTTGTATAGCTGGTATCTGGGCGCTAGGGTGCCGTGTCTCTGTCAAAAAGTCAGGTCTTGCGTTTCTTTCTGAAGTCCGCCAGGGAGGGAGCTGTTCATAGGTGGAGGGGCAGTTCATTCCAGGACTTGACCACGATGAAGGAGAAGGAGTGTCTGCTGCTGCGACGGATGCGGGGGGGATGTGCGCAGGCGAGAGAGGCGGAGAGCAAGTGTCTTGTGGGCAGGTGGAAGTTCAGTCAATGGTAGAGGTATGATGGTCCTTGATCGTGGAGAGCTCTGTATGCATACATGAGAATCTTGAACTGATATCTCTTCTGGATGGGGAGCCAGTGGAGGTTTCTGAGGTGAGAGGTGATGCGGGTCTATTTGGGGAGGTCCAGTGGCAGCTCCTCCAATAAGGTGGAGGAGCGTCGCCCCACTGCTCTTGGAGCAGTGTAAAAGGAAAAATAAAATGATAATAACAGAGGTTATTATCATTTTATTTTTAGTATCAGCCTTATTAGGGCGGGGTGGGGCTGAGCTCCCGTGACGTCGAGGGAGTAGGAGAGGTTGCTGCACCTTAAGTGTGCATGACAGTTTGGCCGGCCATCTTGGGCTGGCCAAACAGTCATGTGTACTTGGCATGTTTTCCACCAGGCTGTAATACACAGAGTCACTGGAGAACATGCACAGGATGTCAGTCCCCGTCTGAGCGCCGAACCACGGTGCTCAGACCAATCACAAGGCTGCTGTCATGGTGACAGCTGCATCATGATTGGCCTAGGGGAGCCCGGGTGCTTCTTTGAAGAGGAGTGGAGGAGAGATGACATGGGTGAGACAGCATGCTGAGGTAAGTGAATTTTTCTTTATTGTTTATTTTTTCCCCTCCTCCCCCAACCCCAACCCTCGTTCAATACCGGCCACCATTGGAGAGGCCTAGTATGAGTCTGGCTGTGGTGTTTGTCAGCGTAGGAGATTATTTTGAGTCAGTGGGATCTGACGACGTCTGCGATGGAGGTCATGTAGATGTTGAATAAGGTTGGGCTGAGGGATGAACTTTGGGGTATGCCACAGATGATGTTCTTGGGTGCAGAGTTGAAGGGAGGTAGTCAAATGCTCTGTGTGCATCCTGAGAGTAAGGAAGTGATCCACTTGAGGGTGTTCTGCTGTATGTCGATGTTGTGGAGTCTATGATGAGGGTGTGGTGGAAGACGGTGCCGAACGCAGCAGAGAGGTCAAGGAGGAGCAGAACCACAGTTTCTCCATGGTCAAGGAGAGTTCTGATGTTGCCTGTGGTGGCAATCAGTGCGGTCTCAGTGCTGTGGTTGGTGCTGAATCCGGATTGTGAAGCATTGAGTAGGTGATTTTGTTCCAGATATTTGGTGAGCTGTTGGTTGATGGCTTTCTCAAGTACTTTGGCTGGGTAGGAGAACAGGGAGATCGGGCTGTAGTGTTTTGAGGTAACTGGGGTTGGCAGAAGTATTCTTCAGGAGGGGTCTGACCTCTGCATGTTTCCATATTTCTGGGAAGGTTGCTGTGGAGATGGAGGTGTTGAGGATGCTGGTGAGTTCCAAGCTTATTGGGTTGGCTCTGAGGTTGAAGAGACGGTGGGGGCAGGGCTCGCTGGAGGCCCCGGAGTAGATGGACGTCATGAAGCTGTGGTGGTCTGGGTGGTGAGTGGGGACCTGGGGGGTATCGTTTGGCTGGTGTACGATGGTTGATCGCGATTGTTGAGGCTGATCAAGTGGGGTTGGGTGTTGAAGTTGTTGTGGATGGTGGCAATCTTGCTGTGGAAGTAACCTGAGAGGGTGTCGCAGAGTTCTTGGGTGGGGCTGATTGTGTTCTCTGTGGCTGTCGGATTTGAGTATTTCTTGACAATCTTGAAGAGCTCCCTCATGTGGTTGGCTGTGGTGTCGATGCGGGTGGTGATGGCTGCTCTTCTGACTTCTTTGATGCGCAGGCGATAGTTGCTGAGGGCTGTTTGTGGGTATCTCTGTCTGAGGGGTCCTTGGTGGTGCACCAGCGCTTCTCAAGTTAGTAGCAGTTGTGCTTGGTGTAACAGTTGGTTTGTTTTGAGGTTTTGTTGGTCTTCGCAGGTTTTAGCGGGGCGACTCTCTCGGTGCATTTGTTGATCCAGGCAGAGAAGTTCTGGGCGGCCTGGTCAAGGTCCCCTGAGGCTTTGGGTTGTGTGGTGCTGAGGGCTTGTGTTCAAAGCTCCTGGGTTACCTTGCCCCAGCTGCAGTGGGAGGCGCTCTGGCGCTTTGCTGTGAGGTGATAGACGTTGGAGATAGTAAAGTGGAAGGTGGCGTGATTTGTCCAGGTGTGTTGTGTGATGTGGGTAAATTTGATTCTGTCGCTGGTGCTGGGTGTGTGTCCGGCTTTGTGTGTGGGTTCGGTGACCAGTTGGGTGAGGCCGATGTTGAGGTTCTCCAGGAGGGTGGTGGAGTTGGCGTCATTGGGGTCATAGACCTGGAAGTTGAGGTCAAAGTAGTGGAGGGAGTCGATGGCAAAGGGGGTGATGAGGTTGGAGATAGCACCGCAGAAGGGTGGTCGGGGTCCCTGAGGTCTGTAGGCAAGGGTGCCTCTTGTCGTGGTCTTAGCGTCGGTTTGTAGTCGGAAGTTAAGGTATTCCATAGGAGGTTTTTGGTCCTCGCTGGTGACGGTGCATCAGACGGTTTCCTTGAAGATGATGGCGATGCCCCTGCTGTTTTTGTCGGAGCAGTCTCGGTGTATCATCTTGTAGCCATTGGGCGTGGCGGTGTGAGGAGTGTGTGAGCCACATTTCGGTGATGAAGGCAGCGTCCAGGGAGAGGGTGGTGATGGTGTCACAGATCTCCATGGTGTCTTTGCAGAGGGAGCAGGAGCTGAGCAGGATGCATTTGAGCAGTGCCAAATTGTTCCTAGTCTTCTGAGCCAGAGCAGTGTGGAATCCGGTGCGGGCGGGGGGTCCCATGTGGTAAACGAAGTGGCAGTGACAGCAGGTGAAGGGCCCTTGGGTTCATCTCAGGGAGGCCATAAAGCAGCAGTTGTTCCAGTCTCCTGGGTCTAGGGCTCGGAGCTCCTCATGATGTAGCAGTGGATGTGGCACTGGGTGCGGTCCAGACACAGATGAGCACAGACGGGCTTGCCTTTGGCGCACCTTCGGTGCACCAGCAGTGCGGCTGCACAGTGGCCTCCATAAGCATCCAGTATTACCTTAAGGAATGAGTGAAATAGAAGGTGTCGCATCAAAGTTAAGATAAATCAATATTTGGATATTGAGTGAGAAGCGTGTTTGCTTGAAGGAAGTGCTTGTTGCCATCTTTTCTGTACCCCTCTATTGGATCATGTAATTGGAGGCAATGTATCTATGGCAACAGACAAGGAAGTGTGACGACTAACCACTGAAAGCCTCATTATAAGTTAGGTGGATTTCTTCCCAATATTTCCCCTTTCCTGGTAGCATCAATAACTCTGGAGAGGCAGAATTACCCACCTCACATGTTCTTGGGGAGTAACATGTAGAAATGGTTGTTTTTCTGCTAATTTCTGTGTATTTTCCCTTGGAGTTTTATCTGGGTGTTCTGCCTGGCTTCATTCAGTAGGTCTTGTGCCAGGATGAAACACCAGAGTTATTATTTAAGGTGGGGCCATAACTCCCATCAAAATCCCCTCAGCATTCCCAGGGTACTTGTAATGAGATAGCACAGTGTTAATCTAATTGAAAGTCTTTCCTCAGGATATTTTAGGTGTCAATACAATACCATCTACACACTAGATCAGGCAGGTAGAAAGTGACACCACTCTGCAACTCTGCTTACCAGGTAAACAAGGTAAATAAGTACTGCCAGAAGAAGAAGAGGGGAACCCACTCACTCATGTGACTCAGAGATTGCCCAAAGAACAGAGGAAAGCCAGGAGCATGCATAATTGTAAAACAGGCTTCGAAGGGCAGGAAGGGAACAGAGCAAACAGACCAATTCAAGATGGAATGGTGGAACTGCATGGTCATCTATGATTCAAAGTTAAAGTCAATCATTGTGTCTCAGATATACTCAGAGCATTGAAAGACCATATTGTGACCAGGCAAGGCAGTCTAGCATGTTATAGTGTGGGGAAAGACAGGTCTTATGAGTAAATCAACTCAAAATGACACATACCAGATACCAAACCGCATTAAATAAAACCAGTATAGAAAGATCTTCCTGCACCAGGAGACAAAACTAAAAGGAGGCATCTCCATGTTCTCTTAGAAGTCCAGGTTAGCTAACGTATTAAAACAATGGAATGGAAGAGTCTCTTAGCTAAATTTGTTCCACCTTCTGTAGAAAATGTCAAATGTATTTCTCTTACAGTCAAATCAGGATCGCTAATAGCCCTGGCTATGCCTAAGAATTCCGTAATGCTATGGATGAAATATCTCCTGTCATTTCTACTCTATATATAGTTCGATCATGGTTCCCATTGATTGAAAGCAGGCTCTGGTAGTTTCACTAATAATAAAACCTATTGTCAGCTAATAAATAACCCATCTCTCTCTACTTGCTGTTTTTTTTCTAAAATAATAACAAAGTTTGTTAATCATCAGTATTGGGTCTCTATTGATTCACTCAGTCTGAATTTTGCCTGTTACATGGCACTGAGATAGCTAACCACCCCACACAGTTTTAGACCACGTTGGATGAGATGCTCATAGCCTCATTAATGTAAGTGCAGCACTTGACGGATCAGATATTTGGCAGAGGTTGGAATCCACAGTACAGCCTTCTTCTGGTTCCAGTCTTTTCTTATTGGCCGCTTTCAAGTGATCACCTTACTGTTAATTATCATTCAAAGGACTGCCCTGTGGTGTTCTTTAGGGTGCATTTCTCAGCCCGCCCTATTTAACATTATGTTGCTTCTATGGCCATTCTAATCAAATCTTTTCTTTTATTATTAATCTTCTATGACACTCATATTGCTGTCAAATGCAGTGATAATCTTGAAAAAAGTCCAAACAAACTTTAGAGCCTATTTGCCATCTATAGCTTCCTGGATGAAGAGAAATGCCCTCAAATTAAACTGTGATACAATGGAAGCAAAAGTCCTAGGTGATCATTCTTTCTTATAGTCACCTTCTTAATGGCCTTTAGAACTTGCTTATCCCTTCTGACTAAATCACTAAAGTCGCAACCTCATTTTTCTTCAAACTTAGAATCCAGAGCAAGATTGTTCCCTTTTTGCCTACCAACTGTCGCAAAAGTATGGTTTATTCATTGTTTCTCTGGGCGATAAATTATTATAATTCTCTTTATAATACTTAGAATCCTGCAATGTCTGTATAAAAACTTGTCTCTAATTTCTTTATAATAGGGGACTTGTGAAACTCCCAATCACCCATTAAAAAAATGACATAGCTGCTCAACTATAATAATTTATTACAGTTAAGTTCTGACATCACAATGCCTGCTGACCGAGCCAATGGGTGAGGGGAAAGGGAGGTCAGGTTACAGGGCATTATTTAAAGAGCTGTTGTAAGAATAAAATCAAAATATGGCTTTTCTTTCTTCTGATCTGTTTTTATAGCTGTACAGTAACAAGTAGAAATGTATGGCAACGTATTTAAGTGTTGCACTCCTCAGAGATTTATAGAAAAGTTAGATAGTATCTCTCTGTGTGTTTCTATACTTTCTGAACTACTATGCCATTTTTAAAAATTGCTATTAAACTGATTCTAATATCTTTTGCAACAAACATCTGAGAGCTTTTTGATGTGTTTCATTTTGCTCTATTCTATTTTTATTCTTTATATTTGCAAACATGCTCTCTCTTTCATATGAAAATGTGAGGATTTAAGTAGTTTGTAGGAAAGGTGGGAAAGGGGATGGCATAACCATGTATTACAAAGAATAAAGTACCCCCTGCCGTACATGATAAGTATATTGCAAGTTATCTTGGAGTTCCATAACCTTATAAAGGAGCTCAGCATTCAGCCTCTTTCCTCTATATGGTCAAGGAATCCTCGCTGATTTGCTATATCTTTAAAATGTACGTCAGGGGGTACTTTAAACCATATATTTTGAATTGCTGGTATATCTTTTGTGCATTGTCCAAATTGCTCAAAGTGCCTCTTTCCAACTTTTCTTGGACCTGTCAAGTCATTCAGCTACATCTCACCATCTTGTTTTGCGTCATTGACTGCCTGTGACAAAAAAAGCAGCTTCCAGACCCTTTTATAATCATGAGCTCATCTATCTACGAGAACTACTACACATAAACATCCTGCTGAGAAAATTATGCTTAAATTTTTCATTCCGGCTTGATGTTTCTAGAATACAGAAATCTAGACTAACACTCAAGACTTGGCTTTTCACTCCATAGTTGTGCTGCATACTGAAATTTAGATTTTAGCATCAAGAACCCCTGTCCTCAGTGTGATAACGCACTCACTATATCTGTTGCTTCATTCAGTCAAAGACTGATATAAGTCAGAAGTGGCCGGCACAGGTAAACGCGATAGGGTAGTGAGGTAAGACAGGGCGCGGCAGGGGGGAAGCCGACAGACAACTGAATAGGTATTATTTATTTATTTAATGATACCTATTCAGTCGTCAGTCAACTTCCCCCATCCCACCCCGCCGCGCCCTGCCTAGCCCCACCACCCCACCGCGCTTATCTGTGCCGGCTGCCGCTGATATGAGTATTATCGTTTGAAACACAATAAACCAAACAATGTCAACAGAATCAATGAAAAAGGCAAAGTTTGTTCCCCAAAAGAAGGGAATTAACTGGTGAAACAGAGGCTATGGGGGATACCGCACACCAAAAAGGCACCTGACTAATCAGAAGGAATGCAAGGCAATTTTAATGACTAAACAATAAAAAATGAGTGATGAAACATTTAGTAATACTTTCGTGAAGTCTATAGCTATTAAAAGCTAGTACAAATGTGGTTATGACAGAACCCTAGGGTAGATGTACCATTTCTAGAGTTGAGAGTAGAAGAGGGTGTAATGTAAGTCTTAAAACTTGAAAGATGTTATAGTAAGATGTTCGAGAAGATCGTGCATACTGAGATAAGGCATATTTACTAAATCCAACGGGGAGGTGCATCAGAAGGGTTGAAGATGAAACTTGGCAATAAACAACGGACACTTTTAGAAATTTTACAATTATTATGTAAATGAACATGATTGGGAGCTTCTGGGAACAATGAAATAAAATAAACCCATAATACATATGTAAGGCGCAACATATGTAAGGGCAACACAAATGAAAGGAGAAAGATAGTTTTGCGACACATAAATACATGCTAGCCACATTTTAATCCCCAAAACATGGCTGCTCTGTAGTGCAGAATCTGGTACGTTTGCAACACATAACTACTTTATTTTGTATGGACGTTTCAGTCTGAATTAGCTGCCAATGGGTGGCACTCAAGAATGTTCTTAGCCACAAGCGTGGAGATGATGGCGCAAATCCTTGCTCTTCAGTAAAGAGGCTAGCAAATAGACACAATACTAGGTAGCATTCTGGCTATTTTCATTGACAACATAATAAGACTTGAAAGAGTACGTTTTAGGTTCCAATGCAGACACACTAATTTGATGCAAAAGTTTTGCATGACGTTGCCAGCAAATGTGGGAAATATTTGCAGCAAAGGCTGCTTACAAACATGGAGTAGCGGTGTTTAGTTATGCAAATAAGTGCATGATCAGGTGTGAGCAGGGCACTCTGAAAATGCAGTGTACCATGTGGGAAATTAGCATGGAAGACAAAGAGCTGGATATTAGATCAGAACTGAACTAAGTGTGCACAGAATTCAAAGGTTCCATAAGGGAGCACGATAGCGTGCACGTGTTTTCCTTCAGGGACAGTTATTCTGTTTTCCCCCATCCTATCCAAGCTCTATAAATTAGGTACATACTTGGATAGATTTGCTTTGCAATAAGTTAACATTGTTCTTGTTAAACTGGTGTTGTAATGATGGTGAAGACCACCATCTTTATCAGTACTGAAACACGTACTTACACATGACCATTGTAGGACATTGATCCTGCAAACAGACGTTGAGGTTACCTGCATGTTACCGTCATCATAGGAGCTATTTCGCCTGTTGTTAACTAGACGCAGTTTCAGAGCTTTGTACTTCTAGGCAACTTCCTCTTGCTGAATCTACACAGGTGCGATTAATTCCAATAAGTAACACATTATTATATGTCTGTATCTTTGCAGAGAGCCATCTTGGGAGGATATGGACCTCAACATCTCAATATAGACCATGAATGCTAGTACAGCTATCTGATAGTAGGGTCTGCTTATTTATTATTTATTTATTTATTTATTTATTAGTTGAATTTGTAAGGCGCAGCAGCTACCCAAGAAGGGTTTCCCGGCGCCAGAGCAGACTGGGTGGAATATAAGCAGCTTGGGGAGGTTAATGGTTGAATAGCCAGGTCTTCAGGGATTTGCGGAAGCGGGTGTAGACTGACAAATATCAACTTCAGTTTCAACCAGGCCATGTCAGTTTTTGAGGGCAAATACAATGTAAACACCCAGGGGCTTATTTATGAAAACTGTTGCATCACTGCGCGAAAACAGCGATGCAACAGTTTTCACTGCGCCCTCGTTGCGACAGGATGGACGTGCCGTATTTACACTACGGCGCTCCATGTCGCAAGGAGTTACAAATACGTTAGTATTTTTTAGGCATCTGTAGGTGCAAAAGTGGCGCATTGCTGGGGTGTGTCTGAAAACATACGCAACTCCAGCAATGTGTCCTTTCACATGGTGCAAGCCCATGTGAAAGGGCCTGCATCAGTCTTACACCTGCTGTGAGGCAGGCGTAAGATATTGATGCAGTAGATTCCCAGAAGTGTCGCAGTGAAATCTCAGATTTCACTGCGCCACTTCTATGACGCTTTATTGCGGGGGAACGCCCACCCTGCATGCATTAGGTATAATGTAGCACAGGGGTTTACAAAGGTATGCATCTGCTTAGATGTGTCACTTTGTAAATATGGTGCAATGTGGTGCATTACTTACCCCGCCGCAGCGTCACAAAAAGTGACGCAACTGCGGCGTAAAAGTGTTGCAGGCCTTCGTAAATAAGGCCCCCAATTTGTTGGAGCCTTAGAACTTTTCTAAGCTTGAAATAGCTATTGTACTTTTGTTTACCTGCTTAGCTGTAACTTGACGTAAGCCAGTAATGTTGGCATGCAGAGGTTACATTTTTTGGGAAAATAATTAAATTAATATGTATTTAGTTTTTTAACGGTACCCTTATTTATTTATTTTTTAAACTCTTTTTATTCGCATTTCGTCATTATACAGGGTTCTTACAGTTTAGCAGTTTGGTAAGAAATACTACAAGCCGAGTTCAACATACTGTGCATAACATTGATATTATGACCATAGGAGTGGACTTACATTAGGTCTCTTTAAGAGATTTCGTTACTGACATTGGTATGTTGTTGAGCTTCATTCGATTGAAAGTCCCAAACTGTATGCTGTTTTGACCCTTTTCTGTTG
This sequence comes from Calotriton arnoldi, assembly GCA_963921515.1. Lineage (NCBI taxonomy): Eukaryota > Metazoa > Chordata > Amphibia > Caudata > Salamandridae > Calotriton > Calotriton arnoldi. Next base: position 199,237 of record CAWUFW010011362.1, on the reverse strand, counting down.
ACCTGGTGTGTTGGTGATATAACCACCACGAGTTGTGCCTAATGACTACAGGGAACATAACTCATGCAGCATGACACGTCATTGCAAAGCAGTTTGACAATGTAAAGTATTTTATTCATGAGATCTAGTGACAATTTCTAGACGTAAATGTGGAAGCCAGACAGGTGAAATATCCCATCTGCTCACATAGACTGTCCTAAAATGTTTCCTGATGCTCATCCTAAAGGGACCCTTATAATAGCCACCTTGGTCATGACACATTTTTGTAATCCGTTCCAAATACACCACCTAGTGATCAACTATTGCAGCAGTATAAATAATTTGTAAAAGAACATAATCAATGTTAGCCGAGAAACAGTTCAAGCGAAAGGGACTCTAATACTCACTATTGACCAAGGTTTTAAGAGTGAGTTTGGCAATGTGGCCTCGAACTCAAGAAGTCTTAAAATGATTAGCGAGTTCTGGGGAAGATTAATATGATGATTAATTTGGAGTTAAAATTAGAGTAATGGCTGGTAGATTAGAGCATTTCCCAGTGAGATAAACACTTTAATATTTCATAAAACAATAGATAAAGCTAAAGAAAATCAAAGAGGCAGATGGTAAGAATAGAAAGTGAAATAACATCGGCTGAAGAAGGATGGTTTGATTTGTTATATCTGTGTTGTGTAGGTAATTTACATCCACCTAGGAGATTAGAACACTGTGCATTTTGCACGTGCTAAACAGGAGTAAAGTGCCCGTGCTGCCCTTTTAAACATGTCGAAATTGACTTAACACTGACTGAGGCAAGAAACTTTCCTCTAATGTCATAGTGCATGGTGTAAAATACACCACTCCTATGGAAAGTTAAATGCCACCTGCAGCACCTGTTGTGGCATCCACTATAGAGGCAGTGAAATAATGGCTTCATGCTTACCCTGTGTTGCTTACAGCAGCTGCTTGAACTCTCCTGCCCAGGCCTGTCATAATCACTCTTTTGATATGCAGGAAAAGCTGATTTTAATTATTAAACATGCCACCACGACGTAGGGTGCATAAGATTTAACAGTGGAACATGTGTGACATTTAAAATGGCATCTTCACCTAGTGACTAGGTCTTTGAGCCGGCATTGTTACTTGTCAGGCTGTTTCTGGCACATAGAAAAAGTCAACATTTAGATTATTCAATTATATCAATAACTTTTGATCTGTACTACAGACTCCATTCAAAAACTTATTTTTATATTTAATAAGAATCCAATCTAATGGTAAAGTTAATTTTAGATTAAATATATGTGAAATCTAGTGTAATAAGGAATTCCAAATGTTAACCTATGAGAGGAGTCAGCCTCACAGTAGTGAAAAACAAATTTCGGTATTTTTCACTACCAGAACATGCAAAGCTTAAGAGTACATGTCCTACCTTTTACGTACATAGCACCTTGCTCCATGGGCTACCTAGGGCATACCTTAGGTATGATGTATGTGTAAAAAATGGGGAGTTTAAGGCTTGGCAAGGGGTTTTTAAATGCCAACATCCATGGCAATGTAACACTGCATTCAGGATGCAATGGCAGGCCTGGGACAAGGTTTAGAGTGCCAGGTCAACATGAACTGCACACACAGGCTCTGCAGTGGCAACCTTGAGACATGTTTAAAGGGCTACTTGTGTGGGTGTGTATAATCATTGCTGTGACCCACTAGTAGCATTTAATTACAGGCCCTGGGCACAAGTAATACACTCTACTAGGGACTTACAGATAAACTAAATGTCCCATTTGGGAATAAACCAATGTTACCATGCTTAGGGGATAAGCACATGTACTTTAGCACTGGTCAGCAGTGATAAAGTGCTCTGAGTCCTAAGACCAACTAAAAGAATCAGCAAAAAGAGGAGGTAAGCAGGGAAAAGGTTTGGGAGAAGACCACCCTAAGCCTGACAGGTCTAGCAGTGTGGCAGACCCCCAGGGGTCCCTGGACCACAGGTTAAGAACCACTGCTTAAGAGAGTTAACTTTACTCTGCTGCAGCTGATGGAGGCTAGTTTGCATTAAATCTCCAGCAACTCACAGACTGCACTCAGCCCGGGAAGAGATATGTAAGAGGTGTGAAATTCTTCCCAGCTGCACGCAATACGCTGACCTGAATGGGCACAGGTGACTCCTCTGAGCTTAACAGAATATGCAGGTTGCAGAATTTGGTTTTGGCGCTCCCTCAGGTATGTGTGATTAAGTGAATCTGGGGCAGCATCAAAATCCATGGGTGTTGCATGGGAAACCCACTGCAACGCCCATAGAACACCTCCTTAGAGCAGATTAAGGCAACGCAACGACTTGCACTGTGTTGCCTTACTCAATAAATATGAGGCCATTCAAAGCTATGCAAAGTGGCTTTGCATTGCCTCATAGATATGGTTGAGAGGTTTGCCCTGCCGGTGCATCCGAAAAAAGTGATGCTACGGTGGTGCAGGCCTCTCATAAAAAAGCCCCTTAGTGTAAAGCATATGACAATACCAAACAACAAAATAAGAAAGTCACAAAAAACACGAAAGAAACACATCAATTAATAAAACTAGAGAATATTTATATGAATTTTTAGAGTGCAAGCTAAGCAAAATCGACCAGAGGGTTTCAGAGATATGATTTTTCAATGGATTTATCACTATTATTATCAACTGCAAACAAGCATTGGTCAACAAAAAGTTTGCAAACTATTCAAAAGTTTGTAAAATGTAGTTCTACTACTCTGGCCCAGCTTGGGTGACCAAATTCAACAGGATAGAGGTCTATTGCCAATGGAGTATATTTGAACAGTTACCTGGCCACTAGAGCATCTTTCAGTCCAGTTCCAACCTTTACAGCATGACTGCCACAGACGATAATGATAATGGAGTTATCCTGATGCTGGGGATGGAGGATGAAAAGATGCTTAAGGATGGTCCATTTGTGATACGGTCAATGGGGGTGCCTTTTTGTTGGTTACTCGTCCACGGGTGATGTGGGGCAACCTTGGCCACAGAAGTAAGGGTCCCACAAAGTCCTCTTTCCAGTGGTAGAAGGACAGCAGTAGCTGGGCTTCTGGTTTCTGGATACAATGGTTGATTCAAAATCCTTTAGTGGGGGCTAGTGTCTTTCTGGAGCAACCAATTCAGACTTTGATAACACTCCTAGGTCCAGCGGACTCGGGTGCACCTTTTGGCTGTCGAAAATTAGTCTCTTGAGATTTCCAGTGGCAGCTAGCAGTGAATCTTCTCCGGTGGCTAGCACTTTGCGGGTTTGGTCTATTTCAGCTCTTGTGTTCCTGGAGTTGGCTCCAGGAGATCAGCAGACTGATCCTTTGAGCCACTTCTTTCGTCTGGGGCAGACTGATCCTTCAAGTCACTGCTTTGATCTGCGGCTGGGGATCAAGTTTTCCCCAAGTTAGGAACTACAGGCACAGTCCAAACTATGCTAGCCCAAACTGCAGCAGGTACAGTCCAGAAGACGGTGCAGCCTCTCTTTTTGTGGTTCCAAGGGCAGCAGGGCAGTATTTCTTCCGTCTTCCTTTCAAATCCAGCATGATATAAAATTCCAGGCTGCCAGGGGTGCCCTATTTATCCTGCTTAGTGACCTGAGGGGACTACATGGTTACTAGCCAATGGGCTACTAGGTCCCCTCCCTTTGGGTGATGACTTTCCCGTGATGTGTGGCAAATGGCAATCCCAGCAGCCCGCAGGTAGAGGTGTGGCTACCTGAGGGCTACACGCCCCTGGGAAAACCAGTTTGGGCACTGGTCTTCCCTTTCTGTCCCTGTCTCCAGCTTGTCTGCCTGGACAATGGGCAGCCACTTGTGAGTGTTATCACCATTTGCCCATCAAAGGCGGCTTCCCCTTTGAATCTCGCCTTTTGGGCTAACACCCTGAGTGGTTTCCTGCAAAGGGGAGGTGACACCTCTCCCAGCTGCATGCGGTGTTTGATCCTAAGCTTGGGAGTCATGAACACCACTACCCTGGTGCGTAGAAAGCTGTCTGTGGGTCCCAGCCCATGTGACGCTACTGGTCCACTGGGGCACAGAGTGGCAACTTTCAAAAAGTTGCTTAACTTTAAAAGGGACATTAAATTCAACTTTGGCACCAGGTCAGGTTTAATGCCACAATTAATTTGATACCTCGCAGTACCCAGTTTTATAGCCCCCTTCAGAAGTTAGCCAGGCTGGGGTGCCAGCTGGTAACCCTGTGTTAGCCAATAGGACTACTAACGTCTCCCCAGCAAAATGACAATTTTGGAGGTTTTGCTGTTAAGACATATGAGTTTACATGTCCTACTTAACAATATACAGCTCTCTGCCATTTGGCACTATAGGCTTTCTTTAGGAAAGGCTTACATATAATGTTAAGGGAAGGAGTGGTTCTTGCTAAACAACTGCTGTCATTTAATTTGCATTTGTCTACTGCATTTTGTAGATACTTGAAAATGCTGAAATTATTCATACCGTAATGGACACTGTTTCACTATTTATAGCTAAGAAACATTCTGCCCAGAGTATCCCTCAATGCCTGTTTCAAGGATATGTAATTTAATTATATCCAACATGCTTACCTAACCCTGCATGTTTGTAGCCAAGACATAAAAGTACTCAAGTTGATAGAATAGCCTCAAAGCCTACTTTCAACAACATGTGAATCATCCACTTGGCTAAATCATAATTATATATTTCAATAATAGTCCTGGCCCCTTGATATACTTCCGTTAAAAAAAAATGTGTGCAGAGATTTTCATTTTTGATTGGTGTTTTTGTATCATTAGAGAAGTAATGTGGCTTGTGTAGACATTGGTAATCTGGGCCGAATTTTTTTGGAAGACATTTTTAAAAATGGCGGATGTGTTGCAGTGATGATGTAATATTTCAGGAGCCATGAAACCTATGTAGTTCATTTTGGTGTCAAAACATAGGATTTGGGTTCAAGTGGTCTTATAGAGACAGAAAATAACTCCTTAGAGTAACCCTTAAACCATTTTCCAAAATGGCGGCTCTATAATGATGTGTTTTAGCCATCATATTGGCTATTAATTTTAATATTGTTTTTGCTTCAGGTTTTCCGGTGACTCAAATTCCAAGCAGGTGGTAGCAGAGGATCTTTACCTCCTGACACTGTGCTGCTATCTACAAAATCTGAGGACTCCTTCAAAAAAGAAAAATGTGTCATTGGTCAAACTAATTCGAAAGAAAAGCTAACATCAACTGCGGCTGGACAGAAGAGAGTTTGAGATGCTGCAGAAATATGGCAGGATGAAGTTCACAAAAGATTGAAACCAATGGGTGAAGAGGATCAAATATTTTATCATTGTAACAGCAAGTGCTACAAGTCTTATACAATGAAAAAATCCTGGAAAACAATTGTCAAAAAATAGCAGAAACCAGTGAATCAATACAAGAATCTAAGTCTTCTGAGAAAGCGATGACAACCGAACCCAGTGCCTATCCACTTAGAAGATCGATACCTACCCCTCGTTCATCTCCAACAGCTGATCAGAAAGCAGAGGATCTTCAATGTGTTATCTGTGTTTTAGCCAGAACAAGGGCCAAAGGATATTGACAAAAGAATGAAGTACAGATTATGTGAGTCTGAAAGGGCAAACCTGTTTTTATTTGCAGCTAATTTCTTCCAAGATTAAGGAGCATATTAGCAAGACCGGCGATAATGGGCTTGCTAATATGCGTAATAGAATTCCAATAGAAGCCCAGGTTAGATGTCCTGCACATCTAACCTGGGCTTCTATTGGAATTCTATAACGCATATTAGCAAGCCCATTATCGCCGTTTTAGCGGCAGTTTCCTGCCGCTAAAACGGCGATAATTGTATCGCCAGTCTTGCTAATATGCCCCTAAGTTTTCAGCTGAGTAGCTGATCTAAACAGTGAGGTGACTGTATTTGCAGCTGATTTATATGCCCATCCAAATTACATGTGTGCATACATTCAAAAATATGAATGTACAATGAGCTCCCAGCAGCAACTCAACAGGCAGCCTTCAGTTAAGTTTGCATTCTTTGAAAAAGCAAATGAAGTTTTAAAGCCACTCTTGAGTGCTTGCTACGGGTTCACCCTCAGTGAGATCAAAGACATAACGGTCATCATTGATGAATCTGTATTGTCCCATAATAAAGAAATTAAGATTTTTCTGTTGAGAATGTACAATGGGAGAATTTGTTTTTGTCTTTTTAACAAAAAGATTGAGATCTTATGGTGTTTTCAGCTGATTTGACTCCAGAAGTTCTTGCTGCCAAAATAAGATCACAGGATGTAGTAAAATCAGCAGGCACTATTTAAAGAGATTTAGATTTTGGACTTAATGACAAATTTTGTGATGCCACAGAGCTCCACAAATCATGGGAGTCAACAAGAATGCCTGATGTTGTCTTAACATTTTTTACATCATTGTATAATATCTGCAAAGCAAAACTGTCATAACCTAAAGTTCTTGAGTTCGAAAGAGAAGCCGATTGCTTTGAAGATATAAGCTAAAAAGTGGAAGACAATCCCATTAACCGACAGGCTTATGCTGGGCAAATGTACAGTCTTTTCCAAATCATATTTTATGAATTACATCACGGCAAAAAGAAAACTCCACTACACATGATGACTGCCCACACAATCTATGACGTGCAAAAGTAGAGAGCTAATCACTTCAGTTAATAGGATTGGTATATCAACAAGCATAATGACATAGTACGGAGCAGGAACTTGTTATCATCTCATTCTGTAAAATCTTGTGAATCCCACAGCACACCACTTCCAAGTCACTTTGTCAGGAAAGGATTTACAATTGCTGCTCTTGATAATTTTTATTTTGAAGACAGCTCTTCTGTGTCTGGAACATCCAGTACACATGATACTGCCATGGTGCTTTTTCAGGACTGTACCAATGAAGTATCTGCTGGAAAACAAGCTGTGTCACCTGTAGGCATAAACAAACGAAGCTGCAAACTTAGAACCCAACTGCCTTGCAAAGGTGTGCAAAATCACTACAAGCCATCAACATGTCCCAGTATACCAAAACGTTTCAAAGTGGCTGAGGACATGGATCTTTGTCTACCTGATGCTGCGGTCCGCAAAGCTGATTTAACTGCATTAATCATATTGCTTATTCAGTGCAGACTGAAGGATGAAGAAAAGGCAGTTCCTCCGTGGGCTGGAATTCATGCTCTAATCTCACAGAATACCATCCCACTGAAGAATGTTGGGTTTTTACCAGTAATAACATCTCCAGCCACAAACTATGCAACAGTATTCACAGCTCTAAAAAAATTCCAGAATGTGCATGCTCAGCTTGAAGACCAACCTATCCTGACAATTTTCTGTGATGAAGGTGTTTTTCGTATTGTAGCTGACATGTTTATGAGCAATCCAGTAAACTTTGATGATTTTTATCCAATGAGGGCATTTTCCACATGACAAACATTGCGTTGCTGTGTGCAGAAATTTATATCAGTGTATGTGGCATAGACGATGCACTTATAGAGACTTAGGGGCTCATTATGATGCCGGACGGAAGCCCATCCGTAGTGTTGGCGGTGGCGGAAAACCTCTTTTTTTCCACCCCTGATACGTCTATTGGGACCACCATATTACAATGGGCCAACAGAGGCCATTGTCCGTCCGACGCGGTCTTTCCAGCTCCGCACGTTTCCTCGGGACGTAAGGGTGGCGGACGGAGCCCATAGAGCAAGACCGGCGTGCGCAAACACGTTCCGTCCACCAACCAGATTACGATGTAACAAACAGCCATTCCCACCGTGGCGTAAAAACCACCACATCGCGGATGGCGGAAGCACAACTATGGAAAGGATAAGCCGACTCAGAACACATCCAGACCAGCTGAGCCGCCATGGGTCCAGCGCTACAGGCCCGTCCGCTGCTCTACCTGGTGCACCTCCGGCAGATAAGACGCCGCTACGCTCTACAGCAGAGGTACGTCCAAAACACCTCCATGCATGCAAACCCTGTACAACTACAGCTCCCAGCAAGCATGCAGGCCGGGCCGGCCCCACGATGTATGTGGCAACCTGCCAACTGCAATGTGCGAGGCCCACCCATTTCACATGAGTGACACCCTCAGGGCTCCTGAAGGCAAGTGGGACCAATGCCGTGCCCCGCAGATGCAAAAAATTTAATCCGCTGGTGGCTGCCATTGGCCAGATGGTGCTTCCGCATAGGCGGTGCCACACCGTGTCGGCCAGGAAGCAACATCCGCAATCATGCATCACTCAATTGGGGCCAATGCGTGTTTTCACTGTGGACGCCAGCTACCGCGCCTGTAAACACATCAGGCATTTGCATTGTCGCTTTGCGAATTGCATCACACACCCCAAAACATCAGCCGAAAGTGATGTGTGCACCCAGTGAAGGCATCATAGAGTGTGACCTTTGATTCAAGTCTGCACACACATGGATTGTCCAAGAAAATTAGAGTGAAATTACATTCTTTGTCATGCCTCATGGCCAGCATGGCCTTAAATGAGTCAAGGAGTCAAAAAGACCAAAGGCCTCTCGCACTCTACCAATGTTGCGTCAGGAAACTAACAACCTGTTAACACTGCCTGTATATCTCTTGCTATGTGCTTAGCAAATCCTTGGCCATGGCCCGTCTTCTGAAGAGTAAGTGATGTAGGCTGACAATTTGAAGTGTCCATTCTCTGCAACTCAGACACACTGGTAATCCCTAGCACCTCCAACACACGTACTGGTGTGGCATGCAGTGGGCCTAGCTGCCATTGCCTGTAAATGTCTCACACACGTCATAGGAGTGCACATGTGTAACAAAAAATCATCGCCTGGACCACATCATCTGCCATTCACTGCCATGTGTGCATGTATACACAATCCATGTGTTTATGTACCTCATGAAGGTGAACATGGCAATGTCTGTCACGCAAAATCACCACACAGTCACGATGTACTGACCCCAAAATGTTCACATTTGTCTGCCCACCGTGCTGAATATACTTGGTTCATTGTCCAGATGACACTCACTGCCCTCATTCCGTAATGTAGTCGTGTATTGTGTGACTGAAGTCTGAGGTCGTGCAGTGACAGCAGCTACATGCAAATCTGCATAGATGCGGCGAAACAGAAGTGCTGTGGCATCTAACCACAGGGCAGCTCAACCTTGATGTAGCAGTATACTATAAGCCATACACATCGAGCTACTATGGATGTTGAAGTAGTGAGTATGTCGAGTGAGTGAAGAAAAGCAACGTCTGAATGCTTGTCACTTGTGCATGTCACGTGTCCAAGAGTCAAAGCAATGTTGTGCTTGTGTGAGTCTACGCTGAAGCTGAGTACCACATCCCTCATCTTCGACTCATCTCATGCATGTGTAACCTGATAGGATACGTAGGAGGAGACTACCTATCTTTCGACCTGTCCCACACCTGGCGACGATGGAGGACATCGACGTCATCAGGAAATTTATTTTGGATCGCCTCACACTGCGAGAGCTATATGCCCATTTGGAGCCCCATTTGAAGCCACAATGAACATATCCTGCTGCATTGTCTGCTACAGTGAAAGTGATGGCTGCACTGCATTTCTTTGCCACTGGGTCTTTCCAGTACACTGTGTCCAGCGCCGGTGGGATGTCACAGCCCATGTTCAGCATGGTGTTGCGTGACGTCCTGTCAGCATTGATTCTGTACAAGGACAGCTATGTCCACTCTCAGAGGCGGGATAAGTTGCCAGCTGTGAAGGGGGATTTCTTTGATCTGGGAGGCATCCCAAATGTTGTGGGAGTTATTGACGGAACCCACATTGGCCTCGTTCCACCACAGGCACGTGAACACATTTTTCGCAACCAATAACACCACCACTCCATTAATGTGCAAGTGGTATGCCAGGCGGATCAGATAATCTCACACGTCTGTGCAAAGTTCCCTGGTTCTGCACATGACTCCTACATCTTGCGGAACAGCAGCATACCTCAATTGTTGGCTAATCTGCACCCCGAGCGGGCCTGGCTTGTTGGTGAGTGTGCTGTGTCAATGACTGTGATGTATGTGTGACATGCTGCTCTCCTCACATTTTCTGATTGCAATGTTTGTCTGTGTTCCTCAGAACTAGGTGACTCAGGGTACCCGAATCTTCCGTGGTTGATGACCCCACTGAGGAATCCAACCACGCCCGAGGAAGTCCACTACAATGATGCCCATGGGAGGACATGTCGTGTGGTGGAGCGCACCTTTGGACTGCTCAAGTCTAGAATTAGGTGTCTAGACAAGAGTGGTGGTGCACTACTCTACTCCCCACAGAAGGTGTGCCAGATAGTAGTTGCCTGCTGCATGCTACACAACCTGGCCTTGCGCAAGAAGCTCCCCCTGATTCTGGATGATGATGAGCAGCAGCAGCCCCCTGCTCCAAACCCACACATGCTCGGTGACGATGACAGTGGTGAGGAAGAAGGCCTTGACGTGCGTCAACATCTCATCGCCAACTACTTCCGTTGAGTGTAAGTTAACAATTAGCTCCTATGGCTGTGCCTGTGTGCTATGCTGTTGTCTACCAAACTTTGAGGATTGTTGCAGGGATTCTGTCCACACACAGAACTATGCGCAGGATTAGAGGACTTGGGCAGGCAGGGACCGAGTCATCCTACCACCTGAGCACCCTGAAGCACTGGACCTAATAGCCATAGTGCCTCACTAGCTTAAACACTCACAGTCAGTGATACAAGCGCACAGACACCCCAGGACACAACACTCTCAGATCTCTCAGGAATAGCATTAACAAGACACACCCTGTCGCCCTGACTCTTATACTTGTCCACAATGGGTTCATTTCAAGACAAGAAACGGTTTAGAAGTTTTATTTTAACTACCGTGTAAGAACATGCAGTATACGGCACAAAAGTATTCGAGAAATGCATTTTGCACAAAACATTTAGCAGAGTAACATGTCCACATATCATTAAGTAAGATGGTCAATCAGCCCTCTGGATGAAGACCTACGAACCCATCCCCCCTCCCCCTGCTGGAAGTACCTGTATCACATGTCATTAAACTATGGGCTTTGTGAGCAGAACCCACTCCTCAGCCCATAGATGGTGAAATGTACATCACATGTGCTGTGTCGCTCTTCTCTCTGAATAGACCCCTCCCCAAGTGTGGTGCACTTAGCCCGCAGAAACCATAACATCTAAGAGGCACCCGTGGTCACTCGCAGCTGCGAGACTCTGTTGAGTCGTGGTGCTAGGGCCTGACCAGAACAGAATGACAAGGGACATTGTTCTCCGACCACGGACAGAATGTGCAGATAGTACTCCAGGAGCGCGGAGAGATCAAGCTCTGCGGACAGTTCCCATGTGACAGACATAAACGAAGCTACTTGCAAGACTTCAAAGTCAGGGATTTACGTGTGCGTCAGCTGCATGATGGAATCCAGGCTCATACTATGCGACAATTACCCCGACGGACATATGACAGCCTCCCCTTCCTCAGTTCTGTGGTACCAAGCGAAACAGACCGCAGAGGTCAGCAAAGTCAAAGCTAATGCAGACAGGGCCAAAGTCAGAGATGACTGACAATATTTGTCAGAAAGAGGCGAGAAATGTTGAGACAATATTGAATTAGTTGGCAACAGTTCCGGATGCTGTTAAGTAGTTACGGACCCAAGAAGGCACATGAGGCTTCGAAGGCAAGCAGTTCCAAAAGACGATTCAAATCAGCTTCAGCAAAAAGGACCGCCATCCAATCCAGTAGCATGAAGGAACAGATGTGCTCCTCGCACCACAAGGATGAAAGGAGCATTTCATGGCAAGCTGGAAGTGGCTCGATGTAGGCATGGCACTGGAGCCATTGCGCAAACGCACAAGTGCAGCTGGCATCCTGTCTGACACGTTGAAAGGCATCCCATAAACGGCTATCCCCGAAACAGGCCTGGTTGTGGGACAACAAAGGACTCACCCACAGGTCATAATCTAGATCAGCACGGAATGTGTTTGAAAGGCAGACATCCATGGCCCATTGAAAGGGGCATCGGCGACAGTAGAACACAGGTTGCACGCAGGTGAAATAGGCATAGTGGAAGGTCAGCCTATAATTGATGCGGAGCACAGCCAATGGTATACATCCAAAGACGAGCTGGATCCGTTCACGGTACAGTTGCAACAGACCGGGGTTGGCCTGGACCACAGGACGGGCTGCCATTGCGTGAGAGTAGTCGGAACACCAGCAATCTGCAGTACTGGCAAAGAGTTGATGTGAAACCGCCAAATGCAGTCTGTAAATATGAAGAGTGACACCCGGTAGGGCTCCAATAATAGTGTGCAATGAAGTGAAAAGGCCAGAGCATACAAGTAGAAAAAATGTGCAAGGTCTTCAGTATAAGACACTATTGATTTTTGGTGTGTCAGTAGCCCAAAAACAAGTGGGAGTGTCGTGTCTCGCAGACACTGAATCGCGCGGGACGGTCAAGACACCTGGGATTCGAAGGTCTCACGGTCTGATGTGAGAGCGACTACTTGTTGAAACAAATGCCCATTGAGCCTGCATCACTAATTGAAGTCTGCTTTCCTTGTGGGAATGTGAGGCCATAACTAACTATCTACAAGCACATATGGGGGAGTAAAGAGAACATTGCTACAGCAAGGAACGCGTAGTGCAAGTGTTCCTATTTACGGGACGCCTTCCCGTAAACCACAGCAGTTGTGGTCATTCAGGATAAGACAACTTCCGTTGAGAAGTAGATTTGGCGTGGGTATGTCGTCAGTGACTGTTGTTCATGTGGGAACAAATGCAAATAGACTGGACATGACCCCTGAAAAGCCCTGTGTAACTGTACTTGAGTTTGTGAATGCGACAATGTCACCTTTGGTTACATGACAGGATGTGTTTTGCTGCTGGTTCTTGTGGGATTCATTGATCAGCGCTGTGTGTCAAGTCATGGATATTTATTGAGCGCACATATCACCCGGAGGTCTCATGGCGCTTGCGTAGACTCCTCTAAAGCAGAAAGACAGAAGGAAAGGAAAAATAAATACTATCAATGATCGAACAACCAAGTTTTTAATTCCTTGTTGAATCGATTATGATCTATAATAGAGAGTAGATGGGGTGGAAGTTTATTCCAAACAGTAGGTGTCAGATATGAGAAAGATCTCCCGCCATTTCTGGTGGTATGAACTCTGCATGGAGTGAGGAGAAATTTGGTACTTGACCTTAACGTCCTAATCGGCTGTTTTTTTTTAAAAATAGCCAGGCCCGCTTCCGCGCACGCTTTTATGCACTAGACAAAGAGCCTTGAACTGAATACGTTTCTTTATAGGTAGCCAGTGAAGGTGCTTAAGATTAGGTCTTGATGGAGATCTAGAGGGAAGGTTCAGTACCAGTCTGGCAACTGTATTCTGTAAAACCTGGAGCTTGGAAAGGAGTTCTTCATTGATCGAGGCCAGCAGGGCATTTCCGTAATCAATACGGCTGATGATCAATCCTTGAACAAGTGGCTTCCTCGAATCAATTGGTATCCATTGAAAGATTTTTTTTAGGCTACGCATAATTCCATAACAGGTGCCAATTACCTGGTTAACCTGATTTTTCATCGATAGCTGGTTGTCGATCATTACTCCAAGGTTCCGCACACAAGTTTTGGGGAAGGGCAAGGACCCAGATTTCGGGGCCACCAGTCGTTAGACCAAACTTCGTGTGCCCTACCAAAAAGAATGACCTCAGTCTTGCTTCCATTTAGCTGGAGATGGTTCGCACTCATCCAGCTATCGATGTGAGTCATGCAGTTTTTAAAATGGGTCTTTGTATCAAGGGGATCAGGTCCTAGGGTGATCACTAGCTGGGTGTCATCAGCATATGACACCACGTCAAAGCCGTAGGACCTGATCACTCTAGCCAAAGTTGACATATAAAGATTGAAGAGCATAGGGCTCAAGATAGAGCCCTGGGGAACTCCCATCTTTACTGGCCGGCTACTGGAAACCATGTTGTCAATTTGTACCGTAGTGGTACGATTGGTTAAATAGCTTTGAAGCCAGTCCAGGGCCTTACCTCTGACACCCATCTCCCAGAGCCGTTGTTCTAAAATGCTGTGGGAGATGGTGTCAAAGGCAGCCGACAGGTCCAACAGGACGAGCATAGCCGATTGTCCGTTGTCCTGGGCTAATCTGATGTTGTCAATAACTTCCACCAGCACTGTTTCTGTGCTGTGGGCAGCCCTGAAACCGGACTGTGACAGGTCCAGTAGTCCATGGCTCTCCAAATGGGCAGTGAGTTGCCTATTGATCAAAGACTCGAGGACTTTCCCAAAATAAGGAAGCAGGGAAATAGGACGGTAATTGCTTGGAGTTTTAGGATCAGCAGTAGTTTTTTTTAGGATAGGCCTAACCATCGCAGCTTTCCATATGATTGAGACTTTTGATTGCAGAAGTGACATATTGAAAATATCAGTGAGATTTCTGAGAAGCAGAGGGGCGACTGTTGAAAAAAAGCGTGGAGGTATCGGGTCGACCGGGGAACCGGATTTGATCTTGGCCAAGGCAGTTGCCACTTCATCTGGGTTAAACATGGTGAACTCTTTTAACAGAGGAAAGGTGCTCTCCGAGTCATTTACCAAGTTTTTGCAATTTTAATTTCATGTTTTGGAAAGGAATTATGAATGGCGACAATCTTATCCTCAAAAAAAAACCTAAGTCATATCCATATTGATGTTATTAGGGGGATGGGAGCACACTACTTCACCTCCCAGCACAGTTAACTCCTTGGCATTCTGGTGAATGCAGTTCGGTAAAAATGCTTACTTGCAATGTAGCTTTGAGTGTTTCACCTGAGTTGGGCAGTGAGAGGTACAGAGACATTAGTGTATTGTGGCAGCTTTCTCAGCACACACCGATCTCAATGGTATAATTTCAGGCAACACATGTGTCTAGGGATTGACAGCACTAACCTGCATCCAGCCGTGGTGACTCACTTCCACGGAAGAAGAAGTAAGCATTTCAACTGCAGTGCATTTACCAGGTTTCTGAGGAGTAAACTGTGCTGGGAGGTGAAGTTGTGTGCTCCCATCCCCCTTCTGTCCATGTTGATGGTGCTGGCCTGTGTTAACTGTTATGAATCTTGTACAGTGTTGCCTAGTGCAGTGCTTTTTCTGGACTGCCATCATATGTCAAATCACTGTCTTTTTCTTGTGTGGTTCCAGGTTCCTCTTCTCTCTCAATGGATTGTCACATTCAAGTCTCATGATACATTGCAATGTGAGTTAACATGCTACTTACTATGATAAATATTCCTCTTGACACAAAGGCATACGGTTGTGATTTGTGTTTATTTGTAAATGAGTGACAGGTGAGGGTTGGAGTTGAAAGTGATGGTGCATGGATGGTTCGGGTAGAACACACAATGGTTGGATTTCACAGTCCAACAGTACACCCCCATCCTTGTGGCAATGTGGGATCGGATTTACAACAAAGTCAATGTTCGGTGTGACACTGGTGACATCAACGCTGGCTCCGAGAACTGGTACGGCATGGTGCTTTGCCACGTGATCCTTCCTGGGACTTTTTCGGACGCCCCCTCAGCCGTTTGGCTGGGGGGAACCTGCTGCATGCTCGGAGATGTCTGAGGATTCGCTGTGATGTGACTCACCCCTCCCTGTGGACGCTGCTGTGGTGTTGTGACTATCATCCGGCTGGCCACAGGGTGGGGTGGGCAGCTATTTGTGCTGCATGCATGTCCCTCAGGACACCCACAAGCTGGCCCATGTACTCTGCAATTTGTCCCAAACGAGTGTCCATGGACCTCTGCAGCAGGCGGAGTTCAAGCAGTTCATCAAGGACCTGGCCCATCTGTCCCTGGTTCTGCTGGTATGCCCCAAGGACAGTTTGCACGGTAGCCTGGGCCTCAGTCTCCTTGTCCTCCTGTGACTGTCCCCCAGTTGGCCTACCACCTGCCCTGCTGCCATGGACCTGTGGCGGTGCCTGGCGCTGCCGCCGCACACTGTCCCCAGCATCCCGAGGCTGCCTGGTGGTATTGGCTACAACTGGCACAGGGACAGTGTTGGAGGCAGCGGTGGTGATGGTGGAGGTGGCTGCAATACAGGTCGCTGCTGCAGGGGTCATCGTTGTTGTTGCAGCTGTTGTGGGAGTGGTGGTGGTAGTGGTGGTGGTGGGACAGTGAGGGCCGGAGACTGAGCTTGCCCGGGCACGCCGGAGGGGCCAGGTCGGTCCTCCTCATCCATAAAAACCAGGGAGTCTGCATCCGAGGGTTCTGCTTCTTGGGTGGGAGACTGGCTGGGCTCGTCCATGGCACGGGCGCCTGCTGTCGCTGGCGAGTCACCTGTTGAACAGAGGTTGGATTGTCAGCATGTTCAGTACACGGCACAACTTTGATGTTCATGTTTGGCACATTTCGATTGAGACAACATGACTTTTCATCTTGGCATTACTTGTCATTCCTAACAGTTTGTCAGTAGTGGGGCATGATATGGAGGTAAATGCATTGCTCGTCAGCGATGTGACATGGCTGTAGCAACAATTCCATAGGTACAGATATTGTATTTCCAAGTACATGTCCTCTGGTACCAACTTGTTGCTCATCCACTTCTGTTCATGCTAGGATATTTGTGACTTTGCTATGACTGTTTGTCTACTATGCCGCAACTTCCTGATTTCTGTTGTGCTTTTTGTACTGTCCTCGTGTGGTTTGTGATGTTTGACTGAGTCTACATGCATGTGTGGTGTGGATGTGAGCCTTTATGCTTTAGGGTAATGGTACTTGCACATTGGGTTTTGGCCACTGCTTTCCTGGGTTTTGCTTTGCAGTGGCATGTGACTTCATCAATGACACTGTGATTCATGTGAACTCTCAATGGTATTTTCTGTGTGTGCACTGGCTGCAACTTATGCAGCTTGACTGAGTTGGCTCACAAGTGCGGGATGTGGTGGTCAGATAGCTCCCTGCTGTTTGGGAGGGAAGACAGAGGGCCTTGTGGGAGTAGTGGTCTTGCTGTCTGGTCCCAACAACCCCCTCCCCAGTAAGATGGCTACCTACCTGTTGAGTGAAGCAGAGGAGGGTGATGGTAGGGGTGGGCGGAATTTGCGTAGTCGCGCTACGCAAAGCTCCGTGAAACGGTAAAAAATCTCCGCGAGCACGCAAAAGTTCCGCGAACACGCGGAATTGCTTGTTCCGCCTGTTCCCGATGCTTTTTTCCTGTTCGCGAACGCTGTTTCCGTGCTCAGGGAGAAATATCTCGCGAACACGCATTTTGAAAGCGCGAACAAGCAAAAAACTCCGCGAAACCGCGGATCGCGGAATTTTTTGCAATTTTGCGTTCTCCGCGGAACGCAAAATTACCCAAATTCCGCAAAATTCAGCGAGCGGAACGGAATTTACCGCCCAGGCCTAGGTGATGGCTGCCACATGGCTGTGTGGTGGGGTGGATGCTCCCTGCTGTTTGGGAGGGAAGACAGAGGGCCTTGTGGGAGTTGTGGTCTTGCTGCCAGGTCCCAACAACACCCTCCCCAGTAAGAAGGCTACCTACCTGTTGAGTGGAGCAGAGGAGGGTGATGGCTGCCACATGGCTGTGGGGTGGGTGTTCCCTGCTGTTTGGGAGGGAAGACAGAGGGCCTTGTGGGAGTTGTGGTCTTGCTGTCAGGTCCCAACAACCCCCTCACCAGTAAGATGGCTACCTACCTGTGAGTTGAAGCTGAGGGAGGAAATGCTAGCCTTATGAGACATTCATGTTGACAGCATGCATTCTACATGATTTTGATTTTGTCTGGCAATTGAGGCTCAATTGTTGTGCACAACGGTACAATACCGTGGGATGTGATCGTTTTGTTTGTACTTACCAGCCTCCACTCCCCCCTTGATTCCTGTGAGACTCTCGGGATGCAGTATGGCAAGCACCTTCTCCTCCCATTCAGTGAAGGTTACTGGTGGTATGGGAGGGCCGCCACCAGTTGTTTGGGCCACCTCGTGGTCCCTCTGGCGCCGATGCTTGACCCGGGCCTTGAGGTCGACCCACCGCCTTTTGATGTCACGCAGTGTGCGTAGGGTGGTCCCTACAGCATTGACTTTGTTGTAGATCCTTGTCCACATCTGGTTTTTGCACGCAAGTGGGGTGTGTTGGACCAGGCTCCCATACAAATGTGGTTCTACCCTTATTATCTCGTACACCATCACTTTCAACTCAGTGTCGGTGAATTTGGGCATTTTCTGTTTGGCCATGGTGCAAAGGTGAGACAAGTGCAGGGTGCAGGGGGTGGTGGAGTTATGTGAATTGTGTCAGGTGTGTGTGTGGGAAGTGGTGTTTTGTGTAGATTGGTGTATGTGATGTTGTGCTGTGTGAGTAAATGGTGTCCTGTCTTTCTGTGTCAGCTTCTGGTGTGCAAAGGATGCTGGTCCAGGAAGGGGTTGGTTTTATGCAGTTGTATGTGGGTGTGTCCAAATGAGTGATGTCCTCCAGGTGTTTCTTCCATGCTGAGCATGGCTTACATTGCCAATAGACATTTGGGGTGTATCATTGTGGCGTGTGTGATGTGAGTGAGGGCAGCGGTCGAGTGCAGGCACACTTTGTGCATCGCTGTTCATTTTGTTACTACCGCCATTCATTTAGTCTATACGCGAGCAAGGGAATCGGAGCGCAATGCTCTGTCCTCCAGCTCCGCGGTTTCATCGTAATTGGCTGTGCGGTCATTCCGCGGCAGGAGCGGCCTTTTCAGTCCCTTGAACTGCTTTCCCCGTCCGCCGCGGTTGGATTTGCAACTTTTCCAGGCATGGCGGATGGTCATTTGTGAGTTCCGTTCGCCGTGGTGGGATTTTCCGTGCATTGCATCGTAATTTGACCGACGGAGATGCCGAGGGTCATGCGGGTAGATTTTTGCCGCAAGCACGGCAGACGGAAGCCTTTTCCGTCAGGCATCGTAATCGGGCCCTTAAATCTTTGGAAGCAAAACTGTCCAGTCAGTATTGAGTGGAACTCATTCTGTTTGTTCGTTACAAGGTATGCTCATCATATCTGAGGCTATAGAAACATTGCGTTGGAATGCTTTTGGGAAACAAGAACAACAAATTAGGTTTTGCATATCTTATCTCAGAAGCGAACAAGGTACAGGGTGCACTTCTTTCAAAAGACATAATGCAAAGCCATGTAATCTTTAATACACTCAGTTCAAAATCAGAAAACCAAGTTTATAGAGTTTGTCAAAGAATGTGAAGTAAAATGAGAACTTTGTAAGTTATGGGGAAATGGTTTACACCTGATAGCTTTCGTGGAAAACTTGGCACAAGCTGATCAAGAAGGAGATTGAAAGCTGCACGTTAAGACTGTGGAGTCACTGATTACCGTGTTTCGTAAATTCGATTGTATAAACTACCTGAGATATATGTCCTGCTGCTTGGAAAGAGTCAAGAAGCTAGAGGTGGAATAACCATACCTCTACAGAAAATTCATCCAAAGACATTTTATGGTGAAAGACAGAGAAGGAAGGTTCAATGTTGTGGCTCCAGAAATGAAACTGGAACAGACGATCCAGAGATCACAGAAAAGCTCCAAGGGAATTGTTGGTCAGACATGTGAAAGTGAATATGCTGCTCAATGGCAGCTAGTTTACCATGAAGTCCTTTCTATTTGCAATGTTTTCAGAGAGAGGACAAATTCAGAATTAATGTACCATCATGAAACTGTTCCTTACCAAGAACTTGTGGGAAAGAGAGGGGTACATTTTAAAAAACATGTTGACAGCCTTTTTCATTTCATGCAGCAGCAAGGAAACCCCTTTGAAATGACTGACCTTGTACACAACTTCGTGGCCAAACAATATGTGGAGAACAAAATAAAGACAGGTCTACTAGATGTCCTGGAACATGGATCGAAACTATATGCAGAACTGAAGCAGGAGAGATTTGTAATGAAAGGGAAACAGCTGTTTGACATAACCACTAAAGATAACCTTCCATGCTCTCATTAACATAATATCGAGTTTTTTTTTTTCGACATGCATTAATATCGAGTTTAGAATTTCGAAAGTGGTAAATATCGATGTTAAGTATATCGATGTAAAAAATATCGATTTAGTGTGCTGTAAAAATATTGTTGTGTTAAATGTCGATTGTTAAAATATCGTTATGTGAAAATATCGTTTTATTATTTTTATTTATTCTTATATGTTTGTTAATAGTATAATCATAGTTAATTAATGTTATAACATTTTTAATTTGTAATATAATTTGTAAAATTAATTAAAAAATGTTTTTTTAGGAGCGGGATGTTGGGTTTATAGGGAATTAGGGTGGGGAGTGTTTTAAAAAATTTGTTTAAAAATAAAAAAAAAATTTAATTTGTAAAATTAATTTAAAAACGTTTTTTTAGGAGCGGGATGTTGGGTTCATATGGGATAAGGGTGGGGAGTGTTTTAAAAATAATTTTAAAAAGTAAAGAAAAAGTTTAAAATGTAAAAAAATAATTTGGAAATGTTTATTTAGGAGCGGGATGTTGGATTTATAGGGGATAAGGGTGGGGAGTGTATTAATTTTTTTTTAATGTAAAAAAATAAAATTTAATTTAAAAATGTTTTTTAGGAGCGGGATGTTGGGTTTATAGGGATAAGGGTGGGGAGTGTTTTAAAATATTTTCCAAAAATTTAAATTTATTAAAAATAAATAAAATTTGTTTTTTAGGAGTGTGATGTGTTTATAGTGAATAAAGGTGGAATTTTGTAAATGAAATGAATTTTTGGGAAAATAAATATTTAAAAATTAATTTATCAAAATAGTAAATTTGTATTTTATATGATTTTAATGTGTTGATAGAGGAGAGAATTGATTAATTAAAAAAAACATTAAAATTAAAAATGTAAATATTTACATTTTAAAAAATGTAAAAATTTAAAATAATAAGTTATTCTTTGTTTTTTATTAATTATATATGTGAAATTGCTTAAATATTTAACACATTTAAAAAATGTTAATTTATTAAAACAAAATTAATAATTATGGTAATAATATATTAATAAACATATGTTTTATGTTTTATAATTGTTAAAAATAAATTTTTCTATGGGAAAAATATTTTAATTATTATTTTTGAATAATAATTTAAATTATTTATAATTTTTTAATTTATGAACATGATATTTAAAAATGATACTGAATAACAAATATAAATAACGGGGTGGTTCCCTTCTTACAAGAAGAACCAGCTGATGCCTCAACCCTGGCGGGTGACAAGATACCCACTCTCCTGTTTGCTGACGACACCCTGCTGGTGTCCAAGACCCCAGCAGGGCTACAAAGATCATTGAACAGATTCCAATCTTTCTGTGTTTCCCGGGGGCTGGTCATCAACACCTCAAAGACTAAGAGGGTCATTACGATGACTGGCGGAAAAAATTCCGACCGCCATGGTTGTGGAAAATCACCGTCCGCAGGTACCGCGGAAACCCTGCCGACCCTATTATGATCAACCGTCAAAACATTCCGTCTGCGGTGGTAGGAGCCATCGAAAAACCGCCGTAGAGGGCAGAGAAAGTGAAAATTCAACCGCGACGGTCGGTAACATAGCGGAAACACATCCACATGCCGCCAGACACGCGGAGTGACCGCCAATGATATTATGATATCCCCGATGTCACAGCGGTACTTTCCGCTGTTTCCGTCCGCCGCGGTTGCCAACAGTAACGAATGTGAGATCCGGCGGAAGCCCTGCAGCACAGCCATCGCTGCGGATGCTCCGCAAAAAAAATGGCGGCCAAGTCAAAAAAAAAAAAGGCCAACAAATGCACACAGGCAAATAGCCCTGCCCCCAAAATAATCAGAAACCTCCCAATGACACCCCCCCATGGCAAATTCAATTATACAAATCACAGGACAACCCAAACAGCACACCTGACTGCATTACACCATCTTGACACACCCACATAGCTGAGCATAAAACCAGCCCCTTCCCTGTCCACAATCCTTTGCACTACTCCAGCCCTGAAGGAACCAAAGCCTGCAGCACATTGGATAGGCAAAACACCACACATCTCACCAGCACAACAACACACACACACCACCTACACCACCCTCACAACTGCACCCCAAAACATCAACACAGCACACACCATGGCACCACAGAAAATGCCAAAATTCACTGACACTGAGTTGACAGTAATGGTAGATGAGATAATCAGAGTAGAACCACAACTCTTTGGCAGCATGGTCCAACAGACACTATTAGCCACAAGAACAAACATGTGGGCAAGGATAGTGGGCAGGGTCAATGCAGTAGGGAATGTGCCCCGCAACAAGAATGAAATCATGAGGCGGTGGCATGACCTGAAGAGTGTTGTCAAGAAGAGGAGGGCCAAGAACTGTGAGCTGGCTGATGCGACTGGTGGAGGCACTCCCATCCCACCAAAACCGTTCACTGCGTGGGAGGAGAAGGTGCTTGCCATACTGCATCCAGAGAGTCTTGAAGGAATACCCGGGGGAGTGGAGGCTGGTAAGTACCAACTAATGTATACCATGAAACTGCCATGTACTGTCTTGCACAACTACAAAGATACATCCCTGAGGCACAAGTACACACATCTGCACCCCAAAAACACACACAGGTCACACTGATTTTACATCCACCCCACCTCAAACATCACAAAGGTAGACCACATCTACTGTGTTGTATGTGTCCAGGCAAACAGCACTACAACTCCCACCAGGCCCCCTGTCCCACAGCTGAGCAGGATGGACTACTCCCCACACCCACAACCATGTGGCAGTCATTGTGTGCTACACCCTCACCTAACAGGTAGGTAGCCCTCTTTACAGGGAGGAGTGTTTGGAATAGGGAGGCCAGCACTACAACTCCCACCAGGCCCCCTGTCCCACAGCTGAGCAGGATGGACTACTCCCCACACCCACACCCATGTGGCAGCCATTGTGTGCTACACCCTCACCTAACAGGTAGGTAGCCCTCTTTACAGGGAGGAGAGTTTGGAATAGGGAGGCCAGCACTACAACTCCCACCAGGCCCCCTGTCCCACAGCTGAGCAGGATGGACTACTCCCCACACCCATGTGGCAGTCATTGTGTGCTACACCCTCACCGAACAGGTAGGTAGCCCTCTTTACAGGGAGGAGTGTTTGGAATAGGGAGGCCAGCACTACAACTCCCACCAGGCCCCCTGTCCCACAGCTGAGCAGGATGGACTACTCCCCACACCCATAACCATGTGGCAGTCATTGTGTGCTACAACCTCACCTAACAGGTAGGTAGCCCTCTTTACAGGGAGGAGTGTTTGGAATAGGGAGGCCAGCACTACAACTCCCACCAGCCCCCCTGTCCCACAGCTGAGCAGGATGGACTACTCCCCACACCCACAACCATGTGGCAGTCATTGTGTGCTACACCCTCACCTAACAGGTAGGTAGCCCTCTTTACAGGGAGGAGTGTTTGGAATAGGGATGCCAGCACTACAACTCCCACCAGGCCCCCTGTCCCACAGCTGAGCAGGATGGACTACTCCCCACACCCACACCCATGTGGCAGCCATTGTGTGCTACACCCTCACCTAACAGGTAGGTAGCCCTCTTTACAGGGAGGAGTGTTTGGAATAGGGAGGCCAGCACTACAACTCCCACCAGGCCCCCTGTCCCACAGCTGAGCAGGATGGACTACTCCCCACACCCATGTGGCAGTCATTGTGTGCTACACCCTCACCTAACAGGTAGGTAGCCCTCTTTACAGGGAGGAGTGCTTGGAATAGGGAGGCCAGCACTACAACTCCCACCAGGCCCCCTGTCCCACAGCTGAGCAGGATGGACTACTCCCCACACCCACAACCATATGGCAGTCATTGTGTGCTACACCCTCACCTAACAGGTAGGTAGCCCTCTTTACAGGGAGGAGTGTTTGGAATAGGGAGGCCAGCACTACAACTCCCACGAGGCCCCCTGTCCCACAGCTGAGCAGGATGGACTACTCCCCACACACACACCCATGTGGCAGCCATTGTGTGCTACACCCTCACCTAACAGGTAGGTAGCCCTCTTTACAGGGAGGAGTGTTTGGAATAGGGAGGCCAGCACTACAACTCCCACCAGGCCCCATGTCCCACAGCTGAGCAGGATGGACTACTCCCCACACCCAGGTGGCAGTCATTGTGTGCTACACCCTCACCTAACAGGTAGGTAGCCCTCTTTACAGGGAGGAGTGTTTGGAATAGGGAGGCCAGCACTACAACTCCCACCAGGCACACCCTGCCCCATCCCTCAGCAGGAAGGAACACTCCCTCCCACCCAGAAGCATGTGGTAGAAAGTCCACCCAAAAGATGCCAACTGTACAGGTAAGCAGCCAGTGCATGCACCCCACCATTCCTCAACGAAAGCATTGAGCTAATGCCAACACAATGCCACGCATCACAACAAAATACACCCCAATTACATCCCAGTTGATAGAATGCAGACAGCGATGCGTATGTAACTGTGACAGAAACAGAACTGTGACTCAACTAAACCCATGTGTAAGCAAATCAGGGACCAAATATGCCCTGCACAGAATGCTATGTGCAAACTCCATGGGTGCTGAGCATGAAGGACCATAGTAACAATAAAAAGGCATGGTCTGTCCAGCAAATAAATACAAGCACAGAACATTACAAAGGTATGCATGAGATAACAATGTGACAATGTGTAGTACATGTGCATATGTAACATCTGTCGGGAAGAGTAATCATCCTCGATGCATCACATCAAGTTGCATGGCAGCCAGTTGTCAGATGACAACTCATCAGTTCCATACAAAGAGTGTCAAGTTGGGCATGGCATCCAATGACTTGTCACACCATGGAACAAGATGTATGTACCTCCACAACATGTCATGTCGATCAACACTGTGCAGACATTCAACTCATGAAATACGTAACTGTGTGTTGCATAACATGTAAATAAGAGACATCAAACACAGCAAGCCATATGGATGTAAGTCAATGACCATGTACCCTCTGTTCCACAGGTAACCAACAACTCACTGCAGAGGGCAACAACCTCAACTTGCAGAGCCAGTCTCCACCCCCGGAACATGGACACTCGGATGCGGAGTCCCTGGATTCTTTGTATGAGGAGCTCCAAGCCGGCCCATCTGGTGTGCCAGGGCGCAACCGGTCACATGACACCACTGTCCCCCCACCATCAGCAACAGCAACAACGCTGACCCCTGCTGGAACGACCTGTGCCGCCACCACCACCACTACCACCACCACCATTGCCTGCAACATTCGCCCAGCCACAGAGGATGCCCAGCCCACACCAACAACTGTGGAGGGCACGCGTGTGGCCAGAGTGGTGAGGCAACAGGTCAGTGATAGCAGGGCAGGTGGGAGGACAAGTGTGACTCCAACAACACCGGACACTGTGACCGAAGCCCTGGCTAACATCACTAGAGTTGTGGGTGCCTATGAACGTACCCAGGCACAAATGGGCCAGGCCCACGAAGATGCCCTGGAGCTCCAACGTCTGCTGAGGTCCATGGACAACCGTATGGGACAAATCGTGGGCCTCATGGCCCAGTTAGTGGCGGTACAGAGGGACAGGCTAGTGCCACAGACCACACCTCCACCTCCCCCCGTTGCCACGCAGGATGGCAGTTCATCATCCACCCCTGCGGGCACGGAGAGGGGTAACTCCTCAGACCCCACTGGCCCAGTAGACGATGCCCCCCCTGCCAAGAGAAGAAGGGGCCGTCCAAAGAAGAACTTGGGACTCATCCGTGGCAAAGCACCGGCCAAACGCCAGTCAAAGAGCCAGCCATGATGTCAACACTCTTCACCCAACCATTGACTCTGTACACTGTCCTCACCCACACCGCCATGGTAATGGCATCCGTCTGTTGGACTGTGTCACCACAGCAATGTGGTGCCTACCCGATTGTCTCATCTACCATGACTGCCAACTCATTGATTCACCATTCACACTTATGTAAATATCCACTTCCCTCTCACAGATACCCATTGCAAATAAACTACAAAAACGCAAAAAGGTGGTTGAGTCTGCTCCATGTTTATCACAGTATGTGCAATGTTTACCATGGTTACAATGTCACAGGAGCATGGATCCTCTGTAGGCAAGGGGAGGCAGAAGGGACCTAGCAAAAGACAACAGAACAAAAGTCACTAGTCAGGTGGTGGCATCACAGCCATCACACAACACATGTCCTCACTGTACAACAATATGCACACATAACAATGTGCAACAGTACCAACAGAGACATCCTGTAGCAGTTCCTACATACCCTGTATCCAACACATAGGCAGCCAGCACTGAGTCAACAACAGGATGCACACAAAGATCACATAGACCTCCACCCAAACAACTACATCAACAGACAATGGACCAGTTGTACATCGTCACCCACCTTCAAGTGAAGTAGCGGTTGATGAGCTGCTGACGCTGGTCGACACCTTCCTCCTCACCACTATCCTCGTCACTGGACATTTGTGGGATTGCAGGGGGGGCCCTGGCTGGTCATCATCATCCAGGATCATGGGTATTCCTTTCCGTAAGGCCAAGTTGTGCAGCATGCAGCATGCTACCACTATCAGACACACCTTCTTGGGTGAGTACATGAGTGCCCCTCTGGTCCGGTCCAGGCAGCAAAATCTCGATTTTAGGAGACCAAAGGTTCGCTCCACCACCCAACGTGTTCTACCATGGGCATTGTTGTAGCGGACATCAGACGGTGTCCTAGGATTGCGTAGTGGGCTCAGCAACCACGGTCTGTTGGGATATGCAGAGTCACCTAGGTGTGAAATAAACATAACGATTCAGTAATACAACTGTGGCAGAGGACAGCATGGCACAACCAGCACACAACTTGACTCTGCCTACTCACCCACAATCCATGCCCGCTCCGGAAGTAGATTGGCCATCAGCTGGGGCACAATGCTGTTGTGCAGGATGTATGAATCATGTGCAGAGCCCGGAAACCTGGTACATACATGCAATATGATCATATCGGCCTGGCACACCACCTGCACATTGATGGAATGGGAATGTTTACGATTCCGATAGATGTGTTCCCGTGCCTGTGGTGGAACCAGGCCAACATGTGTGCAGTCAATAGCACCTACAACATTCGGGATGTGGCCAAGGGCATAGAAATCCGCCTTTACATCCGCCAAAGCCGCACGCCTTGGAAAACTGATGTATTGGTCCTTGTATCGCATCATGACCAACAGGAAATCCCTTAGCACCATGCTGAAGGTGGGCTGAGACATCCCCCCTGCAATGCCCACTGTCTCCTGGAATGACCCACTGGCCAGGAAATGCAGTGCCGCCATCACCTTTGTTTCGGTTGTCAATGCTGTTGGGTATGTCCTGCCAGCCCGCAGGTGAGGATCCAACATGGCACACAGGTCTTGGATGTTCGTGCGGTCCAGACGGAATCTGCATATCACGTCATCATCCTCAATGTTAGCCAGCAGGGTGACAGGCCGGTACACACTGGGTCGCCTCCTAGGTGAGATGAAAGGGGACACGTCATTGCAACAGACCATGAGATGTGCACAACTCCGTAGCTTCTGATTCACACTGCGCAAACATTGACTGGCATCACAATGCACCATACAGTCCAAGTCAATAGTCGTGACACATAGAGAATACATTGTACTACACTTCTTCAGTATTACCACAGTGAGAACAACAAACATGGAAACTGTGTCTGTGAATGGTAATAGTCACATTTAGGAATCTGGTGCAAACAGCCTGGACAGTAAATGGTACAGGACATGTGTGAAACAGAAACACTGCTGGCTTCCAAATGTCTGCTGTACGTGCCACACATTCTTGTGCAATCATGACATGGGACATATGAACTACACAATTTGTCCACTTCTGAAGGACTCAGCATGGAATGTGAGCCAATGCTAATCCACACAAGTCTAGAGACACTCAAAGACATATTCACAAGCCTGTGCCAATATCCACTGTCATCAGTAGACATGCCATACATGCTGTTACACACAATTCAAAGTCAGTCAATGACTAATAATGAACAGCATATGCATATGCAGTCTTGACGTGAATAAAGACACAACAACACAACTGCACAATATCATCAGCAAGCACACAGATTGTCAATGTGGCACACATAAAGTGGAAAAGGTACTTGATCCAAAAGGACTGTAGACAAACGTCAATCTGTACTAAAGTTGCACTATGACATGCAGTATGAAGCTAGCACTGCCCAGACACACAACTAAAGTAATACATTTGCCATGGAGCTAATACTCCAGCTGCTTGGACACGCAACAGTGACACAGAAACAACCAACACCACCACCCGGACAAAGCCACACCACTACACCTATGAATATACTGAGTAAATTCCGAAGACACAACAGCCTCATGCACATAACAACAGGGGATGTCATCGCACGACACAGGTACAAAAGGACGACTATCTAAAGCATCCTGAGCCACATACCACACAGCCTGTCAGGAACAACAAAGCGGACTCTCAACATTCCTCTGCAGACAAAGATGCTGGCTGTGCATCACTTGTTGGCCTCTGGTACCATTAGAACAATAAAAGTCTGAGTTAGATGGGTGCCACAGCCAGCCCTATCAAGGTATATCTCACCTGTCTTGGATGCCATCATTAGCTTGAGTCAACAGCACCATCAGTTCACCCACACAGCGCAGGACCAGCTTGTTCCCCCGAAAGGCTACCACACCTTAGCAGGCTTATCCACACGTGTCAGTTTAATATCACTGAACACGTGTCCTAATTGTGCACCCTGCAAAAACTGCACACACTTACTGCACATGAAAGCACACGCAATGCTGAACTGTCCAGGCCAATTGTGGGTCACCTTCTACTGGTCACAGATGCCATGTCAAACTTACCAGTCAGTGAGCACCAGCACCACATTTGGCTACAGTCCCTCAGCAAGCCAACGATCTTCATGTGGACAAGGTCAATGCACCTATCCTTGGTGAGTACCAACGTAACACACCACACACATAAAATCCAATATCAACATACTCACAGCTGTGGAATATACATGTGACAAATTCACATATGACCGGCAGACCAACATGAGCACATATCCTACACAATGACACAAGTAATGCTGATGACATTTTGCATATATGGTGACAAAACATACCCAAATGCATACAGACAGGTCAAATGATTAAGGAGGCACATATTTCAAAGTGTGCCGGTGATGTATGTTACAAGCTTCAGTGTGTAGCACACACACATCCATGTGGACATATACTCTTGGTTTTGCTACAGCGAACAATAACCTTACCTGAATGCTGAAATAGGTGATAACAAACAGACTACAGTGTGACATATGTGGTGAGTAATGGAGACAATGCTGAAATCTATGTACAATCATGTACTGTGTAGCGACATATTGTGTGAAATATGAATATGTGTGTAAAAATTTGGCTCAGATACGAAATTTGGCTGGCAATGGGGTGAGAGACATGAACTTTGGGCAAAATGTTTGGGTCAGATATGAAATTGTGTAGGAGTAATATGCCCCATTAGTCCTTTCAGTGTTGCATTTGGTGTTAGATATGAAGTTTAGGCTCTCATTACGAACTATAGATCATTTCAATTGAATCAAGTTCCATGTTTAATTGAAAGTGACCACTGTTCGAAGTACAGATATGACCCATGACATTGACACTGCACGATGTGTCCATTGCTGCATTGAACGTGCTCTAAGAACACCATCACGGCCATAATCAACAATGTCATGCTGCACCCTCGCCGTAGCCACCGCCTGGCACCAGCGGTGTGTCACCGCCATGGCCCGAGACAGCATGGCAGGATTGCTAGGCATATACACATGGCTAATGGCGGATGGCATGCTCCGCCACCCAGATCCCGGTCACTCATGGCAATGCATGGCTCACGAATAGCGGGAACTACCGCCTGGCACCAGCGGTGTGTCACCGCCATGGAGCATGCCCATCCAATCGCGGTTGCCTGATGCAACTTTGAAAATCACGGTAGGCGTGCTCCGCCACCGCGGGCCGGTCATTGGCTGCACTCGTAAGATGCACCACCGTGGTACCGCACGCCTGTCCCCTGCGGTGTGTCACCGCCATGGACCATGCCCTTCCAGCCAATGGGAAGCGCATTCGCGGTTGCCTGATGCAACTTTGAAAATCGCAGTATGCGTGCTCCGCCACCGCGGGGCCGGTCATTGGCTGCACTCGTAAGATGCACAAGCGCGGTACCGCACGCCTGTCCCCTGTGGTGTGTCACCGCCATGGACCATGCCCTTCTAGCCAATGGGAAGCGCAATCGCGGTTGCCTGATGCAACTTTGAAAATCGCGGTAGGCGTGCTCCGCCACCGCGGAGGCGGTCATTGGATGTATTTGAATGAAGCAGACCTGGAACACCAATTGCAGCAGCTTAGAACCACAGAAACGAGCCCTGGGGCTATATATGTGTGTGAGGGAGCCACACATTGCCACAGCTCACTGAGCCTGCTGCCTGAGACCCCTCACCTCCTGCTGCCTCCAGGGACTGCTGCCTGAGACCCCTCACCTGCTGCTGCCACCAGGGACTGCTGACTGAGATCCCTCACCTGCTGCTGCCTCCAGGGACTGCTGCCTGAGACCCCTCACCTGCTGCTGCCTCCAGGGACTGCTGACTGAGACCCCTCACCTGCTGCTGCCTCCAGGGACTGCTGACTGAGACCCCTCACCACCAACAGCCGCTGCTGCTGTCTCCTGCCCACAGTGATGGCGAGGACTGAGAAGATCCGTGCCACTCCCTTCACCACCGAGGAACTGGAGCTCCTGGTGGACGAGGTGCTCAACCAGTATCCAAGGGTCTTTGGTGCGCCTAATGTCATGGTGAGTAACTCAGAGTGTGTGAGAGAGTGCAGGGTGGGGGACACATGAAGTTGATCTGCTGCAGTATGTGCGTGGGAGTGTGAGGGTGGGTCATGCACTGCCTAGCATGCTGTTTCCAGGGGGAAGGTGTGTTTGGCCTATTCAACAGGTTTCCCTGCCTGCACATCCAGATCAGAGGGAAGTATGATGTCTTGTCAGACATACAGTGAGGCTGCACCTTTTCATTTCACGAGTCAGGATAGTGATTGCCAGTCTGCATGTCTGTATGTGTCCCTGATGTCCTTCACAGGCCCATCTGTGGCCTTAGCTAGTGTTGCTGTCCAGAGGGTAGTGAGGCCATTGTTTAGACCTCTATATGTGCCTCATCTCAAGTTCTGCGCCATACTCAGGACCTGAATCCCCCAGGGTGACACTCTTGTTGGTATTTCACCTATGACACGGTACATTCAAACATTATTGTGCCCGGACTCTTCCGTTCCCACCAGCATGTGCACATACTAGCATGTGTTGGCACTGTTTGTGTTTCCAAATCGTTACTCCATGTAAGGGATGAGCTGCCCCACGTTGGACCTCTGTGTGACCCCAAATGGCCTGCACATTCACTGCCCAATCTGACAGTGACACAACACTGAATGTACAGAGTGTCACATATGTGCTTTTCCTCTTGAGTCTCCATCAATGAGCCATTACAGAGATGTAGATTGCACACAACAGGGCTTATGATGAGGGTCTGCGTTCGTGAGGTCATGTCCCTCAATGTGACATCAATGACACAGTGTGGCAGTTGCAGGGCAAGTGCTTTGTGGACTGCGCAGTGTTGGGCACAGTGAGTATTTCCAGTCACATATGTAGTGATGTCATGCATGTCTTGTTATTCCCAGAATATTGCATTAGATGTGGTCAGCATACACATTTAGCTCTCTGCTGGCATCATGCATGGCCAGGAGATGGGCATGTACTGTGTCCACCCTCATACCTGCATGCCTTAATGTGTGTTTCACACATGATGATGTTTGCAATTAGCAGATGTATTGTCGCCGCTGACGTAATGGCAGAATTTGGGATGAGTCAGTGTCATGGTCCTGCACTGGGGAATGGTGGTTGGTTACACTGAATGTTGCCCCCTCTTGTCTCCCATGTCTACAGCTAAAAGTCAACCAGCGCAAGGCCGTGTGGAGGGCCATTGCATCAAAGGTGCGTGCACTGGGTGTCTCCAAACGACGGCGCTCCCACTGTCACAAGAGGTGGGATGACATCGCACGGCTAAGCAGGAACGTGGCAGAGATGACACTGGGGCTGATCCCTCGATCCGGCAGGTTGGCGCGGCGCAGCATGACACCACTAATGGGACGCATTTTAGCAGTGACGCAGCCTGACCTGGATGCACGTCTGAAGGTGCATCAGCAGCAAGCTGGTGGTGAGTATTCTGTGAGTGTGACTCTGGTTGTTGTTTGCCAGCATGTGCTCCAGGCCTGGGCCAATGAAGGGCTGTGATGTTGCTAGTGTGATGCAATGGTGTGTAAGTGGCTGCGATGTGGGGTGCAGTTGTCATGCATTCCCCCTACATGTACCTTCCCATGTCATTGGTGTAATGGGCCTTGACTTCACATTTGTAGTTTTTGGCTTCTGGTACCATTTTCATTGGTGTCGTCATGGACATCACATGTCAGGGTCCAGCAGAGTGCATGATCTGAATGTGCCATTATCAATGTGTGCATTGCCTGACGTCAGATTAGTGCTGGCTAAACATCTGACACCGATGTGCAACTGTAGTTGTGCCCCAAGATACGACATGGTGGATGGCATGTGCCCATGGACATTGTGTGTGGTTATGTTGGGGTCTGTGTCTGTGTTGGTGACTTCTGCTGGATCATGTGGTGACGTTGGCAACATGTTGTGAGTAGGATCTTTGAACCCTTCAGGGCCCTAGGTGTGCACAGAGGGATATGTGTGTGTTGTTAGACGTAGCCACCAACAGGCTAAATGGTGGGTGTCCATCACATGGGTGGATTCTGTACAATTTTGCATCATTCCACTGTAATTTAGATGTTTGTATTGAGGTTGCACAATGTTACTGCCCATGGTGTTGTCCAACATGGATCATTGTCCATCATTAGTGATGCTTCACTTGCAGATATTTGTTGACTTGATGCAGATGTACTTATCCTCTCTCTCTCTCTCATGCAGCATCTCACATGGGAACGGAAGGACACGGGACGGACACCAGTGGTGAGGCATCAGGCACAGGTGATGCTCACCTGCATAGTGACACAGATGTCACCAGCGCATCAGAGGGGGACCGTAGTCATCTAGAGGCGTCCCTGCCAGAAACGCAGACCTCTACGTCATCTGACGATGGCGGTGATGCATCTATGGTTTTGTCCCAAGGAAACGGGGAGTCTGCCTCCTCGTCCACCACACAGCGTTCAGTGCCCACCCTCCCTGCTACTCCCACTTTTGCTGCCCGTGTTTGCACCACGAGGAAGGGAAGAGTGTCCTTCATCCCAGGCACCGCTGCCCCTGCCCCTGTCCCCCTGCTGTCATCAGTGCGGAGTCTGTGGACCTTTTGCGCCAGCTGTGTGTGGGTCAGACAGCTCTCCTCAATGCCTTCCTGGACCATGACAAAAAATTGGCACAGGTGGTGGCTTTCATGGAGGGCGTGCATTCAGACGTGGGTGGGCTACACCGGACTGTACAGTCTCTGGCCTCTGCAGTGACAGCAGCCATTCAACTTGCCCAATCCCATGGTCCAGCTCCAGTCCCTAGGCCCACCACCCTGACAGTGGACACATCTGATGATGGTGAGCACACACCCCAGACGTCAAGGGACAGATACGTCACGCGCAGCACACAGCAGCAGCAGCCCAAGCAGTCCAGGCCGCAGACACCATCCCCACATAAAGGTAAAGCCACACCAGAGCGCAGGGGCAAAAGCCCTTCAGGCCACACCCAGGGCAAGGATGGGAAAAAGCAGGCCTCTGGCTCACATGCCTCAGAGGCATCCCCA
Organism: Calotriton arnoldi; assembly: GCA_963921515.1. Taxonomy (NCBI): domain Eukaryota; kingdom Metazoa; phylum Chordata; class Amphibia; order Caudata; family Salamandridae; genus Calotriton; species Calotriton arnoldi. The sequence continues at coordinate 165,417 of CAWUFW010011362.1, read as the reverse complement.
TCCACGGACTCACCTGTCCCAAAAGTGTCTCGCAGAGACAGGCACACAGTTTCCGTGCCCAGTGACAAACAGGTGCCTGCTAAGGGTACACGTAAGAAGGGCTCCAAGGCTAGTTCACCCACAACATCTACTCTCATCCAGAGCCCTGTGAAGCAGGGTAAGGAGGCCACTGTAGGGGGGACACCTGGTAAACAGGTGATGCAGGGGCAGAAGCAATCCGGGGGCAAGCGTCCCAAAGGATCAAGCACGTCCCCAGAGGGGGGACCAGCATCTGCAGCTGATCCAGCTTTTGTGACCAGTGTGCCTGTTGTATACACCCCACTTGGCCTTAATCCCAGGACAGGGAAGCCATATCAAATCCCCAAGAAGCGGAAGGGCACCCCTCAAACTTCACCCACACACACTGGTTCTCGTGCAGGCATGAGTCCACCCACACGTGCCACCACCCCACCTGGACCTAGCAGCCCTGAGGCTTCAAAAAGCACTGCTGGCTCTACCACACCTGGACCTGGCGGCCCTCAGGCTTCCCAGAACACTGATGGCTCTACCCCAGCTGGGCCTTTCTCTCCCCGAGCCAGTACCCCAACTGGCCCCAACAGACAGCCACCTCCCAGTCATACTGCCAGCCTTGTCTGAGTGTTAGTCCCCCTCACACACATGTCTGTCTCACAATGGTGCCATGGCATGGCCATTTTTGACACCCTGAGTGTGTTGCTGACCATGGCAGAGCACTGTACCACACATTTACAGTGCTGGATGTCATGTACCTCACCTGCACTGTGTCCTGGCCACTGGCCTTGCTGTTCACTGGTGTTTGCCCCTGGCCTGTGCAGCTTCTCATGTACCTCACCTGCACTGTGTCCTGGCCACTGGCCTTGTTGTTCACTGCTGTTTGCCCCTTGCCTGTGCAGGATCTCATGTACCTCACCTGCACTGTGTCCTGGCCACTGGCCTTGTTGTTCACTGCTGTTTGCCCCTTGCCTGTGCAGGATCTCATGTACCCCACCTGTACTTTGGACTGGCCACTGGCCTTGCTGTTCACTGCTGTTTGCCCCTTGCCTGTGCAGGATCTCATGTACCTCACCTGCACTTTGGACTGGCCACTGGCCTTGCTGTTCACTGGTGTTTGCCCCTGGCCTGTGCAGGCTCTCATGTACCTCACCTGCACTGTGTCCTGGCCACTGGCCTTGTTGTTCACTGCTGTTTGCCCCTTGCCTGTGCAGGATCTCATGTACCTCACCTGCACTTTGGACTGGCCACTGGCCTTGCTGTTCACTGGTGTTTGCCCCTGGCCTGTGCAGCTTCTCATGTACCTCACCTGCACTGTGTCCTGGCCACTGGCCTTGTTGTTCACTGCTGTTTGCCCCTTGCCTGTGCAGGATCTCATGTACCTCACCTGCACTGTGTCCTGGCCACTGGCCTTGTTGTTCACTGCTGTTTGCCCCTTGCCTGTGCAGGATCTCATGTACCTCACCTGCACTGTGTCCTGGCCACTGGCCTTGTTGTTCACTGCTGTTTGCCCCTTGCCTGTGCAGGATCTCATGTACCTCACCTGCACTTTGGACTGGCCACTGGCCTTGCTGTTCACTGCTGTTTGCCCCTTGCCTGTGCAGGATCTCATGTACCTCACCTGCACTTTGGACTGGCCTTGCTCTTGTCTGACTTTTGCTGCATGACAGTGTGAAATGTAAATACAAATAAGAAATGTACTCCTGTTGTCTGCCTTGTCAGTGTCCTTGCTATATGAAAGGGTTACTGTGTGGGTATTGTTTACTGTGACACATGCTCTATTTTCCACTTCAACATTGCCAATGTCTTGTTTCCTCTGATCATGTTGTTTCAACTTTGGTGTCCCAGACTTCTGTATCTGTGTGTGTTGGCTTGGAAGTATGTGTGTTTGCTGTGGACTGATTGACTTCCTGGGTGTGTTGTTGTGTGTGTGATGTTTAGATTGTTGTTGTGTGTGTTCATGGTGTGTCACTCATCTCTGTTTGTAACTGGTATGTGTGTTGTGCACACACTGCTTGGTGTGCATGCAGTGCTGTGAGTTGATGTTGCCTTGTCCTTGCCTGTTGTGCACCCCCTGATGTTTGGCTGTTGTAGCATGTTGATATCTTTGCCTGTGCATGTGTTGTGACTGATGTGGCTGTGTGCACTGTTTGTGTTGTGTTGTGTTGTGCAGTTGACAGTTGCTCTGTGTGTGGTGTTCTATTTTCATGTCAGTGTGTGTGTGTGTTGTTGTTGTGTTTGATTCAGGTGTGTTGCCATTGTGGTGTGCCTTACATGTGTGTATGTCACATGGACTGAGGTCTATTGTGGTTGCCGTGCTTGTTTTATGTGCGTCCTTGGTGCTTTCTCCTCTCACATTTGATGTGTCTATGGTCATGGTTGTGCATGTGCAGACATGTGGTACACTGTGACACCATTTTGAGTGGATGGGTGTTGTGGTATGTCTGTCTATGTGTCATTGTAGGCCCATTTCTGCCTTTTGTTCTCCATTATTGTTTTTAGTGGATGCACTTCTTATATGTGTTGTATGTTGTCTGTGCGTTTTTCATGACTGATGTGGTTGTGTACTCCTGTTGTGTCTGTGCTCCCATAGAATTTGCACTGTTTAGCTGCACAGGTCTTGTCTGTTGTTGTAGTAGTTCTGTGTGTGTGTTTTGATTGTGTTCAGTGTTTGACTGTTGTTTTTGTGCGTACAGTGGTACTGCCATACCTGTGTGTGTGTGTGTGTGTGATGTTTGTGGATACCACCCAGGGGGTGTGTTTGATTGTCAGTGTCTTGACTGGATGTTATTGGCAAGCTTCTGTGTGTTTGTCACTGGTGTTGTGTGCTGCAGGTGTGATGGGTGTGGGGGTTGTGTGAAGGTTCATACTTGAGTTTGACTGTCATGGAGTGTTGCAATGGGCCCTGTGTGTTGTGCTGCTGACATACTCCTGTGATGTATTTTGATTCAGATGTGTGGCTGATCAGGGTTGGACTTCATACCCTTCCTTTCATCCCTGTGCCTATTCATGGGTTGCCTTGCTGTCTCCCTGAGTTGTTGCAGTGAGGTGACTGTGGTTTGACTTCACTCACTGTGACTGACATGTGTGGATTTTTTGGCTGGGGTGGATGTAATGTGTTCCTTCCCTTGCATGTGATATACACATTCTTGGTGTTCAGCTCCTTGCCATTCCATTTGTGTGCACCTCACTTTGGGTTTCCTATTTGTTGTCCTCCATTGCTGTTGGCATGTGGTCTGTGTTTGTTGCTGTGTGTCAGTGTGGGGTATGTCTGTGTGACTTGACAGGCTGTGTGTCCATTGGAGTGTTTGTTCATTATCTGTGTGTGTTTAATTGGTGCTTGGACTCAGTTTACTTGCCACGAGTGTGGTGTTGTTGTGGTGTGTGTGTTCCCCTGGCCCAGTGCTTGTACGCTGTGTGTTGCTCTGCAGCCACACCTGATGAGGCTGTCTCCCTAGTTGTTTGTTGTGTGGTGCAGTGTGTGTGTTCACCTGGCTGCTTTTTGGCCATGTGGGGGCACAGGGAGATCACATGGCATGTCCCTTCATGGTGTGGGTGGGCCTAGTGTGTGGAGTGGGGAGGTGTTGCCCCTGCCTTGCGCTGGCCCAGGCTACTACATTGTGTGCATTTTTACTCGCGGATTCAACCCTGCGGTCACGTGAACTGGGCATTATTTCAGGATCGCGGACATGGTGGCCGGGGTGTGGAGGGGTGGACTAGTGGCAGGTGGGACATGTGTGGCTACACCTGTGGTTGTGTTCCTGTCCCCACAAGGGTGTCTGGTGGGGGCAGGCACCTTACATCGGACATGGATTTGTGGGTTGTGTTTGTTAGCTGAGTTGTGTGATGGCGTACCTGCATCGGCGTCCGCGACGGTCCATGGCTTGCTGTAGGTGGATCATGTACAGCGCCGGGAAGACGTGTAGTGCCGGGTCCATGGCGTTCGGCTCCGGTTCTCGATTTCGCGCTCCGCTGTGGTGCTTCCGTATGCTCTGAATGGCCGGTTTCTCCGCTGCGGTGGGCCTGGCTGTTTTGCGCATCCTAATTTGTACGGCGGGAGGGACGTCATTGCGTACGGCGGTGGCTCTGGATTGGTTGTCTCCGCCGCGGGCGCGTTTTGATTGCGGTCCGAGTTGCACCGCGGTGGTCGGACAATGGGCTGTGTTTGGCCATTGTAATATGGCGGACGGGGGCACCGCTGCTCACGGGTGGAAAACAGCGTTTTCTCCCACCGCCAGCATCGCGGAGGTGCATCCGCCAGTCATTGTAATGGACCCCTAAGTTCATGGCATACAACCCCCATAAACCATTCAGAAACAATCTCATGCTGGATGGGACCCACTTGGAGAGAGTCAGTACCTTTGACTATCTTGGTATCTGACTCTCCGATAAAATGTCTTGGAGGGCCCATCTAGCCAAGATGCTTATGAGCCATAAACTTGTGGTCGGGGCATTAGGCAAAGAACATCGCTCTTCACAAAGCAGGCCAATCGCCCCGACTCTCATGGTTTGTGATGCTAAAGCAGTTAGCTCAGCCCTCTATGGAGCTGAGTTATGGGGGTTCGACAATGTGGAGGACATCTGTAGATCTGAGCATAAGTTCTTGAGGGATTTGGTGATGCTCCCCCGAAATGTCCCATTAACAAACCTTAATGCTCGATATGGGCAGGCTGTCGTTCAGAGACATTGCTAAGTTGCGCCCACTGCTTTTTTGGGCCCGTATAAGGTGGACCCCTGACCTTTCCAACTATGCCAAAGCATTAACTGAGGTGATGAGCCTAGACGTTGACCACAAAATTAGTTGGACTTCAAGAGTTAGGAAAACACTGACAGCTCTGGGTCTCAAAGAATCCTGGGATAGGCAAAATCCCCCCAGTAAAGTGGAGTTGAAACGATTGTATTGGGATTGGGTAGATAGCCAGGAGCTCAGTAAGCCAAACTTGGGTAGACTAACGGAAGAATTCTATCACCACAAGCAGAGCAGAGGCCTGGAGCCATATCTAGATATAATCCAGGTACCACGAGATAGGATGTTGTACATCCATTTTAGGTTTGGCACACTTCCCGTTCGTGTACTAACTACAAAATGGCACTCTCCCAAGCAGACATCTGAGGACTGCCCTTGCTGCAAAGTCCCAACGGAGTGCGTTGCCCATGTAATATTTGCCTGCCCGGCGTATAAAGCAGCAAGATCTAAATGGCTAAAACCTATTTGCAGACAATTGGGCACGCCGGACCACCGGGTTGCTCTGCGCATACTGAAGTCCGATGCAAGAGTGCCTTTTGCATGTGGTGTGGCCAAGTTTCTTAGCCATGCCTGGTTAGTCAGGCAAAAAGCATTGCTGGGGGTGGCTTAACATCACATCCTAGGAGCTGTGAAGGACTTACTCCAGCCCAAGACGAATGTCCAATCCAGCATTAAAGCTTCACTATATGCACTAGCACTTTACACTAGTTTATCTGCTTCCCGATAGAAGGCCCAAACCTGCCCATCCATTGGGTACGCATGGAGGGTTCCACACTTTGAGGGTCATTACGATGGCGGGCGAACTTTACACCGCAACTGCAAACGGGACCGCCCGCAAGAGGTGCGGCAGTCCCGCCATGTGTATTAGGATGCCACCGCCACAGTGGCGGTGGCATCCCATATTGTTCACATTGCGGCGGGCGGTGCTGTCAGCAGCACCCGCCGCAATGTGAAAAACACATGTTGTGCATTTGAATGCACTACGTGACAGGCACCGTGCGGTGCCTGCCACCTTGTGCATTCAAATGTAGGGGGTACCATAGGTACCCCCCATGTGCACCCCCCACCCCCCCAAAACCCTGGGGGCCCGCAAAGGGGCCCCCAGAAGCAAAGACCACATGCCTTTCCATGGCGGCAACACCGCCATGGAAAGGCTGCTTTCCACCACCATCCTAATATGCAGACACCGCCACCATGTTAGAGCCCTTTTCCGCCCGGTCGACGAGTCGACCGGCGGAAAAGCGGCGGACGGTCTTTCCGTCTGCCTGGGTCCCCACCACCATCATAATATGGCGGGGGGAAATGTTAGGCGGGCGGATGAAAATGACGGGCGGATCGCCACCGCCATATGGGCGGTGGCGATCCCCCCGCTATCATAATTACCCCCTTTGTTTTTTCCTTTTCTACTGTGACGCCCCTACTGGGTAGGATTGTTATGATTGAACTTTTTAATTGTTATTACCATAACATTTTTAACGTCTTTCATCGTGTAGCTATCGATAACTGTTTTTATCGTTTGCGGTACATTAATGTACTCTTATGTTTTAGTTGTGCATAATCCTTGGTTTATTTTTGTATCGCTCGTCTTCTTGTATCATTTTACTAGTTTTTAAAATGCTGCTTGATGCTTTTATGATACCAGTTATCGAAATAAAGCAAATGATGATGATGATGAAATATAAATAATTTTAGATTTTGTAATTGTGAATATAAAAATATATATGTTTAGTGTCCAGCACCTTCCCTGATTTAATATTAATTGGAGTGGGAATAGTAAATTATATATGTTTAGTGTCCAGCACCTTCTCTGATTTAATAATAATTGGAGTGGGAATAGTAATTTATATATGTTTGGTGTCCAGCACCTTCCCTGATTTAATATTAATTGGAGTGGGAATAGTAAATTATATATGTTTAGTGTCCAGCACCTTCCTAGAGTTAGCATAGTTTGGGATGGGAATAGTAAATTATATATGTTTAGTATCCGGCACCTTCCCTGATTTTATATTAATTGGAGTTGGAATAGTAAATTATATATGTTTAGTGTCCAGCACCTTCCTTGATTTAATATTAATTGGAGTGGGAATAGTAAATTATATATGTTTAGTGTCCAGCACCTTCCTAAAGTTAGCATAGTTTGGGATGGGAATAGTAAATTATATATGTTTAGTGTCCAGCACCTTCCCTGATTTAATAATAATTGGAGTGGGAATAGTAAATTATATATGTTTAGTGTCCAGCACCTTCCCTGATTTAATATTAATTGGAGTGAGAATAGTAAATTATATATGTTTAGTGTCCAGCACCTTCCCTGATTTAATATTAATTGGAGTGGGAATAGTAAATTAAATATGTTTAGTGTCCAGCACCTTTCCTGATTTAATATTAATTGGAGTGTGAATAGTAAATTATATATGTTTAGTGTCCAGCATCTTCCTAGAGTTAGCATAATTTAGTACGAGAATAGTAAATTATATATGTTTAGTATCCAGCAGTATGAATAGTTAATTATATATGCTTAGTGTTTAGCATATTACCTGAATAAATAGAAATTGTAGTAGGATTAGTAAATTATATATGTTGACTGTTTTGCAAATTAAAAAAATTAATGTAGTGTACAGTGCGTATGTCTAAAAATAACATTATAGTTTCAATGAATAAAAAATAAATTATTATAAATATTTACTAAAACATATTATTTTATACTGTACATTAATTTTAAATACATATTTTATTACATATACAAAGATTACAAAAATAGTAAATAAATCATGACGTATTTTTTTATTGATATGTTTATTTATTTTCAAACATTTATTAATTTTAATTTTTTAAATTTTATTAAGTATATTCAATATATATTGTTAGACATAGAGAAAAAAAGTACAATCTTTATTTTTCAGACAATATATATTTGGTACATATGTATACTTTTATATATAATAATTTTGCAAACTATGGGGCCTATTACGATGGCGGTCGGAAAAGCTCCCCGACCGCCATGGTAACGGGAAAAGACCGCCCGCAAGGCCCGCGACATAACCGCCGGTCGCATTAGGATGTACCTTGCTCGAAATCCGACCGCGGCGGTCAGATCGCGGGCCTTAACATTGCGGCGGTTGCTGCTGCCCGCAGCGCTGCAGCGATGTCCAAATGGGCATGTCCTGCATCTCCCCGCACTGGGTGGCAGGCACTGCACAGTTCCTGCCACCTGGTACAGGGACATGTAGGGGGGGACCATGGGTACCCCCCCAGTGCACCCACACCCCCCCAAAACATTGAGGGCCCGCAACGGGCCCCCGGAACACAATCACCGCATGCCTTTCCATGGCGGTCTGACCGCTGAGGAAAGGCTGGCTACCGCCGGCATCATAATCATGCCGGCAGAGCATGCCCTGCACCGCCACCATTATCCCGGTCCTTCTCCGTCCGCAGGGCAGGAGTGCGGATGGCAACCGGTGGAAAAGCGGCAGTCGGAATTTCCCACCGCCATCCTAATCTGACCAGCGGATCTCTGGCTTGCGATCGCGGGCGGATGGCCACCGCCGGTACGGTGGGCACCGCCGCCGGCCCGGCGGTGGACATCCAACCGCCATCGTAATAGACCCCATAGTTTCAAACATTATTAAACTTTTTATTACAGTTATGTACATTTTTTAACATAAAATAATGTAGTTTTACATTGCTTTTTAAACATTTTTGTAAGAAAAGAATTTTTAATAACATGTATACATTATTATTTTGTATTGTAAACATTTATTACGTTGTTACATATACTGTAATTTTTTATTAACATATATGTTTTAACATGTTTTTATTACAAACAGTTTTTTGAATTGTCTCACATTTTTTTCACATATAATGTAACATTTTAAGTAATATTATTTATATGTCAAATATAAATAATATTAATTATTACATCGATTTTTTGAATATAAACATTTTTTATTACATTTATACATTTTTTTCACATTTATTTCTCATAGTACATATTTTTTATTATACATTGGATATAGCATGTATATTTAAAGAATTATAATAATATTGATTAAATATTTAATAATATTTATTATTATAATTTTACATTACACAAAAAATATAACATAATTTTTAATACATAAGTAATATTTTGTATTATTTTTACAAAAAATTATAGTAATGTTTTTATGATGTTCTACCAGTTTATTAAATAAATAAATAAATCTTTATTGTTTAAAGCAGCCATATTTGTTTCTAACTTGTATTTTGTAACCGCTCGAGTTTGTTTTAGGTCATTTCTGAGGGGAGAAGCTCGCGGTTGGAAGCTGCGTCGCATCAGGGAAGGTAAGTTTAATTTTCTTTATTTAAACTTTACTTTTAGTTAAATTTGAAGGTAGTTAAGTCCTAGGTAGTGTGTGTAGTGTTAGGTTTTTAAAGTTTTGGTGAGGTTTATGCTTTAGTTATGTGTTAGCGATATGTCGTTAGTTTGTTAATTGGTGTATGTTAGAAATGTATTGATATGTGAAAATATGTTTAAATATGGTGTTAGCAATGTATGTATTAGTATTATGTTATAGTTTATGTGTATGTTTGTGTGGGTGGGATTGTTGTTTTTCTTTACAGGTTTTGATCATTTGAAGTTGCAGTTGGGAGAAGATTGCGTTTTTTTTAGATAAGAAAGTGTGTATTAGTTTTAGAAAACTAATAATTATTTTACACTTACTTAATTTTTCGAGTTTTCGTGGAGCGTTTCTTTTTTTAAAAACCTTTTTCGGGATTTTTTGGTTTATCGTTTGTGGAGTTACTGCCGGTGGATTACAAACAGTTGGATTTTTCCATTTTTTGGGGGGATTTTTTTGTCCTATTGGTATTATGAGATACCTGGATTTATTTACGGCAGTTGGGATTTCTTTTCTTCAGCTACGGAAACAGTAAGTAATTTTAATAATTTATTGTGGGAGGGAAATGTTTAAAAAAGCAGTGTTATTGTGATTTATATTTTAAGAAATATAATTAATATGTCAATATATTTTTTGTATATTAATAAATATATTTGACAAATTAATTATATTTCTGGAAATATAAAAATTATATTTATTTGTTTGCTTTGATTTTGGTAATGAGTATTTGGCTATTTTGAGGATTTTTTAGTTAAAGTAGGGTTTTGGCTATTGTTTCAAGGTATTCTAGGCCTTTAGTTGTTGGATATAGTCTTACTTTATATTGTAAGTATTCAAACATTTGTCTAGTTTGTTTGGTAAGTTTTGGGCCTATTTGTGTTACAGACTGCTCCATTTTTAGTTGTTGGTAGCTCTGTTATTTTTGGATAGATAGTAATAGTTTATGTAGAGTTGGTGGAGTTCTGCCTGTTGTTGCTTGGAAGGCGTTATGCCATCCTTCAACAGCATTGTTAGTTTTAGCTTCTTTATTCAGTGTACTGTGATATACATTCCACCATGGAATGTGGTATTTAGGTTGCCTTCTGTGTCCAGATCTGTGTAGCCTTCCCACCCAGGTATCCTCAAAATAGAGAAGGAGGGGACTTAGGGGCTGATTACCATGGCGGGCGGAAAACCATTCCGACCGCCGTGTTAGTGGAAATTAACCGTCCGCATGTACCGCGGGAAAACCGGCGGCCAGATTAGGATGAACCGCCACAAAACTCCGACCGCGGCGGACGGATTCCACGAAAGACCACTGGGAGCGTGCGGACCAGGTGAAAATCCGTCCGCGGTGGTCGGATTTGCTGCGGAAAGACCCAAAACCGCTGCACGGCCAGCGGATTGACCGCACGTCAAATTAGGATACCATTGCGGTGACAGCGGAATGATCCGCTGTATCCGACCGCCGCGATCGCAACTATTTATGAATGGGAGAGCCGGCGGAAGGGCTATTGTATTCCGACCGCCGCGGTTGCTCCGGAACAGTAATGGCGGTCGACAAAAAAAACACACAACAAGGCTACTAAGTGTACCCATTAACCTGGCTCAGCCTCAAAAAACACCTAACACACCCCAATGACACATCCCCATGGAAAGTAAAAAAATACAAATCCCAGGTCAACCCACACTACACACCTGACATCAATACTCCATTTTGACACACCCACATAGCTGAGTATAAAACCAGCCCCTTCCCTGACCAGAATCCTTTGCTCAACTCCACTACTGAAGGAACCAACCCCACAGCACAAAGAAGATGCAAATCACCACACATCTCACCAGCACAACCACACACACACACACCACACACATCACCATCACCACCTTAACACCTGCACCTTTAACCCATTTGCACATCACACACCATGTCACAGAAGAAAATGCCCAAATTCACAGACAATGAGTTGTCAGTGATGGTAGATGAGGTAATCAGAGTAGAACCACATTTGTTTGGAAACCTGGTCCAACAGACACCATTAGCTACCGGAACGCAAATGTGGGCAAGGATAGTCAGCAAGGTCAATGCAGTACGGACCATCCCGCGCTCCAAGAAGGAGATCATGAAGCGGTGGCATGACCTCAAGAGCAAGGTGAAAGAGAAGAACAACAAGAACCGTGAGCTGGCTCTGAGGACCGGCGGTGGCCCTCCCATTCCACTACGAACATTCACCGTATGGGAGGAGAAGGTGCTTGGCATACTGCATCCAGAGAGTCTCACAGGAATACCCGGGGGAGTGGAGGCTGGTAAATACCAACAAGTGTCTACCATTACAATTCTATGTACTGTCTTGCACAACTACAAAGCGACACCTCCTAGGCCCAAATGCATTCATGTGCACCACACTCTCCCCAACAGTTGTCTCACAGATCCAACACTCACTCCCTCTGATTCACCCCAAAGGTAGCTAGCAACATTACCATGCGGGCATATGTACAGGCAGCCAGCACTACAACTCCCACCAGGCCCCCCTGTCCCAAAGCTGAGCCGGATGGTACACTCCACCCCACACCCCCAACCATGTGGCAGCCATTGTATTTCACTCATGAAACTTACAGGTAGGTAGCCATCTTATGCTCTCTTGTCCCACCCCTGAGCAGGATGGAACACTCCCCCATCCAAGAGCCATGTGTAGCCATTCCCTTCCTCTGCTCCACTTCACAGGGAGGCAGCCATCTCAACAGGGAGGGGGGTTTGTGGATCGGCAGCCAGCACTACAACTCCCACCAGGCACCCTTGTCCCACAGCCCAGCAGGATGGAACACTCCCCCCCAACCATGTGGCAGCCATTGCATTTCACTCATCAAACTAACAGGTAGGTAGCCATCTCAACGGGGGGGTCTTTGTTGGTGGGAAGACTGCACTACAACTCCCACCATGCCCCCCTGTCCCACCCCTGAGCAGGATGGAACACTCCCCCATCCAAGAGCCATGTGTAGCCCATTCCTTACCTCTGCTCCACTTCACAGGGAGGCAGCCATCTGAACAGGGAGGGTGGTTTGTGCTTTGGAAGCCAGCACTACAACTCCCACCAGGCCTTCCTGTCCCACAGCAGAGTAGTATGGAACACCCCCCCAAACATGTGGCAGCAATTCCCCTCAACTGTGTCACAGAACAGGAAGGTAGACAGTGCATGCACCCTGCCATTACTCTCAAAATGCATGGAGCAAATTACCACACTAGCCCTCACATGTCAGCCAACCTGGCATAGATCCAATAGCCACTTCCAGTGTGCAGACAGAAATGGGTATGTAACTGTCACAGAAATTTCAGTTTGACTCACCAAATCACATGTTGAAGAAATTCAGGGCCCAATCATGCACAGCACTGAATGCTATGTGTAAGTGCCATGGGGGCAGAGCATCAAGGCACATATGAACACAAAACATGCATGGTCATTTGTAAAAAGAAAGTAAAGTACATGTTATGACAAAGGTATGCTTTAGATTACAATGGCTAGTTCATGCTCAGATGTTACGTCTTCCATGCAGAGCAAACCGAAAAGACGTTTCACATAAAGTTGTTGTGCTGCTAGTTGTCAGATGAGGACATGTCCTTGTAATGACACAATCTGCTCTTGGAACATGGGATCTATTGACATGTCACACCATGGACAAGTAATGTATGTACATCAACATCATGTCATGATGCTCAGTATCTTGCAGCCATACCACGTGATTGCAATGTAAACTGTGTGGTGTATCACATGTAACACCCAAACATCTAACACCCAGTGTGTGGGGTGCCCTTCAATGACCATTTCACCTCTGTTCAACAGGAGATCAACAATTGACTGCTGCAGATGACAACACCGACCTGCAGAGCCAGTCTCCCCCCCCCCGGAACATGGACTCTCTGATGCAGACTCACCAAGTTCATCGGATACAGAGCCCGAACCTGGCCCATCAGGACTGCCAGGGCGCACCAAGTCCCAGGCCCCCACTGTCCCCATCACCACCACCTCAGCAACAACAACCACGCTGACCCCTGCTGCAACAACCTGTGCCGCCTCAACCACCACCACCACCAGTGCTGCCTGCAACACTCTCCCTGCCTCAGAGGATACCAACACCACCCCACAATCAGAGGAGGGAAGGGAGAGTCTGCGGGTGCATCGAGTGGTAACGCCACAGGTCCGGGACAGCAGGGCAGGTGGGAGGGCAATTGGGGGACAAAATCGACAGGACACTGGGACCGAAGCCATGGCCAACATCGCCAGAGTCCTTGGGGCATATGAACAAACCCAGGGACACATGGGCCAGGCTCTGGAAGATTTGTGTGAGCTCCGCCTGCTGGTGAGGTCCTTGGACACACGTATGGGCCAAATCGTGGACTTCATGGGCCAGCTTGTAGGGGTTCTGAGGGACAGTCTTGTGGCCCAAAGGACAGCTCAACCTCCCTCCAGTGGCCCGCAGGTTGATACTCCCACCACCTCATCTGCGGCCACAGAGAGGGGAGAGCTGGAACTGGATGACTCCTCAGACCTCGCTGAGCCCGCAGCAGAGGCCCCTCCTGTAAAAGGCAAAAGGGGCCGTCCGAGAAACACCACGGAAGGATCCCGTGGCAAACCACCAGCCAAACGCAGGTCAAAGAGACAGCCATGATGGCACCTCACTTCACCTTCACCTTGACATTGACTTTGTGGTCTATCCTTACCCACACTGCCATGTTGATGGCAGGTGTCTGTTGGACTGTGTCACCTCATCAATGTGGTGACTACTCTATTGTCTCGTTTACCATCACTGACAACTCATTAATTCACCTAGCACCATTTTCTCAAACATCACTTGTCTGTCACAAACACTCTTTGTAAATAAACACTCCTTACACACCTATGTCTTTGTGTCAGCTCCATGTTTATCACAGGATGTTTAATGTTGACTCTGATTCCAATGTACCAGAAGCTCTGATTGTGACGAGGCATTGAGAGGGTGAAGGGACCTAGAAAGACACAAGAGAACAACATATACTTGTCAGGTGATGCCATCACAGCCAGTACACAACACTAGTCATCAAGCTACACAACCCAGCACACATTACAATGAGAAACAACACCAACATAGACATCATGTGGCTGGTCATGACTACACTGTGCCACAAACATCAGCCATCAGCACAGAGCCAACAAAAGGCAGCAGTTAAAAAGGTCCCCTAGGCCTTTTCACTACCATCAAAGACAGCAGACAATGGCACTGTTGTACAATGTCACTCACATTCAAGGGAAGTAGCGGTTGATGAGCTGTTGATGCAAGTCGACACCTTCCTCCTCTCCACTATCCTCCTCACTGGACATGTGTGGGTTTGCAGGTGAAGGCATCTGCTGCTCATCATCGTCCAGGATCAGGGGGATCTCCTTGCGCAATGCCAGGTTGTGGAGCATGCAGCATGCAACTACAATCTGACACACCTTTTGGGGAGAGTACATCAGTGCCCCTCCGGTCCTGTCCAGGCAGCAAAATCGAGACTTCAGAAGCCCAAAAGTACGCTCCACCACACAACGTGTCCTCCCATGGGCCTCTTTGTAGCGGACTTCACCCGGGGTCCTGGGATTCCTCAGTGGGCTCAGCAACCAAGGCCGGTTGGGATATGCAGAGTCACCTAGGTGTGAGATACACAGACCAACTTTGTAATATAACTGTGGCAGAGGACAGCATGTCACACATACAGCATGCTACTTGACTCTGCGTACTCACCCACAATCCACGCACGCTCCGGATGCAGATTTGCCATCAGCTATGGTACGATGCTGTTACGCAGGATGTAGGAGTCAAGGCTGATCCCGGAAATTTGGCACAGACATGGGAGATTATCATATCCGCCTGGCATACCACTTGCACATTGATGGAATGGGAATGCTTCCTATTCCTGTAGATGTGCTGACGTGCCTGTGGTGGAACCAGGCCAACATGTGTGCAGTCAATGGCACCAACAACATTAGGGATGTGGGTAAGGTCATAAAAATCACCCTTCACAGCTGCCAATTCATGTCTCCTGGGGAAATGGATGTAGCTGTCCTTGTAGGTCATCATAGCGGACAGGACATCACGTAGCACCATGCTGAACATTGGTTGAGACATCCCACCTGCGCTGGCCACCGTGTACTGGAATGAACCAGTTGCAAAAAAATGCAGGGCCGCCATCACCTTACATGTTGGTGTGAAAGCAGTTGGATAGGTTCTGCGAGGTCTCAGATGGGGCTCCAACAGAGCACATAGGTCCTGAAGGGTAGGTCGATGATGTCCTTATCCTCCATGTCCGCAAGCAATGTGAATGGACGATGCACATTTGGTCGCCTCCTAGGTTGGATGAAAGGGGACACACGTCAATTCAATTCCCCTCTGAGATGTGTCCAACATCTTACGTTTTGACTGACACAGCGCCAACAATGAATGGCCTGAAACTACAGCTTACAGCACAAGTCACATGTAGAGAAAACTTGATCCAAAGTAGTTGCACACGTGTCCAGTATTTACACAGTGAGTACCACCAAAACAGATTCAGAATATGTGAATGCCAAAAGGTACATTCCTACATCTTGTGTCACCAGCCCTGAGAGTAGTTGACACAGCACATGTCTGAAACAGCAACACTGCTGGCTTCTACGTAGCTGCTGTACCTGCCACACCTTCTTCCGTAATTCGGACAGGGCACACATTACCAACCCAATGAACACAGTGTGTGCATAAAGATCAAGTATCAACATAAGTTCAGCAATCTACACAGTGAAATATGCACATTATGTAGTCAGTCCTTCATTACTGTGGTTGGTTAGCCATCTCACACATTGACATGTGTACATATTTGAGAGTCCATCACACAACAGATCTGTGTACATGCACAACAACATCATAAGTGACATGTGAGGGAGTACATGCCAATGCATGTAATCCTGTACACTGTCATGGCATGTGTAGTCATCAGTGAGTTAAATGTCACACTAGCATTGAATTACACTATCTGGTGGCATGATTCATAGTAAGTGTCTACTGTTCAATGCTGAGAACTGGCCAGTGCCATTGCTACAGCATGATGTGTCCATAGGTGCCGTAAGCGTGCACCGCCACTGCAATCACGGCCATAGGCACCAAGGTAAAGATGCCAAATCGCGGTAGCGACTGCCTGGCCCCTGCGGTGTGCACCGCCAATGCCCATGCCCCTACAGCCAAAGGGAACCGCAATCGCGGGAGTGAAATGCACTTTTGAATCCCGCGGTAGGCGTGCACCGCCACTGCAATCACGGCCATAGGCACGCACCAAGGTAAAGATGCCAAATCGCTGTAGCGACCGCCTGGCCCCTGCGGTGTGGCACCGCCAATGCCCATGCCCCTGCAGCCAATGGGAACCGCAATCGCGGTAGTGAAATGCATTTTTGAAAATCGCGGTAGGCGTGCTCCGCTACCGTGGGCCGGTCATTGGATGCAATTTAAAGATGCACGATTGCGGTAGCGACCGCCTGGGCCCCGCGGTGTGACACCGCCAATGCCCATGCCCATTCAGCCAATGGGAACCCCAATCGCGGTACTGAAATGCATTTTTGAAAAACGTGGTAGGCGAGCTCCGCTACCGCGGGGCCGGTCATTGGTTACATTTGAAAAAAGCTGATCTGGAACACCAATTGCAGCATCTGACTACCACTGAAACAACCCCAGGGGGCTATATATGTCTGGAAGAGAGGCACACATTTCCACTGCATCCAGACACTGCTGTCTGCCATTCTTCATCCCCAACTGCTGCTGTTCCTGTCTCCTGGACCCAGTGATGGCGAGAACTGAGAACATCAGGGCCCGTCCCTTCACCACAGAGGAGCTGGAGGTCCTGGTGGACGAGGTGCTTTCACAGTATGGGAGGCTATATGGTGCTCCTAATGTAATAGTAAGTGTTTCAGAGTGAAAGTTGGCGTGTGCAAAGAGTGCACACATGAAGTTGATCTGCTGTAGTATGTGCCTGTGAGTGCAAGTTTGTGTGATACACTGCCTAGCATGCTGACTTCATGTCAATGTATTTTGTAGCCTATTTTCCATAGATCCATGGCTGCATTTCAGGATGGGAGGGACATGCAGTGTTTTTGCAGCCATACAGTAACACTGCTGGTTTGGAAAGTGGAAGTCAGAACAAACATTGCCTGTGCTAATGGATGTCAGAGTCCATGAGCTTTACACATGTTCATTTGTGACATTACAAATGTGTTTCGTCTAGAGGGTACTGAAGGATGTGTGTCCATTTTTAATATTGCCACCATGGATATGTAAGCATCATGCACAAGATTGAAATGCCTGAGGGTGACACTCTTGGTGGAAATGCACCTATGACATATCATATTAATGTACTCCTGAAACATCCTCCTTCCCTTGTTTTCATTATGTGTACTGACTCGCATGTGTAGGCACTGTTTGCCCTCTCGTATTGTACATGCATGTGAATGTTCTGATGGCCCACATTTAACCTCAGTGTGAGTTCCCCTGGCCAGCACAGATACTGGCCAATTTCCCTGGGACACATCAGTAAATGGACAGAGTGAGACATATGTGTTGTCTGCCACCGTATTCATCAATGTTCTATCTTAGGCCTGTGGATTGCATAAGACAGACCGTATGAGAAGGGTGTGAGAATGTAAGCTCATGTCCCTAAATGTGACCTCCATGACACATTGAGCTGAACATATCTGTATAGCTCTGCTAAGTTTGTGCATGCTCCTGTACTGAGACACAGTGGTACATAACCCAGTGACACTGAAACTTCCTCTTCTTGTCTCCCATGCCTGCAGCTTAAAGTCCGCCAGCGTAAGGCCTTATGGAGGGCCATTGCACGCAAGGTGCGGGCTCTGGGTGTCTCCAACCGACGGCACACACACTGTCACAAGAGGTGGGATGACATCTGCCGGCTGAGCAAAAACGTGGCAGAGATGACGCTGGGGCTGCTCCCTCGGACTGGCAGGTTGGCGCACAGGAGCATGACACCACTAATGGCCCGCATCTTGGCAGTGACACAGCCAGAGCTGGATGGACGTTTGAGGGTCCATCAGCAGCAAGTTGGGGGTGAGTATTCTGCGAAGGGTGACTTTGGGTGTGAGTGACTGCATGTATCCCAACCCTGAGCCAGTGCGGAGCTCTGTGATGTTTCCAGTGTGATGCAATGGCTTGTAAGTGGCCTCTGTGTTGAGTGCAGCTGTCATGCATTTTTGCTACGTGTACTCTCTCATGTGTTTAAGATAATGGCCCTTGTCATTGCAAGATGAGATGTGGCCTTCTGACATCTGTTGCATTATGGGTGTCATAGACATCACCGGGAAGTGTACAGCAGTGCGCCTCATCTTAGTGTGCTTTCTTCGATGTGTGCAGTGCTTGACTTCGAAATTGTGAGAACTACACATCTGACACCAATGTGCAATGGTCGCTGTGCTTGAAGGCACAACATGGTGGACATCTGTAGCTCATGGCCATAGTATGAGGACATTCTTGAGTCAGCATCTGTGTTGGCCCCTTAAAGTGACTCCGTATGTGACTGTGACAACATGTTGAGATGTACATCTGTCTCACCTACAGACACGTAGTTATGCTTACAGTAATCAGTATGTCAGGTTACCAGGAGGCAAGGGCCAGCTATTTGGCTGTGTGAACGTCACCTGGGTCATTAATACCAACTATGCATGTTTCCATGCATCTTCTGAGTTTTGCATTAAGGTTGCACCTGCAGACTGCACAGGGTGGTGTGCAACATGGGGGTAAAATGTTCTAGTTTTGTGCTTTGCTTGCATGTGATGTTTGTGAGTATGGCACCATACTGAACCTACGTCTCTGTCTTTTGCAGCATCTACCGAGGGCACAGAAGGACAGGGGACAGACACCAGTGGTGAGGCATCGGGCACGACTGCTACACATGAGCACACTGACACTGATGTGACCAGCGCCTCGGAGGGGGACAGGAGTGCCCTTGAAGAATCACGCCCAGAAACACCTACCTCAACATCATCTGACTCCAGCGGTGGCTCCTCAATGTTGGCGGACACAGGGAGTGGGAAATCTGCCTCTTCTTCCACCACACATCGTCCAGTGCCCACCTTCCCGGCTACAACCACTAGTGCTTCCCGTGCCCGCAGCAGTAAGAAGGGTAGAGTGTCCTTCCCCCCAGGCACCGCTGCCCCTGCCCCTGTCTCCCCTGCTGCCCTCAGTGTTGAGGCGGTGGACCTTTTGCGCCAGCTGTGTGTGGGTCAGACTACTCTCCTGAATGCATTCCAGGATCATGACAAGAAGTTGGCACAGGTAGTTGCCTTCATGGAGGGGATTCATTCTGACGTGGGTGGGCTACACAGAACTGTCCAGTCTTTGTCCTCCACAGTGACGGCAGCCATTCAGTTGCCACAGGCTCAGAGTCCAGCTCCAGTCCCTTCGGCAACCACCCTGCCAGTGCCAACATTTGACGAGAGTGACCACACACCACAGCCCTCAGGCTCCAAGTACTCAGTACGCAGCACACAACAGCAGCACTCCAAGCAGACCAGAGCACAGACACCATCCCCCCCAAAAAAAAACAGGCACACAGGAGCGTAAAGGCAAAAGCCCTTCAGGTGACACTCCGGGCCATCAGGCCAAGAAGCAGGCCTCAGGCTCACATGCATCCAAATCAGCCCCATCCAAGTACACTCCCATCCCCAAACCTGCTCCCAAAGACAAACACACAGTTGCCCTGCCTGCTGTGAAGCCGGTGCCTGCAAAGAGTCTGCAGGAACAGATCTCCAAGGCAGTTTCACCCACAACCTCAACTCCCATCCACACCCCTGTGAAGCTGGGACAGGAAAGCAATGTTGGGGGTTCACCTGGTCAACAGGAGATGGAGGGGAAAAGGCAATGCCAGCCCAAGCATAACACCAGATCCAGCAAATCCCCACAGGGAGAGCCACCTGCACCTGATGCACCTTTGGTGGAGATTGAGTCTGTTGTGCCCGCCCCACTTCCCACTCCTACCAAGACAATTCTTACCTATCGAATCCCCAAGAAGTGGAAAGGCAGCCCTCCACATTCTCCCTCACATACTGTGTCTCATGGCAGCATGTCTCTGCCTCCCCGTGCCACCATGCCACCAGGTCCAAGCAGCCCTCCGGCTCATAAAGCCACTGATGCCTCTACCTCAGCTGCTCCTCTCTCTCCCAGGTCCAGTCCTCCAACTGGCCCCAACAATCAGCCACCTCCCAGTTCAACTGACAGCCAGGTCTGAGGCAAAGTCCCCCTCCCAAACCCATATCTCCCACAGCGGTGCCTGGACTGCCTATTTGTGTCCCCCGTGCTGTGGTGAGTCCCATGGCAGTGTACGGTGTACCCATTCCCTGTGCAGGTTCCCATGCACACATGTTCATACTTTGAATTATGGACTGGCCACTGGCCTTGCTGTTTGTCACTTTGGATGCCCATTCCCTGTGCAGGTTCTCATGCACACATGTACATACTTTGAACTATGGACTGGCCACTGGCCTTGCTGTTTGTCACTTTGGATGCCCCTTCCCTGTGCAGGTTCTCATGCACACATGTACATACTTTGAACTATGGACTGGCCACTGGCCTTGCTGTTTGTCACTTTGGATGCCCATTCCCTGTGCAGGTTCTCATGCACACATGTACATACTTTGAACTATGGACTGGCCACTGGCCTTGCTGTTTGTCACTTTGGATGCCCCTTCCCTGTGCAGGTTCTCATGCACACATGTACATACTTTGAACTATGGACTGGCCACTAGCCTTGCTATTTGTCACTTTGGATGCCCCTTCCCTGTGCAGGTTCTCATGCACACATGTACATACTTTGAACTATGGACTGGCCACTGGCCTTGCTGTTTTATAATTTTGATGCCTATCTGGGTAATATGTAATAAAGACAAATACTCCTGTTGTCTGCTTTGTCAGTGTCCTTGCTAAATGAAATGTGTTCTGGATGGGTATGGTTGCATGTGACACATGCTCTGTATGCCACTTTAACATTGCCAATTGCTTGTTTTACTTTTTCAGAGTTTGCCAGAGGTGACAGGCACTTTTGTTCTTGTTGACTCTGAGGATTGAGGGTGCAATGATGGGTGTTTGTGATGATCTACTGTTATCCTAATCATTCTAGGGTCATGTTTGCTAAATCGTACATGTCATGTTATGCTGCAATACCACAACAGAGATGGATCCTATCCACAGGATTACTTGCGGAGTGGCCAGGGTCCATCATATCAGTGTGATCTTTCTTGATGTGTGTACAGCACTGTTGATATGTGGTCATCTTGTGTAGGCCTGTCTTTCTAGTCACATGGCTACATTTGGATATGTGAACTTGAGTGGTCATACAGTGTGGATGGGCTGTCATTGTCCGTAGTGTTGATATGTGTGTGCCCCTGCAATGCCAACTGCACACATGTATGATCCAGGCATTGAGTGTCTGTTTGTTTCAATTGTCTGCCATGTGCTTCAGATTGTGGGCACATGTAGAAGTTGTATTTTGGGCACTGTGCAGTGTGTTGGTGTGTCCTTGCACTCCTGGGGTACACCTTCTTGTTGTTGCTGCCAGTTGTGAGTATGCAGAGTGTGTGACTGCCAAGTCTGTGTAGTGTTTTGTTGATCAGCCATGTGTCTTGTTACTGTTTGTGCTCACTGTGCAGACCTGCTCAGCCACACTGACATTATTTGTGAGTTTTCTCATGCATTGCTGTCACTTGACCCATTTTTGTCTCCATGATGGTATGTGGTATGTGGAGTCATGCCATCCCCTATATGTGCTTCTGATGCCTACACATTGTGAGTAACTCCTCCATGTGTTTGTGTTCTGTGCACTCCTCACTTGTCCACTACTGACGTACACACCACTTCAATCTCATGTCTTCCACCCCATGGCTTGCCAGTGTGAGCCTCCCCACCACTTCATAGTGTGACACTATGCTGTGTGAGGCTGAACTGTGTACAGGACCAATGTGACACTCAGGACAGTATCCAAATTAGTTATGTGACATTTTCTTCTACTGGTTTGCTGTCATGGTTGCTCATGTGTAGTGCATATGTTTGAGCAGCACAGTCCTCTAGTCATGTTGTTTGCATCTGGGTTTCCCTGAGTTGTGCATCTATGGGTGATGGGTAAGCTGTATGTGTGTTTGCTGAGTTTCTGCTACCCTTCCTGAGTGTGATGTTATGTTTGTGCTGTGATGATTTTTGTTGTGGGAGTTCATGATGTGGCACTCAGATTTGTGTGCTACTGGTTTGGTTGTTGTGCACACACTGCTTGGTGTGCATGAAGTGCTGTCAGTGTATGTTGCCTTGTAATTGCCTGGTGTGCATCCCCCTGATGTCCAGCTGAGTTTGCAATGTGATGGATTGGTCTGTGCATCTGTTGTGTGTTTGTTGTGGATGTATGCAATGTTTGGCCTGTGTTGGCTCTTTCTACTGGCAGATGCTATGTGTGTGTGAGGTTCTATTTGCATGACATTGTGTGTAAGTAGTTGTTGCTGTGTGATACATTCAGATGTGTGTTGCAAGTGTAGTGTGCATTACTTGTGTGTCTGTCTCATGAAGCAAGGTGGATTCTTGTTCCTGAGCTTGTTTTGAGTGCACACTAGTGGTTTGCCCTCCTATTTTGGGCCTGTCACTTGTCAGGTTTGTGCATGTGCATGCTTGTGGTATACTGTGACACCATGTTCACTAGATGAGTGGTGTGGTGTCTCTGTCTGTGGTAGCAGATTGTCCCATTGATCCCAGTTGGTGTTCATGTGTGTTTTTTGATGATGCAATTCTTGCTTGTGTTGGGGTATGGTGTCTGTGCATTGGCCCTGAGTGGCAATGTTGTGTACTCCTGTTGTGTGTAGGGTCACATTGCCCCTCCACTGTTTGGCTGCACATGTCTGGGCTTGTTGGACTGCTGTGGATGTTGTTTGTGAGCTTTGTGTTTGACAGCTGTTTTGTGTCAGCATTGGTTCAGGCATCCCTGAGTGTGAGTGTGATGTTTGTGGATGCAGCACAGGGTGTGTGATTGGTTGTCAGTGAACTCACAGGACCTTATTTGTACCATTATGTGTGTTTCTCACAGGTGTGGAATGTTGTAGGTGTGAGGTGCTTGAGTGAGGGGCATCTGTGAAGGTCCTACTTGTGTTTGACAGTCAGGGAGTGTGACAATGAGCCATGTGTGTTGTGCTGATGACATACGCATGTCAAGTAAGTTGACACAAATGTGTGGCTGGTCACTGTATGACTTCAGACACTTCCTATCATTCCTGTGCCTATGCATGGCTTGCCTTGATGTATCCCTGAGTTGTTGCACAGAGGTCACTTTGGTTCAATTTCACTCACTGTACCACCCATGTCTGATTTGTTGGCCTAAAGGTGGTGTGATATGTTCCTTCTCTTGCATGTGATGTACATATGCTATGTGGCTTGCTCCATGATTTTCCAGCACTGTACACTTCCCTTTTGGCTGGGCCATTTCTGGTCCTCCATTGCTGCTGCTGACCTATGGTATGGGTATGTGGCTGGGTGTCAGTGTTGGGTGTTTGTGTGTGACTTGACAGGCAGTGTGGACAGTTCAGTGGATGTTCATAGGCAGTGTGAGTCTTCATTTTGTAATCATGCTCAGTTTGCTACACATGAGTGAGAGGTGGGTGTGAGGAGGAGGGTTGTCCGGCCCCTGAGCTTCTGTGCAGGGTGTTCCTCTTCACCCCCACCTTCCAAGTCAGGCTCCCTTGTCCTTTGGTGTGTGGGCTGCAAGGTCTGGCTACACCTGGCAGATTAATTGTGCAGGGGGGGCACAGGAGGAGCACACAGCATGTTCACAGATGGGTGTGGGAGGCCTAGTGTGGGTAGGGTGAAGGTGGAGCCCTGGAAACCTCCCAGACTGCCCATGCCTGGCGCCGGCCCTGCCTACTACATTGTGCGCAGGTTTTCCTGCGTCTTCACCGCTGCGGTG
The DNA here is from genome assembly GCA_963921515.1 of Calotriton arnoldi. Taxonomy (NCBI): domain Eukaryota; kingdom Metazoa; phylum Chordata; class Amphibia; order Caudata; family Salamandridae; genus Calotriton; species Calotriton arnoldi. The sequence continues at coordinate 141,326 of CAWUFW010011362.1, read as the reverse complement.
ACGTGACCAGGACATTGCAGTGATTTCGCGGTTGATGGGTGACCCAGATGCGGAGGGGTGAGTTTCTATCAGGTGGGACATGTGTGTGTACACTGGGGGATATGTTCCTGTCCCCACCAGAATGTCTGATGTGGACAGGAACCGTATGTCAGCACAGGAGTGGTGTGTTGTGGTTGTGTGCAGAGTTGTGTATTTGCGTACCTGTGGCGTTGTCCGCGACGGTGCATTATTTGCTGGTAGTGGATGAGGTACAGCGCCGGAAAGGCTTGTAGAGCTGGATTCATTGCAGTCAGGACCGGGTGGAGGGGACCGGGAGTCTGGTTTCGCGCTCCACTGTCGTGCTTTCGCTGTCTCTGGGTGGGTGGAATCTCCGCTGCGGTGTGATGGGCTGTTTGCGGCATCGTAATTTGTATGGCAGATGGGACGTCATTCCGATGGCGGTGTGTCTCTATTGGCTGCCTCCGCCGCGGTGGTGGGCGCAAATTTCTGGCGGTTCGCGTCACTCCGCAGCAGACGGAAAATAGGCTATGTTTGCCCATTGTAATATGGCGGGCGCGAGGACCGCTGCTGGTGTGCGGAAAAAGACATTTTCCGCAAGCACCGCGGTTGTGCCTCCGCCCGCCATCCTAATGAGCCCCTTAGTTTTTGTTCATTTTGTTGATAGTATGCACTTTCAATTAATAAGTTGTAGTGTTCGGCTACGTCAGTAACTGGGTTGTAGGCCAGTGCTTTAAGTTTTTTAATTTGATATGCAAAGGCGCTATTGGTTGCATATTCAAGACTTAGGGGTCGTTTAGGATGGCGGTTTTTGGCACATCCGCGGTGCTGGCGGTGGCGGAAAACATCTATTTCCTCACTCCTGCGGCGGTCCTCGCATCCGCCATATTACAATGGGAAAAGATAGCGCATTTCCCGTCCGTCGCGGTGTTTCCGGATCCGCCAGAATTTTCGTTCCACAGCGGTGGCGGAGGGAGCCAATAGAGAAAGACCGCCGTGCGGAATGACGTGACGACCGCCGGACAAATCACGATGCCTCAAACAGCCCATCAGAATACAGCAGAGAAACCAGCCACCCGGAGACGGCGGAAGCACACCTGCAGAGATACAAACTCGAATCCGAGGCACCTCCACACGTTCCTGGCCGCCATAGATCCAGCTCTACAAGCCCTTCCGCTGCTGTACCTCATCCATTACCAGCAGATAAGACGCTGTTGAGGTCAACACCGCAGGTCAGTCAGCAATGTATCCCTGCATACAAACACAACTGTTGTGCTGAAATACGTGTCCTGTCTACATAAGACACCCTGGTGGAGACAGGAACATACCCCCCAGTGTAAGTACACATGTCCTGCATGTCACAATTTGACACCTCTGTATCGGGGTCACCCATCACCATAGAAATCACTGCACCTAGCCCAGTAGTGCCGGTCATGTCACCGCAGCGGTGAAGCCGCGGGAAAACATGCCCACAATGTAGTAGGAGTCCAGGACATTGTCCCAGACAAGCAAGATCAACATCACAACATCCACACCACATGTAACATAAAAGAAGCACCACTCAGCACAACACATCTGCAGCAAGAAGTCATGTGCAGGGACCGTGTCTACAGTGACATCTCATTAACATCACCAGCAACTGAATAGGAACATGAGTGTAGGGTGAGGCAAGAGTTCCTCAAAAATGACTATAGTCATCATTGCACACAAATAAGGGTCAGTCCACATACAATGTGGAACAGAGGAGGGCAGACGAAGTAGGGTGTGTATATGTACTTCACAGTAGGCCAACAAGGTTTTGGAATGAGTTAGTGAGCCCAGGTAGATGACACAGCACATCACACACCACTGCCACACAATCACACATCAGCACAGCCCCCAAGCAGACATTGATAGGCCCATCACATACAATGGTAGACCATATCACACAATGACAGCCCATACCATGCAACACAGGACAACATTTCTGACCCAAACAGAAAAGTAGGCACCACTGTGCATTTCACTCACAAGTGCACTGCTGAAATTAATGATACCATGTGAGTATGTCCAGTACATCAACAGCACTGACTACACTCCCAACTCACAGAGCCCCCACACACCATCACTCCACCTCAACAAAGAGAGCACCAACTACTAAGTAGTGAATGAATGTCAGAGTGTCAGGAAGAGTCCATCTTGACAGCAGGAAACTCTGACCTGACACTCAGGACAACCTTCATGCTCACACCTGCCTTCCACTCATGTCAATCAAAGTGAGTAATTTAAGAAATGAAGAGTCACTGTGCAGATTAACAACCATGGAACTGTGCACACTGCATGGCAAGGCCCTCAGGCAGCTCACACACTGAAATTTAGCCTCATAGACATATCATAAGTCAGCAGAAATGTATGACAATAAATAGACAAGCCTAAAGTGGAGTGTCCAGTGCAGGAAACATGGAGAAACCCACATAGCATTTGTACATGACATGCATCAGGAACAACATATCACACTACACCTAGGCCCCAAAATCTGACATGGGTGGCACAGTGTTTGAAATTGAACTAAAGTAACATCTGTGTAATATCCCTGTCATACAACAATGCAAGCTATGCATTGGCCCAGGAATGATAGGAACTGTCATAAGCCATACAGTGAACAGCCCCACATCTGTGTCAAGTCCCTTGACATGTGCATGCCACCAGCACAGCGTCACACTCCCTGACTGTCAAACCCAAGTATGACCTTCACACATACCCCTCATCTATCCATCTCACACCTTCACTACTCAACACCTGTAGGAAACACAGATAAAGGTACAAATAAGGTCCTGTGAGTTTCTCAATAACCAATCCCACACCCTGGTGTGTATCTACAAATGTTGGAATCCCACTCAGGGATGTCTGAACCAATGCTGATCCAAACCCAATTGCCAAACACATGTCTCACAAACAACATCCAAAGAAGTCCAACAAGCTCAGCCATGTGCAGGCAAACAGTGGATAGGCAATGTGACCCTAGACAGCACAGGAATACACAACATTTACACTCTGGTCAACTGCACAGACACCCTCCCCCAACCCAATCTGAAAATGCATCATCAAATGCCAATCATGAACAGTAACTGTGATCAATACAATAAATCTGCTAACACAGACATACACACTACACCAGTTACCAAGTGAGCATGCTGTTCATGTGTAGCACAAGCATGCACATGCACACTCCTGACAAGTGACAGGTCAAAATAGGAGGACATAGCACTATAGTGCACTCAAAACAAGCTCATTAACAAGACTCCACATTGCTGCATGTGACATTCACACAAGAAAAGCACACTACACATCCAACACACATCAGAATGTATTACAATGCACAAACTCCTCACACACAATGTCATGCAAATATAACATTACACACATATGGACCTGTCAGTAGAAAGAGCCAACACAGGGCAAAGACTGCATCCATCCACAACAAAAACACAACATATGTACATACAAAATCATCACATAGCAAACTCAGCTGGACATCAGGAGGACTCACACCTGGCAAGGACAAGGCAACATACACTGACAGCAGTGCATGCACAGTAAGCAGTGTGTGAACACCAACAGAACCAGTATCACACATGTCTGAGTGCTCCACCATGAACTTCCACACCACTAATCATCACAGGGCACAGATCACATCACACTCAGGAAGGATAGCAATACCTCAGCAAACAGACATACACTTAAGCTATCACCTACTGCTGCACAACTCAGGAAAACACAGATGCATCCAACATGACTAGAGGACTGTGCTGGTAAAACATATGCACTGTACATGAGCAACCATGACTGCAATAAAGTAGAAGAAAACACCACATAACAAATGGTGAAACAGTCCTGAGTGGCACATTGGTCCTGGACACAGATCATCCTCCCACAGTACAGTGTCACACTATGAAGTGGTGGGGAGGGTCACTGGCAAGGCATGGGGTGGAAGACATTAGACTGAAGTGGTGTGTACATCACTATTGGACAGGTAAGGAGTGTACAGTGCAAAAACACATAGAGGAGTAACTCACAATGTGTAGGCATCAAATGCCCCATAGGGGATGGTATGACTCTTCATACCACATACTTGTGCCTAAAATGTGTCAAGTGACAGCAATGTATGAGAAAATTCACATATAATGTCAGTTTGCATGAGCAGGTCAGCACAGTGAGCACAAACATAAACAAGAGCCATGGCAGATCAACCAAATACAACATAGACATTGCAGTGGCACACTCTGCATACTCACAACTGACAACGACAACAAGTAGGTGTACCCCAGGATTGCAAGGTCACACTGACACACTGCACAGTGCCCAACAAACAACTCCTACATGTGCCCACAATCTAAAGCACATGGCTGAGAATGTAAACAAACAGGCACTCATTACCTGGATCATACATGTGTGTAGGTGTCATGTTCAGGGGCACATACACATCAACACTTCTGACAAAGACAGGCCAATCACACTGTATGACTACTCAAGTGCACACATTCTAATGTACCCATGTGACTATGAAGCCAGGCCTACACAAGATGACTACACATCTACACTGCTGTTCACACATCAAGAGAGATCCCACAGATATGACGGACCCTGGCCTCCACGCAAGTTATCCTGTGGCTAGAATTCACTTCTGTTGTTGTACAGCATCCGAATATGACATGTGTACAAAATTGGAGACCTGACAATAGAATGATTAGGATAAGAGGATATCATCACAGACAACCATCATAGCACCCTCAAGCCTCTGAGTCAAGAAGCACAAAAGTGCCTGTAACCTCTGACAACCTCTGAAAAAGAAAATCAAGTAATTGCCAATGTGAATGTGGCATACAGAGCATGTGTCACATGAACATATACACATACATTGCACTTTTTCATTAGCAAGGGCAGCGACAAAAGCACACAACATGAGTAACAGTCTTTATTACATTATCTCTGGATAGGCATCAAAAGTGCTAAACATCAAGGCCATTGGCCAGTCCAAATTTTTAGTCCGCACATGTGTGCATGAGAACCCGCAACTGAAATGGGTAACACAGTCCACTGCCATGGGAATCACCATAGGTCAGGGGCTTTGAATTGGCAGTCCAGGCACTGCTGTGGGAGAAATGGTGTGGGGAGGGGGACTTGGCTTCAACTTTGGCTTGAAGTTGAACTGGGAGGGGGCTGATTGTCGGGGCCAGTTGGAGGACTGGACCTGGGAGGGAGAGAACTGGCTGAGGTAGAGGGATCCGTGGATGTGGGAGCCTGAGGCTGCTTGGACCGGGTGGAGTGGTGGCACGTGGAGGTGGTGATATGCTGTGTGGAGGCTCAGTGGCTGAGGGAGAATGTTGAGGGCTGGGTCTCAACTGTTTGGGGATCCAATATCCCACAAGTGTCTTGGTCGGAGTAGGAAGTGAGGTGGGCACAACAGCCTCACTCTTCCCCAAAGGTGTAGCAGGTGCAGGTGCCTCTCCACGTGGGGATTTGCTGGACCTGGTGGTACGCTGGGTGTGGCCTTGCTTTTTCCCCTGCATCCCCTGTTTCTGAGCTAAAGCCCCCACTTTGCTCTCTTGTCCCTGCTTCACAGGGGTGTGGGTGGGAGTTGAAGTTTTGGGTGAATCTGCCTTCTGAATGTCTTTTGACTTAGTTGTGGCAGGCACCAGGTTCACAGCAGACAGGGCAAGTGTTTGTGTGTCTTTGAGATCAGGTGTGGGGATGGTAGTGCCCTTGGATGGTGATGATTTTGACGCAGGTAATGTGGATGCATGCTTCTTTGCCCTATGTCCCTGAGTGTCCTGTGATGGGCTTTTTGTTTTGCGGTCATGTGTGCTTGTTTTGTCTTGTGGTGATGGTGTATGGTGTCTGGTATGCTTAGACTGCTGCTGCTGTGTGCTGCGTGTGGATGACTGTGTGCCTGAGGGCTCAGGCATGTGTGTACTCTCGTCATGTGGGGCCACTGGCAGGGTGGTCGCTGAAGGGACAGGAGCTGGACTGTGAGCTTGGGACTGCTGAATGGCTGCCGTCACTGTGGAGGACAAAGACTGGACAGTTCTGTGTAGGCCACCCACATCCGAATGAATGCCCTCCATGAACGCAACATCCTGGGACAACTTGTTGCCATGATCCTGGAGGGCATTCAGGAGAGCAGTCTGACCCACACACAGCTGGTGCAAAATTTCTACGGCCTCCACACTGAGGGCAGCAGGGTAGACAGGGGCTGGGGCAGCGGTGCCTGGGGGAAAGGAGACTCTACCCTTCTTAGGGCTGCGGGCACGGACAGCACTTGGGGGAGCATCTGGGAGGGTGGGCACTGGACGAGGTGTGGCGGAAGAAGAGGCCGATCTGGAACTTCCGGTGCCCCCCAACATCGAGGAGTCACCACTGGACTGGGAGGATGTGGAGGTTGGTGTTTCCAGATGTGAACCCTCCAGGGCACTCCTGTCCCCCTCCGAGGTGCTGGTCCCCTCAGTGTCACTGAACTCCTGTGTCCCAGTCGTGCCAGTAGCTTCCCCAATGCTGTCGGGCCCCCGTCCTTTCGTGCCCTCGGTAGATGCTCCAAGAGACAGAGACATAGGTTTAGTATAGTGCCATACTCACAAACATCATATGCAATCAAAACTACAAACAGGAAAATGAATCTACCATGTTTAACTAGTCCATGTACTTTCTGCATATGCCACATTTATGCAATTAGCAGATGATGCATGGAAACATCCATAGTTGTTAGTCGTGCTCCATGTTGCGTTGATACAGCCAAATACCTGGGCCTGTGCCTCCCTGTAAACACACATAAAACCTTCTGTTTGCACACCTACGTGCCTGTAGGTAAGATAGCTATACATCAAAACATGTCGGCTCAGTCACATATGTAGTTTTTTCATGGAACACCACAGATACAAAGTACAATATGTCCTTTTGCAAGGGCAACCAGCTCCAGACATCCACCATGTAGGGCCTTGAAGTACAACTACAGTTGTGCATTGGTGGCAGCTTTGTAGATATTACAAGTTATTTGTTGTGCACAGCATACATCTAGGAATGCACACTAACATGATGCTCACTGCTATTCACTGCCAGTTGATGTCTCTGACACTCACACTGCAGCATATGTCACAAGGCCACATCTTATTTGTTAACAAAGTGACAATGCGCAGCATTTAACAATGCAGTCACAAACACAATGCACAATAGCATGAGAAGGGGAAATTAATGTAAGGCCTCCATAGGTTGTGACATGTCACATACCAACATGTCCACAAGTCCCTGACAGGCCCTCATTGATCCAAGGCAGGATTATGTCTTCTGTTGATGAAGAAGTAGGTGGACCCCATTAGGACAGCTAATGTGTGAGAATACCTACGGTCTGGCATATGACATCCCTACGTTGTGCTGACTGATGATATTGAGGACACACCAATGTGCCAAAAATGCACACACTGATTACAAGCATTAGCCACAACTTCACCATGCACTGATGCACAAGGACACCCCTCCACAATGCACACATACTGAGGACTGACAATCTGAGTAACCTTTGCTCCTTATCATCCTTCAAATTACTGTACGAGACCTCAGTCACATCACAATTTGACATACTCACTGATCACATCCAACCATGTTAAGCCATAGTGCCAAAACAATCTCGCAATAGCCAGGTTCAGCTACATTGCAGTTAAGTCACAGAGTCTAACCGTAACAGTCATGTTGCCATGTGCACAAATGGAAAAGGTAATTTAGCCAATGCATCACTGCAATCATCTCCATCTACCCCATCAGCACCTGTGTGAACTTGCTGTCACTATGGCAGCTAAGTACACCATGTTATGGCATGCTGCTAAAATTGGGCTAGTATACTTCACAATGGTGCTGTCCTCTATATGATTATGAAAAAAGGGACCCATGGGACAGGTGTGAGCCTTACCAACTCACTGCTCCCTGAGTCCACATCTGTGCATGCCTGTAGCCACTGACACATCATCACATGAGCACACTATTGAGCTAGCCACACAGCGCACACAAGTCTGACAAGTGTACTGGGCTACCCACTTCACACAATGGATTATCCTGTGTAGGAAGGTCTCAGTTCAGACAACATTTATACAATGTGAGATGAAAAAATGCCAAGCTGATGTTATGTGACAAGGGTTATGGGTTTAAACACATGAGAAAACAAATGTCGTACAAATGCAGAACAGCTGCACTCAACACTGAGGCCACTTAGAAGCCATTGCATCACACTAGAGACATCACAGAGGTCCGCACAGGCTCAGGGCTGGGATTCATGCAGTCACTCATACGCAAAGTCACACTTTGCACAATACTCACACCCAACGTGCTGCTGATGGGCCCTCAAGCGTCCATCCAGCTCTGGCTGTGTCACTGCCAAGATGCGGGCCATTAGTGGTGTCATGCTCCAGCGATGCAACCTGCCACTTCGAGGGATCACCCCCAGAGTCATCTCAGCGACGTTTTTGCTCAGGCGGCAGATGTCATCCCACCTCTTGTGGCAGTGCGTATGATGTCGGTTGGAGACACCCAGAGCCCGCACCTTGCATGCAATGGCCCTCCATATGGCCTTACGCTGATGGATCTTAAGCTGCAGGCATGGAAGACAAGAAGAGGAGGTTTCTGTGAAACTGTGTTGTGTACCACTGTGTGACAGTACAGGAGCATGAAAATACATAGCACACTAACACATCAATGGAGAGCAGAGTCCATACAGCATGTCACATAGTACACTTGGAGCAAACCATATCATTGCAATGGTTACATATATGATGATGGACACACTACATGCCCATCCCATACACATGCAGAGTGCAAGCACAGAAACCAATGTAAAAATTGCCCTCAGCTGTGATGCACTATGTGAGTGAGCGTGACATACAATACACTGGAAATTATGTGTAGAGGTCAGACTCACTGTGTCCTACACTACACGCCCCATAATGTCCCTGACCATTGCCCAGCTACATGTGTCATGGTGCTCACATTTAGGCCCTGATCTTACAATCTCACACTCTTCTCACAAGGTGCAGTCCTATCTTGTGCAATCCGCAGGCCTATGATGACTCATTGAGAAATAGGGTTGTGGACAACACATATGTTTCACTCAGTCCTTTTGGTGATGGGTCCTTGTAACATTGGGTAGTTTCTGTGCAGGCCAGAGGGCCTCACACTGAGGATAAATGTGGCCCATCACAGAAATCACATGCATGTACAATATGAATGGAGATACAGTGCATAAACATGCAAGACTCTACACATCATGGAATCAATAGTAGGATGACATTTCCAAATCACATTTAGCTGATGTGTCATAGGTGAATTACCCCCAAGGGTGATAGACTCAGGCATTGTACTCCTGTGCATAATGGACACATCTCCATAGGGTCATTTTTAAAAAGGTAAAAACATTATTCACTACCCTCTGGCCAAGCCTCACTTGTAATGTCTTAAAGAAGCATATGAACACTTAATGGACTAGGACATCACATAGCACAGGGAATGTGTATTCAGACTTTGAGTCTCTCAAACCAGCAGGGTAACTGGGTAACTGCCAGACCACAGTATGTCATTCACATCCTTAAATGCAGTCAGGGATCTGTGGAAATAAGGCTACACACCCCATTGACATAAAGTCAGCATGCTAGGCAGTGTCTCACACATTTACATTACACAGTCTCATAACACCATATGTTCATTTTGGCTTAAGAAGAGCTGGACAAGTGTCCATGTTGCCATCCTCTCCACATACTCAAGTGCAATTAGTACTAGGTCATGTATGGAACATGTTGTTGGCAAAATATTGATGCATGCACATTGGCTTGCACTCACAGGCACATACTACTGTACAGTAACATCATGTGAGCATTCTGAGCACTCTCAAACCTTTACTCAGACACTTACCAGAACATCTGGAGCACCATATAGCCTCCCATACTGTGCAAGGACCTCGTCCACCAGGACCTCCAGCTCCTCTGAGGTGAAGGCACGGGCCCTGATTTTCTCTGTTTGCGCCATCACTGGGTCCAGAGTACAGGTACAGCAGCACTTGGTGGTGATGAATAGCAGGCAGCAGTGTCTGAATGCAAGTGACATGTGTGGCTCTCTCACAGACATTTATAGGCCCCTAGGGTTGTTTCAGTGGTACTCTGCTGTTGCAATTGGTCTGCCTGGTTTGCATCTTTCAATTGTATCCAATGACCGGGCCTGCGGTGGCGGTGCACGCCTACCGCGAGTTTCAAAAATGCATTGCACTACCGCAATGGCGGTTCCCATTGGCTGCAATGGCATTGACATATGCGGTGTACCACCGCGAGGGCCAGGCGATGTGTTCCGCAATCAGGCATCTTTCAATTGTATCCAATGACCGGGCCCGCGGTGGCAGTGCACGCCTACTGCGAGTTTCAAAAATGCATTACACTACCGCGATGGTGGTTCCCATTGGCTGCATCGGCATTGGCATATGCGGTGTCCCACTGCGGGGGCCAAGCGGTGTGTTCCGCAATCAGGCATCTTTCAATTGTATCCAATGACCGGGACCGCGGTGGCAGTGCAGGCCTACCGCGAGTTTCAAAAATGCATTGCACTACCGCGATAGCGGTTCTTATTGGCTGCAATGGCATTGGCATATGCGGTGTCCCACAGCGGGGGCCAGGCGGTGTGTTCCGCAATCAGGCATCTTTCAATTGTATCCAATGACCGGGACCGGGGTGGCGGTGCACACCTACCGCGAGTTTCAAAAATGCATTGCACTACCGCGATGGCGGTTCACATTGGCTGCAATGGCACTGGCATATGCGGTGTCACACCGCGGGGGCCAGGTGGTCTGCACCGCAATCAGGCATCTTTCAATTGTGGCCAATGACCATTACCGCGGTGGCAGTGCACACCTACCGCACCTATGGACACATTGTGCTATTGCATTGGCACTAGACAATTTTAATCATTGAACACTATACCTTTACAATGTATACTAGCACCTGGTTGTAAAGTTAAATGCAAGTGTGACATTTAACTCACTGATGCCCACACATGCCATGTCAGTGCACATGATTACATGCATTGGCATGTACTTCCTCACATTTCACATGATATTTGTGTGCATGTACACAGATTTGGTGTGTAATGGAGTCTCATATTTGTGAACATGTCAATGTGTAAGATGGCTAATCAACCCACAGTAATGATGGACTGAGCACATGATGTGCCTATTTCACTGTGTACATTTCTGTATTCATTTTGATAGTTGATCAGCTTACACACACCGTGCTCATTGTGTAAAAAAGATGTGCTCTGTGCGACTTAAGCAAGAAGGTGTGTCAGGTACAGCAGCTAGGTAGCAGTCAGCAGTGTTGCTGTTTGCCACATGAGCTGTGTCAGCTACACCCAGGGCTGGTGACACAAGATGTAGGTGTGTACCATTTACCATTCACATAGTCTGAATCTGATTTTGAAGTAGTCAGTATGTACATACTGACCACATGTGCGACTACATGAGATCAAGGTGTCTCTGCATGTGACTTGTGCATTAAGCTGTTGTTACAGTCGTGTCAATGTTGGCGCTGTGTTAGTCAATATGTAAGATGTTTGACACATCTCTTTGGTGAATTTAATTTACATATGTCCTCTTTCATGTTATGTAGGAGACAACCAAATGTGCATCGGCCTTTCCCAGTGCTGGCGAACATGGAGGATGAGGACATCATAAGGAAATTCCGGCTGAATGCCCTACCCTTTCAGAGCTATGTGCTCAGTTGGAGCCCCATCTGAGGCCTCACAGAACCTATCCGACTGCTTTTACACCAACAGTTAAGGTGATGGCGGCCCTGCATTTCTTTGCCACGGGTTCGCTTCAGTACACGGTGGCCATCTCCGGTGGGATGTCTCAAGCTATGTTCAGCATGGTGCTACGTGATGTCCTGTCCGCAATGTTGACCTACAAGGACCGCTACATCCACTTTCCAAGGAGTCATGAATTGGCTGATGTGAAGGCTGATTTTTATGATCTTGGACACATACCTAATGTGGTTGGAGCCATTGACTGCACACACGTTGGCCTAGTACCACCACAGGCACGTGAGCACATCTACCGGAACAGGAAGCATTTCCATTCCATTAATGTGCAAGTGGTATGCCAAGCGGATATGATTATCTCCCATGTCTGTGCCAGATTTCCCGGTTCAGCTCATGACTCATACATACTGCGTAACAGCATCATCCCACAATTGATGGCAAATCTGCATCCGGAGCGTGCGTGGCTTGTTGGTGAGTACGCAGAGTCAAGTAGTGTGCTGTACGTGTGGCATGCTGTTCTCAGCACTGTTTATATCACAATATTGGTCTGTGTATCTCACACCTAGGTGACTCTGCGTATCCCAACCGGCCTTGGTTGCTGAGCCCACCGAGGAATCCCAGGACCCCGGGGGAAGGCCTCTACAATGATGCACATGGGCGGACACGTCGTGCAGTGGAGCATGCTTTTGGGCTTCTGAAGTCTAGATTTCGGTATCTGGACAAGAGCGGTGGTGCACTACTCTACTCTCCCCAAAAGGTGTGTCAGATCATAGTTGCATGCTGCATACTCCACAACCTGGCCTTGCGCAAAGAGATCCCCCTGCTCCTGGAGGATGATGAGCAGCAGATGCCCCCGCTGCAAATCCACACATGCCCAGTGTCGATGATAGTGGAGAAGAGGAAGGTGTTCACCTGCGTCAACAGCTCATCGACAGCTACTTCCCTTGAGTATAAGTGACATTATACAAAATACATTGTCTGTTGGCTTTGATGTTAGTGGCAAGGCATAGACGAGGTTTTTGGCTGCTGGCTGTTGTTGGCTCACTGCTAATGGCTGATGTGTATTGCACAGTGTATTGTTTTCCACGTACCACATGTCTATGTTGATGGTGTTGGTCATTGTTATGTGTGATGGGCTTTGTACGTTGCTGACTACTGGTGTGTTTTAGCTGTAATAGCATCACCTGACAAGTAAATGTCATTCTCTTGTGTCTTTCTAAGTTCCTTCACCCTATCAATGCCTCACCACAATCAGAGCTTGTGGTACATTGGAATCTGAGTTGACATTGTACATACTGTGATAAACATGGAACTGACACAAAGGCATAGGTGTGTAAAGAGTGTTTATTTTCAAAAAGATTTTGTGAAAGAGAAGTGATTGTTTTCAAAATTGTGCAAAGTGAGTTTATGAGTTGTCAGTGATGGTAAATGAGACAAATAGAGTAGTCACCACATTGACGTTATCACACAGTCCAACAAACTCCTGCCATCAACATGGCCATGTGGGTTAGGATAATTAACAAAGTCAATGTCAAGGGCAACACAAGTGCCATCATGGCTGGCTCCGCGACTTGCCTTTGGTTGGTCCTTTGCCACGTGATCCTCCCGTGGTGTTTCTCGGACGTCCCCTCCTGCGTTTGGCAGGGGGGGGCCTCTGCTGCAGGCTCAGCGGTGTCTGAGGAGTCATTGTCTTGCAGCTCACCCCTCTCTGTGGCCGAAGCTGAGGTGGTGGGAGTATCAGCAGGCTGGCCACTGGAGGGGGGTTGAGCCGTCATTTGAGCCGCATGTCTGTCCCTCAGAACACCCACAAGCTGGCCCATGAGATCCACAAGTTGGCCCATAGGTGTGTCCATGGACCTCAGCAGCAGGCGGAGCTCACGCACTTCTTCGATAACCTGGCCCATCTGTCCCTGGTTCTGTTCATACGCACCAAGGACTCTTGCAACGGTGGCCAGGGCTTCTGTCTCAGTGTCCTCCTGTGATTGTCCACCACTTGCCCTCCCACCTGCCCTGCTGACACGGACCTGTGGCATTGGGACTCGACGCACTCGCACACTCTCTCTGGCATCCTCGGATTGTGTGGTGGTGTTGGTAACCACTGAGGCAGGGAGAGTGTTGCAGGCAGCAGTGGTGATGGTGGAGGTGGCTGCCGCATAGGTCATTGTAGCAGGGGTCAGCGCTGTTGTTGTTGCTGTGGTAGTGGTGGGGACAATGAGGCCCTGAGACGTAGTGCGTCCTGGCAGTCCTGAGGGGCCAGGTTGTTGCTCCTCATCCGAGAAATGTAGTGAATCTGCATCAGAGAGTTCACGTTCCGGGGGGGAGACAGGCTCTGCTGGTTGGTGGTGTTTTCAGCTGCAGTTGCTTATGGATCTCCTGTTGAACAAAGGTTAAGTTGTCAGTTAAGTGCACTCCACAAGCTTGGTGTTAGAGTTTTGGATGTTACATTTGATACACCAAACATTTTACATTGCAATCACTTGGTGTTGGAAAACGAGGGAGTATCTGTGAGGCCTGCACAAATAACATGACTACATTTGTCCTTCACTGGGAACCAAACACCCAATTGTAGCGCCTGACTCTCAGAGGGTAGCGTTGCAGAGCAGTCTGAGGCTTACTCAAGGGAGGTGGTGTGGGCTAGTAATCGCCATTTGCAGGTGCGCAGAAATAACACTCAATAATTGATTGTCCAGTCGGTACTTTGCTTTATAAAAGTAAGAGTACATTTATTAAACACACACACTACTCAATACAATGCACCAATTTACAAATATACATAAGCTGTTGGAATTACTTTGTGACATTGCGTAACATCTCCACCCCTACCTCAGGGGGGGTGGGGTCTAGTACCACCACTCCCATGTATGCACACCATCTTGCCCCCAATGCAGTTAGTTGAACATAACCTGGAGCGAGGGCCCTGCGCACTGGCACCATCCCAGTGGCGACCCACCCCATTACCTCAACACGCATTAAAAATAGGTTCACCTGCCCTAGTGACACATAACCCTGACTGAGCATCTTATATTGACCATACAGTATGCACCCCTACATCTTCAGGGCTAACAGTCTGGGTTCTTCCTCACTTAAGCGCAGCAGCAAGAATACCTGTTCAAGCATTACTTTGGAATGACAGTACTCATCACCTCTGTTGGACATTAGAATGCATTGCAATTATGGCCCCTAAAGGCATCACAGACGAAATCACAGGATTACGCATATACAGCAAGACACCCTAGCAGGAATGTCTGGCAACATAACCCCACTTTGCTTATGACTTCACATTACACATGTGATCTTCAGTCTCTCTAAAAAAGAAATAACCTTTAGTAAATGCAGTTCTGGTGCAATTACACCTCTTCACCTCCAGGAGATGCCCTTCTCCAGACATCGCAACTCAGCCCTTCACTCCTTGAGACACGTCTCCACACACCCTCAGCTGTAGAACAAAAGTTCCAGCCTAGAGAGTGTTAATTGCTGGCTGAGCCCTTGAGGGGTTATTCTTTCAGATGTCCCATGAAACTTAGGGGCGGACTGTTCTTCTTTGTGCTGGGGGAGGCTGCGTTGCTCCTGCAGCTCCCCCTGCACCCCTTTTCACACCTGATGGTGACCCCCTCCTCTGGGGCCACCATGCACCAAAACGATAGGTTTCCCCATGCCTTGCAAGGCATTATGGGGCTCTTCAGGCTCCTTCGTATGCATAAAAGATGAGCGGCTCTCCCGCTGTGCCGGGGAGAGCCGCGCTGAGTGGCTGGCGGCTTCGCCGCATCTTCAGGCCTTGTTGGGGGGCCCGGTCCCACCTGGACCCCCCAGGTAAGTGAGACGGCTCGGTGAGCCCACCCCCGGCCGCTTCTGCCGATTTTCGGGGGCCCGGTCCAACCCGGACCCCTGGCGCCACTTCCTCTTTCGGCGGGTCCCGGTCCCACCCTGGACCCGCGACGGCCTGATTGGTAGGAGGGCAGCCTGGGGAGCCCACCCCCGGCTGCCCCCGTCGGCTCTCCGTGTGGCCAGCACCCTCGTGTGCTGCCACAGGAGCCGGCCGATAAGTTCTGGTCTGCCCGCTCCAGCGGGCAGACGCGTCTTCCTGTTCTGGTCCGGGGGGAGTGCGGCTGCGCTCCCCCGGCCTCTTACCAGTCTTTGGGGCCCGGGGATGGGGTCTCGGGCCCTTCCTCTTCACGGGGGGCGCGACGGCGCCCCCCGTCTTCGTGTCGGGGCCCAGGGATGGGGTCCCGGGCTCTCCTCCTCCGCCTCTTCCCGGGGAGCGCGCCGGCGCTCCCCATCTGGATTTTGCTCGCGGGGGCCAGGTTGGGCTCCTGGCTCCCCCGCCTTCCTCCGCTTCACGGGGCGCGACCGGCGTCCCGACTTTACTTCGGGGCCCGGGATGGGGTCCCGGGCCCCTGGGGATCTCCTCACGGGGGCGCGACGGCGCTCCCCTCCTCCATTTTCGGTGGGGGCCAGGGTGGGCTCCTGGCCCCAGGCAGGGCACTTTCGTGGGGAGCGCGACGGGCGCTCCCCGGCTTCCCTTCTTCCCCAGGGGTCAAAGGTTGCTCACCTTCCGGGGCCATATCTCAGCCCCTGGGGGTCCGATCTGCCCCATTTTCGCGTCCTCTTGCTCCTGGCGGCGGCCCCCAGCCACGGGGAGCACTCTCCTTCACCCTCCGGGTCTCCAAGAGAGGGCATTCTGCAGGGAGCGGCCTTCACTGGCTCCCTGCACCAGACTTTCGCCTGGCTCTCCTCCTGAGCCTCTCTTCTCCCTGCGCAGAGGCCCCTGCTTCTGCGCACCGGTCCTGGGCTCTTCTTCTGGTGCTGTTAGGGGCCTGGGGGGCAGTCAGGGGGTACCTCCTTCCAACTGCCCATTGCCTGGCTCCAGCACCTTCCGCCTCAGCAGACCACACCCCAGAGAGAGCTTCTCTTCCTGTGCCAGCACTTTTTAAAAGTTGAGTAGGGGGCTGGCAGGAAGCCTCTGTCTGTCCTATCTAACAGCGACACCTCACTTCCCTGCCCCTGCTCCCTCCTTCTTGTCCAGCCTCTGGGTTTGTTCAAAATGGCGTCGTCCAGGGTCTCTGGCCACATGGTCTCTGAAACAAGCCCCCTTCCCTCCTCGCTGCCTTCCCTCCTTGGTGCAGCCTGGTGCCTGCCACCCAGTGATAGCTGCTGATGGATGAGCCTGTAGCCCCACCCATCTTCCCTTCGTGGAGAGGAGGTCTTAGCTTGTGGAAGAAAGGTTATCAATCCAGCCAGCTGAGGTCAGCCCTCAGCCTGGCCCTGGTTATGACTGACTCAGAGAATGTGACATTTCTGGATGACCCAAAAGCAGTACAAATATGACTTTGGACTCTGCAGAATACTTCTTCTCACACCCGTTACAGTGGACTTTAGTGCGTGTCTGGAATCTGTAGGCTTTAGGAAAGTGACACTAGCCCATGGGCTCCACTTCCCCATAGGGGAATAATGAAGTGAAAAACACAGTAAAGCACACTGACTTTCCCTGGCATGTTTCTTCCCAGTGTATAAAGCCTATTCCATGTCACCACCCAATTCTGCATAAGTCCTGCCACACCATTCACTTTGTAGCTGCTCCTGGACTGCCCACGCCAGGAATCTCCCCTGCGCAGCTCCCTACACGTGTGCACACGCATGTACACAGGTGTCTGCATGTAACCAGCCCGGTGCCTCGTACTCTAGCTGCTGCGCAGCGGCCTAGTCAAGCCAGGGGGACACCAGTAAAATCCACATGCAGTCTCTTTCATCTTGAGTTCACTGTGGATGAGTCCCAATTTATGAGGCTCTCCCACAGTAAAAGCTCAACACACAGGTGCTCAAAAAGCGAAAAATCCGGGCGGCCCATAGTGTCAGAACCACCTTCTAACACACGCTGCGCCCAGCTGATTCCTACAGGGAAGAAGTAGCCACTCTACATGGGTACTCTTCCCGTAGTCAGCGA
Source organism: Calotriton arnoldi (assembly GCA_963921515.1). Taxonomy (NCBI): domain Eukaryota; kingdom Metazoa; phylum Chordata; class Amphibia; order Caudata; family Salamandridae; genus Calotriton; species Calotriton arnoldi. The sequence continues at coordinate 123,574 of CAWUFW010011362.1, read as the reverse complement.
TAACTAGTTATAAGGGGTTCTGACCAGACCCCCCTTACTCACCAGTTATCCGCTCAGACCACCTACTCCTCCCATCCATGAAATCTCTACCCATGACAGGGATCCCAGACTACCCTAAGAACCCTCCGGGCTCTAGGTTAGATACCTCTAGGTCACTCATGGTCTACATGGACTTGGCCTCACTAGGCCCACCTTTGCCCTGGGGCATGCAACACTATGCCTACCCCTTCTCTGGACAAGGGTCCAGTGCCTCAGCACCGATGCGGTCTTCTGGGATAGGTCTACATCCCATTCCCGGGGTCCCTAGCTGGTCTCCCTTCCGGAGTTTGTTCCAACCAGTACCCTCTCTCCGTTTGGTCCTTGCACCCCAAAGATGCAACCTCTCTGGACCCTCACCCTCAGCCTGCCGCTGAGGTCATTCTGCTGCCACCACCCTTTCAGGATGACTGGCTTCCCCAAAGAAAGCACAGCCACTCATGCTTTCCCCACCCAGAAAAGCACCTTTGGCCACTGGCCTGGCTCCCTGATAGGACCTCAGACCGGCCTCACCACCACACTGGCAGTGCCAGGGAGGAACACTGAGGGTGCCTCATCAGACATCCTACAGCTCATTACCCCCGTCAGTAGCTCCACCCGGAAACTACCCTGGGAACCTAGACCCCTTCCTTGTTCTCTACTGCGAGAACAGGGCCTATGCACCCTTCCCTCCGAGAGGCGCGCTCTCCTCCCGGAGTACTCCTTAGAGAGCCTGTGGGCCCCGAGTTAGCTAGACCCAGGCCCACCTCTCATGGCTCTCCCGGTCTCCCAGCAACACCTTGGGAGACCGCCCAGGGACCTACATGGTCCCTGGATGGCCTGCACCACCCCTTATGAAGAGCAGGGTCCCTTCCCTAAGATAGGCCCAACCTGCCTTCAGGGTAGTACTACCACACCAAGCCAGGGTCCCTAAAGATCCCGGCTAGGCCTGCACCACCCCTTTGCGAAACACAGGGTCCCGTCACTTAAGATAGGCCCCACCTGTGTTCAGGGTGGTACTACCTTGCAGAAGTCCACCTCCTGCATCGAGCTGGGGAACACCCTCATGCTTCCGGTCCTGGGATACAAGTCCCCTAGGACCTACCTGACTGGTCACCTGGCCAGGCATCACCCCAGCCACCACCTCAGGCTCACCACACTAGCTCCAGGGTGACATCCAAGCTCAAAAACTACCCCTCCTTTGGGGCCACCCATTACCATGGGCCACCCCGGGTAACCACTCACCGGACCCTGACACCTCAGGGTCCGCCACTAACCTCTTTACCTGGAAACCAGGAGTACATCACCCCCACTCAGATCTCCACTGGATCAGTTACCTAGCCCACCTAGGGTACCTAGGGGTTACCACCACACACCATCACCCAAGAACTACCCTCCTTTGGGGCCACCCACTACCAGGGGCCACCCCTGGGTCACTCACCTCCCCACCAGTTAACCTGGGGGCCTGCCGGACACCCAACTCTACCACACCCTCCTCCCACCGTGGGAAATGTTCCTGGGGGTCCCCACCATGGGAACCCCTGGGCGTTACTACCCGGGGTAAAGAAACCTCCTGCCCCACCCATCCAGTGGTTTTGGCCTGCGCCAATGGCAAGTAAACTTTCAGCGGGGAAGGATACCTGGGGCCCCTTCTGTGGAAACCCTCCCTGCCCTTAAAAAGCGCGGGAATCTCCCAGGACCCCCTCTCTCCTGTCCCCCACAAAGGTCAATCCACCCCTACACCCCCACCTGTGATGTAGGTATCAGTTGCTGTCCCTATCTCTTGAGGAGACACCCTCCTCATGCAGGTGTAGTGCGTGTAGTGTTAGGGTTCAAAGGTGTACAATATGGCTTAGAACATTTGTATGCAATCATTTCCTGGACAGCACCATCCCGCTAGCACATGATAATCAACATAGCGCAGTCATATCAATACAGTTCACATTTAAACCATAATCTCTTCACATGACACATATGTGCGCGGGGCTTCCCTTTCCCATACTTTTAGTTCACCTAACCAAAACTTTGAACCCTTTTCAGAGCCTTGCGCTCTTCCATTTGCTCATTACTGCATAGGTAATGTGTGGCAAAACTGGACTTATCAAATGCTATAAATGCGCACCAGAATGGGATACTATGTTTCCCGCCGCTAGACACCAATGTTGGAAAACGAGGCAGTATCTGTGAGGCCTGCACAAATAACATGACTACATTTGTCCTTCACTGGGAACAAAACACCCAATTGTAGCGCCTGACTCTCAGAGGGTAGCGTTGCAGAGCAGTCTGAGGCTTACTCAAGGGAGGTGGTGTGGGCTAGTAATCGCCATTTGCAGGTGCGCAGAAATAACACTCAATAATTGATTGTCCAGTCGGTACTTTGCTTTATAAAAGTAAGAGTACATTTATTAAACACACACACTACTCAATACTATGCACCAATTTACAAATATACATAAGCTGTTGGAATTACTTTGTGACATTGCGTAACATCTCCACCCCTCCCGCAGGGGGGGTGGGGTCTAGTACCACCACTCCCATGTATGCACACCATCTTGCCCCCAATGCAGTTAGTTGAACATAACCTGGAGCGAGGGCCCTACGCACTGGCACCATCCCAGTGGCGACCCACCCCATTACCTCAACACGCATTAAAAATAGGTTCACCTGCCCTAGTGACACATAACCCTGACTGAGCATCTTATATTGACCATACAGTATGCACCCCTACATCTTCAGGGCTAACAGTCTGGGTTCTTCCTCACTTAAGCGCAGCAGCAAGAATACCTGTTCAAGCATTACTTTGGAATGACAGTACTCATCACCTCTGTTGGACATTAGAATGCATTGCAGTTACGGCCCCTAAAGGCATCACAGACGAAATCACAGGATTACGCATATACAGCCAGACACCCTAGCAGGAATGTCTGGCAACATAACCCCACTTTGCTTATGACATCACCTTACAAAGGTACTTCACATTACACATGTGATCTTCAGTCTCTCTAAAAAAAGAAATAACCGTTAGTAAATGCAGTTCTGGTGCAATTACACCTCTTCACCTCCAGGGGATGCCCTTCTCCAGACATCCCAACTCAGCCCTTCACTCCTTGAGACACGTCTCCACACACCCTCAGCTGTAGAACATAAGTTCCAGCCTAGAGAGTGTTAATTGCTGGCTGAGCCCTTGAGGGGTTATTCTTTCAGATGCCCCATGAAACTTAGGGGCGGACTGTTCTTCTTTGTGCTGGGGGAGGCTGCGTTGCTCCTGCAGCTCCCCCTGCACCTCTTTTCACACCTGATGGTGACCCCCTCCTCTGGGGCCACCAAGCACCAAAACGATTGGTTTCCCCATGCCTTGCAAGGCATTATGGGGCGCTTCAGGCTCCTTCGTATGCATAAAAGATGAGCGGCTCTCCCGCTGTGCCGGGGAGAGCCGCGCCGAGTGGCTGGCGGCTTCGCCGCATCTTCAGGCCTCGTTGGGGGGCCCGGTCCCACTTGGACCCCCAGGTAAGTGCGACGGCTCGGGGAGCCCACCCCCGGCCGCTTCTGCCGATTTTCGGGGGCCCGGTCCAACCCGGACCCCTGGCGCCACTTCCTCTTTCGGCGGGTCCCAGTCCCACCCTGGACCCGCGACGGCCTGATGGGTAGGAGGGCAGCCTGGGGAGCCCACCCCCGGCTGCCCCCGCCAGCTCCCCGCGCGGCCAGCACCCTCGTGTGCTGCCACGGGAGCCGGCCGATCAGTTCTGGTCTGCCCGCTCCAGCGGGCAGACGCGTCTTCATGTTCTGGTCCGGGGGAGTGCGGCGCGCTCCCCGGCCTCTTCCCAGTCTTCGGGGCCCTGGGATGGGGTCCCGGGCCCTTCCTCTTCACGGGGGGCGTGACGGCACCCCCCCGTCTTCGCGTCGGGGCCCGAGGATGGGGTCCCGGGCCCCTCCTCCTCCGCCTCTTCCCGGGGAGCGCGCCGGCGCTCCCCGTCTGGATTTTGCTCGCGGGGGACAGGGTGGGCTCCTGGCTCCCCGCCTTCCTCCGCTTCACAGGGGCACGACGGCGTCCCCGGCTTTACTTTGGGGCCCGGGATGGGGTCCCGGGCCCCTGGGGATCTCCTCGCGGGGCGCGACGGCGCTCCCCTGCCTCCATTTTCGGTGGGGGCCAGGGTGGGCTCCTGGCCCCCAGGCAGGGCACTTTCGCGGGGAGCGCGATGGCGCTCCCTGGCTTCCCTTCTTCCCCAGGGGTCAAAGGTCGCTCACCTTCCGGGGGCCATATCTCAGCCCCTGGGGGTTCGATCTGCCCCATTTTTGCATGTTCTTGCTCCTGGCGGCAGCCCCCAGCCACGGGGAGCACTCTCCTTCGCCCTCTGGGTCTCCAAGAGGGGGATTCTGCAGGGAGCGGTCTTCACTGGCTCCCTGCGCCAGACTTTCGCCTGGCTCTCCTCCTGGGCCTCTCTTCTCCCTGCGCAGAGGCCCCTGCTTCTGCGCACCGGTCCTGGGCTCTTCTTCTGGTGCTGTTAGGGGCCTGGGGGGCAGTCAGGGGATACCTCCTTCCAACTGCCCATTGCCTGGCTCCAGCACCTTCCGCCTCAGCAGACCACACCCCAGAGAGAGCTTCTCTTCCTGTGCCAGCACTTTTTAAAAGTTGAGTAGGGGGCTGGCAGGAAGCCTCTGTCTGTCCTATCAAACAGCGACACCCTCACTTCCCTGCCCCTGCTCCCTCCTTCTTGTCCAGCCTCTGGGTTTGTTCAAAATGGCGTCGTCCAGGGTCTCTGGCCACATGGTCTCTGAAACAAGCCCCCTTCCCTCCTCGCTGCCTTCCCTCCTTGGTGCAGCCTGGTGCCTGGCACCCAGTGATAGCTGCTGATGGATGAGCCTGTAGCCCCACCCATCTTCCCTTCGTGGAGAGGAGGCCTTAGCTTGTGGAAGAAAGGTTATCAATCCAGTCAGCTGAGGTCAGCCTCAGCCTGGCCCTAGTTATGACTGACTCAGAGAAATGTGACATTTCTGGATGACCCAAAAGCAGTACAAATATGACTTTGGACTCTGCAGAATACTTCTTCTCACACCTGCTACAGTGGACTTTAGTGCGTGTCTGGAATCTGTAGGCTTTAGGAAAGTGACACTAGCCCATGGGCTCCACTTCCCCATAGGGGAATAATGAAGTGAAAAACACAGTAAAGCACACTGACTTTCCCTGGCATGTTTCTTTCCAGTATATAAAGCCTATTCCATGTCACCACCCAATTCTGCATAAGTCCTGCCACACCATTCACTTTGTAGCTGCTCCTGGACTGCGCACGCCAGGAATCTCCCCTGCGCAGCCCCTACACATGTGCACATGCATGTACACAGGTGTCTGCATGTAACCAGCCCGGTGCCCCGTACTCCAGCTGCTGCGCAGCGGCCTAGTCAAGCCAGTGGGACACCAGTAAAATCCACATGCAGTCTCTTTCATCTTGAGTTCACTGTGGATGAGTCCCAATTTATGAGGCTCTCCCACAGTAAAAGCTCAACACACAGGTGCTCAAAAAGCGAAAAATCCGGGCGGCCCATAGTGTCAGAACCACCTTCTAACACTTGGTATGGCTGAAAGATAATGAGCATCATGACATGATGTTGAGGTATGTACATTACTTGCCCATAGTGTGACATGTAAATTGAAACCATGTGCCACGTACAGATTGTGTGATTACAAGGACATGTCATCATCTACCAACTTACGGCACATCAACTTTTGATAATGCGTCATTTTTGTTTACTCTTCATATAATCTGTTTCCGCTAAGGAAGAACTAGCCATTGGAATGTTACAAATGTTCTTTCATATCATGTACTTTTGTTTGTTTGTGAGATTGACCGTGCATGTTTTGTGTTCATCGGGGCATTCTTGCTCTGACACCATGGCACTTACACATTGCATTCAGTGCTGTGCATGATTGGGCCCTGAATTTATTTCACATGTGACTTGGTGAGTCAAAGTGTAATTTCTGTGACAGTTACATGCGCTTAGCTGTCTACACACTGGATGTGACTTTTGGATCTATGCCAAGTTTGCTGACATATGAGGGCTGGTGTTGTCATATGGCTCTATGCATTTTGAGAAGGATGGCAGGGTGCATGCACTGACTACCCACCTGTTAGGTGACACAGTGGAGGGAAATGGCTGCCACATGGTTCTGGGTTGGGGGGTGCTCCATCTTGCTCAGCTGTGGGACAAGGGGCCCTGGTGGGAGTTGTAGTGCAGGCTTCCTACCCAGAAACCCCCCTCCCTGTTAAGATCGCTACCTACCTGTAAGTTTGAGTAGAGCAATAAAATGGCTGCCACATGGTTCTGGGTGGGGGGGTGCTCCATCTTGCTCAGCTGTGGGACAAGGGGGCCTGGTGGGATTTGTAGTGCTGGCTTCCTACCCGCAAACCCCCCTCCCTGTTAAGATGGCTACCTACCTGTAAGTTTGAGTAAAGCAATGAAATGGCTGCCACATGGTTCTGGGGGGGGGGGTGCTCCGTCTTGCTCAGCTGTGGGACAAGGGGGCCTGTTGGGAGTAGTAGTGCTGGCTTCCTACCCACAAACCCCCTCCGTGTTAAAATGGCTACCTACCTGTAAGTTTGAGTAGAGCAATGAAATGGCTGCCACATGGTTCTGGGTGTGGGGGGTGCTCCATCTTGCTCAGCTGTGGGACAAGGGGGCCTGGTGGGAGTTGTAGTGCTGGCTGCCTGTCCACAAACACCCCTCCCTGTTAAGATGGATACCTACCTGTAAGTTTGGTGAGAACAATTAAATGGCTGCCACATGGTTCTGGGTGGGGGAGGGCTACATCTTGCCCAGCTGTGGGACAAGGGTGCCTGGTAGGAGTTGTAGTGCTGCCTGCCTGTACACATGCCCCCATGGAAATATTGGTATCCACCTTTGAGGTGATTCAGAGGAAGGAAATGTTAGATATGTGAGACATGTGTTGGGAAGAGTGTGTTGTACGTAAGTGCATTTAGGTCTAGGAAGTGTAGCTTTCTAGTTGTGCAAGACAGTACATAGCAGTGTAATGGGAGACATTTGTTGGTACTTACCAGCCTCCACTCCCCCGGGTATTTACGTGAGACTCTCTGGATGCAGTATGGCAAGCACCTTCTCCTCCCATTCGGTGAATGATAGTGGTGGAATGGTAGGGCCACCACCAGTCCTCTGAGCCAGCAATGTGATTCTACTCTGATTATCTCATCTACCATGACTGACAACTCATTGTCAGTGAATTTTGGCATTTTTTTCTGTGACATGGTGTGTGATGTGCAAATGGGTGAAAAGTGCAGGTGTGAAGGTGGTGGTGGAGATGTGTGTGGTGTGTGGGTGGTTGTGATGGTGTGATGTATGCTGATTTGCCTCTCCTTTGTGCTGTGGTGTTTGGCCCTTCACTGCTGGAGTTGTGCAAAGGATGCTGGGCAGGGAAGGGGTTGGTTTTATACTCAGCTATGTGGGTGGGTCAACATGGAGTATTCATGTCAGGTGTGTTATCTGGGTTGACCTGAGATTTGTATTTTTTTCTTGCCATGGGGATGTGTCATTGGGGTGTGTCAGATGTTTTTGGTGGCTGCGCTAGAAACACAGCCACACTTGGTAGCCTTGTTGTGTGGTTGCTTTCGACCGCCATTCCTCTTTACGCGCGACCGCAGCGGTCTGAATGCAATGGTTATTCCGCCGGTTCTACCATTCATCATTTCACGCGAAAGCGGCGGTCGTTCCGCTGTCTCCACCATCGTATCATAATTTCACTGGTGGTCATTCCGCTGGACGATTGGCGTTTTTGGGTCTTTCTGCGGCATTTCCGTCCGCCGCAGACGGATTTTCTGCTTTTCCGGACGTTCCCGGTGGAGTTTTGTGGAATCCGTCCGCCGCGGTCGGATTTTTCGAGCAGTGCATCCTAATCTGACCGCCGGTTTTGCCGCGGTACATGCGGCCGTTTTTTTTTCGCAACCACGGCGGACAGAGTGCTTTTCCGTCCGCCATCGTAATCAGCCCCTTAGTGTGGATTTTTGGAGGTGTCTCCAAATACATTGATTAAAATGATAATAGCAACCCTGAATTGCTGTGTGAGGGTAGGTTTTTAGTATTGCATTTATCGTTGCTTGCTCAAAATAAATGATTATTTTTTGGGGGAAGTAATTATTGGTTTCCTGATTTATTTTTGATAATAGTTCAATATAGGTGGAGTTTTGCTTATTTGGCAAAAAAGCGTATAGAAAAGGGATGTTTGTATTTTGGTATAGTGCATGGACAGTATATAACTGATAAAATGGTTTGGGACATATTTTAAAAGTCCCGACGTTTCGCACTGTTGGAGTTTTAGTAAATTATTAGCAGTTGCAAAAATAATTATTCTTTTATCCTTTGATTTGTTATCATAAAGAAGAAATTGTTCTTCATTATGTGTAATTGAGAGTTCTTTTTAAAAAAAATATTTTACTTGGAGAGAGTAAGGAAATGTTCATAAATACAGATAGAGCCATTTGCAAACATCACTTTTCAAAAGATTTCGTACAATTTCATATATATACATCATATAGAGCATACAGAGACTCAAAACTACCAGTGTAGGACAATGAGAAGGGTACAGAAGAAAAAGGGGGAAAAAAAAGGGAAAAAAACCTATAACAGTACAATGTAGCTTAAAAACAAAGACATAGATATTGAAGCATGTCATCTATCCTCCCTCATTAATAGAGATCGAGATGGGTAAGACAAAAAATTCCTCTGCTATTGTGTCTTTGGGAATCAGTCTACTATCCTATCCATTCTTTACTCCCCCTACCTAGGCCAGCCAGTCCCTCCCATCGTCATGTCTTGTAAGCCATTTACTCATTGGCGCCCAGATTTTACAGCCTCTCTTGCTACGGCGCCGACCTTTACAGTTGTACAGTGATCTTTCAAGATTATATATGGCCAGCAAGCGGCCCAGCCAGGCATGGTACGTAGGAGGGTCGGTATCCTTCCATTGCGTAGCAATAAGAAGCCGAGCTACGGCCACCACAATAAAGACAAAGTCATTCTGCCTTATGTCCCGTTGTTCCTTGTCTTCATATCCCAATAACATCAGTGATGAAGTTACATGGACCGTGCTCCCCAATGCCACTAATAGAAATTCCTCTATTCCCTCCTTTAGAAGCCCTAATTTCTCGCACCCAAAAAACATGTGTATTGTATCAGCCGGTCCTTGACCACATCGTGGACATTTGTCCTCCCCTCTTTTACCCCAGCAAAAAAGCTTTGCCGGAGTAAAATAGAGGTCAAAGATAGTTTGGTAATGTTGGGCTTTAAAATTTGCTGAGAGAAATATTCCCTTCCCTAATGTAATTGACTGATATAGATCCACGTCAGGGTTCCCCAATTTACTAGCCCATTTAGTTTCTACCTTTTCTAGGTCATCGGGGACTGTGTCCATTAGTATTTTATATATATGCTTGATTCTAGTCTGATGATGAGACATAACTTCTACTAGGGGATTCTATTTGTAGAGATCTTTTCCCTCCCTATTCGGTTTAAGAAGCTGGTGATCTGCTTATACTTAAAATGCGTCCCTACCGTTATTCCATACCTCTGTTGCAATTCTTGAAATGAGAGCCTCTGGTTGATTGAAAAAGATCCCCTACCTTTGTAATGCCCCTTTCCTCCCATTGCCTGCCCAGATTGTTGTACATTGTTTCAGGGAAGATAGAAGATCGCCACAGGGGTGTGTATCTATTATATCTATGTATTTGCATGAGTCCAACCATTTTATTCCAAACCTTCCAGATTGCGATTTTCACCTTGAACCGCGTCTTCTTACAATAACTGGCCTCTGCTTGCCGAAGGAGTACTCCCTGCGCAGCCTTACCTATAGCCAGCTCATATATGGAGGGGATGTCTGTGTTGGCCGCTTGATCCATGGTAGTCATATCTCCATTTCCTGGTGACACTAATACCATCATCTGCTGCAGAAAGGCAGCATAATAATAAAATCCTAAATTAGGGGCCGCCCAGCCTCTGCGTTCTTGCGGTAACGTTAGCAATTTAAGGAATCTCCGAATTTTCTTATATTTCCAGATGAAGTTACTAAAGATCGAGTCCAATTTCTTTAAAAATTGGCGTTCAATTTCAAGTGGGATGGATCTAAACAGATATAGTATTTTAGGAAAGATCCCCATTTTAAGTACGTTACACCTTCCAATTATTGGAAGATGGAGTCTATCCATATCTTAAATCCGTGCTAATCTTGTTCATCATAGGAGACAGATTTATTTTCCAAATGGAGCCAACACTACAGCTGAGCTTGACCCCAAGGTAGACTACTACATCCAGCTTTTGGGGATCCTCACACGAGGTTTTGGAGTTACAAATGATATGGGTTTTCCCTGCATTCAATAGATAGCCTGATTTCCTGCCATACTATCCAGCAAGTTTTTGTATTTGTATTAACGCTGTTTCGGGATCTGTGGTCACTACAGCGATATAGCCGGCATAAGCCATTATCTTTGTTTCAAAGCCGTTACTACAGACTGGTTTAATTGTCTAATCTTGGAGAATTTGTTGGATAAATACATCGATGTATAGGGCAAATAAAATAGGAGAGCATGGCCAGCCCTGTCTTGTCCCCCTGGCCACCTCAATGCGACTTGACTCCAGGCCCATTATTTGTAATCTCGCATAAGGTCTAAAGTACATTGCCTGTATGGCCATTATAAAGCCAGGGCCAAACCCTTTCTGTGCCAAAATACCCCATAAATAGAGCCAAGAAACTCGATCATATGCTTTCTCTGTGTCCAAGAGGATCATAGCCATCTTCTCTCCCGATACCTCAGTTATATCAAATAAGGCAATAGCACGCCTGATGTGGTATGTGGTGCCTCTTCCCGGTATAAACCCGTGTTGCCATGGTGAGACAAGATGGGCTATGATCCTCCCCAACCGAGTAGCCAAAATTTTAGAATAGAGTTTGGCATCCACATTCATGAGGGATAAGGGTCGATAGGATGCCGGATTCTCTGGGGGATTCCCCTTTTTTAAAAAGATCGTTATATCGGCTCCCTGCCAAGATTCTGGGGGAGTTCCACTATATTGGACTCCAAGAAACAAGTCCAGAAGTAGGGGAGCGATCTCTTCCTGGATTGCCTTATAAAGTTCCACAGGGATTCTATCAGGGCCCGCCGCTTTCCCTGAGGCCATAGAATGTAAGGCCTGTAAGACCTCTTCGATTGTTATATCCCTTTTCAACTCCTGTCTTGCTTCCTCGCCCACCCTACGTTGATCCCCCGTAATTATTTCAGTCTCGTTGGAAGTAATAGGGTCAAGATTATCTTGTCAGTATAGGCCCGATAGAATCCCTCAAATACCTTAATAATATCTTTTAGATCTGTAACCTGCTGGCCATCCTGTCCTCTGACCATAGTAATGTTATTCTTGACGGCCCTCTGCTTAGTGCGTAGAGCCAGCAGCTTACCCACCGACTCCCCGTACTCATAACTCTCGCTTTTATAAGCTTGGAAGCCTGCCGCCCCTTCCTGCTGTAATAACTGTTAATTTCAGCTTTTGCTACCACTATTTTCTGCCGTAATGTTGTCTCAGCAGCTTCTTGTTTTTGCCTGACGGCTAGGGTATGCTCTTTTTCTAATACGCCCAGCCCTTCAACCAGACCATTAATTTCCTCGATTTCTTGTTTCCTAGCCTTCCCTACAAAACTGATTGTTTTTCCCCGCAGGCCCGCCTTGAAGCTATCCCAGACCATGGCACGTGATGAGCTATACCGGTTCATCTCAAAATATTGTGTCACCCAATGTCTAATATATTTCATGTATAGCTCATTAGTAAGTAATGTTCTATCAAATGTCCATTTGGATTGGACCAGCGTCCCCCCTTGAAATGCTAGATCCACAATTAACGGATTATGATCAGACAGTAATTTCGGTAACTTCCTGATTCCTACCGCCGTAAGCATGGAGGAGGAAAGCAGAAAGTAGTCTAACCGTACATACTTTTTATGGGGGCATGAAAAATATGTATATCCTGGGTCAGTAGGATGTTTAGCAGCCCATACATCCATCAGGTCGTGACTGGCCATTAAGGCTGACAAAGCCTTATGCACTTGCGGCTTTCTCCCCGAATATCTTTGTGTTTGGTCTCTACTAGCTTCATAATTGATATTCATATCTCCACATACTACTAATGGACTTGGCCATGATGCCAGCTCAATTTCTAAATCGTTAAATATTTTTGGGTCATCCTGATTTGATCCATATATTGTGCAAACTGTCAGGCCAACAGGTAGCAGCACAATAGCCCATCTTCCGCATTTATCCTCCAACACGCGTTTGACAGGGTCGATTCCATTCCTCACGTGGATCGCTACCCCTCTTATAGTGGAAGTTTGCGTAGAGCATGCTGTGAGAGTATACCCTTTGATAGTTAAAATGTCCCGTCTCCCCCAAGGAATATGTGTTTCTTGCTGGCATATTATGTCAGCCTTCTGCATTCTTAGGGCTTCTGCAACCCTAATGTGTTTTATTTTATCATTTAGACCCCCTACATTGTTCGAATATATACTTATTTTACCCATTACATAGTACAAGCCCCTTGTCCTTGCTCGTCCTCTCCCTTTTCCCCCTCTTTCTTGGCCAAATTATTTTCCTCAGGCTCTTGATTTATACTTTCTCCAATTTTCGCCCCCCCTTACCCCGCACCCAACCCCCCCAACTCGCCCACCCCAGACCCCCCCAAGACCCACCCACCCAGCCTTCTGCCCCAGCCCACCCTGAAACCCCATCCCTTGAACAAAGCTTTAGGACCAATGGTCCCTGTGATGAAAAGCTCCGGCCACCCGGGTGCCCCCCCACAACTATAATTGAGAGTTCTGGGGGAATTTCTACTTCTTCAAAAGTTTTGGGGATAGGTGTGGTGGTGGTAGTAGCTTTTTTAGTTTGAGCTATTGTTCCTTTTAGGGACGATATTGAGGGCATTTGGCCAGTTGCTTGCTGTGGGATTTTGGGGCGCATTTCTTTAAGTATTTCTGTAGTAGAATTTTCTGATCTAGTGCTAGCTTATTTTATACTGTCTAAAGCATTTCTAACCTCAATTTCAGTAACGTTAGGGGGTGGTTATGCTCCCTAACATACAGTACAGTTGTTTCCTTAGTTGTAGCCCTCCCGTAACATTTGTTCGAATAGTATTTACTACATTTCCAGTTAACTTTCAGCCCAGTTTGCTTTTCTTGGGTATACACATACCCCATATAACATAGTAAAAATGTTCCTTTTGTGAAGTTATGAATTGGGCGCCTTCAGTCATTGTGATGTTTCAAATGCTAGGAAAATGTATATAACAATTACAAAAATAATACTGGACTGTTTTATTTCCTGAAATATATACATTGTCATGTATATACTTACAACGTTGAATTTGAAATCGTTTTCAATGCTGATGCGTTTTCTTTGCTGTTTGATTCCAGTTTTGTTGCTGAGATTTCTGTTGGTACAGAAAAAGTAATTTTAATAATTTTGTTTAACTGTGTATGAAGTGGGGGGAGTTGGGAGAAAGTTGGACTTTGGTTGGGTATTTTAGCTAATTGGTTTATTTCATTTTAGTTTGATACTTACTTTATTTCCAAGTCGATTTTTCACAGTGTTCTGTAGGTGTTTGAATGTCTTCAGAATTATCTGTAGAGGAGAGATAAATTTAAAAAATATATATTAATTATTTTGTCCATATAAATAGTGGTTTTAGAAGATTAGCAGTAGTATCAGATTTTAAATGTTATTTTACTTACTTTCTGGAGTAGGAAATAGAGTTTTCTTTAATGTGGTCCTGTGTTCTAGCAGCAATCCGGCATAGTTTCGCCTTCTTCTTTGTTTTTGGTTTGAAGTGTAAAATAATGATTAATTTTCATGTGTTTATATAGTGTTTAATTAATAGTTTGTTTAATTTCATTGGTTTATTTTAATAGTGTGTGTATTTCATTGGTTGATATTTATTGTTTTAATTGTTTTGGTGGTTGCTTTCCATATATGGAAAACGCTAATTAAGATTCAGTTATTGCATTTTTTTATTTAAAGTGGTTTAGTATATTAAATGTGAATTATATTGTTTTAGATGTTAAATAATATGTGCATTTTATTTAGCTATAATATTTATTTAGTGATTAATAGTGTGTTTTTAATATATTTTATGATAATAAATTTAAATGTTTTTTAGACACGTATTTGATTTATTTTGTATGTTGTGTGTGTTTATTGATAAAAATATATTATTTGGGTTAAGTTTTGTATGTTTAGAAATGTTTTTAATATGTAGATATATTTTTTTTAAACGATATTATTGGTGTCTATATTTTTGTTATCGATATTATTGACATCTTGTATCTTTTTAGAACATGTTCGATATTTTTTCTAACTATATTTTTGTGTTCGATAATACTGATATCGATGTAAGTAAATGATGATATTTTAGTGTCGATATTAGTGTATTTTTTTAAATAAGTATAGGCTGTCGATATTTGTGTAATCAATATTTTTGTCTCGATAATATGGTAGGTCGATATTGTGTCTTTCGATATTATGTCAGTGATTCCTTATTAACATAGTAGGAGTTTCGTCCAACCAGCCACTACATAACAGGTTACAATAAAACAACTTTCGCAAGCAAATAGAGAGATGGATGTAGCAAAAGAAAGGGGTGAATTTATCAAGAATATTCTGTTACATGATCTTCTTCCAACAAAAGCAATATTTGATGGAGATGCTGCAACCAAACCAGTGAAGCACACACTCGTGCAAGAGCTAAAAAGAAACTTTCACCAGAAGATTTTCAATTCGAAAAGGTGTCCTCATTGATAACTTCTGTTGTCGTGGAATATATGTCACAATTGGGAATGGTCAAGATTTCATCCATGCAAAACTTCGGAGAGGATGTTCAGACTGTTCTACAGATCTAAAAATCAGTGTGCACCTTGCAAGAACTGCACATTGTCTTTGCCAGTAATCTTAAACTATCTGTCAAAGAATGTGAGAGAATCAGGCAAATGTCTCCAAGTGGAACTATTGACCTTGCCTGCATCACAAATTCGACACCCATACCTGTGCAACTTGATAAATACTGGTCATCAACATCGAACAAGATGAACTTGGAGATGCTAACTTGCCAAAACATTGCTGATGCTTTAGAGAACACTGATTTTCCAATTATTTCAAGTGGAATGACTGTCAATGAAGAGTTGGTACCTGCAGAGATATATTCAAAAGGTACGGGCCATATTGTTCAAGAACTTAACAGCAAATTGGAGGAAGCTGACCTTTGTGTTGTGCCACATGTTGAGTGGGCTGTTTGAAATGGTTCAAATTGAGTAATTGTACTGTCAAATGATACAGATGTTATTATTGTGCTACTTAGATTTGTTGCAATGTTCATAAGTCAAGTATTGTCAGAGCTATGGGCATGTTATGGAACAGGTAAGAAAAGACACTTAATCCTGCTTCATATTCTGTACAAGAAACTTGACCGGGAGATGCCCAGTGTTCTTATCAAGGCACATATTCTTGCGAGTGATGGTCTATTAGTAAAATTGGAACAAAGCTTGGAGCTTTAACTTTTGAATCTGTGAAGTTTCTAAAAGGATTTGCTGGGACAGAAGAAGAATGCGACTTTAAAGACATAGAAAAATACCTTGTGCTTGTGTGGAAAACAAGTTCTGACTGTCACACATTTGACAATCTTCAGTACCATGAGTTCAAGAGATCAGTCCTACCAAGTGACCTTCCACCAACATCATATTCCGTGCTTGGACACATTAAAAGAGCATTCTACTTGATCAGAAGATGTGTAAATTTTTTGGATCACACATATGTAGAGAAAGATCTGTGGGAATTTGGTTGGGAAGATATTGATGGGGTGCTAAAACCTACGAAATTTCTAAAGCCTCTACCCACAGAACTTACACATACATGTACTTGCACAACCTGTGCTTCAAAAAGATGTCCCTGTCAATATGCTCTTCTCAAATGTTCAACATTCTGCAAATGTACCATGAGCAATTGCCGAAACAAATAAATAACGTGAACTATGAAAATATATCTAAAACTGAAGTAATAAACTTTAATTTTTTTCATATTCAGATCTTAAACAATGTTTGGTCTATACATAAAAGGATAAAAAAAAATATTATTTGTTTCATTTCTAATATGTCTTTTCTTCCTCTATTATAGGCGCAATTTTGGAAAATGGTAGTAGGGTTGCTCTAAGGAGTTATTTTCTGTCTCTATGCGACTACTTGACCCCCAAAACATATGTTTTGACACCAAAATGAAGTATGTAGGTTTCATGGTTCCTGAAATATTTCATCATCACTGCAAAGCATGCGTCATTTTTAAAAATGTCGTCCAGAAAAATTCGGGCTGGATCAGCAATGTCTACCCAAGCTAAATTACTTCTCTAATGATCCAAGAACACAAATCAAAAATTAAAATCTCTGGACAACATTTTTTTTACTGAGGTATATCAGGGGGCCAGGATTACAATTACAAGTCATTTTAATAAATTACCCAAAAACCAATCATTTAATATCATAGTTTCTGCAAACCTGACACTCACTCACATAGTTGACAAGCTAAATAGAACTGGCAATTTTTTAATGATATTTGCGCTAAAAACGTTTCACATGTTGTATAATTTCCATCAGTATCCACGGATCTATTCAAACAGTTAGAACCACAAGAGACCTAGAAATACCGTGACCACTAACCTATGAAACTCTAGCAGGCTACAAAGGAAAATTCCTTTAAAAGGACGGATTACCATCACTCACCAATGGTGACATGCTTCATCATCTGGGTCTCCTCCTAGTGTCACACTAGTGGCACTAAGGGCTGCAACCCTTTCAGAAGGAAAGGGGAGCTCGCGGATGTTTTTTTAAATAAAGCTATACAGATAGTAGCGACAAAACACGCTATAATTGGACCTACAGATGTGGGCAATTGATTCGTGTGGCAATGATCAGTGGAGTGCAAAATGATACAAGATGGTGAGTTAAAATTGAACGATGAGAGAAAAAAAACGTTTATTGATGTCTCTCAAAGCTCAAGTTTAAAAACAGGGCAATCGACAGTTTTCAACAAATGACTGTCTGTGTATGGAAAAGAGAGGGTCAACATGTTTCAGCAGAAAAGGACATATTTATCCTATGCCTTCTTCAGGACCACAAAGTTATTGCTACTGCAAACGTGAAATAAATATGAAAAGGTTGGAACAAATACAACCTCGTCACCTGTAATCAGGGATATATAGCAAGTCCTCTGCAAGTGACGGAATGCTGATAGCTTCTGCAAAAGAGTAGAATAACGATCCAAATGTAAAGGTTGGCACAATCTCAAAAATAGGGCTCTTTAGTTCAAGACATCAAAATTCTATATATAGTGACATATTCAATCATCATCTATAATTATGCAAATTCATAAATGCATGTTTTCCATGCTTACCCGTGATGCACGAGGAAAAGACCTTACCTGGCCGCGGCTCAGGAAGAAGGAGGCACCGCTCTATGAGAAAAAGTGGGAAAGAACAAGACAGAGTTCATAGTAACCTACTATTCTCTTTACCCTCATGTATCTCTTATATAGCAGGAGCACCGTGTACACAACACAGGCCTGACTGGAAAATTACAAAATATTATAAAATATTAGCTGACTTATACAACGGTATCCAAAATTACTATATATTGCCTCAAGCTACGAGATACATCCATATGTGAGATGAGTACACTTTAACATGCAAAAACATGGTTTCCTAACACTATTGGGTAGCATAGACACACATGCGTGAAGATATTTTCAAACAATGAAGTAGCGGTTCTCCTTGTTACAGACACGCAGACATAAAGATGTTTTTGAGATCAAGGAGGCACCAACTATTTATTTATATATTTTTTTGTCAGGCCTTTAGACTGGTTGTCCATTTGATTTGACTATGGATGAGCCCCAGAGAGAAGCAGAATGTATTATCTCTATTAACGATCGCATCTAGCCAGTTGTATTTATCTGGCGTTGTGATTTGAAAATAATGTAGTTCTGTTTTGAAAAAATGAGCAAATCATGAGTTTATTAACATATCCAGCCAGCTACAATTATCTGGCGTTGTGATTTGACAAGAAAATTACGTAGTATATTTAGAGATAATAATGCCAATCTTGTTGAAAGAAAATTGTAAAAATGAGCAACCATGAGTCTCTCTTTGGAACAATAAACCACCTTTGTTGCTCCCCTTTTTTTGCGCACTTTTCGCTTTGTGTTCAAATTGTCGGCTTATTTTGGGATTATAATCCCTATGATTTCTAATGCGCTAACCTTGGTCGAGTCACGTGACATATCTAGCCAGCAGAAATAAGTGGGTATATTTAGAGATAATAATGTCAGTCATCCCAAAATTAAGGAGCAAACCATGAGTCTTTTTTCGAAAAAACACGTCTCCTTTCAAAAAATATGTATTTTTTCTGTCTTTTCAGTCGTAGTTTCACGTTCAGTATGCCGGTTCTAGAACTACAATCCCTATAATGCCTAGCGCGCCAGCCCTGGCCGAGTCATGTGACTCGGGCGGGCTGTAAACGTTGCGAATGACGTAGCTAGTCTATGAGTCTTTTTAAGATGGCGGCTCCCGACGGTTGGTACCTCCCCAGACGGCTCAACAATCGTCCAGAGGTACCGACGGACAGGTGAGCGTTTAAGTTTGGCATGTAGATATAGTGCGATACTCCCGGTTGACCAGACTGTTGACATTACGTAAGGCAAGCTATCTCCGTGTTGCAGGAGGGTTTCTGTTATTCCGTGTGATTAATTATGGTTACATGTGCAGCTTGGCTCTTGAAATACGAAATACGAAGTGAGGTGAAATGAAATGAAATGAAATTTGTACTTGTAAAGCGCACTTATACCCCCAAAGGGGTGTCCTGGCGCTGTACGCATACCGCTGTGGAACCCTTCCTGGCTTTTCCCTGTGAAATGTCCACTCCTGGGCACCCCCAGGGTGAAGCCAGGCATCCAAGCGCTGTTGGGGCCATTGTGGAGATTAAGCGAGCTATTGCCCAGAGTTGCAGAGTGGGACCCATGATTAGAATAGGCACCGAGGCGAGAATTATCAGGTCCGAGGAAATTGAGCCCAAGACCCGCCGAGGCGGGAATTGAACCCTGGTCCCGGGCCAGATCTTTGCATCAGGGTCTGCCGCTCTAACCATTGAGCCACACTTCTCCACACAGCCCACATTACTACACAGCCCAGGGCAGCCACGAGGTGTATGATTAGATTTGTAGCCACGAGTGGGAAGGAGACTGAAAATAGCTCCATATTCGAGCTCCTCGACAAAGTAGCGATGCGCTAAGTGCACCATTAAGCTAGAGTCTGCCCGGTTAGGCATCATTATAGTTTGAGCCAAGACACTGAATGGTCCATGAAGTCTGTGAGTCCGCTATTAAACGGGCTGGGTCAGGTTTATGAATAATTAGCTTCAACCATGAATATATACGTGGAGACATTTGTAAATTTGTAATTTTGGATTATTGACAAAGAGATTAAGAGTGAGAGTAAGTCCTGTCCGTGTAAAGTGTCATGCTGGACGGTATATGCTCTTACTCTAAAATAACAATATTTTGATCCCTAAACATAGATCATGGGGTAATTTTGGATACCGTTGTATAAGTCAGCTAATATTTTATAATATTTTGTAATTTTCCAGTCAGGCCTGTGTTGTGTTTGTGTACACGGTGCTCCTGCTATATAAGAGATAAATGAGGGTAAAGAGAATAGTAGATTACTATGAACTCTGTCTTGTTCTTTCCCACTTTTTCTCATAGAGCGGTGCCTCCTTCTTCCTGTGCCGCGGCCAGGTGAGGTGAGGTCTTTTCCTCGTGCATCATGGGTAAGCATGGAAAACATGCATTTATGAATTTGCATAATTATAGATGATGATTGAATATGTCACTATATATAGAATTTTGATGTCTTGAACTAAAGAGCCCTATTTTTGAGATCGTGCCAACCTTTACATTTGGATCGTTATTCTACTCTTTTGCAGAAGCTATCAGCATTCTGTCACTTGCAGAGGACTTGCTATATATCCCTGATTACAGGTGACGAGGTTGTATTTGTTCCAACCTTTTCATATTTATTTCACGTTTGCAGTAGCAATAACTTTGTGGTCCTGAAGAAGGCATAGGATAAATATGTCCTTTTCTGCTGAAACATGTTGACCCTCTCTTTTCCATACACAGACAGTCATTTGTTGAAAACTGTCGATTGCACTGTTTTTAAACTTGAGCTTTGAGAGACATCAATAAAAGTTTTTTTCTCTCATCGTTCAATTTTAACTCACCATCTTGTATCAGTTTGCACTGCATTGATCATTCCCACACGAATCAATTGCCCACATCTGTAGGTCCAATTATAGCGTGTTTTATCGCTACTATCTGTATAGCTTTATTTAAAAAAACATCCGCAAGCTCCCCTTTCCTTCTGAAAGGGTTGCAGCCCTTAGTGCCACTAGTGTGACACTAGGAGGAGACCCAGATGATGAAGCATGTCACCATTGGTGAGTGATGGGAATCCGTCCTTTTAAAGGAATTTTCCTTTGTAGCCTGCTAGAGTTTCATAGGTTAGTGGTCACGGTCTTTCTAGGTCTCTTGTGGTTCTAACTGTTTGAATTGACCCGTGGATCCTGTTGTTTTGTATCTAGCTTGTGATTGGGGAGAATATCCACGCTAGGTCTTAAAATTTTCCCTTAGACCCTTCATACGTCGTAGTTTTTCTTCTTCTTATATAATTTTCATCCACATTTTGCATCAGCACCTCCACAGCAGTAATTCATGTCTTCTGTTTCAGTGACTAAATAGAAATATACAGCTTCCTGTGTAGATTTAGCTATAAGAGGTGGCAATGCTGCCTCCCCGACACTAAACTGAGAATGGATGGAACCCACTGCTGTTCTGCAAGTCCCACTTTAGCAATTCATGTTTGCAAAGTACTCTATTTTGGTAGAACTTTATATAAGGAGTAGATTTCTCTACATTCCCTGTTTCTCCGTGCATGTCAGCCTTGCTGAGTTGCTGTACAATTTCTGCCATTTTACCCTTTCTTGTTTCCTTGATCCATGTCTTTCTCTCGCGCGCCTTTTAGAGTGGATTGAGTTGTGTTTTATCCCTTAATCCGCGCAAAATTATGTATACCTTGCCAAATGATGGCACCTCTCTGACAAGAATCCTAAAACGGGAACGCTGCGCACCACATCAGAGGGAGCTGCAAAGTCTGTTGTGACAACAAGGAAGGAATGCCACGACTCGCTTCATTTAGATTTGAAAGCACCTGTGTTATGTTTTTGACAGAAAGCAGCAGAAGGTTGAGATTTGTGTAGCCTACTGTTTGTCAATCAAGGCAGTGTTTTAAAAGCAACGAATGCATCTGAGACAGGCAAAGAACCAAATGAGTCGATGTAAACAAAGAAATGCACCTCAACCCCCACCTCTCTCCAGAAACGAACTTAAAACAAGAACAAAATGACAGGCTGAAAATATGAATTACCTTTCTGTTGACAATGTTTTTGTCATACTTCACATAAGGATTGCGTTTATATTTGAACGGCCCTTCGACAACATGTTTTCATGTTTCATTACTTTTTTTAATTTTATGTCAGAGATCCAAGTTTATATAAATTAAAAAATGTGCACTGCTTTCTTAACAATTGAAAGATTCTTAAGCTTCATTTCCATCATTTCACTTTGAAAGTATTATCTAGATTGACCATTACAATTAAAATGATCTCGCCACCATTTATGTTGTCTTCAATACACTCATCTTTGATAACGTTATAGTTTAACTAAGGTCACAGCAGCAAGACAAAGGGGATGCATGTTTTTGATGGAAAATTACCACAGAGGAGTTTACGAATCTGCACAGATTTTCCAACATTTGTCAGTATAAATTGGATATAAGAATGATTTATGCAAATTGCTGGCATTAGGGAAGGTGTGGGAATGCAGCCTACCCTTGTATGAAGAATTGATTCAAGGACTTGGGTGAGGATGTTCCTCAGTCATTTGATGACAATACCCTATTTGTCTGTGTGACTGTAAGAGCCAGGTCTGTATCTTCTTCCAGAAGTCCAAGTGGTCTTTGGCATTGCTTGTCTTTGTTGACAGGGAATTCCATAATACTTCTGTCTGTACAGAGAAGGAGTTTCCAGAAAATGCATTTCTTACATGGATGGAGATTTTTTCCAAGGTGCCAGGATGATCGTTGCAGGCAGTAAGCTATGCTCCTCACTTTAGGTAAGAAGAGTGGGCAGGGTAGGCTACGCCGGACCATAATTGGACCGCAGCTAATGCGCACCAAAGGCTCCAGGACGTACGGGCATCAGGGAGAAGGAATGAGGGAGATGTGGGGGTTGTGGAAGCGCAGAGCAGACACACCCAGCCTCTCCCCTTTGGCAGGTAGCAGTACCTTGACACAGGAAAACCTGTGCTCATGATTGATGGGGTGTCCTTAACAACCAATGCCAGGAGAAGGGGTGACCCCTTCCAGGGCAATGACTGCACAGGGGAATGAATATGTCTTTGGATCAAGAAGTATACAACCAGTCTCAGGGTTGTACATTAAAGATGGGGAAGAAGATGCTCCATATCAAAAGCTATTGGAATTATGCAAATCTACTCCTGGCTGGGCTTCCACTTCATTTTGCAGGAAAACACTCACCACATAATCCATCATCTGCTGTATGAGCTGAAGTGTGTATCTGCTGCATGAGGAACCTACTATGGATGATATGATGAGTGTCCCACCCCTCCCCCAAGTGGCTAATCACAGGCATGCCAGTCACCAACTATCACTTTACTCTCCTTTAGGATGGGGCTAGCGACATCTCACAAAGGAGCAGGGATTAACCCCAAGGCAGAAATGAAGGATTGGTAGGTGGAAGGCAGATGCTAGAAGGAGTATGCGTGCCCTAATGTGATTCATTGGCGTGCACTGGGACTTATAAGTAATGACAGGTATTAATTCCCGTCAGTCGCATAGCCGCTTCGAATGGAGGGGCCAAACAACCACGACCGGGCAGTGATTTTTGCTGGTACACTAGCTGGGAGTACATCGAGCACAGGCTCAGCAACCCGAGGATGCCGGGGAATGCTGCAAAAAGCAGGGTCCACCTGGCTGGTATAGGTACGGACAGACTCTTATTGAACACCCCAGGTGACACTGGGGGGGCCTGGTGGGCTGCTGTTAGAGAAGTAGAGCCTAGTGATGATAGGGGAAGGTGCCAATGGTATGAAACCACTGGCAGCGTGGCAGAGACAGAACAGTTAAACTGCTTCAATAACACATAAGGGCAGCCAGTAGGCCATCGGAAAGGAAAGAGTTGCCATAACAGTGGCCCTTGGGAGGTCTGACGGCTGGTACACTGGGGGGACGGCAATGGAGAGAGCCATAGGGGATAGTCGCAAAGCAGACAGGGCACTTGCAGCCCAAGCATGGCTGGAAAGGGCCTCGGGTGTCACATATTGGAAGCAAAGGAAGCTTAGAAGCTGCTGCGCGCAACCCAAGGGGCCTTCATACTCTACGCATAGACAGGAATCTGTGTCCGATGATGCTGTCAAAGATGATTTGCAGTGTGTTCAAACTGGCTTAAGACTGAGGTTCACTGGTTTATGACTGTATGATTGATTATGCTGACATTCTTGCATGATTTATGGCATGTAGTCATGATTTTTGACTTAATGTTACTAAACTGCGACCTTTTAACTCCATCCCAGGGTCTCTGACTCTTACTGAAAGAGGGGCGGGTGGAGGAGAGGGACGGTCAAAGGCTTGGTAGGACTAGGTCTGGGGCAGGTTATAAACTTATATTATTAATGACATTTTTGTATTGTTCTTGTAATGAGCCCCAGGACTGATGACTAGAAACACATATCAGGTTTTGACTTATGATAGTGAACTGTAATATGGCAGGTCAAATTTAAAGTTCCCTTTCATTTTGTAGCCTCACAGATCATTTTAATATTGTGGTTCAATTGTCCATCTCGCAGTTTCACTAGACAACTGATCTTCATCTAAACATTTGAAGTAGATGAGATGCAAAATGAAAAAGTAGTTTGTCCCTAATGCATAAGGATCTCCACTGCTCCAAATGAATGGACAATTAACATTTCAATCAGTAATTTTTTCAGTCTCGCCTAACAGCACGCATGCGCTGTTTCTGCGAGGAGGTATTGTATACAGAAAAAGACTTGGAGCTCTCCCATTACTTACCATTTTCTGGATTGATTGTCATTTTTTAAGCTGCCTCCTAATTGGACACCATATGCTTCACTTCCTTTTATTTCTCCGGAGCATAGACCAAGTACTAATTGTTTACATTTGATTAGTGTCCTTCTGCTGCTTGCACTGTGATTCAGTGAACTTAGTTTTTTCATTTTCATTTTCATTTTCATTTCCACTTTCTACTTTACTGCTACTTTACAATGTATAGATGAGGTATATTCTCCACAGGGCCCGTAACCAAGGTATCCCAATGCAGACGCCGGAGGAAAGTTACCAGGCATTCTTCTACCCCTAGATACCCCAACATGTCCCATAGCTTGGACCGATTCACCATATCAAAAGCACATGACAGGTCCATGAAGGCTAGGTGTAAAGAGCCTTTCAGGGACCTAGTGTACTTACCATAATGAGTGATAGGCTCAGACACTGCTCAACCGTACCCATTCCTTGTCGGCACCCATATTGTGCTTCAGAGAGAATGCTGTTTGAGATAACCCAACCCTCTAAACGTGCCAATAAAACCCTACCCAAGATCTTAACCGTGGAATCCAGTAGGGACATTGGTCAAGATGGGTACTACAATAGCCTCCTTCCATGTGGAAGGAAGTGGACCGATAATAGTGGCTATGAAAAAGTTGCTGAGCATTGGAGCCCAGAGATCAAGGTTATCTCTAAGCAGATCTATAGGAACTCCTTCAGCTCCTGGGGCTTTACTACACTGGTTGTGCTAAATAGCCACCTAGAATTCCTTCACAGTGATGGACTGGCTAACCTTGAGGGCCAATTCCCTGTCTTTCCTTGAGGGAGGCATCCCAAAATCATGGTGATTGTCGACATTACTCAAAAAATTAAAAACTTGCGAGAAGTGAGTGACTCATGACGTCTCCAGGATTAAACAATCAACATTAGAGGATGTCCCTTCAGCAAAAAGAGGGCTGGTCACAGCCTCCCAAAATCGCCTGGCATCCCTCCCACTCCCAGCAGCCAGCAAGCCAGACCAGGCTTCATTTCTCAATTAAATCTTCCTTGCCATCAAAGTGGCTTTAAATGCTTTACCTGCATTAGCAATTGTTTCCCTATTTTTTGGTACAGATTTAAGGTCCACCTTCAACTGCTCATGTGCTGTCAAACAGGCCACATTGAACCACCGATGAAGGAAGGGAGTAGATGTAGAACATTTTACAGTTAAGGCCTGCAAAATAGCTGAATGAATGCTGGCAAAGTCCTCGATTATGGAAGGTGGTGTGGCATCCGGGGACAAACACCTATGTATTTTGCCATAGTTTTCAGACACAACGTTTTCCAAAAAATGTATTGGGTCAACCTGCTCCCATTTCAATCTGAGAGCCCTTTATTGGTGCCAAAAGTAAGAGGGACTATTACCCTATTTCCCTTCATCTATTTCAGGCCACAATTCTAGAAAAGTGTATTAACAAATAACTTTCAGGTTACCTTAAATCCAGAAATCTCCTGCATTCATCTCAATCGTGATTCCATCCTTGCCATAGTACAGATGGCCTGGATAAGGACGGTACTGCAGCACTCATCTAATCGGATCTGAGTGCTGCTTTCTACACCATACTCCAAACTGTCTTACTTAGAAGATTCAAGAATTGTGGCAAAACAGACAAGGCCCTTAGTATTTTTTTCTTTTTCTTAGACAAATGTTAATTTCAAGTAGCTAACAAATGTTGTGCTTCCACCACCTCTTTTATAGCATGCTGGTTGCCACAGGGCTCTTCGCTGAGCACTAAGATTTTTAATATACATGTCTTCCCCTTAGCAGACATAGTGGAAGCTTTTGGCTGTTCAATAATCTCTTACAGTGACAACATTCAGATGGTTATACCTTTGTCCTTGGACTCAGGTTTGAGTTCCCCGTTTTACCTTAATCTTTGCCTGGAAGCCATGGTTCGCAGGATAGGGCAAAACTGCCTCAAACTTAACAGTAGTAAAACAGAGATTCTTATTATTGAGAATCAGCCAGATCTTTGCGGCCCCTCCTGTGACCAGAGGCACTTGGGCCTCTGCCAGCAGGAAAACAGGTTGCGAAGAATGTTTGGGCTATGGCTGGATACTGATCTTAGGCTTGAGCACCACATTAATATAATGACTTCCTGTTGCTTTGGCCTCCTAAGATTCCTCAGGAAGATTCCCTGGCTTCTGTCAACATCTACTCAAAAAGCTATATCGCAGATCTTGATCAGTTCCCACCTTGTTTACAGCAGTGTGTTTTATCTGAGACTACTGAAGACTTCCTTACTAAGACTCAGCAGTGGCTCCTCCGCTAAGGGGGAGGAGCGTAGCCTCACATCTTTTCAGCAGTGCAAAAAAGGAAAAATAAAATGATAATGACACAATTATTATCATTTTATTTTTCTGTGCTGAAGTCAGTTTTGGGGCAGGGCGTGGCTGTCATCACAGCCAGCAGCTGAGAAGTGGTTGGTGCACTTAAGTGACCATGACAGTTTGGCCAGCCATATTGGGCCCGCCAAACAGTCATGCACTCTTAGCATGTTCTCCACCTGGCTGTATTGCAAAGCCTGAGTGGAGAACATGCACAGGCTCCCACTCCTTGTCTGAGCACCTAACCAGGTCACTCAGACCAATCACGACGCTGCTTTCATGCGAATGACAGCAGCGCCGTGATTGGCTAGGGGAGTCTGGGAGACTGTGTGCTTCCGGTTGACAGAAGAGGATGGAGAAGTGGCGGCGGCCGGCTGTCAGGTAAGTGATATTTTCTTTTTTTTTAAACCCCTCTCCCTGCCTCACCGCTACTGCCCCGGAGCAGCCGCCACTGCTAAGACTGCAAATGATACAAAATGTGGCTCCATACCTCCTAGGCCATATCCTCAAGCACGCTCCTGCAACTGTTCAGGTAAGGGATTTGCATTGTCTGTCTATCGCAAAGCACAAACAAATGAAGGCTCTCTGCTTTACTTCTAGAAGTTTGTTGCGATTGGGACCACACTATCTTAGGCGTCTGGTCCCTTATCATCCCACTAGATTTTTGCACCTGCCTAATCTCAATCTGACTCAGGTTCCTCAGATATGTCATCGTTCAGAGGGAGGCCACTCTCTCAGATATTTGGCACCGAAGTTGTGGACCTCACTTACCGTACAACTTTGTCTCCCCCACTCTGAAGTGATGTTCCATGAACAACTCAAGACCTGGTTATAATAACAACCTGTGTTGGATTAATTCACTGTGGCTGAAAACTGGTCCTGTCTGTAGCACTGGGAAACCCTTTTTTGGGTGGCCATATGCTCTATAAATGATTAAAATAGAAATAAAATGGACAGAAGCATGCTGGAGTCCCATATTTTGAGAGTAAGATAAGAGATGGCATATCTATGGTTTCTTTGTCTACAAAAGCATGCCTGGAAAATTATTCATACAAATGCAGATAGTAGTGTTCTCATAAGCATTTTTCTTAATACTTCATTCTTGCGAAAAATTTGGGAAGTATATATATCGGCTAGAGCACAATACATAGTATGTTATGACAAACAGGATAAAAAAAGACATAAAACACACATGGTCAAACGTTAATGCTCAGTACCTTTCATACACTGCCACACTTTGGACAAGTTATCACCAGTTTAGTATTTTGATGTCATAATACAGATGTAAGCTGATAATACTGTTACTATGATTATCCTACATGAAAGTGAGATTAGGTAGGATCTGCGTTAAAACACTCATATCAAAGAGGAGTTTGAGCACACTGCCTTCACCCATGTGGTGAATGATAGGTGAACAATTTATTTGATACCCAAGATTTGTTACTTGGGATACTGGGTGGAGTTGCTTCAGAAGTCACCATGACACCAACATTACCTTCACTTGAGTACTGTATGTGTTTAGCTTCATTCTGTGTCCACCTATCCAGTCCAGGATCACTACAATACAGTATTGGAACTATGCTGCACACACTTGTTGGAATTATAAGGCAGGGACAACCAGAATTCATTTTTATTGCCTGACTAGAAAAAAGCCATGGGTCTAGTATTCAGGGTTCTCCAAAGTCGGTCCTGGAGGGCTGGATCCATGCCAGATTTTTAAGACAAACACATTTATCTAAATGTGGAAATGTTAAAAATTTAGCATGGATCCAGCCCTCCAGGACTGATTTTGGAGAACCCTGATTTCTAGACCCATGGCTTTTTTTCTAGTCAGGCAATAAAAATGAATTCTGGTTGTCTCTCCAGGATTGACTTTGGAGAACCTTGGTCTAGATAAACAAATGTTTTTGGGGGAAGGTTGCCTTTTAATTCAGCCTGAGACATGAAAATTGAGAAAAGTTGTTATGTGTTTTTTAGAGGCAGATGGCCCATTAAGGCATATGGGTTAGAACCCTTCCAATTTTACCACTTACCACCACAGACCATTTGCTTACGCACTAGAATTCCATGCACAAGAAACACGTGTGGATGAAGGATGCAAACATCAGACACGTGGCCAGGACAACAAGTTTAATGGCTTAGAGTTCTGAATGTCCACAGGACATTTAGCACAAATTTAGCCAGCTTCAGAAAGCTGTGTGGTTCTCTTATTATATGTCCGATAGTGTCAGCCATAAAGGGGAGTAGATAGGCATTTACAGAAACAAAGGTGAAGCTATCATTTAGTCATCGCCTGCCACTGCAGCCATTCCTCTCCTTCTAGAATGAGCAGTCCATCCAGATGCAGCTCCCTGTTTGCCCTGATCCTGTCATGATTAGACGTTTAGGAATTTTCTATTTCCTTCAAACCCAAACAGACCAGCACCAGAACACTGGCCCACTCACTCTGTCCCCCACCCCTAGAGGAGCAGATTAGTGAAGAAGTAAAGCAGCAGGTTCAGGCACCCCACCAGCATGGACATTGTGTAGGCTGGGTGAGCTGGGGAATACCATCAGGCAATAATGTCAATGACCTTGCATTACTGACTCCTCATGAACTAGACACACTACTAGGTAATTAAGGAGTCAATCAACTAAATCTGTGGTGACAGTGAGAGTCGGTATCTGCTGGGAAAGAAGCAGGAAAGAGGCATGGCTAGAGTACAAACAAAGATATTATGATTTTAATAGCATGTTCTCAACTAAAGAATAGGGTACATACCCAAAGCTGACTGAAAAAAGTCAGTCACAGTCTCATTTTAACTTATTTACTATATTTTTTTGTTTTGTGAAAGTGATTTACTTGCGTTTTACTACAGGAGAGGGAATAGTTTAGTGGCTCAGAAAGCAATTTCCAGCTTTGCAATTGTGAGTAAATCAAGTTCAATACATCGTAGATTTCGGTGCCGTGCTCAGGTTATAGTGCTGAGGAGAGTACAGAAGTTTTCTGCTCTGATGTCATGAGGTTCGAGACCTCAAAAATTAGTGAGGTCCTCAAAGCTTTTTCTGAGGTTGTCTAGGCTTCAGGGTGCTTTTAATTGTTTATTTAGTGCTTCAGATTATTTTTATATTTTGGCTGATTTAACTGAGTTTCATTTTCCATATATAGATCGTTTTTATATATTTTGCTATTTGATTTAAGCGAACAGATTATGGAGAAAGAAGGATTTTAATAAATTCATATTTAATGACATGTAGGGATTTCCTCTCAGAATTGAGGGCCAGATGTACAAAGATTTATTGAGGTTGCAAATGCCCCGATACCCAAAATCAGTTAGTTAGCAACCGCAAAAAAGCTTATTTAAATGTACCAAAGGCAAAATGCTGTGCCAGATGTGCGATGCATTTTACCGGTCGCAAACAGCCCAATGCATTTTTCTATGTACAAACCCTATTTTGCGAGTCGGTAACCCATTACCGATTCGCAAAATAAGGTTTGTGAGTCACCTTTAGGAAGGGACGTGCCAAGGGCGTCCCTTCCTAATTGCGAGTCGCCGGGGGATATACAATTGTTTTGTGACCGGAATGCGGTCGCAAAACAATCGTAGTTTATCACCTACTTCAAGAAGGTGGTAAGCCAGTAGCACACGGGAATGGATTCCAGGGGACCTCTTCCCCTTTGTGATTGGAAGCAAAAACGTTTTTTAACAGCAGGCAGTGGTCCCACGGACCACTGCCTAATCTTAAAAAATGAAATTGAAACGTTTCATTTTTGTTTTTCGAAATGCATCCTGTTTTCCTTTAAGGTAAACGGGCTGCATTTAAAAAAAAAAAGTTGCTTTATTTAAAAAGCAAACACAGACATGGGGTTCTGCTGTCCTCAGCGTCACCATCCCTGTGTTATTGCCCATTTCCAATGTGTCGCAATTACAAAGTGCCTCATGAATATTGTTGAGGCAGGTCATTTGCGACCCCATTGGACATTAGTACATTTCCTTTTGCAACTTGCAAGTTGCGAGTCGCTAAAATTCGCAAATTGTGAGTCGCAAAAGGAAATGGCCATACATGTGTCCCCCTATTCAGTAACTTGTTACGAATCGCAATTTGCATTAGCTATTCGGTATTTGGAAGGAGGCATGTTTAGAGCGTCCCTTCCAAATACCAATTATAAGTAGTATGTTTTAATTCTTTGCGATCAAATTACAGTTGCAAAACATTAATACTATACCACCACTTGAAAAGTGGTGGTAACCCGCACACAAACAGGAAGGGGTCCCTGGAGGACGTCTTACCCTTTGAGAATGTTAAAAAAGATACTTTTAGGAGTCGCGCGAGCGCGCTTGGCAAGATGGCCGCCTCCCGCTAATCAGCAGCGTTTTCGCCCGATTTTTGACGAATAAAGCGATGTTTTAAGGTAAACTCGCTCATTTTAATTATTCGACGACTACAAGCAACTGATTTGGATTCTGCCACATACCTTTTGGTGCATTTTGGTCGCGTCTGACGTCTGTTACTCGTGGTGAGCTTCTCTCCGGTGTTTCCTCTGCTCCTGAATCGGGATTTCCTGTCAGAGGGGAGGCAACAAGCTTAGGAAAGGGCGCGGCTGAGGTCTAGACCACTCCCACAGCTGGTTATAGCTGCTGCACCTTGTTTATCCAGGCAACAGTTTTCCTCTTTCTTGTATTTTGCAAATTGTCATTACAATATTGCTCAATTCAGTTTTTTTCTTTTCTATTATATATATATATATATATATATATATATATATATATATATATGTATATATATATAAAATGGAATGGCTCTGTTGAATCTGCTTTTAGTTTTGTCAATGACATCAATAAGAATGAATTGAATTTGAATGTTACTGCTCATGTTAGTAAGGAAAGTGTACAATTTCTGGATGTTGAGTTATACATTAGGAATGACACCATTTGCACTAAACTCCACAGAAAGAGTACCGCAGGTAATGCGGTACTCCATGCTAGCAGTTTCCACCCCAATCACCTTATTAAAAGTATCCCTTATGGGGAATTTTTAAGGATAAGGAGAATTTGCAATTCAGAACAGGATCTTAAAATATGTCAAACTGAAGCATTTATAAGATTCAAAGCTCGAGGATACAATGATAGAGACCTGAGATTAGCTATGAATGGAGCAAATAGCCATACCAGAGAGGAATGTTTGAACACCGCTAAATCTGACACCAGCTCCACTTCCCAAGAATCTATCACTGACATGTCTAGGCCTAGTGGTACCATAAGATTAATCACTACTTACAGCCGTCAAGATAAACATTTCAGGAGGATCATTTATAAACATTGGCCTATTATTAAGACTGATTTAACCCTTTCACAATTATTGCCAGATTTACCCTCCTTAACCTTCAGACGTGCACCCTCTATGAGGGATGCACTGGTTAAAACTAGCCCTGTGGTTATTGCTTCATCAAATTGGTTATCTAAGAGAAATGGTTTTTACAAGTGCAGCTCCTGTCGAGCTTGTAAATTTGGGATCAATAGTACTGAATTTACTACAGCATTTGAAGGCAGACCTACTAAGATCAAGGGTTTATTAACATGCAGAACGGATTTTGCAGTCTACATTTTAGAATGCTCCTGAAAGTGAAATATGTTGGTAGCACTAAACTGCAAGTTTTTAACCGTATTTTGTAACATCTGCGGGCTATAGTGAATTTGGATCCTAGTTATCCGGTCGCTCGACATTTCAAACATGTGCACAATAACAATCTTAAAGACCTGAATTACTTTGTGATTGATTCCGTACCCAAATCATTCAGAGGTGGTAATAGGGAGAGAAAACTGAGACAATTGGAGTCACATTACATTTTATTGCTTGATACCAAATGCCCAACGGTCTTAATACGGGAGAGGATCTACACAACTGCTTGTAAACAATTATGCATGGTGACTCTGATTGAACTTTATACATCACTCTGACAGGCCAATATGACGGATTTTATTCTATTGAGGGGTTCCATTTTTTATACCTGGTTTTAACCTTGTTTTTACCTGGTTTTACCTTTGGGTTTTACTTGGTTGTTACGTGGTTTTGCCCGGTGTTTTAATGGTCCTTATATAGATTTTATCCTGTATCTTTGAGCCTCTGATATCCTAGTACTGTATTCAAATTATTTGCTAACAGTAATGTTTTCTGAACAATAAGCTTTCCATAACGTATTGGCACTTTATTTCTTTAGAATGTTTACGGTTATATGAAGCCTTGATTGATTATTGGGTTATTTTAACCAATATGCTTTATCAATATCTGAGCGTTTTTGCACATCATTGCTATTTTACGATGCACTTGCACTTTATTTATCTGGCCAAATATAGAAGCATCAATCGGTCAACCCAATGGCTTAGTACTAGTTATGCTTTTTAATAACTGGTTATAGATGACGTAATTTATTTATTTATTTTTGCACTTTATCACTTCATGTATGCACTTTTTCTCACCCTCTGAACTAGTTATTAGACATCAAGGGTTATTACCGCTTTGGTGATATGTTTGAACATGGATATTTGTTACTCAAAAATTGATTCTTTGTACATTTTATGACCACTGGGTCTATATTGCATTACTTTTTTTAATGTGTTTAATTGTGTTGAAGAGTCATTTAATGATATAACTGTTTACATCCATGTTTAACTATTCAGGTATTTATTATTATATTTACCTCCATAGATTATGTTATTTACTCGATGGCATGGTACCTTTGTTGCCGAGTATGTCTTTTAGTTCTATGACAATTGAGGGGCGGGCTCTTTGCACTTTTTTTTACTATGTCGTCACTATTTATTGCTTTTAGATGCCCACAGCGCGCCATGTGATCAAGACAGTGTCTAAACTGTCAAAACGCGTCATGCTGGGCACTTGCCCTATTCAAATCATGCTGATTATTTTGCAATAAACGCACTTTAAAGCAATTAAGCACGTTGTGGTCCGTACCTGACTTTTGCCGAGACGGAGGCATTCCAGGATTGTGAAAACCTCATATATATATATATATATATATATATATATTTTTTTTTTTTTTTCTTTTTTTTTTTCTTTCTCTTTGCTTACACTATGGAAAATAAGCAATCTCATAATATGTCTACGAAAAGAAAACAAAATATTTCTCCTCCACCAGCTAAATCCAAATTAGTAGACGTTAATGAACCCTCATTATCCACTTTACTGAAGGAGTTACAAGCTGTGCGCTCAAATACTGACAATATTGCTTCGGAGATCAAAAATTTACGTAAAGACATGGCTGGTCTTTCTATGAAGGTCTCTGACAATGTTATTAAAATTCAAGATAATAAATCAAAAATTGACCATCTTATGCCTCTTGCAGCAAAGATTGAACCAATGAATAAATTACTTTTGGATTTAGAAAATCGCAATAGACAATATAACCTGCGCATTTTTAATGTACCAGAAGACGTGGAAGGTAATGACTGCAGAGGTTATCTTGAATCTTTAATTCCTGGTCTTTTACATATTAAGTTTCCGGAAAAATTTGAAATTGACAAGGCGCACAGAATTCCCTCCCATCGCAATCCCAGACAGGATAAGCCTCGTCAGATGATTTTCAAAGTGTTACGCCATCATCATCTTGTTTTGATACGTAAGGCTGCTAGAGATGTCCCTTCGTTGTTGGTCAATGGGAATAAAATCTTTATTCATCAAGATTTTGCTAAAGACAAGGTCAATATTCGTAAGGAGTTTGCAAATCTTCGTCCCAGTCTAAGAAATGCTGGCTTTAAATATGGCTTGTTCGACCCATCCACTATGAGAATTTGGAAAGATGGTTTTTCTAAATCGTTTCAACATCCTGAGGATCTTCGTCGTTTCCTGGATACGCAATCTCAGTCATCTATGGAAACAAATGACACTAATTCATGATTTTATTGTTGCTTGTTTTATCGCCAATATGTCTAATTGAATATTGTATTTTTGCAATATATGTTTTACAGGGCTTTCTTCTTTCTTTTGAGTAGGTCATCTCGGTATGCGTGTGTGCGATTCAGGAATTATATATATATGTTTCTATGTTGTATAGTTATTATTTTTGTTGTTTGTTGGTGTTTTTTGTGTTTTCCATATTTCATCACTCGAGCTACTATTCTTACTATAGTCTATCTTTTTTCTATATCTTTTATTCTCTCTTTTTTCTTTTTTCACGATGCCAAGTGGTATTAAAATTGTTTCATTTAATGTTAAAGGTTTGCGGCACCCTGTTAATCGTACTAAAGTTTTAGATTATTTAGCTAGGCACAAAGCAGATATCTGTTTACTTCAAGAAACTCATGTAGATGATAAGGTTTTATCCTATATGAATAAAAAATGGGTAGGGAATATTATTTCATCTCCAGCTCTCAATAGGAAAAATGGAGTAGCAATTCTTTTTTCTAAAAAATTACATGTTCAAATTTTACATAAACATTCTGATTCAGAAGGCCGTTTTCTCATTGCTAATATCATCATCATCATCATAAAACTTTATTCGGTCGTTAAGACCATCAAAGTGCATAGGCGTACACAAGTATAGTAGTTAGAACAAGATTTTCATACTGAAAATTGTAAGCCAAAATAGATGACATTATTTATACAGTGACAAAATGTATTAAAACCCGAGCCATTAAAATCTAAAAAACAAATTAAAAGGAACTAGCTTCCAAGATGATAAAACCAAACAAGCTAAAAACACATAGAAAGTACATAAAGTGCTAGTGCATAATTAGCAGAAATACAATATTGCACAGTCTTCTGTAATTTAAACATGAGGCATATAGTAACATGATCATAAAACATCAAGTGTAGACTGGATACTTTGTGAGGAATGATACTTAATCTAATGGTATACTCAGTTCATTTTAGCATCTTCCTCCTAATGAACCAAAACCTCCCCAGGAATTTGGCCATTGCACATACTATTTGTGGCCTTGTATCTGTCCTGAGGATACGTAGGGCCTCTAAATGACTACGGGTTCCTAGTTGTCTACAAGCAGGGGCTAACCATTTAGATCTTGGATTTTTATACAGAGGGCATATAAAGAGAATGTGCTTAGTCGTCTCCTCTATCTCGGGGCAACATGGACAGTTGGATGATTTAACTTGGGAGCCCCTATTCCACGACACAGTAAAGGAGTTTAAGGGAAGACATCCAAATCTAAATTGGATAAATAACTTCCTCTCTTGCGGGACAGTGATGAAGTCCATATAGGGCTCGTACACACCAACCATCTTAAACTCCATAAATTCTGTCGTGAGTCGACCTCCTTTCACTTGTGTGACTGTTCTCTCTGCCACCCATTTCCAATAGTAGGACTTGACCCACTCTCTACTAGGCAGTAAGCTAGAGTCCTTTTCTTCCCAAAGGTTTCCCAGGCCTATTTCCAAAAGCAATTTTTTGATGTTACAGAACCAACCAAATTTTTTAAAACGATCCAACTTAAGAACCACCTCAGTAGCAATCGCATAATGAACAAGCTCAGGTGTTTTTTTAATGCGGAGCCAAAAGAGAAGAGGTCGAAGTCTCGCTTTATCCATTATTGTAGTTCTGCCCAAATCTAGTCGCAAGGGAGTGAGCGGGGTACTCTGGGGGATTGAGCAAAGTGATCTTAGGAATTTGTTCTCTGTAAGAAGCAAGCCCTCCAAATTATCAAATCCCCAGATTTCGGCCCCATAGAGAGCCGAGCCAACCACCTTCTGGTCATAGATCTGTAGCGGTGCTGCAATCGGTCTAGTTTGTGATGACCTATGTTCTAAGATTATAGCCCCTGATGTCTTCCTCTGCTGTAGAATTTGCTTCGAAATATGTTGTTTCCAATCAATTTTTTCTGTGAGGGTTATACCAAGATATACAATGGAATCGACCCTTTCCAGCGGAATGCCCCCAATAATAGTTTCCTTTAAACGATTTATGGGGGTTCATTAACAAAAGTTTAGTCTTTGAGGTATTTACTTCTAATCCTCTCATCTCACAGAAAGACATGAAGCGATCTAATAGCAGTTGAAGGCCACTTGGGGTTTTAGAAACTAAAAGCGTGTCGTCCGCAAATAGCAATGTGCTTATTTTATCGCTCCCCAATGAAGGGGCATCCGCATGGGCTTCCGCTAAATAATTCACCACCCCATTTACAAAGAGTGAAAATAAGGTGGGGGCTAGAACGCAGCCCTGCCTCACCCCTCTTACAACCTTTATTGGGTCTGTCAATTGCATTTGGTCTCCCCAACGTACTTTAGCATAATTTCCCTCATGAAGGCGTATAAGAAGTGCCAAAATATTGTGAGGGAGCCCCTGATCATGTAAAACTTGCCAAAGTGTAGCCCTTGGAATCAGATCAAAGGCTGACCTCAGATCAATAAAAGCAGTATAAAGACTACCCTGTTCCAAAATCACAGACTTCCAGGCCAAAAGGGTAAAACGAAAAACCTGATCGATAGTGCTAACTTTTTTCCTGAACCCTGCTTGGAAGGGGGATAATATACCATTCCCTTCCATCCAATCAGTAATTTTAATAAGCAGGGCACGAGAAAAACTTTCTGTGCCCCATCTATCAAACTTAACGGTCTATAGTTTGAGGGCAGCGATCGATCCCCCTTCTTGTAAACCGGGATGACCTCCGCTCCTTGCCAAGAAGGGGGTATAGGAGCCCCAGCAGCTATGCCATTGGCTAATAACCACATATAATTAGACCATTTAGGAATATCAGCCAGAAAAACATCACCAGGTATTCCATCTGGGCCTGATGCTTTGTTTTTGAGTATAGAGCTTATACTTTCAGTAATATCTGCTTCGGAGAAAAATTACCGTTAGACTGTAAGTTGATTAAGTCTAAAGAAGTACCTCCAGGAGTGGATACTCCAGTTCCAGAATAAATTCCGGAAAAGTGGTCAAACCAGGCTGCCGCTGTGATATTATTAGAGGGAGAACTCGGTCTCTCAGTGTCACCCCTTGTTACAAGAAGCCAAAATTGCTTTTGATCTTTCAGTTTACAAGCGGCATTAATCTGTTGCTAATATTAAAGTTGACAATAAGGCATTCCACCTAATTAATGTTTATGGGCCTACCAAGGAGGATCCTGATTTTTGGTCAAGATTCACATCTGAGATTATAAAATTAGGTAATGGGTAGGGATTTTAATCTTATTTCTGACCCACTATTGGACAGAATATCTCAAGCCAAATTTCGCCCCCCAAAAGCATTTTTTTCTCTTAAATCTTTTTTTAGTAGTACTAAATTAGTTGATATTTGGCGTCTACATAATCCTACGGATAAACAATTTACTTTCTTTTCTAACCCTCATGATTCGCATTCTAGATTGGACTATTTTTTAATTTCACGTAATTTAATTTCCTCAATTTCCAATCCAGATATTCAAAATATAGACATTTCTGACCATGCCTTAATCTCTTGCATTTTCCCTGGTGATTCCAGTCAGAATAATCATAATCGCTGGCGTATGAATACCAGTATTATTCTTAATGACAAGAATAAACCCAGAATTGTATCTGCTATTAAAGATTTTTTTTCATTTAACGCTGAAGGCTCCACCTCTATTATTAATAGATGGGATGCATTTAAACATATATTAGAGGTGAAACCATCTCCATTATGGCACATGAAAATGAATTATTCAATGCTACAATTAAAGAATTGGGTAAACAAATAGCCAAATTTGAACGTCTTTTTATTTCCTCTAACAACCCTCAATATAAAGAACAGTTACAGAAATTTCGTTATGAACTGAATTCTATTTTGAGTAATAGAGCTGGTGTACAAATATCTAATAACAAAGCTAGATATTGTTTTGGCGCCAATAGGTCAGGTAAGCTTTTAGCTAATTATCTTCGTATCAAAAATGATAAATCTTAAATTAATGCTATTCATTCTCCGAAAGGCTCAATTGCTATAACCCATGATGATATAATTAAGGAATTTTTGAACTATTATTCAGACTTATATAGTAACCCACCTTCTTCAGATACAGTGCTTATTGATAATTTTCTGACAGGATGTGGTTTACCTAAAATTTCTCAAACAAATAGAAATAAATTGGAACTCCCTATTTCTGTTGAAGAAATACTTTCAGCTATTAAATCACTAAAATTAAAGAAATCTCCAGGTCCGGATGGTATTTCAGCTGAATTTTATAAAGAATTTTCTCTTAACCTCTCTCCTTATTTGCTTGATTTGTTTTCACATTTTAGTGATACAGGTTATATTTCTGGATCATTCACCGAAGCTTTGATTATTCTCCTCCCAAAACCAGACAAAGACCCTTCACAAGTTACTAATTACCGTCCTATTTCTTTAATTAATCAAGACTGTAAATTATATGCTAAAATTCTTGTGACTAGGTTATCCTGTATACTTTCTGATATTATTCATGTGGATCAATCTGGATTTATGAAAAAAAGATATTCGTCAAACAACATTAGACTTTTATTTCATGCAATTGATGCAGGAGCTTTACTGCCTTTTCCTGCTGGAGTTTTAGCATTAGATGCGGAAAAAGCTTTTGATAAAGTTAATTGGCAATACCTTTTCCGTACCCTACAAATTTTCAATTTCGGTCCTTTGTTTCTGCGTATGATTTCTGCACTCTACTCTAATCCCTCTGCTAAACTTTTTATTAATGGTAGACTCTCACAAAAGTTTTGCCTTTTTAGAGGAACCAGACAAGGTTGTCCATTATCTCCCCTACTTTTTCTTATTGCAATTGAACCATTTTTATCTGCAATTAGAAACTGCACAGAAATTGAAGGTCTCCAAATTAATAATGTCTCTATTAAAACTTCCGCTTATGCTGATGATATTCTTTTATATATTGCTAACCCTGAATCTTCTATTCCTTCATTATTAAATTTAATTGATGTTTATTCTATTATTTCAGGTTATAAACTTAACTTTTCCGTTAAATATGCATTGCTCACCTGATATGCTAATCAATAATGAGATTGTCTGGCAAAAAGAT
Organism: Calotriton arnoldi; assembly: GCA_963921515.1. Lineage (NCBI taxonomy): Eukaryota > Metazoa > Chordata > Amphibia > Caudata > Salamandridae > Calotriton > Calotriton arnoldi. The sequence goes on along the minus strand of CAWUFW010011362.1, from coordinate 83,957 downwards.
AAATTTAAATACTTAGGTATTTTGTTTGCTAAGAGTGTAACACGAACATTGAATTTGAATTTTGAATCTACTCTGGCATATATTAAGATTAAAATTCAAAAATGGTCCTCCCTGTGTTTATCTTGGTGGGGAAGAGTAGATGCTGTTAAAATTATTTTGGCTCCTAAACTTTTTAACATTTTTTCAATGATACCTATTCAACTTTCTCTCAGTTGTTATAAAATTTTAGATAAACTCCTGTCTCAATTTATTTGGAAGAATAAATTGTCTCGCATAAGTTATAAAAAATTGAAATTGTCTAAATCCAATGGAGGTTTTGGTTTACCGAATTTTCTAAAGTATCATAAAGCATTCATTTTAAAACAAAGTATTTTATGGTTTCAACATTCAGATCTTAATAATTCACCTACATGGTTACGTATTGAACAGAATTTAGTATCACCTTTTCCTCTACCTGCTTTGCTTACAATGTCCAACTCCTCTGTTCATTAAGTTTAACAATGTGGTATAACCCATTAGTAAAATTAGTTTGTCATGTAAAATTTTGGAATTCCTGGATTAAAGCGGGTATTTGGTATTTTAAAGATATTTATAATAATAGTGCCTTTATAAGTTTTGAAGATTTAAAACATAGATTTCATTTGTTACCGTTGGATAGTACTAAATATGAATTGCTTTGTAATTCTCTTCTAGATTCCTTCCCAAATGGTTTTCCATCCATTGTTTCCTCTGACTTAGAAGTGTATCTACAAACAATTGCATCCTCTTCTCATACAGTGTCATTATTATATAAAAAATTAAATCTCACTAATGAAGATAATATCTATTTCCTTCATACCTTTTGGAACGAAGAATTAAATTTGTCCTTATCTTTAGATACATGGAGGACGATTTGGGTAAATTCTTTTTCGGGTTGGTTGCCTGTAATATTATATCAAACTAATTCCTATATCCTTCTCAACTGTTTTTGGACTCCTTTAAAATTATATAAAGCTAAACTTTTAACTTCTTCCATTTGTTGGAATTGTTCTTCAGAAGTTGGATCATTAAAACACATGTTATATGAATGTCATTTTGTTAAAAGTTTTGGGATGAAGTTTGGCATAAGATCACTTGTATATTGAATATATTAGATACTCTATCATATGAGTTAATTATTTGTAAAGCATCTTCTCTTACCACTACGCTGCCCTTGTTACATAATAAGCTTTTTGATTTTTAATTTCAGCAGCTGTAAGAACGATTACTGCTAATTGGAAAGATTCACCTTCTTTATCTGTTCATATGTGGTGGGCTTGGATTATTTTTACAAGAAAGGGTGCTAATTTGACATTATCTGGTATTATTCATAATAATTCAAACTATTTAAAATTTTGGAAACCAATTGATGACTATTTATTGTTGAATTACTAGTTGATATATGTTCAAGTATTCCTATTTATGCATCTGTCCTTAGTTTAGTAGCTCTGAAGTTATTTTATGATATTATACTATTGTCTTTATTATTTTTCACTCCGGAGATATCGTTTAGCATGATAGGTACTATATAGTATTTTATTGAAGTTCATATTTTTAATATTAGAATATTTATCTTTACTCATATTGTATTTTATCAATGAAAGTTTGTACCTTTTTCGGTGCTCTTTTATGTATGTCATTTATTATCAAAATTCTAATAAAATATTTTGAACATAAAAAAAAAAAGATACTTTTAAGAGTAGGCAGTGCACACTTGAAAGTTAAAATTTTCATTGTTCTTTTTAAAATGCATCCCATTTTCATTGAAGGAAAACGGATTACATTTTTAAAAAAAAGATTGCTTTATTTAAAAAGCAATCACAAACATGGTGGTTTTCTGACCTGAACAGGCCACTATCCCTGTGATGTTTGGCATTCCCAATGGGTCGCAAATCGCGACCTACTTCATTAATATTATCGAGGTAGGTCGATTTGCAACCCACTAGGAATCGCTAAATAAGAAATAAAACTTTCATACATTTTGAAAAGCGACTACCAAGTAGCGATTTGGAAAAAATCGCTATTAGGAAACCACGATCCCAAAGGTATGTACATCAGGCCCTTAGGCTGGAAGAACACTATTGTGCCACTTTCTTTCTGTTTAATGTTTCTGCTTGAGGGGGTGTCTGCCAATGAGTTATTGTATAAAGAATTAACCTGGAAGGATCTTTATGGATGAAAGTACCCTGGGGTTTGGTGGGCATCTTGGATTCAAGAGTGGTTTGGTTTTGTGCTTTTTTCCTTTCTAGCTTTCCCTTTTTATTAGGAAACTGGTGTGGCAATTTTTTTCTGTTGTCATTGGCAGACTTTATTCGATTTCATTAAAAATCAAAAAGGCACAATACAGTACATTACAATACCTTAAAAACTTTATACAAATAAATAAACGCTGCAAACTTCATTACGTCTTGGCAGTACAATAAAAACTGAAAACAGAAAAATATACTCTGCTGATAGACTTTATAAGAGCAGGGGACAGAATAAAAACTGTGTGATTCAAAAAGGGCATAAGAACAGTTATTGCACTTGGCTAAAATGTGCTTTTTATGGTTTATCACCACCTAGTTCAGGTAGGCACTATTACAGTTAATTAAAGTTTCTATCTGACATTAAACACGGCCCACAAGAAACTTGCTGTTTTACAGCATATCTCCATGGTGGGCAAGGATTGCAAAAAGAGATACGCAGGGCGACATTGTAGGAAGTTGAGAGGCCTTAACACAGGAACAATTTAGTGCTTCCTCGTTAGTATATCATTTACAAAAGAGCAATACATGCTACTCTGAGTACATGGTACTCTGAGTCAACACATGATCGCAGGGGCAATTTGGTAATGTTGCAGACCAATCGTTCTATACAGGGAAGCTAGATAGACAATGGAAAATATCCATTCTGAGGCGAGTAAGGACAAACTGGTGGCTGGGATTCAGTATGAACTCAAGATAGGGTTGCATATCATGCGTAATCAACGTGGATTGGTTCTTTAATACACTGGGCTTCAGCAATTCAGTGGACAGCTTAAGATCCTTGAAATGCACCAGGCATTGCATTTTCAGATATTTTCTACTGATAACTTCCAAGGATTCAGGGTTCTCATAAAAGTGTGGATGCCCCAAATCACAGAAAAATGCATTTGGTATAGGACAGCCAAGGAATACGCACAGATAGGGTCATATTAAGACAGTACCTGATAATGGCACGGTTTCGGCCAGTGCACTCCGATGTCCAGATTTTGTGCCATAATAAGTTGGGCTGTAACATTATGAGATTTGTTAGGAACGGCATTCCTAGTTCTGCGTGACAAACAGAGGATGAGGAGCTCCTGGGAACAGCAAGGAGATACATCAAAAACTGATTTTCCACTGTCTGCAACGTATGTCCCCACACTCCCGCCTTGTATGTAGCAACAGACACACAATTAGCTTTGTAAATTTTGCCATTTTGTTCTGGGGGTTTGTGCCCAGTCTACTGGCAAAGTTTGTCAAGGCCATAGTTGATTTTCTAAACTGTAACTTCCTATCATTGATAGAGTGGATCTATGAACCCTCCTTGTCAAATAATATACCCAAATATGAAAAAGTCTCTGTAGTTCTAATATTTGGGCCATTAATTTTTATATCATGACACTTCGCTGACCTTCTCCCACATTTCATAATAAATATTCTGTATTGGTTGACTAAGTGTCCTAGGTCCTGCATATAGTTGACAAAGTTAGTACGAAGGCTCTGGAGGCCCAGGGGAGTTCAAGCCATAAGTATGGCATTGTCCGCATATAGGAGGGCTGGAATGGGTTGCTGTCCGATTTGAGGGAGCTTCTTGCAGTTGCTAGCTAACTCAATCCCTATGCTGTTTATATATAGTGAAAAAAGAAAGGGTGCTAATGCGCAGCCCTATCTTACCCCTCTCTTTATGCTAAATGGTTGTGTACACTCTCCCCAGACATCATAACAAACCCTGGCCCTGCATTCAGAATATAATTCCCTTAAGAAATGGATGATAGATTTTTCCACCCCAAAGGTCTGCCAAGATAGTACACAACTTGATTGGCTGATGCAGTCAAACAAATGCAGACGGCAGGATGACCTAGGCTAGGTATGTGTTCCCCTTTTTGGTCTTAGTGTACCTCCCAAATAAGATACTCAAATTCAATCCCTGCTCAATAGTCCCTATGCCAGAGCCGAATCCGTATTGTTGATCTGATAAAATTTCAAGTGATTCCACCCAATCCTGAAGTCTGTTCAGGATAATACAGCTGGCTATGTTTGCTAGTGAATCGAGAAGGGAGATTGGTCTATAGCACGCAGGATTACGGTGTTCAACCTTTTTATGAATAAGAACAATGATTGATTCCACCCATGTTGGCAAGAAGCCTGTGTTAAAGCTTGCACCTAATACCAAGGTTAATATGGGGGGCCCACAATGAGGTGTTAGCCTTGAACAAGTCCACTGGGATGCCATCAGGGCTAGGGTCTTTCCCCACTTTGTTTGCCTTTATTGCTCTGGTGACCTCCTCCAAACTAAAAGATGGGGCTTTGAGGTGTGGAGTCTGTGACAGATTTGAAAGTAACCTGGCCCTCTCTGTCTGACGCATCAATGGGATTTGAGTAGATGCTGGAAAAATGGTCGATCAACTCTACTTCCAAAATTGCAGCCTCCATCCTGGGGTGTTCCTCTTTTCTCAGTGGTGGTGCATTCATTACCTGCCAAAACAGAGTATTGTCATTGCTAATACTTGCTTCATACAATAATTTCCAAGCTTTGCCCCTCAAGCATTTTTTCCTTTGCTTCACAGCACTCTTAAAGTCAATTCTACATGCCTGTACCACATGTTTACACCTGGGAGATTTATGTAAGGCCTCCTTTAGTCTCTTAGGGGCCCTAGAGCACTCTGAATCAAACCACCCTTTTCTCGTGTGTTTAAGGCGCCCTCTGGCAACAGAAAGGCCCTCCTTAATCCCACAAGTCTCCAAAAAAGTCTCAATGAGGATAAGTGGGTAAGCAGAGTCATCTAGACAAGTCCCAAAAGCCTCTCTATAGGTGCTGAATAACTGTTTTAGGAATCTCTCGGGCTCGACCTGGGACCAACGCAGTGTATACCCATTAAGGAGGCCAATTCAATGTTGTCGGCCATGCAGGGTGTTTTGCTAAGGGGCCGATTGCAGGATGAGGTGAGAGAGAGCTGGACACTCTGGGGGAAGTGGTCACTTAATGAGCTATCATGAGTGACAAAATTATATCCATTAGCAAAAAAAATGTTAGACATTAAACAAAATCTATAACACTGTAGGCACCTCTACCATTAAAGGTACATTTGATTGGAGCACAAGGAGAACAAATTTCATTAAGAACTCCAGGTCAAATTTATATAATAGTTCATCCAGCTTGTCCCCATAACGATTGTGTGTGAAGTGGGATTGTACAAGGTTCTCAGAATTGGTTTGACCCCAAACTTTTTCAGATTACATTTTATACAAATATGTATTAAAATCGCCACCCCATAAAATAATCAGATCCTTACTATTTCCTGTACAGAGAAACTCTAAATCATTATCTAATTGTTGGAGAAAAACGGTTATGTCGAAGGAGGTAGTGTTATTATAAAAATTGATCACCGCTAACCGAGCAGATCTGGAAATATTGTAAACTATGAGCTGATAATACAAGTTATATGCCATCATGATTAATTTAGTAAATGGAAGTTTATGAGTCGTACGTACATAGACCTCCTTTCAAACTACCATAGCTAGAAGCAACAGCTGGGACATGGTATGTTCTAAATCCGTTGATCTGTAAAGGATCCGTAAGCCAGGTCTCCTGTAAACAAAGGAGATGAAAACCTGCTACAAAATCTAGCCTTTCTGTGTTGTTGATTTTGTTGTGAAGGCCGGCCATGTTTCAAAATAGGAATCCCGTGTGTGTTGGAACTTGTCTACCTGGTTGACTAGTGCGTGGAGCTGCCATTACCAAGCTGTTGCTTAAGGCGGGGGTAATTACTGTGGACGGTGTAGATGAGTCACCTTTGAACCTTAGAAGTGAACCTGTACCATTCCTATCAGGTCTATAAGGCCTGTTTTCCTCCCCCTCATAGTCCCCACAATACTCCTCATTGAGTCAATCCAAACCATCTAGCATTGGCAGACACTTATAGCGGTTATGAGTTGAAATAGCATAATAAGAGTCAGTAAATGCTCCCGGGTTAGGTTGTATCTGAAATCTGGCACATCAGGTATTATAACTGGTAGATAAAAAAATACCCTAATGGGAGAAGTGTAATGTTATAAGGGGACACACTTATGGGTCCAATCGTGCACAGAACAGTTTTCACCAACTGTGGAGCCATCGTTATGTCTTCAAAAAGGGGTCCTGATAATCCCTTTTTAGTGCCAATCCAATTTAGGGATTTGTTCCTTAAAGAGGTCCATGCTCCTTGTGTTGAGATGTTCAAATGGGTACGTTGGCCAAAATTATTACATAAGGTGCAGAAGCTGGGGGAAGGTCCAAAGAATCAGTTGTCAAGGTCTGTGGACCTGCAAGTGAGTCACCATGAGCAGAGGTGTCTGTGGCTTGACGGGGTGGTCTCTCACTACTAGACGTGCCAGCACCCATAGGATCTCTATGTAGTCATCTGTGTAGGGGGTTTAATGACCCCTGTGTACTTACTGGGCAGAAAGTAATGGGAGCTATCTTGTGCAGAGGGTCGTGTGGGAATAAGAGAATAAAGGAAGGCTGTGTGTCATCAGTGGAGGGTGTCTGTGAAAGCAGCGGAGGTGGCAATTGTAAAGTGGATTTGATTGACGACAGACCAAATTACAGATGGTCAATCATTTGAAGTACCTTGTTATTTGTTTGTTTGTGACAAGCTTGGACCAAGTATTCTATCAGCAGTAAGGAAGCAAGTTAAAATGACTCACAGTCCATGGCATCATCTCATGTCGATTTAAAACACTGCAGAAAATAATCTGGTTGAAGCATAGCCAATACATGGCCATGTGTTAAATCAATATGTGGACCGATGTGTTTATTTTGTTACCAAGTAGTCGTAGATGGTGTTTGTTTGTGTACATTTGGATGAAGTACTATTCATCTCTACTGTGAGGCATTGCAACAATGTTTATTTAAGGCAGGGTTATGAATAGTAAACTAGTATGCATAAGGACTGGGAGAAATTTAAAATAAGGCAGCATAATTTGGCTAATTTCGGGGATTTCAAATTCCTGAATTCACACCATTATGCCACTTCATGTAATTATGCGCCCTATGCACCATTCATGGTAAAAATTTACCGCAAACACATGGGAACAACAGAATGCCATCGGCGACTGCTGTTTGTGATGCATTTTATTAGCACTATTTTTTGTGTTACTGGAGGGAACAGAGCTCAAATCTCATAGTGCCTGATTCTTGTCGAAGCAGAAGAGGCCAGCGATAAGGCCCTATTGGTTAACGAGCAGTCCTTGGGCAACATGAAATAAGAGACAGAGGATGTTTGGAGAGCGCATAAAGGAGCAAGGAGGGGCATACTTGGCATGTGCAGAGTGAGGTTTCTTGGTGTGCGGAAGTGGTCAGCCTAGTGGTTGGTGCGGCTTGTGCCCTGGAGCCCTCCTGTTTCCCTCCTTGTTTGATTAAATGGTCAACAGTTTGCAGCTAAGAGGAGGCTTGTTGTTTTGAGGCTTTCCTGGGAACCACATCACCCACAATCCCACTGCTAGCCCAGTAGCCCAGGAGGAGGGGCTAGCTGGACAATAACTATTGCAAGAGACCCGCGGACATGGGGACGCCACTGAGAGGAGCCTTGCTGTTTGGAGGTTGGCCTGAAGAACACATCACCCACAATCTCGCAACTAGCCCTGATCCTCAGGAGGAGGGGCTAACTGGACCATAACCATTGTGGGAGACCCCGTGGGTGTAGGACACACATAGGATGCACCCGGGCGAAGACCCGGAAGAGACTGGGCTGGGCCACGCCCCTTTCATCTGGGCTGTTAAAGGACTGTGAACATACCCTATTGTCATATAATAGTTTGTTACTAATTACTGGCCAAATGGGGAAATGGAAGCCCTTGGAGAGTAGGTCTAAAGCCATTCCTGGTGTTACTCTTGACAGCTTTGTACAGAGAGCTGTTGGTGTAATTAGTGAAGAAAGGAAACTGGCTGAGCATTGTTTATCGCACACCTCACCACCGCTCCCTTCCCCCTATCCCTCTGTGCATCTCGCTCTAGTTTGGAATCACCATCACTTTTTACAAGAGCTACTGTTGCTTGCCCAAGCCCAGATAATGTGCCACAATTCCATAAGATCATTCCTCTATTGTGGTGCTGTTGCAGGGATTCTGCACATACACAGAACTATGCGCAGGAATATGGGACCTCGCTGTATAGGGGCTAAGCCGTCCCACCACCTTAGTGCCCACGAACCCAGGACCGACTAGCTATAGTGTCTCACTCGCTCTCCTACACACTCATGAAGAAGCAAATGATTAGACACCCCAGAACACAACACTCCCGGATCTCGCAGGAATCGCAGTAACAAGACACACCTTTTCGCTCACTCTCTCGTACATGTCCACAATAAGAACTGACCGAAACACGAATATAGTTTAAAATGTTTATTTTAACTATTGTGCACTAAAACACAGTATACGAGCCACAATCCGGCAGAAAAATGCATAAAACTAATACAGTTAGCATTGCAGCAAGGCCATATAACATAAAGGGAGATGTCATCATATAAAGACAGTGGATAAAAGACTATAAGGCCTAACCACCCTCTCCTTGGTAAGAAGAAGTATTATTATATAATAGAAGATCTCTGGGCTCTGTCAGCAGACCCCATACCTTAGTGCCTAGATGGTATGTCTAGATCATAGGAACCGTATTGCTCTTCTCTCTGGAAAGCTCCCTCTCCAATTGTGTGTTACCTAAACATGCATCCCCATAATATCAAGGTAGGAGTTTCCAGCCACAGCTGTGTTAGCATGTTTTGTCTAGGTGCTAGGGACTGACCAGAACAGAATAACAATGGGCATTGTATATCGATCTTGTTCACAGTATTCAGACTAAACTCCAGGAACAGGCAGAGAACAAACAAAGCAGACGGTTCTCATGTGAAAGGCATTAACAGAGTCTTGCAAAAATAACGCCATGTAGTAACGTGCGCAAAAGCAGCATAATGGCTGCTGGGCTCATGCTAATTTAGCGATGTCGACAATGTCCCTATCGGCCACGTGATAGTGCCAGAGGTGGAGGCAGTTCCACCTCAACCACATCCACACTCACGTAGCAGGCAGTAAGGGACCCAGCAGGGAAAAGGAAAAGAGTTGAACCAGTCAACAGATCGAGGAAACTGTGTTTCCGGTCCACCTGTGGGAGGGGCTTTGGATGTAGTGGCCAAGGACATACTCCTTGAGCCTCATAGAAGCAGTGTTGGGCAAATTGGAGCCCATCTACAACCGCTTGGTTGCCATTGAAACATAGATATGTATGGTCAACTCCCCTCCAGCCACGCAGCACCCGGTGCTGCAACCAATGGAGCCCAGGACCGCATCTTCATCTCATAAGGATGGAGGATGTCCGGTCTAAGTGAAGGCCGGTCCTGCCGTTAATGCCACCAGGGGACTGAATCTTTCCTTCACATTGTCTGTGTTTGTCCTGCTCTGATGGTTCAACGAAGATTTCTATTAAGGCGGGAGTTCCTTGAACGGGGAATTAGGTCGTGCAGGCATGCACTGGTGGAGTCCATGGACCCAAACATCACCATGCTGAACATTAGACTGACTCAGTTATTGATCTGTTTTAAGAAAATGATCAGCTAATAGGATACGCGATGTGTAATCTGGAATGGGTCCCTGACTGAAATTCTAAAATGTAATAACTCGGAAACCTCTTATGTTAACTTATCATGCACAGAAACTGAGAAGGACGGGTTGCTAGGGATTGAAATCAGTAGCTCCCTATCCCGTTAGGCACAGACAACTACTTTATCTATTTTTGTATTTTTAATGATGTGAATTCTTGCATAATTGCCTTTTAACAGCGGGTCTCATAGTCCATCTGGCATTGTATTTCTACTTAGTAAACAACAAGGGGGACAATGAGGGCTTGATAAAGGTCCACCGTACTTGCCCTGGGTAGAACTAGAAGACAAAAGAGGTACGGTGTTCCTGGGTGGCAAGTTGGCCACCTGGTTAGTACTCAGAGTGGTGGGGAGGTGGGAAATACCTCCTTTCTGAACTAGGACCCTCACACACCCAGCAAGCTAGGTGTCATGCTTCATCATATGGGTCTGCTCCTCGTCGAGCCGGCGCTGCAATGCTCGACGGGCACCCATAAAGGGGCTCTTTATCGGAGATCTTTTGTTCCTTGCCGTATAGGTGCCGTGGGTGTGAGGGGCCTGGTAAGATGTAGATGTGGTTTGTGGGTTAAAACAGGTAAGGGAATCCTCTATAATTATTTTTATTCTGGAGAGGTCACAACCTGATTAAAAAGTAAAAAGAAGAAGGAGGGCGACTATTTTGTTTTAATCTGACAAAAATTATTACCCCTTAGTGGTCAACATGTTTCTCGCCTATAAAATGTCTCTAATAGATCAGTTGGCGATTCCTCAGGACCTAGTGACTAAATGAAAACTATCTACAGTGTGTGGTGTGGTTCTACATACCACTTCTTCTCTCGGTAGGACTTTGCCCCGGAGAAAAGCAGCCAACCTAGAGTACAAACAAAAAGGATCAAAAAACCAAATGGAAATATTGGTACATGGTCCTATTGATTCAAGTGGGTGTGTTTCACCGTACACAACCTCTTTGAATCTATACAAGTGATAAAAACAACGTGATTTCATGCATATCACATTCTACGTGTGCCTTCATTTGTATTTAGAATATAAAACCTCTGTGTAACCAGTTAGAGTAATTGGACAACATGGTGAGTGAGTATCAGCTCACCTCTTAAGGATTCAAGTGCTCCTTCATACCCATATGATGAAGCATGACACCTAGCTTGCTGGGTGTGTGAGGGTCCTAGTTCCGAAAGGAGGTATTTCCCACCTCCCCACCACTCTGAGTACTAACCAGGTGGCCAACTTGCCACCCAGGAACACCGTACCTCTTTTGTCTTCTAATTGTATTTCTACTTGCCTCAGTCCTGCTTATATGCACCTTAATTACATATATTAATTTACTTAAGGGACTTTTTAGTTGTCTGTGTGGAAAGCTTGCTTTTTTATACACCAGAGTAACGATCAGCCCCTGTTTAGTAACTTTTATCTAACGTAGCTTAGTGTTTGGTATCCCGACTAAAATTCCTAGGAAGGGAATTTGAAGAAAGCAAAGGGCTTGTAGCGTGATGATTGGTGGCTGTACTAGTTGTATGACAAATCCCCTTTTTATCCATTTTTTTTATGTATTATTAAACTGTGTGATTTTGTTTATGGTTTTAATTGACTAATAAACGAACATTAAACTAAAAAAAACTAAAAACTCATAAGGATCAGCCCCTCCCCAGTCAGAGCCAATTCCCTGAGAGCAGAGCTGCCTGGTAGCCAGACTACAGCTAGTATAGCATATGTGGTGGACCAGTCCACCCTTTTCTTTTGAAAGTAGTCACCCCCCCCTGACGAAGCTCCCCAATATAGAGGCCGACTGGGTAACTTTCATCTTCCCCCAGAGTGTACCCCATATGTTATTGTTTTGGTAGGATTTCACCCGCTGGATGAAGGCAACACTGAAGACGGGAAAGAATTCACTGGTCTAGAAAACAGCTCTTGGACTATAACGTAGGGCAATGCACCCATCCTACTTACCCTGACCTTTGCCTGATAAACCGGGACCAGGGTTTTCAATGTAATACCTGCTCCTTTGTTACTGGGGCATTGGAGGGGCTACAGGAGGCAGAGACAGGCGGTGTTAAGTCTCCGACTTCTGAGACTGACGCCAATAAGCCTACTATAAGAGCCTGCCTGGTTACCTGCAGATCTCTCCCTAAACACTCAGAGGACATCTGGCTTTCCCTCGAGCTCAATCGCTGGGACCTCATGTTTCTGACAGAAACTTGGCTTACAGACACCTCTTACCCTGATATCGCTCTGGCACTTCCCGCTGGTTTTAAGATCTCCAAGGTGAATCGAGCAGACAGCAGGCGAGGAGGAGGTCTTGCGATTATTTGTAATGATAAATGGGATATCTGTTGTAAAAAAATTGAGAATATTGGCACTATTGAGGCTATGTCCTTTTCCATTCAAACCTCTCTAGGACATACCTTTGCGGGCATGCTGGTTTATCGACCCCCGAGCTCCGTAGTTGCCAACCTTTTAAAATTAGGGGACATTGTTGCTGACCTCTCATTAAGATATGCCAACTTTACGGTTTTGGGCGATTTTAATGTCCATATGGACAGGCAGGATTGTGCCTTGGCGCTCCAAGTGACTGAGATGCTGGGTGGATTAAACTTGATTCAGCAGGTTATGTCTGCCACACACTGCGCTGGTCATATGCTGGACCTTATTTTCTCTAACGACCCCACCATCAGAGTGGAGGTTCCTCTGCCTTTGACGTGGTCAGACCACTGGTTAGTCCCTTTTAGTTTGTTCAGGCACGGTGGGACACACCGGATGAGACCAGAGTTTGAAAAGAAGAGAAATTGGAGGAGAGTATCTATTGAGACCATGGGCCCGGTCCTGCGTGACATCCCTCTCCAGCTCACAGGCAATCCCAGCTTAGATGCAACCTCATTTAATGAATGGGTTGCTTCTTCTCTGGACGCCATCGCCCCCATGAAAATGTCGAAACTGGCTAGGAAAAAGCCTTCCGCTTAAGCCTGGGCGTAGTTCGCGAAGTAGCGCTACGCGAACCTACGCAAAGTGCAGTTCGCACTACGCGAGCTACGCGTAGCACTACGCGAACTGCGTAGTGCACTGTTCGCAATGATTGCACAGTGCCGGATGCTTGTCCGCACTGTGCAATCATTGAAAACGGCATCTTGCACAGTGCGAGCTGTCTTTTACTGCTGCTCGAGTAGATTGTTACTCAAGCGGCAGCTTTCTCAACGCGGACTGGTAGTTTCTCATCGCGAGCGGTCGCGAGCATACGCGACCACTCGCAATGAGAAACCTGACCTCCCCGCGTTGAGAATCTTGCCGGGAGGTTTATTTTCCACGCTCGCGATCGGCAACTTGATGTTGCTGATCGCGAACGAGGAAAAAGTCTCGCCGGGATGTCATTTTGCTTGCTCGCGGTCGCCAACTTGACGTTGAGGACCGCGAGCAAGCAAAAATGACTGCTGCACTTACGCTACGCGTGTTTGCACTGTGCTACGTGCAATTCGCGTTGTGCGAAGTAGCGCAAACTTCGCAAACTACGCGAGCGTAGCGTAGTACTTCGCCCAGGGTTACTTCCGCTCCTTGGTTCTCGTCAGAGCTCCAGTCTGAAAAAAGCATATGCAAAAAACTGGAGCGTATTTGGCGGAAAACGTATAATTCGGATGCGAAGAGCACTTATAAAGCTGCACAAAAAAAATTCCATGCTCTTAAACGCTTGTCTATTAAGAATCATCTAGCCAAACAAATTAAAGATTCGGATAATTCTCCTAAAGAAATATTTAAGATTGTTCAAGATTTTATGAAACCTGAGGCCACTTTGAGTAAGATTGTGCCTTCAGCTGTTTTATGTAGGGATTTGTCAACTTTTTTCAAGGAAAAGATTCAATCTATATATTCCACATTCTTGGTGTCCGGAGATAGGCCAATTACACCTTCGGCTTATGTTTCTCCCTGTCTTTGGACTGAATTTCAGCCTTTCTGCCCGTCTTTATCTCTGAAAGACCTTGTCAGAATTAAATCAGGCTCACCCTTGGATCCCTGCCCAGCTAGATTTTTTAACTTACTGGCTCCTCTTTTTAACTCCCAGTTAAATGCTATTTGGAACACCTCTCTAAGGTTGGGATGCTTCCCTTCAGTGTGGAAAAAGGCCCTGGTCTTGCCAATTCTTAAAAAGGAAGATGCAGATCCGAGCATACTCAAGAATTTCAGGCCTATCTCGCTCCTTCCTGCCCCTGCTAAAATCTTGGAGAAGGAGGTTCAGAGACAACTCTCTAATCACTTGGAGTCTAATAATCTCCTTCATGACTCCCAATCGGGCTTTAGGAAGGGTTATAGTACAGAGACGGCCCTGTTGGAAGTGGCGGAAACCATCCGAGAATCCTTAGACCATGGTAGCTGTGCTATGCTTGTGCTGTTAGATTTATCTGCAGCCTTTGATACGGTCTCTCATTCGATTCTTTTAGACCGATTGACACAGCTGGGTATCTCGGGTACCATCTTAAATTGGTTCCAATCCTTCCTGGAGGGCGATCCCAGCAGGTCCTCCTTCGTCCTCATGTCTCTTCCTCTTGCGCCATGGGCTGTGGAGTGCCTCAGGGTTCTGCGTTAAGCCCGACCCTGTTTAATATCTATCTTGCCCCTCTGGCAGCATTAGTTGAGCAGTGTGGCGTGCGTATAATTTCATACGCTGATGACACGCAGCTGGTGTTCTCATTTAAAGATTCCAAGATGGCTGCATTTGACAGCTTTAGGCAATGCCTAATTAAGATTGTTTCATGGATGACAGATAACTGTCTTAAACTGAATACCGATAAAACTGAGGTGATGTTCTTTAACCAACCATCACCTCCACCGGCTGATTTATGGTGGCCATTGCAGTTGAATCCCCCTCCCACCCCAGTCTTATCTGTCAGAAATTTGGGTTTTAGATTTGACTCGGAATTGTCGGTGAAGGCCCAGATTGGCCAAGTTTCTAGATCATGTTTTTGGAAGCTCAAAAGTCTGCGTAGATATCTTTATTTATTACCGATGAACTGTCGGGCCACTATAGTCCATGCCTTGATTACATCCCAGCTGGACTATGCCAATAGCTTGTATCTTGGCCTTCCTGCCTATCTTATTCAAAGGCTCCAGACAGTTCAAAATGCTGCTGCTAGGTTTCTTAGAAACGTGCCTCTCCGGCATCACATTTCCCCCCACCTGCGCAGTCTTCACTGGCTTCCAGTGAAAAGGAGAATCGAATTTAAGGCCCTGTTACTTGCCTTTAGAGCTACTAGAGAAAGTGGACCGGGTTATCTGAGGCTTAGACTTCGGAAATACCACCAGAACAGGACCTTGCGTTAGAACTCCCAGTTTCTTCTCTGCTCTCCTTCCTACCGTAAAGCTAGGATGGGAGGGCGCGCCTTGGCAGTAAGAACAGCCGCTCTATGGAATGCGATGCCTCTCTACTTGCGCAAAGCAGAATCTGAAACCACTTTTAGGAGTGCTTTGAAAACCTGGCTTTTTGATCTCCCTTAGCTTGCTTTCTTTTCTTTCTTCTTTTTTTCTTTTGTCTCTGTGTAGCGCCGGGACACCGCCGTTGGTGGTAGCCGAGCGCTTTATAAATGTCTTGGTATGGTATGGTATGGAAAGGCTTAAAATACAAGGCAGCCCATTGGTGCAGGAACAATTCAGAATGGCAAACAGATATAGTTGACGATATCATAATGGCCAGCAGAGTAGACTGGCTGAGTCCTTTGCCACAAACTACCAAGGGAGACTGTGTTTTAAAGACCCAAGTTTGGTGAGATCCCTATTGTACCACTTAGCACATCTAGCAAAGCAGCCAAGCAGGATTTGTGCCCTTCCCTTGGGTTTTTTCTACCGTCCATCTACCTTAAGGGCAGTTGACTCAATTAGGCACAGATCTGTCCCTATAGCCAGTCACGCCCCTATGGTTCAGAGGTATACAAGCAATCGCTTTGTGCCTTTATCGGGATTGTCAAATATTGATTGACTGGTCCCCTCTACAAACAGTCACCAATTGCCACCTCTATTGTTGCCTGCATCCGAGTCTGTTAACCATCAGAGTGATTCATCTAGTCTGGGCCTGTTCAGGGGACAAAAGGGGGGCTGGATAGCCTACAACTGCTTCTGGATCATTGTGGGAGTCTAACAGAAGCTGCTAAATGATGATTGGCTGTGATTTATTAAAAACTTTGACATCGTCTGCTGCCAAGAGGCTTCAGTTTGAGATACATTTTATATTGTTGGTTTCCAATACTTTTGTGCACCAGCCATCCCTTCGCTATCTGGTAGGGCAAAAGGGGTTTGGCAATTTTAGTTACCCTTCAATGTAGAGACGTGAATGTTGAGGAATTGTTGTCTACCCCATGTTATCAAATTTTAAAATTGTCTTTGATTTGACCATGTTAATGTTATCCTAATCAATTTTTACTCCCGGTTAACCTAATAGAAGAGCTGGATTTTTATGTCTTAGATCTAGTTCAAAGTAAAAGTCATACAGTGTCCATGATTTGACTAGGGGATTATTGCCAGGTGCCACTTTAGTGGAGAATTTGTGTGTGGTGTTACGGGCAGCAGGTAGACAATATTACCCATTTCTCAGACACTCCATATGGGGAAGCTTGAAACCAGATCATAGTGACACACAATTTACATTTTTTACTGACTTACAACAATAGGGTGTTGTGAACCCACCATCTTTCACTGGGAGGGGCAGGGGAAGTACCATAGACTTTATTTTATTATTCCCAGAACTCGCAGCTAAAACCGTAAATCCCAAATATGTCTAACCAATTTTAGTGATCATCATCCCGTTACAGTTGGATTTTTATTTTCTTCCCCATTGAAAAGCAATCATGGGAGCAGGCTTCTCTTACATCACCATCCAAACAAGGGAGTCCGTATGAGGTGGGACAGCATTGACCCAAACCAGTTCTTTAAAGATTTAGTTGTGGGAAATTTCGAGGAGGTAATGTGTTGTTTGTCTGAAGAGGCTGAGCCAGGCAAGGTCCTGGAGGGCATCATGTGTGAAAGACAAGAGGGATGTCTGGGTGGGCCCAAAGGACCCTAGTCACTCCTCAAGAGGGCTGCCTTCAGGGGATACACTGACAGCACCTTTTTGTTGCACACTATCAGTGTGCCTCCTATGGACATGTTTGACTCTGTGCTCCCGTCCGTAATAGGGTGCAGTTGCAGAGGCAAAGTGATTCCCTCATTTGCCTGGGGCCGATCACCAATGCAGATAATGGAAAATCCTTTCAAGATATTGCTGGCACTACATGAGCACCAGTGCTATCAGTATTATGAAAGGGACCGCATCAGTGTCTGCAGCTCTTCTGTAATACATTAGTGCTCCATGATGCACAAAGGAGACACACAAGCCCGTTGCCCCCTTAAGGCGCTGTATGCAATACAGCCCCAGATATGATATACTACTGGTGTTGGGGCTGATGAAAAGTTGTATTGTAATGGCAGGGTGGTAAAGCCTCGTCCAAAATTACCATTTCTATGTGGCATCACCCCTTCCTCTATCACGAAATTATGATTTATTTGGCAAATAATGGGATATACCAGATGGGATGCAACATTACTACATGTTCCTTTACATGTTTTCACAATTACAAGGCCATATATTGGGCATAAATTCTACAGTGAAAGGTGGAACTGTGGCACGATTTTACTATGCCCATTAATCCCTGGTGCTGTAGAATGTAGAAACTTGTCATCTTGTTTTGGGCAGAAACAGGAATTTAGGGTCTGAGCAGGATAAACATTTTACTTATGTTTGTGGCCCCAAGGATTTGTAACTTATTTGCTGTGATAATATTTATCTAACTCTTACACCCTTTAAAATTAGGGCTCGAACATAATTAATAATACTAGGTGTCAGCCTTTCAGGGTTTGCAGAACTTAAACGACAGACTCTGATGGCAATCCGCCGCACTCCCCAGGACATAGATCTGCCCGTACATGTGCAAGCGTGGATAGCAGGACCAAACTCTGGAGTTAAGGGGACATCGGAATGACAGAAAAAAGAGACAGCTGGAGTTCAACAGTCTTGGCTGGTTTACATCCCTCAAAATTCAGGGGACTCATGTCAAGCGTTTACTATAGAGGAGAAAAACTAACAAATTTATTGAAGGCCACCGTCAGAAGAAATAAAATAACAAATGTATTTTTCCTTAATATGCTTACCTGCTTCAGAATGACCACAGTGAACCTAAGCCAACATAGAGGAAGTTGGCATTGGAAATTATAAACTTAAGGTTGAAAAAAATCCTGGAAAAAATTTAACAGGAAGCAATGAACCAAACACAACAAACCTAGCCAAATCATAATCTACAAGCATGTCAACGTTCAGGCAATAGTCAGGAAACTGAGGGAACTGAACAAGGAGCAAAACAGAAAACATGAAGAAGATAGCTCATGATAAGGTGGAGGAGGGAGCAAACTAGGGCTTTGCCAAAAATAGTTGGTGAAGATTGTTGTCCCTAATAGTTGATGGGAGAGTTTCTAATGTTTTATACCACTGACCATCAGTTTTGCATGCCATTTAAAGCAAATTCTGGATTCCCTATATTCGTTAAGTGGGTGTGATGTTATTCAGAACCTCTCCAAACTCCAAGTCCTATATTATAGACAGGCCTCACTGTCCCTGTGTGCGCCACAGCGCACCATTAAATATGTGCACCAGCCCCAAAGAGGTATTGTTCTCACCTTTCCAAATAATGCACTGTCTTCAGGGCAGCACATTAGTAAAAGGTGAACTGGCTGTTTGAAGCAGCCGGTCCATCCTTCTATGTGCAGGCATCACCTGCCTGCAGTACAAAAATGGAACAGAAACTCCCTTGCTGACAGATGCAGTGAGTAACTGCAACTGCCTGCAGGTAGATGTCTGGGGGAACCAAAGGACCCTAGTTCACCCCTCAAGAGGGCTGTCCTCAGGGGGAGCACTGAGAGCACCTTTTTGTGGCACGCTATCGGTGACATAGATCAGCCCATAAATGAGTAAGTGTGGATAGCAGGACCAAACTCTAGAGTGAAGGGGGCAAGGGAATGACAGAGAAAAGAGAAAGCTAGAATTCTAAAGTCTTGTCTGGTGTACATCTCTCAAAATTCATGTGACTCATGTAAATAATTTACTATAGATGCCAAAAACAAACAAATTTATTGACGGTCACAGTTATAAGAACAAATGTATTTTTCATTAATATGCAGAAGCAATGGGCCAAACACAGCAAACCTAGCAAATCATAAGCTACAAGCATGTTAAAGTTCAGGCAAAAGTCGGAGTCTGAGGGAACAGAACAAGGTGCAAAACAGCAATTGTGAAGGATGGGCAATAAGGTGAACTAACTACAGTGACAGCAAAGGAGCCAATATAATACTAGAAGTTTATCTGCATCTTCATAACGAAAGTGAACTGTTTATATAGGACTTATGCCACTTGTAACCTGGAAGCCTAATCCCTTGACCTTCCAGGTGAAGAGTTTTGGTGCCCCAGCAGCCACAGCCAGTCTGCCAGAGTCTCACGGGCATTCTAATGCAAATTCTCTTGCACCCTCTTCCCAAAACAAGTCCACTTCTCTGCGCCCCTGCTTATTCGTGAGATAGCTGACATATAGCTCTGTCTTAAAGGGTCTTAAATATTTATTGATGTTTATTCAATGGATTCACCTGAAAAGCAAATATAGGCAGTTGAAAGTAATCTTTGCACAATTTTGGCTGTCTGGAGAGAAGATCTTCTCAAGGACCATTTCTTGAGGAGATAACAGAAAGTTTACTCTGCCCCCAGATAAATGAAAAATAAGGGGCACAAGGATAATGTGAAAAAATCTTAGGTAAAGAGTTGTACCCAATCCAGTTGAACTAGGATGTGACTCTGAGCTTAGGCTTCTGGCCAGACTGCAATCATGAATAAATGTCTTTAAGAGCAAAAACAGAAATTAGATCTTGATCACTGACTAAGCATGAGAGGTGAGACACAAGGCCTCTCTGAAAGCCTGTTTTGACGCTAATGTGCACACATTTTGTTCCATCGACTAGATAACTGTACTTGCATTGGTCTGTACCTTAAATTGTTCATATCTGTATTGAAAGGTGGCAAGCACTAAAGATTAGCTGACTTTCTAGTTTAGATAGACTGGCAAGTATTGAAGACTCTGGTGAGATTACAAGGTGCCCAACCATAGAAAGTCTTGTAAGTTTTGAAATAAGACCTATCATTGACAAAGAGCAGTGATAGTTGATTTTCTGTCAATAAAGAGCATTACAAACTGAGCATATGCTAACATCAGATTGTGTCTACACTTTTCTCCATCTTGCCTCGACGTCACTATACACCATGTGAAGACTAATAAAATCTTCTGTGCTAAATAAAGTATTGCTAGTGTTTACATGACTAAGAAGACATTTGTTATTTTATTTCTTCTGATTGTGACCTTCAATAAATTTGTTTGTTTTTTTGCATCTATAGTAAACGCTCGACATGAGTCCCATGAATTTTGAGAGATGTACACCAGACAAGACTGTGGAGCTCCAGCTGTCTCCTTTCTCTGTCATTCCCATGCCGTCTTTGCTCCAGAGTTTAGTCCTGCTCGCCACACTTACTCATGTACGGGCTGATCTATGTCCTGGGGAGTGTGGCAGATTGTCATCAGACTCTGTTGTTTAAGTTCTGCAAACCCTGACAGACTGCCACCTAGTATTATTAATTATGTTTAAGCCCTAATTTTAAAGCATGTGAGAATTCTCATTGTGGAGACTCTGACCCAAGTGCAGAGACTCCCCCATTACTGCAGGTCATCCGCCTTGAGCGCAGAGGTCCTTTGCAAATCAGGCCCAATATATCAGCTTAACCCCTTTGCTGCCGAGCCATTTCCCCCTGTGCCAAGCCTTTTTTGGGCTATTTGGGGTAGTTCGCGCTTAGGCCCCCATAGCTTTTTGTCCACATAGGGTATCCATGTTGAATTTGCGTCCTTTTTTTCCAACAACTTGGGGATTCACAAGCTACCCAGGATTTGTGGATTTCCCTGGAGGGGACCAAGAAATTAGACAATATACAACTAGATTTTGGGTTTATTAGGAAAAATGGGAAAAAGTGCTGCAGAAGAAAACATCTGTTTTTTTCTGCAAATGCTATAAACAAAGGGTTTGTGGTGCTAAAATCCCCATTTCCCCAGCTTTCAGGAACAGGCAGACTGTTGACAGAAAACCAAATTTTTCAATGCAGTTCTGGCATTTTACTGGGACAGAGCCCATTTTGCCTAATTTTGTGCTTTCAACCTCCTTCCAGTTAGTGGTGTAAATGGATGTAAAACCAATGGTGGATCCCAGAAAGCTATACATTTCTGAAAAGTAGACAGTATTCTGAATTCAGCAAGGGGCCATTTGTGCCTATGTTTTCACCTGTAACTTCTTCTAACTATGACAGATTTTCAAAAGCAATATACCAATCACCTGCATTTTTTAGCTAAATTTGAGGTTTGCTGGGGATTCTGGTTAAGAAAACTTTGGGGGATCGATAATTTTGATCCCTTCACAATACGTCTTGGGCCCTTCCCTGTCACGGGCACTTGGCCCACCCACACAAGTGATGTAGCATTTTTATAGAGAGACCGAGGGGAATGATGTGTGGTAGGATGTTTGTGCCGGTCCAGTGATCCCACAACTTTCCCACAGAGAAACGTGAGGAAAACACGATTTTGTTTTAGCTAAATTTTAGGTTTGCCGGTGATTCTGGATAAGAAAACTTTGGGGGATCCTTGCAAGCCAGACCTCCCTGAACTCCTCCGGGTGTCTAGTTCTCAGAAATGTCTGGGTTCCGTAGGTGTCCCTAAATGGCCATCGAACTCAAGATCAAAAATGCACGTGACCCAGGTCACTTTGCGACCCACTTGCAAAACCAGGTTGTTTTGGCATCTATAATTGTCATGCCTTCACAATAAATTTTGGCCCCTTCCCCATCGTGGGTACTTGACCCACACACACAAATGAGGTAGCATTTGTATCAGGAGACCTGGGGGAACCTCCACTGGCTCCCCATTGAGAAGAGACTCACTTTCAAGATACTCACCCACGCCTACAAATGCCTCCACAACACCAGACCCCAATACCTCAACGAGAGAATCTCCTTCCACGTACCCAAGAGAAACCTCCGATCCGCCAACCTCGCCCTCGCGGAAACCCCGCGCATCCGCAGAGCCAGAACAGGTGGAAGAACCTTCTCCTACATCATGGCCAAGACCTGGAACGAGCTCCCGATCGACATCAGACACGCCCCCCTCCCTGAACATCTTCAGGAAGACACTCAAGACCTGGCTTCTCGACTGAACGGAGCTGCTTACCCCCCCCCCCCCAGCGCCTTGAGACCCTTACGGGTGAGTAGCGCGCTTACAATTCCCCTGATTGATTAATTGATTGATTGAACGCTGGGTAGTAGGAAATTTGTGCTGGCCAAGTGATATAACAACTTTCCACACAGAAATGGGAGAAAAACGTGATTTTTTTCAGCTAAATTTGCAGTTTGCATGGGATTCTGGGAAAGAAAAAGTTGGGAGATCGACTCAAGCCACACCTCCCTGGAGTGCCCCAGGGGTCTAGTTCCCAGAAATTTCTGGGTTTGGTAGATTTCTCAAGAAGGCCACCGAGCTCGGGACCAAAAATGCAGGTGACCCCTTTGCAAAACCAGTTTGTTTTGTGATCGATAGTTTTGATGCCTCCATGATACGTTTTAGGCCCTTCCCTGTCACGGGTACTTGGCCCACCCGCCCAAGTGAGGTAGCATTTTAACGAGAGTTCTGAGCGAACACTGGGTGGTAGGATATTTGTTCTGGCCCCGGTGATCCAACAACTGTCTCATAGAGAAATGTGAAGATAATGTGATTTTGTAAGCTAAATTTGAGGTTTTCAGGGGATTCTGGGTGAGAAAGGTTTGGAGGATCCACACAAGCCAAACCTCTCTGGACTCCCCTGGGTGTCTAGTTCTCAGAAATGTCTGGGATTGGTAGTTTTCCATAGATGGGCACCGAGCCCGAAACCAAAAACGCAGGTGGCCCCTTTGCAAAACCAGGTCATTTTGTCATCGATAATTTTCATGCCTCCACAATAAGTTTTGGGCCTTTACCTGTCGCTGGCACATGACCCACCTCCACAAGAGAAGTAGCATTTTTATAGGGATGCCTGAGAGAATGCTGGGTGATAGGAAATTTGTGCAGGCCCGGTGATCCCACAACTTTCCCACAGAGAAATGTGAGGAAAATGTGATTTCTTTTAGCTAATCTTAAGTTTGCAGGGGATTCTGGGTAAGAACACGTTGGGGGATCCGGATCATGCAAGCCACACCTCCCTGGACTCCCCCGGGAGTCTAGTTCTCAGAAATGTCTGGATTTGGTAGGTTTCCTTAGATGGCCGCCGATTCCGGGACCAAAAATGCAGGTGACCCCCTTGCAAAACCAGGTTGTTTTATCATCGATAACTTTGATGCTTCCACAGTACGTTTTGGACCCTTCCCTGTTGCGGGCACTTTTGCACCACCTACAAAAGTGAGGTAGCATTTTAATCAGGAGACTTGGGGGAATGCTGGGTGGTAGGAAATTTGTGACGGCCTGGTGATCCCTCAACTTTCACACACAGAAATGTAAGGAAAATTTGATTTTTTTTTAGCTAAATAGCTACATTTGAGGCTTGCAGGGGATTCTGGGTGAGAAAATGTTCGGGAATCCACACAAGCCAAACCTCTCTGGACTCCCCCGGGTGTCTAGTTCTCATAAATGTCTGGGTTTGATGGGTTTCTTAGATGGCCGCCGAGTCCGGAACCAAAATCAAAGGTGACCCCTTTGCAAAACTAGGTCATTTTGTCGATAATATTAATGCCTCCACAATACATTTTGGCCCTTCTCTGTCACACATACTTGGCCCACCCACACAAGTGAGGTAGAATTTTTATCGGGAGACCTGGAGAAATGCTGAGTGGTAGGAAATTAGTGCTGTCCCGGTGATCCCACAACTTTCCCTACAGAAATGTGAGGAAAACGTGATAATTTTATCTACATTTGAGGTTTACAGGGAATTCTGAGTAGGAAAACTTTGAGGGATTCCTGCAAGCCACACCTCCATGGACTCCCCCGGGTGTCTAGCTCTCAGAAATGTCTGGGTTTGGTAGGTTTCCTTAGATGGCCGCCAAGCCTGGTACCAAAAACGCAAGTGACCCACTTCCAAAACGTTGTTTTGTCGTTGATAATTTTCATGCCCCCACAATAGATTTTGTGTCCTTCCCTGTTGCGGGTACTTGGCCCACCCACACAAGTGAGGTAGCATTTTTGTCAGGAGACCTAGGGGAATGCTGTGTGATTGGAAATGTGTGCAGGCCCGGTCATCCCACAACTTTCCCACTGAGAAATGTGAGGAAAACTTCATTGCTTTAGCTAAATTTGAGGTTTGCAGGGGATTCTGGGTAAGAAAGCATTGGGGGATCCATGCAAGCCAAACCTCCCTGGACTCCCCCAGGTGTGTAGCTCTCAGAAATGTCTCGGTTTGGTAGGTTTCCTTAGATGGCCGCCAAGCCTGGGACCAAAAATGTAGGTGACGCCCATGCAAAACCAGGCTGTTTTGTCATCGATAATTTTCATGCCTACACAATACGTTTTGGGCCTTTCCCGGTCACTGGGCCTTGGCCCTCCCACACAAGTGAAGTAGCATTTTTATAGGGATACCTGGAGGAATTCTGGGAGGCAGGAAATTTGTGCCGGCCCTGTGATCCCACAACTTTCCCACAGAGAATTGTGAGGAGAAAGTGATTATTTTAGCTACATTTTAATGTTTCAGGGGATTCTGGGTAAGAAAACGTTGAGGGATTCATTCAAGCCACACTTCCCTGGACTCCCCCAGGAGTCAAGTTCTCAGAAATGTCTGGGTTTGGTAGTTTTCTTAGATGGCCACCGAGCCTGGTACCAAAAATGCAGGTGACCCCCTTTCAAAACCAGGCAGTTTTGTCATCAACGATTTTGATGCCTCCACAGTATGTTTTGGGCCCTTCCCTCTCACGGGCACTTGGCCCACCCATACAAGTGAGGTAGCATTTTAATCAGGAGACCTGCAGGAATGCTGGGTGGTAGGAAATTTGTGCCGGCCCGGTGATCCCACCACTTTCCCACATACATGATTTTTTAGCTAAGTTTGAGGTTTGTAGGGCATTCTAGGTAAGAAACGTTTGGGGATCCATGCAAGCCACACCGCCCTAGAATCCCCCGATGTCTAGGTTTCAGAAATGTCTGGGTTTGGTAGGTTCCCCTTTATGACCGCCGAGCCTGGGACCAAAGACGCAAGTGACCCCCTTGAAAAATCTAGATAATTTTGTGATAGATAATTTTGATGTCTCCACAATACGTTTTGGGCCCTTTCCTGTCACGGGTGCTTGGCCCACCCACACAAGTGAGGTAGAATTTTTATCGGGAGGCTTGGGAGAACACTGGATAGTGGGAAATTTGTGCTGGAACAAAGATCCCACAATTTTCCCACACAAAAATGTGAGCAAAACGAGATGTTTTACCTAGATTTGAGGTTTGCAGGGGATTCTGGGTAAGAAAACACTGGGGGTCCATGCAAGGCACACCTCCTTGGACTTCCCTGGCTGTCTAGTTTTCAGAAATGTCTTTGTTCGGTAGGTTTCCCTTGATGGCCTCTGAGCCCAGGACCAAAAACGCAGGTGACCCCCTTGCAAAACCAGGTAATTGAGTGATAGATAGAATTGGATGACTCCACAATACATTTTGGGACCTTCCCTGTCGTGGGCACTTGGCCCACCCACTAAAGTGAGGTAACATTTTTTTCGGGAGCCTAGGGGGAACGCTGGGACATTGGAAATTTGAGCCGGCCCAGTGATACTGCAACTTTCCCACACAGAAATGTGAGGAAGCTATGTTTTTGTCAATGAATCAAATTTGCATGTTCTTCTGGGTAAGTAAACCTTGTGGGAGCCACAAAAGACATACCACAGATTGTCCCCTTGGTGACCAGTTTCCAAAAAAGATGTGAGGGCAGAAGATGTTCACTATAGTGAGAGTATGCACTGATGGTAAAAAGCAAAAAAAAACACCAAAACATTACTGCTCACCCATCCACTAGTTATTCACAAGCATTCTGGTTGGATTTGGCACAAGGGTAAGTTAATGGTTCATAAAAAAATCTTAATTCACCAATGACTTTACGAAATACAATCTGCAAAAGTCACTGTTAATAATTTCAACATTAGATCAAAGAACCACTGCCTTACAGCTTGTGAGTTGTAAAGCCAAGTCAAGGCCCCAACCACCTATGGTCCATTCACATGCCTTTCCTGTGTTGGACACAGATAACCATTCACACTGCCAGCTGTGGGCCCCACACAATACAACACTTGCACTTACAAACAGTGCCATTCAAGGGCCCATCACTCTCAAACACCAATGGGACTAACACACCAATCTCACCACCAAGCAGTCAAACATCAGACAACTGACTAACACACCTCAAGCAAGTCAATACACATACTGGCAACCAGCCACCAACACACTACCAGTCCAGGCACACTGCCAGCCAAGTGCAAGTCTACACACACTGCCAGCCAGACGCCAGTCCACATGCACTGCCAGCCAATCGCCAGTCCACACATACTTCAAACCAACCGCTAGTCCACACGCACTGCCAGTCAAGCGCCAGTCCACAAAACCGCCAGCCAAATGCCAGTCAGCACGCACCGCCAGCAAAGCACCAGTCTACACGCACCACCAGCCAAGCACTAGTCCACACACACTGCCAGTCAAGTGCCAGTTTACATGCACTGCTAGCTATGTGCCAGTCTACACACACCACCAGCCAAACCTCAGTACATGCAGACTATCGTCTGAACTCCATTACACACACACACATAAACTTTTCCTGGTGTCTAGTGGTTTTCTGTTCCTCATGGGGGCAGATGGGCCTAAAAATATGGCTGACCTGCCCCAAGGGTGAGCAGAAAATGGCCACAATATTGCCACCATAATAGGGAGCAACCCGTTCCCAAGGGGCCACTTCCTGACATATAAAGAAAGAAAATCCGTGGTGTCTAGTGGCTTTCTGCACCCCTTGCAGAGAGATGGGCCAAAAAATAAGGCCAAACAGCCCCTGGGAGGAGAAGAAAACGGACAAAATATTGCCCAAGTCATTGGGAGTGACCCTTGCCCAAGGGGCTGCTCCCTTGCACAAAACAATTGCCCTAAAACATCCCTGGTAGCTAGTGTGTGCATTCCTTCTGCGCAATCCTTTCCCGGAGGAGAAACTTACTTGTTTTTCTCCAATGCGCTGGAAGCACTGACGTCATCAGATGTAACAGAGGGGGTCGGGTGGCAGCCGAAACGCTTCTGCTGCCATCCCTGGGAGTGGCCTTTAGATGGGTAGCCCATGGGAGAGCGGCAGCACTTCCCCTTGGGTGGGTGCCAGGATGGAACGGTTCCATCCTCAGCACACTAGCGCCTTGGCACTGAAGGGGTTAACTGTACAGCTAAGACTGTGAGAATGACTGAATCTCAATGTATTTCTATCCTGAGAAAATCCTCGAATATATTCTGTAGTAAAATGTTTCTTTCAGCTTGTTTCCTATTGGTCCAAACTCTGAGAACAATGTATTCCCACAGAATGCATGAAAGTCTTTTACTTAAGCCTTATAAAAGTAAGTGGATTTCTGTAACTAGAAAGACCCCCCCCCCACTTTCCTCCTTAGACTGTACTGAGTTTTTGTACTTAAGAGTTATATGCTTTACTACTAAGCTTGCTCAAGGCACCTTCATTGTAATATGCCCATTAATTGTATATATAAAGCATTGAAATGAGAATTTTTGGTCTTTCTTATGAGAATGTTTCAGCCTGGTTATATGGATTCCCCTAACTAGAAAGAGTGCCGGTTCCAGTCGGGGAGCACTAAAGTCCGTATGAGGACTACACCACGCTAGCTGTTGGCACGTCCCATGAGTTGATATTTAAGACCGATTTGTGCGCCGACAGAACCAATGTACTGATTTGATGACTGGTTCAAGATGATCTGAGAATCTTACGTTCAGTATGAAATGAGCTGCATCCTTATGGACACATTAAAGTTTAGCAAGACGTGAGACTGTTTTGTAGGGAAGAAGTAGCAGAGTTTGGCTACCTCATAATTGCTGTACGTTATGGTACACATTATTAAAAATTGTCTTGATTTGTGGTGCAAGGAAAATCTCACAATGACACAAACGCCACCGGTTTAAGCTGATGCCCACCACCTTAAATTATAACTCCTCTAAAACTGAATGCCTCTTGCATTCCTCTTCTAACACCTCTTCATAAATTCACCTTGGCTCTCAACTCTTCAGTTTTTCTGCATCGCTCCAGTTTTTTCAATAGTGACTTCTCTTGAACCTACTCTTTAATCTTTAATTAATTTACATTTTTAAGTCAATATTTTTTTTCTGTCAATGCGCCGTTTAAAGAACATATATCTGAAGTGGGCAGAAGTAAGGCTTTTCTACCTGGGATACTTGCTTCTTCTCGTTCTTCACCTATGGATGTTCTTCATTCCATCTGACCTTCTTTCTGGAGACCAGAAATGTGTGTCATATTACTCCTATTTTCTTTAATCTACACTGGTTAACTCAACATGTTGCTGTTCGTTTCATGCCGTGAGGCATACTTTTCAAGACATTTGGTCTGGGCCAACTACATAATCTCGGGAAGAATTTGACATTTTCAGTTGCTTTCAGAATCACTACGAAATTGGAAAATCTATTAAGGAAACCTCTAACGTTTGCCATGTCAGATTATCTGCTTCAGACTTCCGCTGTGCTTTTGGAACTTTTTACCTTTGGAAATCGTTTAATCGTCACCTTTTATTGTTTTTTTTATAACGTTCTTAAAATGTAATTTAGATTGACTAGAATGTGTAGATAAACCACAAATACCTACAACATACTTCCATTTAAATTAACTTCTATTCCTAGACATAGGTCAAAAAATGTTACAATGGCATGATATTGATATAAATACTTGTTAGCATCCAAAAAAAACTTCAACCGACATGCATTATCTTTGTGAGCACCTCTTTTTAAATAAGGAAAAAAGCCTCAGAATCCCACCTCCTTCACTTTCTTGGTTGCTAACTTCATTCCTTCTTTTCATCCCTCTTTCCTGCTTTATTTTCTTTCCACATCTCTCTCTTTTCTATTCTCATTCTTAATTGGCACTCTTCAGTGCTTGCTTAGAATTTTTGCCACGTCACACATTATTACACAGTGTAGCTTGCTGTTGTTGTGAATATTAATGAATTGTAACTTCATAGGACTATATCACCTGATAGTCATAATTAATTTTTGGGGACCTCTTGTGAAACAATTAACTGTAATCCCTTGCTTCCTTCCGCCTTCACTCCTGCCTTGATGTTCCTGTACCCTTCCTTCCTCCCATGTTTGCTTTGCATCTCAATGTTTCCTTCCTTATCTGAATCATAATCGGCTGAGTATTCTTGCAGGGTTCTTTAACCCATGTATTGTCTGCAAAAAAGATATGAATGCTTACACTTTACAAAGAAAATCTCATTACATGGCAAAATAAAGTTCACCAACACAAAAACTGAAAACGTCTTTCTAATGATGAAGATGTTGATGAAAGAATTTAAAGAGGTCATCCTAGTGACATGGTGTTCTAGTGCTGAGACTCTGAACGCTGGTAGAATTAACAAAGAAAGAGAGGAAGAGCCACATTATTACAGGAATAAAATAATGTGGTCCTCTATACAACATAGGAAAAAATAAGGGAAGTGCTACCATTTAGCTGGTTGGACAACTAGGCAGTGGGATTCACATTCTCTTGGTTGCTTAAGCAAGAGGATTCAAGGATAATAATAGAGTATGCAAAAGGAATTGGAATGGATTGATCGAGTTCCACGGGAGGGCTTGTGCAAAAAAATGGCCACATGTGGCATACCAAACTGCCTATTGAAGGCGATAAAAGAGTTATACACAGGAACCTGGGCCCAGGTCAAAATTGGAGACGGCAAGAATGTAACAAACAAAGTATTTACAAATAAAGGATTAAAACAGGGGTGCGTACTTGCTCCATGCCTATTCAACATATATCTAGCAGACCTGGCACAAGCTGTACAGAAAATCAACTCTCATCCGTCTATATTGGCTCAAGAAGAGATAGTATATTTACAGTACGCAGACGATATTGTCTTATTAAGCCAAACTCCAATTGGACTTCAGCGCAGTATGGACGCCTTAAAAACTTACATGGATATCCATGGGTTAGAATTAAATTTGAAGAAAACCAAGGTGGTCCACCTGCTAGATCCCACAAAAAAGAATCATTTGTGGTTCTTGGAAGGGAAAAAAGTCGAGGAAGTCAAGTCTTATAAATATTTAGGATTCAGCGTGGAATATCAAGTGAAAGGCAAACAACACACAGAGGTAATGCAGATAAAAGCGCAATCTTTGAACTACGGCTTCAAAATTTTAAGAACGAAACTATGCTGTCCCTCATTCAGACATCTGTTAGCTGTGATGAGTGCTCAGTTAATGCCAACAGTGACCTATGGAATGGAAACGCTGAAAGGACGAGAAGAAGGCATTTTAAATAAAATCCAAACAAGAGTTTATAAATCGGTGTTTGGTTTAACGAAAACAGCATCCCCAGCATAGGTGCTCCTAGAGTTTGGATTGTTGAATCAAAAATGTCAATGCAAAGGAGCCTTTATAAAACTATGTTGGAGACTACGCTCTTCGAAAGAGGGATCAATCATATATGCTGGCAGGAAATAGAGGAGCAAATAAATAAAAATAAAAAAGATTCCTGGGGGCTACATTTAAAACAGGCTATAGAGGAACTGGGATTACAAGAAGTCTGGAGCGCAAGTATTGGGAAACAGGCCTTTTATAAGGCAATAAAAGCCACAAATAAGCACCTTTCATATTTAACAGATAAGACCAACCTGGCACTCAGAAGACATGCCTGAACAGTGATTAATTCCTACAAAAAATTACAGCCCCAGGAATACATTGCAGCGCACTTTTCATTAAAAATAAAACATCAGTTCATGCAGTACCGCTTTGGAAAATTGGAGACAAAAGATCTAAGGCCATCCTGGAAGGAACAGTCATCGAATAAGGAATGCCGCCTATGTAAATACAAGGAAGAAAGTATAGCTCATATTTTTTGCATTTGCCCGAGGTATCTGGAAGAAAGGAAACAAATGCTGAAAGTAATTTTTAGAGAGCTAGAAATTCGTACATGTAGCAAGAGGTAACATTTTGGCTGGGCGGCACGTCCATAGCACTTATATGTCGGGGAGTAAAATTTGAAATATTAAATACGAATGCAATAGAACAATCAATATAAGTCACCTGTACTATAAGAAACAAATCACTAATGGGAAGCATTAAAGTAAAACAATAAATTTGCACAAAGCATCAGCACTTTAACTCAGGGTCTATGTAACGTACAAGAGAAGAACAAAAACTTCCCGGGACAATAAAATTGAAGATCCATCAACTTAAATCAAGTATTGGAATGGGCTCTGAAAAAAGAATAAAGCCAGTGCACCAAAAACCCAGGGCAACAAAAAGGTAGAAAAATGAACTGAAACTCTTTTCAATATAATAACACCTCACATTTTAATGGATGACTCCAACTAGTTTCTTATTATATTTTAATATGGAGTTGTAAGATTTTATCGTTTTAGGGCAATATTAGGCAATGGTCAATTTGCATAAAGTTCCTGCACTTTAAAATAAGGGGACAATATTAGGAACAACGGAAAATGGTAATTAAGTGAGTCAAGGACTTGCAAGACTTGTACTCAAAAATGCTCAAAATGTTTTAAGTATATACCACCTTTTATGATGTTAATTAAGGAATGTACTTTTATGTAATGATTTTTTCTTATTATATACCTAAATAAATAAAAATACGAATACGGAAGGGATTATCTGGGGAAACTTTCTCTACTGCCCTGAGAACCAGTAATAGGACTGACCATGAGGATGTTGATCTGGCCGCAGTGGAGTTCTCATCCTGGCTCAGTTCTGCTTTGGATTTGGTTGCCCCTCCTAAGGAAACCCAGAAGCATAGGAAGCTGCCAACAGCACCATGGTTTTCTGAGCAGCTCAGACAGCACAGACAATCTTGTTGGCAACAAGAACGAGCCAGGCAGAAAAAAAACTATGATATAAAGGAAAAAATTGCACATAAAGCCCTTATTAGGGACTACAAAATTGGCAATTAAAGAGGAGAGATTGAACTTTTGCACTAATAAAATCAACTCTGCTAATTCCACTAGAGAGCTATTCATTGTGGTAAATATTTTGTTCTCACCTAAAGATCCTACCAACCTAGAGGGATCCCAAGATTTCTGTAATAAGTTGGCAAACTTTTTTCAATCAAAAATCCTCACCATCTTTGCAGAATTTGACTCTTCTAGTTTTGAAATACAGAATTCTGCATTGCTTGACTTACAGTTCAAGCCAAACACTCCAGAAAGCAGAGAGGGAACCATGGAGCACGTAGTAGCTCTATTATCCTTTTCGGATATAACGGAAGAACAAACACAGTCCCAACTCCATAACATAAAGTCGGGGTCCCCTTTCGAGCTGTGCCCTCCTAAAACGATACAACTAGTAGCCAGCTCCCCTGACCTCAATTATGAACAGGGCTGTTAGTACAGGATGCTACCCACGTTCTTGGAAAGAAGCAGCAGTTAGGCCTTTGTTGAAAAAATCTAATCTATACCCCAATGACTAAAAAAATTATTGCTGAATCTTTCTGCTCCCATACAGGCAAAAATTTGGGGAAAACATCTAAATGTCCAGCTTATGTTCTATATTGAAGAGCATGGATTGCTGGATGCCTCTCAATTTGGATTTGGGAGCAACCATGGCACTGAAAGTGCCTTAGTTTCAGCTGTGGACAGTATGAGATCGCTTGTTGATGCAGGGCAGGCTGCGGCATTGATACTATTATATCTGTACACAGCCTTTGATACCATCTCTATGACCCTTCGGACAGGTCAATTATATCAACTCAGTTTAAAAGATTCAACCATGAAACTTTCGAAATTTTCCTCACTGAGAGATCTCAGATTGTGACCTGTAAACAATTTAAGTCGGACTCTTTCACCCTGCCATGTGGGGTGCCACAGGGATCTTTCCTGAGCCCAACACTATTCAATCTATATGTATCCTCCTCACTAGCTAAATAAATTCGGTCATTTGGGCTACTGCACTCTCATACACTGATGACACTCAATTAATTGTGTCCATCACAGAAGATAGTGAGTCCGTATCTGCCAACTTCAACAATTGCATGAAGGCAGTTGCTAATTGGATGAGAACTAATTATCTGAAATTAACTGGAGACATGACGGATGTCATCATTGTTGGAAGTCAACTTTTCATATGGAACAACAACTGGTGGTCATATATGCTGGGATCATTGCCTAACCGCAACAAATTGGCAAAAAATCTGGGTGTGATTGTGGACAAAAATCTTTCATTTGACCTAAACGTTAACTGCGCTGTTTCCACATGCTCTAACATTATTAGCATTCTTCGCAAAGTCTTCCCCTACATCCCAGTATCAGCACGCAAACAAGTGGTCTGGCCCTAATATCTTCCCAACTTGACTATTGCAATGCTCTCTATCTGAACATCAATAAGTCAGCCCTGACTAAGTTACAAACTGTTCAACATACAGCAGCAAGATTGATATTAGATATTCCCAAATATCAATCAATCTCAGCTGGTGTAAATAAGTTTCACTGGCTGCCAGTGAAAAAGTGTGTCATGTTTAAGGCCTTGTGCATTGCTCACAAGCCCTTACATAGCTCAGGGCCTGGAGCAAACAGAACAAGTTCCATTGGTATCTAGCAACCAGACTGCTTCGCTCAGCGACTCAAAATTTGGTGGTGGACCCTAAATTTCTGAAAGCGAGAAGGGGAAGTAGAGCCTTCTCGATGGCCGTCGCCAAGTTATAGAACTCCCTTCGTCATTATGTTACTAGTCTGAAAAGCCACACAGCCTTTAGGAAAGCCCTTAAAACTTGGCCCTTCACTCTATAAATAGGGGTCTGTTGGAGCCCTAGAGCGGAGAGTCTGCTGTCTTCAACCGATCTAGCAATATGTTTAGCGCCTTGACGCCCTTGGGTATTTGTGCACTGTTACAAGTTTATTTCATTTCATTTCCTTTTAACGTTTGCTGAGACGCAGTGTTAGGTGAGTCACAATGTTGCAATAGAGGAGATATTAGGGCGTGCAAAAATATAGAACATTATAGCAGTTCAGAGTGGAGATAAAGGTAGCCTGGATTAAAGTTTAGGGTAGGTAACAGGAAGCACAGGTAGCATCTTTCTAAGCACATTCACAATGAGAGAACAATCAGAGATGAATTTATTTTGTGAGTCTTGAAGGAGAGAGTGGGTGAAAGATAATGTCTAGATTGTGAGGTCTAGACGTGGGGTTAGTAGGGCAGGGCTAGTGGGTCAGCTAAAGAAGACAATTTCTGATTTGTCACAATTTTGTCTGAGAGAATTACATTTCTTCCTTTCCTACATTCTCTTCCATGCATGTTGAAGCATTCGATTCATGACTGACAGCCCAAGAGCCGTTGATATGTGCCATGCTCTCTGTGGAAAGTTGTCTGCAAGCACCATGCAATCAAGCAACTGACTGCGACTCCAAAGAGCCTCCATTTCTGTGATAGAAAAAGACACAAAACATCAATTTAAATGCCCACAAGAAATGCACGTTTATTTATAAATGTGATTATGTTGTTACTGAGGTAAAAAAAAATTAGGGATTACCATTGTTTCTATTTTTTCTCCACTTCCAAGGCAACCAGTCAAAACACTTGGGGCCCTCACTTTTGCATTTGTATCTTCACTGGCTAAGACCATCTACCATTGCAAGTACACTTAATTTTGTATACATGGGTAAGTTTATCTAAATTATGGTCATCTTCATTTTTTGTGTTTGGCTTGTGTTTGTTCTTGGCAGCCACGGTAATACCACCTGAGACACAAGCAAAGCTCATAATTACTGACATTATGAGTGAGCTCTTTAGGAGAAATTCTCAGCTAAGCTCACCCCTCCCAGGAAAATAGGAAGGGCACTTATAATTAGATAAGCTATCCTTCTGACACGAGAAAACATATTTACCAGATAATTAGCAGATCATTGAGGAGCTGTGTCTGACTACAAAAATCACTGTTATGGTAGCTAAACCCGTTCAAGAATGCTTCTTGGCTGTACAGACTGTTATGTTAATTGAGGGTTTGGGTAGCCACATAGGTAACTGGGCATCTCAAAAATGTCCCCTATCTCATAGGCGCTTCAATATGATTGCTAATGCATGGCACTTTTCATTTGTTGTCCGGTAATTAACTGATCACATTACTCATGTTGTAATCAAGAATAGGTAGTGAACATCTTCATGTAAAGACAAGATGTAGACAAAGAGATTAACACGTTTTCTTTTGTTTTACGCTTCATTCCCTTTGTTTTGAAAAATCAAATTTTAGAAACATTTTTTTAAATGTGTTGCATTATAAAAATGTTAGGAAGCTAAATGGGGAAATTGGGTACAAACAGTGCTTAATTTGAGCCAGTTGTTGCTGGTGTGGGCCACTGGCACTCATTTTTTGGGGACCAGCTCATATTTTTCCGCATCAGACTTTTACCTAGAGCAAGAGAGGGAAAAAACACACAGAGCAGAACGACGGAGGAAGAGAAAGACAGAAAATGTGATAAAGGGAGAAAGCAGAGATCTGTAGGAGTGAGATAAAGGGAGGATCCGCGAGTGTCTGACAGTGGCGGCTCGCCGAGGGAGTGGTGCAGGGTGGTGGGGCGGGGGAGGGGCAGGGTGGGGGGGTAGTGAACTCGGACATACGATGGACAGAACTCAGAGGGAGTTCTGTCCGTCGTAAGTCCGAGTCCACTACCCCCCACACCGCCCCTCCCCGCCCACCGCCCCGCACCACTCCCTCGGCGAGCCGCCACTGGTGTCTGGTAGTGAATTAAAGAGGCATGAGATGAATTTAAAACTGTGTAGCCTTGATATTCGGTGCACCAACATTTAATTGTACACCACCAGCTTCTGAGCAGAAGTTTGAGCACCAGCACAATTTCTTTTACAAATAGGCCCCTGGGTCCAAGACCTTCTTAACCGAGCATTTTGCTGCACTGCCTATCACGCCCTTGATCATTGAGTATGTTATAGATTTTTAAAGAAATTAAAGGGTAAAAAGCAAGGTTTAATGAAACAGCTTGGATGAATCCCCGACTAGCAGAATCTCAACTGAAGCAACTTTATGTCATATGAAGTGTGGGGATTCAGGGGTACGTTAAAGTTTGTACTAACCCCAAAAAAGTGCAAAAAATGTTCAGGGGCTGTTTACAAGTGGCATGGTAACTGAAGGGAAATAACTCTGCACTCATAATTCTTGGTTCTGCGTGATATCCTCCCCATTACTATGCCATTTTGAGATAATTACCTGGTAATGGGGAATAAGATGCAGGCACTGACTTACTGTGCCTGTTTACACATGTATTCCATCTTTACTTGGCCATTTTCTGGCTGTGAGTTCCCTCGTTTTTGGCAGATTGAACTCATTGCTGGTTTCATTGCACCTGATATTTTTGGGTACCATGAAACCAAGGGACTCGGAATTGGGTGGAGTAGTATCACACATGTAGATACCACCCCGTTCGACTTCTGAATGCGTTCTCAACTGTGTATCTTTAACCCCTTCCATGCTCATGACGGAATGGTTCCGTCATGAGCACAAGTTCAAGTGTGCTCATGACGGAACCATTCCGTCATGAGCACATGCTCAGAAAATACCTCTGCTGCAGACAGCAGAGGGATTTCCCATTTTTTTTTTTTGCCTGGGGAGGTGGGGAAGAGCTTCCCCAACCTCCCAAGGCCTATTTTTGAATTTCGTTGTAATGACGATCACGTGCATGGCGCGCCATCGTCATTGCAACGAAAAAGAAACTGAAACTTAGTTTCAGTTTCTCAGTTTCGGTGCTTGTGGGGCTATCTCTGCCCCCCGAGCACCGAAAAAGATGGGAGAGGTATCGTTGGAAAGGGGAGAATCTCCCCTTTCCAATGGTACCCTTCCCTAGTAGATCCCTGCTTGGGGATCACCCCAGGAGGGCAATCCCCAAGCAGGGATCCACCCACTAGCACCAGGGAGGGGGGAGCAGCCCCTTGGGCAAGGGCCTTTGCTCCCCCCATATTTGTTTGGGCATAGCAGTCTTTCTGCCACCCCTGGGGCAGATGGGGGCAGTAGCCGGGGGGCTGAAAGCCCACTAGAAACCAGGGATTATTTTTTTTTATTGACGTTGGGGTGGGGGCTGCCCAAAAAGGGCATGGCAATGCCCCCACCCCCCCAGAGAAATGTCAGTCTTTCTGCCCCCCCAGGGGGCAGACGGGGCAGTAGCCCCCAATCTGCCCCCCGGGGGGCAGGAAGCCCACTAGAAACCAGGGGTTTTTATTTTTTTTATTGACGTTGGGGTGGGGGCTTCCCAAACAGGGCATGGCAATGCCCCCACCCTCCCCCCAGAGAAATGTCAGTCTTTATGCCTCCCCAGGGGGCAGACGGGGGCAGTAGCCCCCAATATGCCCCCCGGGGGGGCAGAAAGCCCACTAGAAACCAGGGATTTTTTTTATTGACGTTGGGGTGGGGGCAGCCCAGAAAGGGCATGATAATGCCCCCACCCCAAAAACAATTACCACAGTCTGTCTGCCCCTCCCCTGAGTCATATTGGGGCAATAGCCCCTTAACTGCCCCCCGGGGGGGCAGAAAGCCCACTAGGCCTCAGAATTTTTTGTTTTTTTTTATTCAGGGTTGAGGTCAGCCCAGAATGGGCATGCCAATGCTCACACCTCCCCAAAAAAATGCCACAGTCTTTCTTCCCCCCCGAGGGGCGGATGGGGGCAGTGGCCCCTGATCTGCCCCCGGGGGCAGAAAGCCCACTAGGCGCCAGCGATTACACTGGCTTTTTTTATGCGTGAGGGTAGGGGCTGCCCAGAATGGGCATACCAATGCCCCCACCCCCAAAAACATATCCACAGTCTTTCTGCCTCCCTAGGGGGCATATCGGGGCAACCGCCCCAGACTGATTCCCCCCAGGGCGGCAGAAAGCCCACTAGGCACAGACTTGTTTTTAGCAATGTGCCTACCTGTGGATTTTGGGCCCTAGTGCAGCCGGCACATAGGGAAACCTAGAAAATCTGTACATTTTTAAAACTAGACACCAAGGGGAATCCAGGATGGGGTGACTTGTGTGCCTCTCACCAGGTTCTGTTACCCAGAATCCCTTGCAAACCTCAAACTTAGTTTAAAAAAACACATTTGCCTCACATTTCTGTGATGGAAAGTTCTGGGATTTGCATGGATCCACAAAATTCCACCCACCCGCATTCCCCAAGTCTTCCGAGAAAAGGGTACCTCACTTGTGTGGGTAGGCCTAGTGCCCGCGACAGGAAACGGCTCAAAGCGCAACGTGGACACACCACATTTTCACAGTGAAAACGGACCCTTTTTTCAAAGTGCCTAGCTGTAGAATTTGAACCCTAGCTCTGCCGGCACCTAGGAAACCTAGCAAACCTATATATTTTTAAAACTAGACACCCAGGGGAATCCAGGATGGGGTGACTTGACTGGCTCTCACCAGGTTCTGTTACCCAGAATACCTTGCAAACCTCAAAATTTGTCCAAAAAACCACATTTTCCTCACATTTCTGTGGTGGCAAGTTCTGGAATCTGCGAGGATCCACGCAGATTCCAGAACTTTCCACCACAGAAGTGTGAGGAAAATGTGTTTTTTGACAAATTTTGAGGTTTGCAAGGGATTCTGGGTAACAGAACCTGGTGAGAGCCAGACAAGTCACCCCATCCTGGATTCCCCTGGGTGTCTAGTTTTCAAAAATGTATAGGTTTTCTAGGTTTCCCTAGGTGCCGGCAGAGCTAGGGTTCAAAATCTACAGCTAGGCACTTTGCAAAAAAAGGGTCCGTTTTCACTGTGAAAATGTGGTGTGTCCATGTTGCGTTTTGGGCTGTTTCCTGTCGCGGGCACTCGGCCTACCCACACAAGTGAGGTACCATTTTTCTCGGAAGACTTTGGGGAACATGGGGTGGGTGGAATTTTGTGGATCCACGCAGATTCCAGAACTTTCCACCACAGAAATGTGAGGAAAATTTGTGTTTTTTACAAATTTTAAGGTTTGCAAGGGATTCTGGGTAACAGAACCTGGTGAGAGCCAGTCAAGTCACCCCATCCTGGATTTCCCTGGGTGTCTAGTTTTCAAAAATGTATAGGTTTGCTAGGTTTTCCTAGGTGCCGGCTGAGCTAGGGTTCAAAATCTACAGCTAGGCACTTTGCAAAAAAAGGGTCCGTTTTCACTGTGAAAATGTGGAGTGTCCACGTTGCGTTTTGGGCCATTTCCTGTCGCGGGAACTAGGCCTACCCACACAAGTGAGGTACCATTTTTCTAGGAAGACTTTGGGAAACGCAGGGTGGGTGGAATTTTGTGGATCCACGCAGATTTCAGAACTTTCCACCACAGAAATGTGAGGAAAATGTGTTTCTTTTGGACAAATTTTAGGTTTGCAAGGGATTCTGGGTAACAGAACCTGGTGAGAGCCAGTCAAGTTACCCCATCCTGGATTCCCCTGGGTGTCTAGTTTTCAAAAATGTATAGGTTTGCTAGGTTTCCCTAGGTGCAGGCAGAGTTAGGGTTCAAAATCTACAGCTAGGCACTTTGCAAAAAAAGGGTCCGTTTTCACTGTGAAAATGTGGTGTGTCCACGTTGTGTTTTGGGCTGTTTCCTGTCGCGGGCAGTAGGCCTACCCACACAAGTGAGGTACCATTTTTCTCAAAAGACTTTGGGGAACGCAGGGTGGGTGGAATTTTTTGGATCCACGCAGATTCCAGAACTTTCCACCACAGAAATGTGAGGAAAATGTGTTTTTTTGACAGATTTTTAGGTTTGCAAGGGATTCTGGGTAACAGAACCTGGTGAGAGCCAGTCAAGTCACCCCATCCTGGATTCCCCTGGGTGTCTAGTTTTCAAAAATGTATAGGTATGCTAGGTTTCCCTAGGTGCCGGCAGAGCTAGGGTTCAAAATCTACAGCTAGGCACTTTGCAAAAAAAGGGTCCGTTTTCACTGTGAAAATGTGGTGTGTCCACGTTGCGTTTTGGGCCATTTCCTGTCGCGGGCACTAGGCCTACCCACACAAGTGAGGTACCATTTTTCTTGGAAGACTTTGGGAAATGCGGGGTGGGTGGAATTTTGTGGATCCACGCAGATTCCAGAACTTTCCACCACAGAAATGTGAGGAAAATGTGTTTTGTTTGACAAATTTTTAGGTTTGCAAGGGATTCGGGGTAACAGACCCTGGTGAGAGCCAGTCAAGTCACCCCATCCTGGATTTCCCTGCATGTCTAGTTTTCAAAAATGTATACGTTTGCTAGGTTTCCCTAGGTGCTGGCAGAGTTAGGGTTCAAAATCTAGAGCTAGGCACTTTACAAAAAAAGGGTCCGTTTTCACTGTGAAAATGTGGTGTGTCCACGTTGCGTTTTGGGCCATTTCCTGTCGCGGGCCCTAGGCCTACCCACACAAGTGAGGTACCATTTTTCTCGAAAGACTTTGGGGAATGCGGAGTGGGTGGAATTTTGTGGATCCACGCAGATTCCAGAACTTTCCACCACAGAAATGTGAGGAAAATGTGTTTTTTGGACAAATTTTTAGGTTTGCAAGGGATTCTGGTGTTATGTCTCATTTAGAGGCCCTAATGTAGACCCGTTCATACATGCCCTAAAATGGACGTATTCGTTTGTGCCCTAATATGGTCATATTCGTACTTGCCCTATTATGGTCAAAGCCGCATATGCCCTATTACTGTCATAACTGTACATGTCCTATTATAGTCATGATTCCTTATATAGGCATGATCTTTCACCTACATTGGTCCTCGCTAGTACACAACGAGCTCTGAGGGCTGAACGTTATCTAGTCTGTGGTTTTGAATACAGCAGGGTTTTTCCCAAACACAGGCCCACACTGAAAAGTTGTTATCCTTATTTTTTAGTGTCTTTATTTATTTTCATCATTACAACTTGTCACGGTGAACAATGCTCAGAGAAACAGCCGACACGTGTTTCGCCCGGTGGCCAGCAGGCCGAGGGCTTTTTCAAGGCAAAGTTCTTTAAATAGAGTTCATGAAAACGATCAGAAAGGTGTAAGCGACGTGGTCTCTGCGGTCCTTGAGAATGGAGTATGGTTACAGGGGTTGCAGGGGTCCTGTTCATAATACTACTGCTATGCAATGGACGGCCCAATTCTCGAGGGAATGGCGAACATGCTCCTGGAGCGGAAATACCGTGAACGCATGGTGCAACTTCTGGGCATTTCTTGCCTGGGAGAATTCAATGCCTCCTGGTTTCTATCCTTTCGACCAGTCTGGGTCAACTGCATCTTACCTGTTCTTCGATGCCTGCTTTGCGGAGAAGAATGCAAGTTGGATCTTTGTCTAACATTTCCATCAGATGCGCCTCCGGACACGGATGCAATGCTGGACCCCCTAAAGGCCCATGCTCTGCGTTGTCCCCAGCGGCTTCCGATTCTGATGAACGCATTCCTGGAGAATCCACAGGTACTGTTTGCTCCTGCTGGGTTAGGTGACTCCTCCACAGGCACCCAGGTAACAACTGCCGCACAAGCTGCCGCAGCACCGACTGTTGGCAGTGCTACATACCATCTATGTGCGATTGACGTTCTCTGTGAGGCATTGGTTTTGTCGTCTGCAGTAGCCAACACCAATAATGTTGTGTTTCCCAGCCAGGACACCTAATCTCAAATTGGCTCATCGCGTCCTGGGAAAGAATTCGGCTTCTCCACTCGTTTTCATAATAAACGAGCAAATTTGGAACATTTCCTAAATTGACACTTTTGCTTGAGAAAAGCTTGGCCTTCTTCCGCTTTGAGTGAAGCAACTTATATAGAGAAACAAAATAGACATTCTTTTAGTGCCAATTGGAAATAGCTGAATTATTAACATTTTAGGAAGATTTTTTTTTTTAACGATTTTAAAACCATGTTTTTACTTGCTTTTAAAATGTTTTTAAATTGTCCAGATTTTTAAGTTTGGTCATTGTCATCCTATTCGGAAGAGGAGTGGGTGTTATGTCCCGTATAGAGGCCCTAATGTAGACCCGTTCATACATGCCATAAAATGGACGTATTCGTATTTGCCCTAATGCGGTCATATTCGTACTTGCCCTATTATGGTCAAAGCCGCATATGCCCTATTATGGTCATAACTGTACATGTCCTATTATAGTCATGATTC
Source organism: Calotriton arnoldi (assembly GCA_963921515.1). NCBI lineage: Eukaryota > Metazoa > Chordata > Amphibia > Caudata > Salamandridae > Calotriton > Calotriton arnoldi. The sequence continues at coordinate 41,727 of CAWUFW010011362.1, read as the reverse complement.
CCTATATAGGCATGATCTTTCACCTAAATTGGTCCTCGCTAGTACACAATGAGCTCTGAGGGCGGAACGTTATCTAGTCTGTGGTTTTGAATACAGCAGGGTTTTTCCTAAACACAGGCCCACACTGTAGTCATCAATTATGCATGGCTCTCTAGGAATACACCACCTGCATAATATGTATGTACAAAGTTCACCCCTGACCTCTTCCTCACGTCTAACAAGGGCCAATACAAACCATACGAAGCAACTAGAGTCTTCAGGGTATAAATACACCACATCTTACCCCGGTAAGGCAGAGGGAACCGAGACTTCCATGCTGACGCACTGATCAGAGACGCTGAGGCTCCTGCATGCAGTCGCTCCAGCTGACAGCGGTCTAACACAGCCCTTGCGGGGTGTCCAACTCGAGACTAGGACGGGGTCCCACACTCTCTCTATTCAGGTATGGGGTTCGACTAAATCCTAGAAGGATTCTTGGCTCTTAGGCTTTTAGACCTACACATATGCTTGGTACACTCAGGTACATCTAGTAGGAGTACGCGCACTTGCATAATGCTTTTATATTCATGTATGTATTCATGATTATTGCAATATGGTAGAACTGTTCTATCCCTTTGCTTTTATCGTACTGCTGATAATATACCTCTGCTATTGTCTGCTGGTTGCCGCAGCACATATATTTTACACTAGAATAACAACTGTTCAATAAATACTTATTGAAACGCCCAGACTGTTTATACTGTGTAACTCTCTGAGACAAATCGAATAAGTAAGCACGAGTGACTGAGCGAAAGGTAGTACATTGTTTCCACGATTCTGAGGAATTTGGGTTGTCATGATCTAAGGTTGCCAGAAACTAATCTCTCCCCGATAAGAGGAGATTCTAGTGGCACTGTGAGCTAGCTAATGCAAATCAGGCTAACATATGCGGTGGGGGTGCACAGAGTCAGTCTAACACCAAGCCCACGGTTTATGTTATCCAAATGCGCAGGCCCTGCATGGGTACTATAGGAACTACACGACACTGGGTAACAGAACCTGGTGAGAGCCAGTCAAGTCACCCCATCCTGGATTCCCCTGGGTGTCTAGTTTTCAAAAATGTATAGGTTTGCTAGGTTTCCCTAGGTGCCAGCAGAGCTAGGGTTCAAAATCTACAGCTAGGCACTTTGCAAAAGAAGGGTCCGTTTTCACTGTGAAAATGTGGTGCGTCCACGTTGCGTTTTGGGCCGTTTCCTGTCGCGGGCACTAGGCCTACCCACACAAGTGAGGTACCATTTTTCTCGGAAGACATTGGGGAACGCGGGGTGGGGGTAATTTTGTGGATCCACGCAGATTCCAGAACTTTCCACCACAGAAAGGTGAGGAAAATGTGTTTTGTTTTACAAATGTTTAGGTTTGCAAGGGATTCTGGGTAATAGAACCTGGTGAGAGCCAGTCAAGTCACCACATCCTGGATTCCCCTGGGTGTCTAGTTTTTAAAAATGTATAGGTTTGCTAGGTTTCCCTAGGTTCCGGCAGAGCTAGGGTTCAAAATCTACAGCTAGGCACTTTACAAAAAAAGGGTCACTTTTCACTGTAAAAATAAAGTGTGTCCATGTTGCGTTTTGAGCCAGTTCCTGTCGTGGGCACTAGGCCTACCTACACAAGTGAGGTACCATTTTTATCAGGAGACTTAGGGTAACACAGAATTGTAGAGCAACTGTTATTACCTATTGACTTTTGATGCATTTCTGCCTTCCAAATGAAAGACAATGTGTAAAAAAGAAGTCATTTTGAAAAATGACCTATAATTCTCATGCTAGTATGGGTACTAACAATTTCGGAAATGTGCAAATATCTACTGTTTCTAAACTCTATATTTTGTTCCAATATCAGAAATACATAGGTGTCGTTCATACCGATTTTTCCATGTATATATTTTCCCAAATTAATTGCTATATACCCGGTACATAATAAAAAACCATTGCAAGACGCTGCTCAGTTATTGGCTCTGGGTTCGTCGGGTTCTTGGTGAACCTACAAGTCCTATATATCCCCACAACCAGAAAGGTCCAGCGGATGTAACGGTATATTGCTTTCAAACAGGTGTCATAATTAGAAGAAGTTACAGGTGAAAACGTTGACACAAATGACTGTTTTTTTCAACTAATTTTCAATTTTTCCTATATTCAACTGTTAGTTTCTATAAAGAAACCTTAAAGGATCTACACAAATGACCCCTTGCTGAATTCATAATTTTGTCTAATGTTCTAAAATGTATAGCTTTCCAGGATCCATTATTGCTTTCATACCCATTTTTACCATTAACTGGAAAGAGGTTGAAAGCACAAAAAATAGCAAAAATAGGCTATGTCTCAGAAAAATGCCAAAACTGTGTAAAAAGTTTTGGTTTTCTGACAAAAGTCTGCTTGTCCCTGAAATATGGGAAGATGGTGATTTCAGCACCACAACCCCTTTGTTGATACCGTTTGCAGGGAAAAAACCAGACGCTTTCATCTGTAGCCCTTTTTTCCCACTTTTCCGAAAAAAAAACAAAATTTAGCTGTATTTTGGCTAATTTCTGGGTCCCCTCTGGGGAAATCCACAAAGCCTGGGTACCTTTAGAATCCCCATGAAGTTGGAAGAAAAGGACACAAATTTGGCATGGATACCTTATGTGGTCAAAAAGTTACAGGGGCCTAAGCGCAAACTACCCCAAATAGCCAAAAAAAAGGCTTAGCACGGGGGGGAAAGGCCTAGCAGCGAAGGGGTTAAGGAAGAGCTGTAATGGTAGAAAAAAAAATGGCTGCCACAGTTACATTATTTGGAGCTCCAACAAATCATACATTCTGCATGTATGAAAACATACAATACTGATGGAGCTAGTGGATGTGTTGTGGCCTTTCAAAGGTGTCCCTCTTTTATCACTAAGAATCTAATACATAGCCTATTTGTTGCATGACATTTTATTTGGCATATAGGTAACATATGGTCTGTACCTCTGTCTCTGACATTAAAATTGACACAGTGCTTCTTAGCATCTAGACTTGAATAATCAGCATGTGGATACTGTAGTATCTTCTAGTGGCCATAGGCAAATAATAGTTATATTACTGGCGACCACTTCCTGATGTACAGGACACAGTTGAAGGATAAAGGACTAGAAAGGCTGGAATGGTGCAACAGGACATCACAGCTACATCCAGAAGACATGAGCATCAATATCTGGATTTGCAATTAAAAGGCAGTGAAGAACATCTGTATAACTGCTTCGCTTAGCATTTTACCTACCCAGAGGCAGTATTGTATGGTTGGGATCCGTGACATAATATCGAGGACCAAAATATCGATTTGACAAAATATCGAAGTACAAAATATAGTCTCCCTATCTACAAACAGGTAAGTACCAAAATATCGAATACAAAATATCGTTTGTCAAAATATAGAATGTAAAAATATCGAATTTTTAAAATATGTTAAAAGTAACATTAACGTAATTAAATAATAAATATAATTAATTAAAACATACTTAAAATTGTTTAACAAATGTTAAATTTAATAAATGTTATATATGTAATAACTTAAAAAAATGTAAATCACTGTTGGATAGCGGGAGTGTAAAATTTACTATTCCCACTCCAGCGAGTGTAATAGTAGGGAGAGCGTTAGATAGCGGGAGGGTAAAAATTACTATTCCCACTCCATAGAGTGAAACAGTAGGGAAAGTGTTGGATAGCGTAGGGGTAAAAATTACTATTCCCACTCCAGTGAGTGCAATAGTAGGGAAAGCGTTGGATAGCGTAGGGGTAAAAATTACTATTCCCACTCCAAAGAGTGCAACAGTAGGGAAAGCGTTGGATAGCGTAGGGGTAAAAATGACTATTCCCACTCCAGTGAGTGCAACAGTAGGGAAAGCATTGGATAGCGTAGGGGTAAAAATTACTATTCCCACTCCAAAGAGTGCAACAGTAGGGAAAGCGTTGGATAGCGTAGGGGTAAACATTACTATTCCCACTCCAGTGAGTGCAATAGTAGGGAAAGCGTTGGATAATGTAGGGGTAAACATTACTATTCCCACTCCAGTGAGTGCAACAGTAGGGAAAGCGTTGGATAGCGGGAGGGTAAAAATTACTATTCCCACTCCAGAGAGTGCAACAGTAGGGAAAGCATTGGATAGCGTAGGGGTAAAAATTACTATTCCCACTCCAGAGAGTTCAACAGTAGGAAAAGCGTTGGATAGCGTAGGGGTAAAAATTACTATTCCTACTCCAATGAGTGCAATAGTAGGGAAGCGAATTATTTAATATTTAAATAAACATAAATTAATTATCAAAACCAATAAATAATTATTTACAATTAATTATCAATTAAAATTGATTTAATAATTAAATATGTATACATTTCAAAAAAATAATATTTATTGAAAATTAATTACCTATTAATAATTAATTAACAACCAATTAATTTTCAAAACCAAATATGTATTAAGTAATACAAAAAAATCCAATAAATAATTATTTAACAAAAAATTAATTATCAATACACAAAAATAATTTCAATAATTAATTGTTTACAATTAAATGACTTCCCACCCTATTCTCCTATAAACCCACAACCCACTCCACATAATAAATTAATACAATTAACATATTTATCAAGTAATCAATTAATTACTATTAATTACCAAGTATTAAAATTTATTTCCCAATTAATAAAAATTATTTACCAATTAATATTTAATTAACAATAAATTAATTATCAATACCAATAAAGAAAAATAATTATTTACTTAATTACAATTAAATTACTTCCCACCCTATTCCCCTATAAACCCCCAACCCGCTCCGAATAATAAATTAATACAATTAACATAATTATCAATTAATCAATTAATTACTATTAATTACCAATTATTAAAAATTAATTACCAATTAATATTTATTTAGCAATAAATTAATAATCAATACCAATAAATAAAATTAAATATTCACCTAATTACAATTAAATTACTTCCCACCCTATTCCCCTATAAACCCACAACCTGCTACAGAACTAAAACGCAAAAATAATTTAAAAACAATTATTAATTCCTAAAAATTAACATTTAATTTACTATAATTAAATTACTTCCCACCCTAATCCCTATAAACCCACAACCCGCTGCGGAAGTAAAATACGCAAAAATTATTTTACATAAATTTCTTAACTTAAAATAATAATTAACCATACATTACAAAAATATTATACACTTTTAACACATATACTAACATACAAAACACTTTAAAAAATTCGATTTTATTAAAAAATTGATATTTTTTAATGCCTATATTATGTACTTCGATATTTTGACTGTCGATATTACTTACCTGCAATTCGATATTATTACCCACTATAATATGTCCATTCGATATTATGTCCATTCTATATTTTGTACTCGATATTCTGTCAATTCTATATTTTGGATTCAATATTATGTCTCATTACCGTATGGTTGGTAGGAAGGAAGATGAAAACTTAATTTTGCACAGACAACCAATTAGACGTGGCAATCAAAGGAAGATGTCAAAGGGAATAGAAGGCTGGAGAAAAGTTTGCAAACCATGAAGCCCACAAAATTCTACAATCAATAGCCCAAAAGGAACAGGATTCACTTTTACCAGAGAACTATGTAAATGTGTATGTGTTAGATGTCAGGAATAATTAGCAGTCAGTTGAGGTGCAAAAAGCAACACATGAAGGTGAGGCAGGTAACAGTGGAAAAGAGTGAGCTACTACTTTGAGGAAGTGTCCATAACACAACAATAACAAATATTTGGGTAAGAGTTCACAGCCTAAATGTTCTAATTAAACGTAGACAACAACACAGGTTAAATACAGGTAAAATCAAAAGAATGCAAGAAAACTGCCACTAGCTATCTTAGCAAGAAGCAAGATCATAAGCACCTCTTCAGCCGCTCTTTCACCCCTCTCTGGTAACTACAGTAAAATAGCGTGTGGTGGGTGACGGTGAGGTCCCATCTGGAGCTGTCTAAATCCCAAGGCCCATAACACTGCCAGGAACTCATCTGAATTGTATGCAGTGAGCAGAAATGGACAACTTACCTCCTATTGACCTAACCTGCTTTTATGAAATCAACTAAAGAATTACCCTGACAGCTTGGATTTAATCGGGCTCTAACTATCAAATCTCAATTGAGAAACTAATTTGATCTTTCAGGCTATAAAATGCATGTTTCAATTCCCCAATAACATTTTGTTCATGCTATTTAGCGTGTTTCCTATGGTTCTACGTGATTTAATAGAAAAACAATATCATGGAACAGCATCGATCAGAAACCCTTCTTTGTAAACTGTATAATGAAAATGTGTAAAATGACTGGCATTTAGCATTTCACAGAAACCAATTCATAACCTTCCTTTTTTCAAAATTAGCTTTTGTATGCTTATTTGTGAAGATGTAAATGCAATTCAACTTGAAAAACAGTTCTCTTAGTTCATTGTCTGCAGAGTACACATAGATTCTCTATCCTCACACCGTTATTTATCTATAACTTCCAAACTCCCAGGGGGATATTCACAAGGACTTATCTCCGATTTATCTCCACCTTAACTCATCAAAAGTGGAGATAGATTTAACACCCCATTCACAAGCGGGTGCAAACTGCAGACATCCCCAGTATTCCCGAGATAACTGCCCCAAAATTGATCTCCACGGTGGACACCACCAACTAACCCTAATGAGATGCAGAGTAGGCGTTCCCGTGCAAAAACACACGAAAAACCCACAACACCACTTTCACAACGAACTGCCAGATCTGTGATGCGAACCAAAAACAGGCGATAAGCCGCAGTAGCACCAGGGATTTAACACCTGCCTTCTGCTGGTGTTAAGCAGGATGACTACCTGGAGTACGAAAGGGAGCCCAGCACAGAGCCACATCGGAAGACCCACAGATGCCATGGAGACAATGATAATGCAGCTCCGAGACCCATGAGGGACACAACACCCACCGCCACCACCCCCAGGCCCGCCACCACCCCCAGGACCCATCCCGCCCCCCCGGAACACCACAGAGGCAGCGTACACAAAGACAGCGGATCCACCTGAAACGCACCTGCCGCCAAGACCCAACGCCAGAGGAGGACATTGCCCACTACAGGCCCAAAAGGACAACCAACCCCAGCATCCTGACCCACATCCCCCACCTGCTGACGGTACCAACCCAGCGGACAACCAACATCCCTCCGCAGACAAAGCTGCCGGCTGCGCAGCACATGTCGGCCTCTGGTACCATCCAACCCACAACTGCCAGAGTCGGAGGAGTCACACAGCCAGCCCCATACAAGGTCATCACACCTGTCCTGGATGCCAACATCAGCCTGGTATCCCAGCCCAGCCCCTCCACTTCACCCACACTGCGCAGGAGCAGCTGGAGACCAAGCAAGGCCCCTACGCCATAGCTGGATTCCCTCACGTGTCAGGGCCAACTACACACATGTACCCCTCGTGCCCCCTGCCGACACTGCACACAACTACCACAACTGAAAGCACACGCATCCCATGAATGTGCAGGCAATAGTGGACCGCCCGGGACCCCTCAACAATGTCGTGGCCAACTCCCCAGGCAGAGTGCCTGATCCTCACATCTCCTGACAGTCCATCATCACCCAGCGCTCCCAGGATGGCACCCATGGCAATGCAGTGCTCGTTGGTAAGTACCAAATAAACACACCAAACACCTCCAGCCCACAGTCATGCAACTCACGACACTGGCAATGGGCACGCAGCACAACTACATTCAACATGCCACACAACATGCCAACCGACCAGACACGACAACACGACTCCATTAGGAACTTGGCCTTGCCATGCCCACAACCCAGCCACGGCATGGCACCACAGACACACAATAGCAGGATGTGAGGAGAGGCATGGAGCAGGCATGTGCGAGAGCGGCAAGTGACAAAGGAATGTGAACCTACCCAATGCCAGATGTGGCGTGGAGATGCCGGACAGACCACAGCGTGCAAATCAGGGAAATGGCCATGTGGAGATCAACTGCTGGTGCATGGAGTGTAGTGGCCAGTGGACGCTACCATGTCCCCACAGGCTGTGGGGCAGAACGCGGAAATGTCGCATGTTACGTCCCCCCCTGCATGCGCGGGCGGAGTGGGTTGGACCTGCGTACGCCAGACCTGCGTAGGGGTGTGAACAAAAAGCCTGTCGCACTGGGCGTGGTCCTCATTCAGAATGGACAACGCATCTGCCAGGGCGGCGCCTCTCAGCCCGCCACGAGTCCGGCGCCGAGCGCGGCGGGGCCTGCGTCCCTGTGCGCCTGCTGCACCCCGGGCTGCTGGGCCCCCGACCTGTCATGCCTGCCCCAGAGCACCAACGAGGCTCCGCTCACCTGCCAACACCGGCGTGTGTCAAAGAGGGCCCACCACGTGCCGGGGCAAGCTCCAGGCCCCAGGTCCGCGACCTTTGCAGCCTCCGCAGCCCCTCGCTGGTCTCCACAGCACAGGCCCACAGTACTCCTTTTACATTTACATACTCCACCGGCGTCCTCCTCGGCCCAGTGGGTCCCACATGTGGAACTGTGTCCTGAGTCATGAATGGCAGTGACCCCAAGTCCGTGGCAGCGGCCACAGCACCAGACTCTCTTCGATCAGTGAGGCCTAATTCCATATCGCAGGCCGGCGACATGTGGTGCCACTAACCCTGTTCAATGCAAGCCGCCGACACGTGGTGCCACTAACCCTGTTCAACGCAAGCCGGCGACACGTGGTGCCACTAACCCTGTTCAACGCAAGCCGGCGACACGTGGTGCCACTAACCCTGTTTAACGCAAGCCTGTGCCACGTGGATGAGGGCACAGGCCTACACAGCGGCCCAGTGGGTCCCACATGTGGAACTGTGTCCTGAGTCATGAATGGCAGTGATCAGATGTCTACTGCAGGGGTGATATCACTAAACTCCCTGCTATCAGTGAAGCAAACAAATGCATCACAAGCACACGACACGTGTCTGTGGGCCCATGCTGACCGCTGCCCCCGGCCTGCACTGCGGTCCAGTAGGCCACACATGTGGAACTGTGTCCTGGGTAAGATATGGAGGAGTCCACACCATTGGACACGCCTCATCGCAGGCGGCATCCCCTATCAGCACTGGTGCCACTAACTCTGTGCGCAATGACTCATGGGCACTCTCTGGTTGAACTTTGGTGGCATCTGAGTCCATGGCCTGGGGGTTGTCTGCATCATCATCTGGTTGGGACGGACTTGGTGTCCGACATGTGTTTACTCCACTCATCTCCACCATGGTGACTGTTTCAGCGTGGTTCTGCCCTCGGCATCATGCCCTGGGGGTACACCTTCCACTGTCCACCGAGACACTCAACGACAACCCCCCTAGTCATCTGTGGGAACCTGCTCTGCTCTCATGACCCTGCCCCAGTGCACCGCAAGTCAGCGGCCCATGGCGGTAGGCCCATGCAGGACGCTGTGCATCCGGGGCCACTAACTCTGTGCAGCTCAGGTCATGGGTCCTTTACAGTTGAATGGTTGTGTCCTTTACGATGTACACTGTTGTCGATTTCTGACTGCACCAGGCAGCCCTTGCCGGCTGGTGTGCACACACCCCACACACATCCAACACAGGTGTCACTCGATATGTGTGCCTGCTAATAAATGTGGCTGGGCGCACGTGCCCATAGCCATTCACACCATCTGAGCAAGTGTGTCCGTGTGGTCATTGTGTCAACATGATGGGCACGGCACTACAACATCACAGTGTGCTATCCTCAGCGGACGATACCATGTCACCTCAGCGTTGGCAGTGACCTTGGACATGTAACTTCGCCCGGCCCCCCCCTGCATGCACAAGCGGCGTGTGCTGGTCCGGCGTACGTCAGTTCAGCACAGGGGTGTGCTGCATCGGCAGGGGGAGCAGGGCGTGGCTCGGACCTGGCCTTGGGCAGGATGTGCAGTAAGTGTGTCTCTGTGTTGGGGTGTTGTCGCCACTAGGGCCACAGTAGACGATGTTGCAATGTAGCATGCACCAGGAGGGCGGGCCCGCATGGACGGGGAAATGTAGGAGCGCAAGAACGCTCGGGGTCTTGGCACATGCATGCCAAGTGTTATGTGTATCGGTCCTGCGGCTGCATGAGTCAGTTGCCTAGCCTCATTCGCAGCGTGATCACAGCCAGCCATGGACTGTACACTTGTGTCTGCCCTGTCCGGACCCTTGGCCTACACTCACTTGGCCGCACACTTTCAAAGGCCAGCGTCACAGTGTTGGTGGTATGCCGCTGGACATACGCGGACAGGCATTTCAATGGTGTGCAGTAGGAGTGCGCGTGATACAACCGCGCAGGGCACACAAGTGTGGGGGCTCGTGGGAGGGTGGAGCAGCTGTGAGGCAACGTAACACACAGTGAGGACGCACATGTGCCACGTGCTGGGCATATCATCCACGATTCCCAGGGTCGCAGACATCCCACCACACCCACGGCAGGCCTCTGTACGTCTCCTGAATGCATGCAGATGGTGTAGTTACTGTAGGGATGAATGGTCCTTTGTCTGCACTATCTGGCGGTAGCATATCTGCAGCTCCTAGATGTGACTTGCATGTGCCCAGCACCCCCTGACAGATAGGATAGCATTTCCAGGCGACTCCCACACTACGCACTGCCAGACGTGAGGCCAATGTGTACACATCCCACACGCAGAAGTCCTTGGTCGTAGTTTGCGTGCGTGAAATGGCCTTCACTCGTACTCCCACCACACCCCAGGCCTGCACCCGTTGCACACAGACACTGCTCATTGCTCCGAGCTGTGGCTTTTCATCCACAGGACTGGCGCAGGTCCTCACAGTGCCGCTTCAAGCAGAGCCACTGACGCAATGGCAGACCATCCCGGACACATGCTCTACTCCAGTCACGTGGACCTGTACCGTGCACGTCTGATAGCATGTACTGGGGGCACTGCCATTGGCAGTGCTGCGGATCAGTTACAGGCTGAGCTTCCGCATTGCCAACGTCACATGCGTTCAGCCTGTGTTGCACTGTCGCTCGTGCATATTCGAGTGGTCCATGGATGTCTGCCTCTCCAACGTTACGGTAGCTGACCTGGATTTCGACGTGTGTGTGCGCCCCCTGTTAGACCACGACCAGGAGTGTCACCGTGATGCTCGTTTATGGCATGCCTGGATGTTTGGCATGCATGCTGGGGACTGGACCTGGGAGAATGCAGGAGTCGTCGTGTGCAGTGACCACATTGAGCTGCTCCCTGATTGGGCTTTCGTGCATATTGGGGCCAGGGGTTGGAGTGAGCACATCTGTCCGGGACAGCTGATGGGTTACGTCGCCGACATGTCAGATGTGGTGGACAACGATCTTGCATTGGAAATGTTGGCCTACGCTGCTGCACTCGCGTTCATGGACGAGTGACAAGGTACCTGCAGCCAGGACTGCATGTGACCCATTGCACGTGTCCCGACGCCTGGTTGCATGTTGGGGATCTGGTCACATGTCCCTAGGAGACAGTGGACATGGCTGCATTGGCCTGGACTACTGATCCATGCACGGACAACATACGCGGGTTGGCAATGACTTGTGTTGGTGATGTACTCCCCGGGGGTGGACATGGGGGCTTTCCAACGTTCCTCATTCAGACATGCTGCTGCATTGGTCTGCATGTCGTGGCACTTCCCTTGGCCATACTGACACGCAATTGTTGATAAAGTTTCCGCATGTTCACTTGTCTCCAACTGTGTTGAGTGTTTATTTGTATGCCAATGTGTGTGTCACGGCCTATCTGGGTCCCTGCCTTACATGCATTGCTGCCCCATCAGGGCTGTGGGTTGGTACTTGTGCATTATCATGTCCCTGTTTCGTGCTTTGCCAGATGCGTATGGCCATTTACCGGCCACAAGCGGGTGCACTTGTGTCCTGTGTTCTGTTGTGCAGATGTTGGTGTTTGTACCACATTGTGTTGGATTTTGGGGTGCTCTGCTTCCTATGTGTGTGTGCTGCATTGTGTGTGAGATGTCCCTTCGGCTCTGATTTGGCTCACCCTTCTCCCTTTCAGGCAGTGTGGTTTTCACTTCTGTGCTTGTTCAGTGGTGTGATATTGCCGAGTTGTGTGACTTGTGCTCTTGGATGGTGTTGTTCTTCTTGGGCATGGTTTGTCTGCAGTTGTGCTGTGCTTACTTGTGCATGTGTGCAATTGTGCCCATCTCCCCCCGTCCCCCCAGTCCCTGGTCGTTCCTCTCCCTGTTGCTGTTCTGTCTGTTGATTTTGAGCAGTTTCCGGTACCCGACTCCTGCCACCATCTTCAGACTGATGTGGTGGACACCATTTCCTCCATGTCATCCAGCTCCTGGTGTGGCGCTGGACTCCCACCTCCGGTGTGCATTGCTGCCTTGTGGTTGTTGGCGTGTTTGTGCTTATTTGTGCGTTTCGCATCATTCCAGCTGTTCTGGTTTTCTGCCATTGTCCTCCTCCGCTCTCCGGCTGCATTCACCTTGCCCACGATGGCCTGCCATGTCTAATGTTTTGTTGCCAATGGTGCTTGTGGGGTTGTGTGCTAGCTCCGACTGCCTCCATTGTGCTTCGCTGTTGTTTTCTGTTTGGTTTGTCTTTCTTTTTCCTGCTTTTGTTGTGCTTATTCCCGCATGCCGTATATGTGTCGCGGGCCTTGCGCTGCTTATCGCTGCTTTCCTCCTCGCGAATGGGCTCATCGCATGTTTTTTGGTGTTGGGGTTTGTGTTTTTATCTCCGTCGAGGTGGTTGAATCGCGGACATTGGCCGCGGCTTCGGGAGACTATTGCATGGTACCGCCGTGTTGTGAATTCCACGTTGACACAGGGTTATTTTCTCGCGATAGTCTGCAATGTGTAAAGTTGCGTTAACATTTTTTGGAGATGTTTAGCACACGTTCTTGTGAATATACCCCCCCAATTTTTATGTAAGCATGGTGTTTTATAGAGGAATCCCCCCAATCAAATCTATATATAATTTGTTTCTGAATGCGTTATTGCCTCCTACAGTCATATTTACCCTATGAAGAGAGAGCATGAGGGAATTTACATGCTCAATTTCTCTGTAATATTATATAACATTTTGAATCAAGTAACTTACCAAAAGTGGGCATTGGTAAAATCACTTTCATCTTTTAAAAGCATTGGAAACAGAAGTGTTTGATAATACTTCAACCTCGTATGAAGCTGTCTCTGGGTGGATTTCTCATCCACTCGCTGGAATCTCTTTGATAACCCATAAAGTTAAACTTGCTTTGTTTGAAAACCACTGCCCTGATTGATTTTTCGCAAAATGTGTTACATGTAAATGTTTAGTTAAGGCAGAGTAGCAAAAATAGCATCATCATTACAAGAAAAACTTAGGGGGCTCAATTATAGTTTGGCAAAGTGTGAGCCCCACAGTTAATTAGTGGGCACTTAGTCCACCAGTCTCATGCTCACCTGCCTCAGAGTTGGGGACTAGTGAGAACAGCTAGATCTCTGACAGCAAAGTCTCTGCTGGCTCTGCCATCAGAAACCAATGGGTCACTGGCTCGTCTATCACAGTAGAGCTGGTTCAATATGTTAGAATTCCTCTTCTATTTAGGACACACTTTCTGATGCGTGTTTCTTTACGGGGACTGCCCAGGCCCAAAAAAATCAAAGCCCCTTCCTCAAAAATTTCCCTGATCATCAAGGGCATTTTTTATTTCTATTTCAAATATTCCCCACCCGTTTGGGATATAAAATAAAAAAGATGGTTTCAGATGGTGAAAATAATCTAGAAGGATTTATAATTTCAATATGTGTGCATTTCAAAAGGATGTCATTGCTTTCATTCTTCTCTCTAATATACTGGGAAGCATACTGGGGTGCATTGTACTACAGGTAACTTTGATTTTTGGTGCTAATGAGATATGTAGAAATAGATTACACCACCCTCATTGATTTGTTCATCCCATACACACTTGATTTTAGGACACTTTGGGGGATATGTACAATGAAGTGGCGGAGCGTATCATTAGCCTCCTTGGCTTAACGACACGCTCCGCCACTTCGGAAATGCAAGGCTGCACCATATTTACAAGAATGTGGTGCAGCCTTGGGTTTTCCCCTGCAATGGCGCTAAATTTAACAACTTAGCGCCAACGCAGGAACCCTTGCACCAGAGTGCAAGGGTGTCTGTGTGCAGGGGAGGATTGGTCATGTGTAGGAAGGTGTCCCTTCCTGCACATAAACAATCCTAAAATGCCATTTTGTAACTTTCATGTGTGCTGCTTCATGCAGCACACATGAAAGTTACAAAATTGCATTTTTTTTAAAAGGTTTGTTTATGTACAGGAAGGGACACCTTCCTGTACATAAACAAACCATGGCATTTTGCTTTTTCCATGTGTGCTGCACAAGGCAGCACACATAGAAAAAGCAAAAACGAGGAGAAATAATGCATTTCTCCTCGTTTCGCCAACTTAAGACCAGGATTTTCCTGGTCTTCACTTTGGCGCTTCCTCCTATGTACGCCACCCTTGTACATAGGGGACAGCGTCAAATACAATGGGTGTTGCAGTGGAACGCCCACCCCAACACCCACTGCACGCCCCTTTCACGCTAACCATAGCGTGAAAGAGTGCCTTATGTACAAGGCAGCGTTAAGCCACGTTAAGTGGCTTAACGCTGCCTTGCTACATAGAACAAGCCTCTATCGCCACGGGAACGTTACAAAAAGTGACGTTCCCGTGGCGATAGAGGCTTGTACATATGCCACTTTGAGTCTAAACATTTTCTTAAAAGTCACACTAAAGGCTAAAGGAGCGAAGGAGATGTCTGTAATCATTTCAAAGTTGAAAATATAAACATATATATTGCATGTCATGTCTAAAATTAAAGGTAATAGCTACTAAATAGCCAGAATCATTTTACACCAAGCAGAATAGGTTACCTCTTTCTTTAAACCAGTATTTATCAGGGTCTAGAAGCAGCTCATGCGATGTATCACAAGAAACACACATATATTTCATATTTGCAGTTCTGATCACTATTAATAAAGTCTCATGTAATCAAACAATTTACTACCTAATAGAACTAGAAGAAGCAATATCAGAAAGGATTTTCACTGCAAACGTTGTTTCATGGATCTATTCTAATGGAGAATGTACAGAAATGGCACTACTCACTTTTCAATATATAAGCTGAAAATAGGATCCAAATTGCAATAAAAACCATGATCCTTTGACTAGTACTTATGACAATATATTTAGGGGCTCACAACATTGCTAACAATATTATATGACAATACACCACACATTTAACACACAAGTAAGATAGGCACTATTTGGGCTGCAAGAATATTTATATGTCCGTAATTTAGCTTTATTCATGCACAACAGGCACGTATGTTCTTTTTCTGGGCATAGTTGGGAACATACTGGGTTGGCATAGTCACCGCAGTAACACAGGAACCAATGCTACTTCACATGTGATGCCATGAACAATGCAGACTCTCTTTGATATGTTTTTCTTTCTCCACCCCCCTCTCTGTAGCTCTCTGTCTCTCTATCTCATTATCACTTCCTCCTCCTCTCTTGTTTATCTGTGAATTATGAAGAAACTCTTCAAGCTTTGGTGTAAACTATGGCCTAACCTTGATCATAAGGTGTGAGCCTAGAGTGTCTAACATCAAATTTAAATGTGTCTGGTGAGATATTCCTTATTACGCAAATCCATAAAGCCATTAGGATACCTAGGCTGCCACAATTTTGTCTCTCTATTAAGGCGTAATCACTGATTGAGGACTAAACAAAAACATTAACGAAATAACAAAAAAATGAAAATGCCAGGTGAGGAAAACAACACTAATAGCTGGGTGGATAGGGAGTCTCTATTAACAGATGATAATTAAAATAAGATAGAATCTAAAAGGTAATTATTATTACACTTTGCAACCAGATAATTTAGTATTTCAGACCGTTGAGCTGCATTTATGATCTAAGCATTTACAATTAGAAATACATTATGCATCTAGCATTGCTGGGTAATCTCAATTATATAGTGCATCATCTATTCTTGAACAACTAACTACCTTTCAAATGTCTTTGAAAAAGAGGATTTAGGACAGAGCTTATCAAAAGTTGCAGGCTTATCAGAGCTTTCGTTTTGAAAACAGTGAGTACATGGGATGGCTATTGGCATTTCAGATTATGGGAAGAAGGAGTAGGAACGCTATTCCGAATATTAATAATTCACTCGGAGGTTTGGTTTCTTGTCAGTCGGATAAAAGGAGAGTATTCCATCAGTTCTATTCAAACCTGTACACAGAATATTATAGGGTCTCTCAACAGCAGCTCGACAATTATTTGAATATGCTTCAATTACAAGGGTTTCCAGTTATGCAGCAAGAGGTGCTAGACTTATATACAACTGGTTGTTAGAACTGGGGTTTCTGGTTGGCAGAGGTATGTACCCTGTCCAAGCAGGAACCACCACTCTAGCCAGGGTAAGCTAGATACACACTAAAATATAGCCTGAGCTCATTCTCTGGTTGTTTGGCACAGAGCAGTCAGGATTATCTAACGAGGCAATATGTAGAGTATTTGTGCAACACACACACACACACACTAACACAATGAAAACACCACAAAAAGACTCCACATAGGTTTAGAAATATAGAGAATATTTATCTGAATAAAACATGACCAAAAAGGCAAAAACCCAATAAGTAGAACCGGAGTTATGAATTTTTAAATAATAAACCAAGAATACTGCTTAGAAGTCTATAGCGCAATAAAGTTACTTGAGGTTGCACTAGACCAGGGTAAATCCGAAGTTCAGGCCGACCGCGATGGAGGGCAGGCTGGCTACAGGACTCAAACAAGTCCAGCTGAAAAGTACCTTGGATGAAGTAAAGCGTCGTCGTCGAGGGTACGATGTGTCGGTTCCAATTCATGCAGTCAGGTCCATACTTTGAAGTTGAGCCTCACAGTCGGGACCTCGGATGAGTCCTGCATCATCATTGAACCTTTCAGTTGGGTTCTGCGTCATGGTTCAGCCATGCAGGGATGTCTTTTGATCAGTTCTTCTGTGTGGGCATAGAAGAGCACTGCGTTGGTTCCAATCGGCACAGTGGTGACGATGTGTCAGTTTTGTAGCAAAACAGCGCCAGACCCACATCTGAGGTACAGGACTGGAGGGGGCACATCAGGCAGGGGTAGGACTCACAGACAGCAGAGTCCAGCAGCACCAGCAGATTTGCAAGAAGTCTTTTATGTCGCTGAGACTTCTGAAAACAGGAGGCAAGCCAGCAAGCCCTTGGAGTCACTCTGGGTTCAAGTGAGATCGGTCCAGTCCTTGTCTTCAGCAGGGCAGCTCAGCACAGCAATGAAGCAGTTCCTTAGAACAGTCAGTCAAGCAGAGTGGCAATCTTTGTAGCACAGCAGTCTTTACACCTGGCAGAGGTCTTCACAGATCCAGCATTGTACTGTCTTGGTAGGGTCAGAGCCCTAGTACTTATACCCAAATGTGCTTTTGAAGTGGATGTGACTTCAAAACAGCTCATTGAAGTGCACTGGTCCCCTCTCATCCCAGCCCTGTCTGCCAGGCTGTCTGTGGGGGATAATCAGTCCTTAGTGTGGGGACAGGAGACAGCCTATTCAAATGTAAGTGTCATCTCCCTCTCCCCCTTCCTGCCCAGGAAGGCTATCAGAATGTCTAGAGGGAATGCACAAAGTGTAGCTGTCACCCAGCCCAGACTAGTATTGGAGACAAGCTGCAGGCACACAGAGCAAAGTTAAGAGCAGAGAAATGTCTACTTTCTAAAAGTAGCATTTCTAAAATAGTAATGTTAAATCCAAAGGTACCACTAAAGAGGATTTATCATTACCATTGCAAAAGATATGAAACATGGTACAGCTACTCCTTTCTAATCAGGAATTACAGCTTAAAATTGTTTTAAGGAATTCCCAATGCAAGCCTTTGAGAGGAGAAGGCCTCACTGTAGTGAAAAACAAATTTAGCTGTTTGTCACCACCAGGACATGTAAAATGTAAAAAAGTCCTACCTTTTAGTTACACAGCACCCCGCCCATAGGGCTACATAGGGCCTACCTAGGGGTCACTTATGTGTAATAAAAGGGGCGTTTAAGGCTTGACAAGTGGTTTTAAATGCCAAGTCGAAGTGGCAGTAAACTGCACACACAGGCCCTGTAATGGCAGGCCTGAGACAGGTTTGAAAGGCTGCTTGGGTGGATGGCACAAGCAGTACTGCAGGCCCACTAGCATTTAGATCAAAGGCCCTAGGTATATGGTATACCACTTTACAAGGGACGAACATGTGAACTAAACATGCCAATCAGGTATACACCAATGTCACCATGTTTTAGGGGAGAAGCACATGCATTTTAATAATGGTTAGCAGTAGTAAAGTGCTCAGAGTCTTACTGCCAACAAAAAGATAGAGCAAAAAGTGGAGGTAAGCAGGCAAATAGTTGAGGGAAGGCCACCCTAAGGATGACAGGTCTAACACTGGTGCTGAGAGATAAATAAGAACATTTCTCAAATGGTGGCTGATAACGCAATAGATCCTGATTTAATTCCTATGGTGTTATATAAAACTTCTTCTAAGGTCCTTATTCCTTTGGTGCTCAAACTTTTCAATTCAATGATATTTTGTTACACCATCCCATCCTCTTGGGGTGAAACATACATATTTATGTTCCTTAAGGAAAATAATGACCCTCAAAATTGCAGCACCTCTCGGCCGATCGCGCTAATAAATGCTGATTCCAACATTTATACTAGAAACCTGTCTAATCGTTGGGCAGCACTTATAAATAGCTTGGTAGATCCCATGCAACATGGATTTATCTTTTCCCGGGCGATAATGGCCCTTGAGGTTGCAGGTGTGCTGGGAAGGCCTGATGGGATTTTCCTGCTGAATGCTAAAAATGTATAATCATGGAACAAGGCAAGACTTTCCCTAGTCACCACAGCTTTTTGCTCTTTACCTAGAACCATACATTCAATGCTCTAAAAGCGCTGACCACCCTTTCCTCATTATACCTTCATAAGCTAGAAGTGAGAGTATTAGCTTATGCTAATGGCATTGCTGTCTTTTCTTCCTTTCCTTCTATCAACTTTGTAGCAATCAAGCAGGCAGCGGAACAATTTGGTAAGGTGTCTAGCAGTGACCAGTGTATCTCCTAAAACACCAGACCCCCAATGTGTTTAGTCTGCAAAATACTTGGGAGTTCACACTTCCATAAATACGGTGGTATGATTGAGCCAAATTATGATGCATTATTTTTTAGATCACATGAGGCTTTTAGAAAATGGATCAAGCTCTGTCTGGGTCTTATTGGCAGATATAATGTTATCACAATGGTTATCTTGCCTCAATATTTGTACTATCTTAGGTCTATTCCTGTTTACCTTCAGAAAATATGCCTTTAAAAACTTGAAGCAAGCTGGCAAACGTTTATCTGGCAATATTATAAACTGCACTACATAATCCATTTTCTACAACTTCCTTGTAATTTGGGTAGAATGTCACTCCTGTCACTTTGGCTTTATTGTATTTCCTCCTTTATTTTTAGACTGTCGGTGGTTATGAGAAGGGAAGATTGGCCATTAGGTGACTCCTTCTCAGGCTACCAACGTTGAGGTTATGCCACTTAGTGGTAGATATGCAAAGATTTGTAATAGAGATTTTCAAAATCCAAATTGTATCTGATTTACAATTAGGAAATCAGTCTACTTAATGTATCCTAGTAGCCATTCCTCAATTTGCGAATCGGTAAGATTGGCATTCACAATTGTGTGATTTCCTAATTCTGAATCAGTTAAAGCAAATCTGTATTTGGACGTTGCAAATCATGAAAGTCGCATCCAGGAACAGCTTGATGACCTCACAATGAGGAAGTGCTTTCACACGTGCTCCATAGAGAACTGTGATTTCTTTCAGTGTTTCAGGTTGTTTTTCTCCCAATATGTCCTGAGAGAGATCTAAAAAATCTCATTGAGACTGCTATTTTAAACATATCAGATTCAAAACACTTATGGTATATCATAGAATATGGCAGAATATAAAGAGACTTTTTAATATTTCTGGCTTTAATCAGTATACATTGCTAGGCTAAAACACCAATCTGCTGTCATTCATGCATACAAGCTATTTATCCTGTTCGTGTGGTTTTCATTTTAATACCAGATGATCAATGATGGTGTCCTGTTTTCATATGAAGAGATGCAGAAGGAATATGGAATGCTCGTGGAGAGGTGTGGTGCAGCGGCCAGGGCAGCTGACTTCGGAGCACAGGGTTCACGGTTCGAACTCCGGCGGCAGCTCAGCTCAGCACCATGTGACTCTGGGCAATAGCTCACTTAATTTCCACTCCGGCCCCCAGCGCCTTGAGACCCGTAAGGGTGAGTAGCTGCGCTATATAAAAACTGACTTACTTAATGCTCAAATAACAGTTTTTTTTTCGGTATTTGGAACTCTGAAGTTTTTTCCAGAATTTGCCTGTGAATGAAATTAATGTAGCACATAATGAATTTCTAGAACTCCTCATGAAAAATACCAAGGATATTTTAGCAATAGCAAGGGACGAATATGACACTTAACTCCGCACACGTTTACAACGCGTGCCATTACCCCACATTTTTTACTCCGCAACAACTTTTACAACGCAGGGCTTTACACCGCAAGACATTACAACGCATTGTCCATTACAGCGCAATTTACTATTCTAACTCCACCGGAGCATTGTAATGGGGAATGCGTTGTTATGGCTTGCGGTGTAAAGCCCTACGTTGTAAAAGTGGCTGCGGAATAAAAAATGTGGGGTAATGACATGCGTTGTAATGCAGTCGGTGTAGAGGATGTTGACCGCAAGGGACACAGATTTGACTATATGAATTTTAAGTGGAGGAGGCACCTTCACACCATTGTTTCTGCTGACGATATTAGGCTGAGTAGTATGCTTGCTCAAGCTGTTCTTAACGTCTCTCGTGTTAGAGCACATGATTTTAAAACAATAAGGGCCTTATTAAAAGTTTGGCGGTGGCGGTCCGAGCGCGGTGAGCTCTGCGGTCCGACCACCGCATTACGAGTTGGGCAGATCGGCTTTGCGAAGACTGCTGCTGAACCTCCGAGACCACCAGCAGACTGCTGACTGCCGGGTTCACGGTCGGGAAAGGCAGCCACCTTAGGGTGGTACATGGGAGCTGCACTGCTGTTCATATTATGTGTTGCCTGTTCCGCGAGTGGACTGCAGCAGTCCAATCGTCTGCTTCAAGGTGGCGGTTACAAAGGATGTGGGGTGCATACTCACCCCTTTCTTCTTCTTCCCGGCAGATTCCGACATAGATCCATTTCACCAGGGCCCCCCTTCACAGAGGATTACAACCCTATTTGTGGCGATCTACAGGTGAGTCCTTTTCGAACCATATACCCATTGCCAGAACTGCCCAAATATGGGCTGAACCACAGTAAAGGGTATATGGTATTTTTCCATATATATCATGCATATGTGTGCATCTGACTCATCTGCAGTCGAAATGCACACACAGGCATAGATATATTTTTGAAAAGTACTCACCACCGCTGCAAGATCCACGCCTCCACACCGCCAGACCCGTGGTCAACCCAATAAAGTAGTGGTCTTTGGATCGCCAGCGCCATCGGCTGCTGGCAGGGGCGGACACAGGCCTACGGCGGTCGGACCACCTAACTCGTAATAAGGCACTAAAGGATTTATACTATACCCCTTATAGGCTGCACAAATAGGGTTTCAGGGAATATTCAGCATGCTCTCACTGTCTCTGCATAGAGGCAGAAACTACTCACATTTTTAAAGCATTACCTTTTATTAACTATTATTGGGATCAAGTGTTTCACAACTTGAATGTGCATTATTCCTTGAATATTAGGCTCATACTTGTTTAAGCCATCTCATGACTTTTATATGATTCTATAGTTGTACATTCTAGAATTATGCCTACTTTGCTCATTTTAATTTGAGAAATTATAGATGCAGTAATTAAAGGAATTGTGGCTTGCGAACAACTCTAACTCTCAGGGCCATATGGAAACTTGCAGCATGTTTGAACATTAAAGTCTGTAATTTCCATCATGAATTTGTGTGTCTAATAAAGCTGGTTGGCTAGTTAGCAAAATTATACTTTTTGTTGCGGACTTAAGGCATGGGTTTGGGGATTATTCAATTATAGGAACAGTTTTCAAAGAACTTTGATAAGTTAAAATTAATATTGTCTTGTTAGACATTTTCAGGTCTTGCTTAAGCCAAGACCTTTTGTTTTTAAAAAAATAAACATACACATAGACAGACTCTTTCATTCATAGGTTTTTTTTGCTCATGGTCCTTACATCATTGGCGTGAAACATTGTCATTCACATCATGGATCAGCACATAGGGGTATATTAGTCTCACCAACTTTGAAGTGGCTGCTTGTGTGTCTAGTGTCGTGTGAGCATGTAATTACATAACCTTTGTGGCTCACGATGAATTCCATAGACCTGTGATGTAAGCAGTAAACCATGGTGAATTGAAGGTAGGTTTAGAATGTTGGGTTTACAGTTACCCACAGAAGAATAAAGACATGTTATACCAAGCTCCGTGTGTGGCAAAGTCGTTGGCGAGTACCTTGGCTGGGGAGGATGCTATAACTGGCGATGAGATAGGGGATAAGTGTCACAACCCTCTCATGAGCCCTCTGTGTAGTGAGCCTAGCATGCAAGGCTCATATTGTATTACTCCTGTGGCATTTAATGGCACGCTATGATAACATGACTGATGTTCCCCAGAGCCCGTGATTTCATTGTGCTTGAGTTTCTGCAAGCTTCCACCAGAATCCAGTGAACCAATAGAGTACCTTATGCCCACTGTTACCAGGGCCTTGGTGTGGTTTACTATTATGCCTGTTCAAGCAAAAACAATACATTTGTTTCCTGGTTAATTGGTTCCAATCGTCAAGTTGCACCTGCCCTTCCTGTAAGGTCAAAATGTGTGTACTAACATGTGTTTCCTTCAAGGGTCGTTGAGAACCTTACAGACTGCCATGTGTTCCACGTGCCAGTCGTGAACTAGCTACATCCATTGAGTCTTCCAGCAGGTATATAAGCCTCACCCAACCACTAGGCGCTACTTGGCCTCGCTCCCTGCGGAACAAGCTTCACTCTTCCCACTCACCTAAAGAATCCAGCCCGAACCGAGAAGCGCTCCACTCTCCTTCAAGTCCAAGTTAAATCAGTGGTTCCCGTGGGTCCAATTCCCTTAACACCTCCTTCATCTCTTCCTCCTGCACAGCTACTCTTGTTCCCCTGCAACTCCCTGAGTCAAAGCCTCGAGATCTTCTTCGAACTTCAGTCAAGTTGAAGAACAAGGCTAAGTGCTTGATATCAGGTTGGTGGGCGCACTAATCCTCCTATAGTAGTAAGTAGGACCAAGTAACAGCGTCTTCAAAGACTATAGACTTTTCCTCCATGCCCTCTCTGTGATTTCCTCCAACGCTTCTTGTGTGTTTATGGTCCGGACCCTTCTTGCAACCTTTGCGCTTGAATGGTGATTGCACAAGAACTAACGACTTTAGCCCATGTATGTCTGAGGAACAGTAGTGCCGAGAGATAGCACTTCAGAGCGTTTGATATATGTATGAAGTTTGTACCAAATTCTGTGTTCCGAGTTTTATCCTTAGGAGTGCAGTAACTCCAATCTGTATTCTGAGTTTAATTCTTGGAAGAGACCCCCACCATGAAGGCAGCGCAGGAGAAGGGAGCACGCTTTTCACCAGCGGACTTCCCTCATTAATCACAAGGAGGATGAGGTCATCAAATTCTACAGACTCAGGAGGAAGTCCATGATAGCCCTGCTGAACCAGATAGTGCCAAGGCTCCAGTCACCAACTGCCAGGCCCACCAACATCCCTACGCAGGTCAAGCTGATGGCTGTGCTTCACATTCTGGCATCCGGTTCAATCCAGATAACAATAGCCAGAGTGACAGGAATATTGCAGCCATCTTTTTCTGCCTTTCTACCCTCTGTCCTGGATGCCATCATCCACCTACAGCTGCGGTCCGTGCAGGTAACAGCGGTGAGGCAGTGGGGCCAGGTAAGGGGGGATTTCGAGGGATGATGCTGAGGGAAAATTAATTATTTATTTAATTTTCCCTCTGTATCGTCCCTCAAAATCCCCCCTTAACCGGCCCCACTGTTGTTACCTGCATGGACCGCGGCTGTCCACCTAACACCCCAGTACCTCCTCTTTCCCAAGACACATCAACAGCAGCTGGACACTAACCAAGGTTTCTATGCTATTGGTGGATTCCCACATGTGCTAGGTGCCATGGATTGCACACATGTGCAAGTGGTACCCCCTGCAGCAACATCACACCTTACAGGAACCGGAAGCACTCTATCAATTTCCAGGCCATCACGGACCATCAGGGGATGTTCACCAATGTGCTGGTAAAATACCCAGGGAGTGTGCATGATGCCTACATCTTCAGGCAGTGCATCATCAATGAATGCTTCCAGAATGGGCGATAAGGGAATGGCTTACTTGATGATAATCAAAACTGAAGTACATAACAGACCTACTAACAGTAAGAAATGTATGACATAAAAGCCATCTATGTGTCTGTTGACGGAGATAGGGCCATATGTATCAGGGATGTGCCTCAAACATGCACCATGCATCATGTGGTACATGTGTTATGCAAATCCCCAATTCACACATGTTAAGACGCGCAAAGCCACTTTGTGTGCCTTTGAATGGGGTAAAGGCACAGAGCAATGGAGTGCTGTGCAAAATGCAGTGTAACATAACTGTGTGCAAGGGATTCAAGAGGCATGTAACCTTTGGAACGTGACAAATCAGTTTGTTTCCCCAGATGATGTGTAGCACGGAAAAAGAACTGAAGTCATCCAAGTCACTCTCGTTCTTAAGTGTGCTGCAATCTGTTGCAAACATACATAGACGATCTGGCCTCCAAGGATTCATCATGTGCAGGAAGGTACCATTCTTGCACAAAGACAATCCTGCATGCAATGCGGGCACCTGAGTACCGTGGTGCAAGTGTGTCTGCGTTTGTGCTAGGCAGCACATTGTGTGCCAGTGTAGAGTGAAAAGTCAGGAATGTGTTGTATAGTCTAAATACTGTGCACTACTGTCCTTTCTCAGTGGCGCAGTGCAGACAGGTGAGTTGCTGCACAGCACAGTGTCACTTTGCCAAATATCTGGGCCCTTGGGTCATGTGCACATAGTGAGAACAATGCACTGCAATGTGTACACAACGATGTGCCACATTACATGCTGTAGGAAGCCTGCTCTCTATATAGTGTGCTAAAAGGAAGTACACTGTGAAGAGAGTCCAATGGGTCCCCAATTGGTTTACAGAGGCAAAAGTAGATAATACAAATGTTCTTTTGTGTTAGTGTGGATGAGTAGTTAGGCTTATCAGAGGGTCGTGCTAAGCATTTGTTGTACTTACAGAGGCAATAAATGAGGCACGCACTCAAAGAATAAATCCAAGACCAATTTAGAAAAATAACACTTCTTTTTATACATGTTTTAAAACCAAGAAGTTCAACCAAAGGTAAGTACAGTTTTCGATAACAATATTTACAGGTAAGTAAATGTTCAAACTTGTGCGCTTTTACGCACAATGTAATTGTATGGGAGTAAAAGTCAAAGATGCATAAAGGTAGTAAAAGTCGGTTTCAGGGGTTCACCTTCAGGGTTCAGGGTTCAGAGTTGTAGTGGGCCAAGGTCCAAAGTATTAGCAGCAGTTCTTAGGGAACCACCCGGGTTCTAACGGGAACAGGGTGCTGGTGAGGCTGGTAGCTGGCGAGCTACAGTGAAAGAGGGCCTCCCAAAAACAGGCTGCACAGGGGGACTTGCAGACAAGTCTGAGGGCTCCCAAACGGGGCTTAGGTCACAAGGGGTCTTGAAGCAAGGGTGCACAGCCAGTTCGTCGGGACCCTGGCCGGGCGGCTTTGGTGCCGAGTGGTTAGGTTGGCTGGGCTGGGTGCGCAAAGATGCGCCTCATGGTCAGGGACAAACAGCTGGCAGGGGCAAAATCAAAGCAGCTGGGCCACTCTCGAAGTGAGTCTCAGTGATTCTGATGTCCCTTGATGGCTGCTGGGTCCTGGTGCAGACAGAATCTGGCCTGGACTCTCACTGTTGGTGCTTTTTTGCAGGGTATCCGGTACCCTGGGGGTTGGTGCTGCACGGCTCCGATTGGTCCTGGTGCCTTGACACTCGGTGGGGGACAGATTTTGCCTTTCAGAGCATGAGTACCTTTTCCTGGTTATCTGTGGCGTCAGTCGGGCCAGGGAGCTGCAAGGCGGTGGACCGGACTCAGCTTGGTTGTGCCTGCGGATTGCAGGGGAGTAGCTCCTCTACTCCAAGGGAGGCTGTTGGTGGTTTTCGAAGTGCTGGCAGGCTACCCAAGGCTTTGGTAGTTCTCCAGATCTCAGGACAAGTCACTCTGTCGCGATTGTTGAGAGAGGGCTAAGGATGGCAGGGTTTTGAGCCAAAGTCCAAAGTTCTGCTGCAGTGTTCTCACCAGGCAGTGACCCTTCTTTGTCCTTCTTCTGTTGATCCATCAAATCTGAGTTCTTGGGTTCAGGGGTGCCACCTTAATACTCAGTTTAGGGGCATTTACAGGGAGTGACAGGTAGCAGCCAATGGACTACCTACCTTTAGGCTGTCTACATCCTCTATATGACCATTTCCTGTGGGAAGTGGGCATTACCCTGACCCTAGAATGTTAATTCCAAAACAACATGGAGAAATCTGAAAAGTGGGGTCCACATCAGCTGGCCCTCCCTAGGGGTGGCGCTAGTCAGGATAAGGGAGTTACACTCCTAAAATAACCCCTGCTCACCCCCTTGGTAGCTTGGCACAAGCAGTCAGGCTTATCTTAGAGGCAGTGTGTAAAGCATTTGCACATAACCAACAGTAATACAGTGTAAGCACTACAAACGGACACCACACCAGCTTAGAAAAATATCCAATATTTTTATATACTTAAAACAAGACCAATACGATAAAAATCCACAGTACAGTACTTTAAAAATCTTCAGTTATCACAGTGTCCTTAAAAACAGTTCCTTGATGTCGATAGCTCCGTCCGGGGCTATCACGGCATCGTGAACAAACAAATCCAAACAGTTCTGGCTGACCGCGGCGTCGCGGGTCAGCTATGGTGTCGGGAAGACCTGCAAACAGTACCTTTCAGAAATGCAGGGCGTCGATGACCTCGCGGTGAGCTTCCGAAAACACGGCGTCCGCAGGCGTCGGTTCCGGAGGTCGGTGCAGGCGTCGTCGGGCCCTCGAAGTCACACGCGTTGCAGATCGATCTCCTCTCGGTTGAAGTCAGGAGCGCTGGCGTCGGCAGGCGTCAGGTGCTGCGGTGCGAAGTGCAGCGGTGCGGTGCCCTCAGGTCGCGTGAGAGCAGCGGCTCGGTGGCGGCATCAGATGTCGTCGTCGGTGAGACCAGGATCACGGTGTGAGATGAAGGCGGTGCTCGTCACGGTGCTGGCAGGTCACGGTGCAGCAACGGCGGCGTTGTTGCTGAAGCGCTGTCGTCGGCTGACGAACTGGAGTCGATGGCACCGGCGTCGGTAGGCCAAGGCTGCGGTGCGGGATGAGGGCAGTGCGTCATGTAACTGTACGAGCGGTGCCCTCGAACCACGGTGCAAGCAGCGGCGTCGAGTCCGGCGTGGAACGGCGTTGTCGGGGATACCAAGCCGTCGTCGTGAAGCGAGGCGGTGCGGAGTGCGGTGCCCACAGGTCGCGGTGCGAGCAGCGGCTCGGTGGCGGCATCAGCAGGCGTCGTCGGTGAGACCAAGGTTGCGGTGTGGCGGTGCCCTCTGCGGTGCCTTCAGGACACGGAGTCGGCAGCGGCGTCGTAGACGGCATCGGGCTTGAAGTCTTTGCTGTTCCTGAGACTTCTTGAACAGGGGGCAAGCTCTACCTCAAGCCCTTGGAGAAACTCACAAAGTAGATTGCAGAAAGTTCAGTCCAGTCCTTTCACTGCCCAAGACAGAAGCAGCCACTGCAGGCCAACACAGCAAAGCACACAGCAAAGTGGTAGTTCCTCCTGACAGCTTCTCCAGCTCTTCTTCTTGGCAGTCTTCTTGATCCAAAAGAGTTCTAAAGTTCTGGGGTTTGGGTCCCCCTTTTTATCCTCAATTTCTCTTTGTTCTCTGAAGGCAGAGAGGCCTTTGCCTAGTCCAAACCAGTTCTGGTCAGTCCTGGAGCACTTTGTTGACAAGTCTCCTTCTTTCCTTTTGCAGTGTAGGCCAGGGACATCAGACACACCACAGGAGGTGGAGCCAGCATTGTGGAGGGAAGGCACAGCCCTATTCAGGTCCCAGGTGCAACTCCTCCCACCCATCTACATGTAGATCTTGCTATTCAGCCCTGTGCTGACTCACCCTGTCTCCTGGAATCCCCCAGCCCCTGTCACTCACACTCCAGACAAGGAATACACAACCTAGCAGAGGCAGGCTTGGATGGTTAGACAAGAAAATACCTACTTTCTAAAAGTGGTATTTTCAAACACAGAATGTTAAAACCAACTTCACTAAAAGATGCATTTTATCATTCTGAGTTCAGGCATACTAAACTCGAATTTCTACCATGTTCCCTGGGTCAGTTAGGATCATAGGATGTAATAATCAAAACTGCCCATTCTGGCCTATGGGGAACAGGTAGCCTTGCCATAGTGAAAAACGAAGTAGGCTGTAATTCACTATCAGGACATGCCACACACACCAGGGCATGTCCTACCTTTCACATACAATGCACCCTGCCCACAGGGGTACCTTGGGCCTACCTTAGGGGTGACTAACATGTAGAAAAGGGAAGGTTTAGGGACTTGCAAGTGTGTGCACTTGCCAAGTCGACATGGCAGCCCCAGGCTGCACACAGGCTCTGCAATGGCAGGCCAGAGTTACACTTTACGGGCTGTTTGTGTGGGTGGCACAATCCAGTGCTGCAGCCCACCAACAGCATTTGATTTATAGGCCCTGGCACTCGCAGTGCACTTTACTAGGGACTGACACATAAATCAAATAGGCCAATCATGGAAACTCCAATCCATAACACATTTTCTACAGGAGCACTTGCACTTTCCCACTGGACAGCAGTGAGGAAAGTGCGCAGAATCATTACACCAGAAAAAACAGAGTCAAAACCAGGAGGTCAGAAAGCAAAAAGTCAGGGGAAACACGCTAAAAGATGCCAAGTCTAACAATCAGTCATCAACATAGAATAAAATCCAACCTGGACAAGGCACCACAGTGTACTCAGGATACCAATCTCAACATTCATGTGCCACAGCAATGAAGAAAGAAATTAAGGTATAGAAGGTTACAATCCCCTACAAGTTAGAGTCATACACATAGATTTGCAAAAACAATATATTGCTTCTTCATTTGTGGTAGTAGTAATATACGTTTATTGTATTAACCAAAAGATCCCAATAAAAGGTATAAACCATCACAATCAGTACAAGTATCAAATGATCAGTAAGAGATTCTGAGATCATAGTAAAACATCAAGGCATAAAAACTGTTTACTTGTATCTGAACACAGATAGTTACAATTCAGAGTATAGGCAATTCGCATAAATCACAAGTTAATGATTTGTTCTGGTCTAAAATATCATTGGCATGTTATTGCCTTATTGTCTTTGACACTATCACAGTTTCAAGCACTTTAAAACAGTTGAATTTGTTTTGCCTTAAGAAAATCACTGGCTGATACCTTTTTGAATGCAATATTTTTGGGGCAGTGCACAAGTGTCCAAAGACATACAATTAGTGTAAAGAAGTAGTTTGCATAAATAAATGTAATCAAAACAGAATATAAAACAGTTACATGATTTACAGATGAGATACATTATAAGCTTAAACTAAAAATATCGCTAGCATTGTTATTGCACTGTTGCCCCGGACACTCCCATGGTCTCAGGCAGCCTCTACAGTGAAACTTATTTGACCTTAAAAGAATCTGTTGGAGCAAACTTTTCTTGAACACGCAAATATGGTGCAAAAAGCGCATATTGTGCAAAGTGCTTGTAATTTAAGATTAATTGTGTAAAAACAGCTTTCTTAAATTCAGATTCAAGAGAAATCAAGTCAGGGTATAAAAATTGGGATTCAAATAATGAAGATAAATACTTTTATAGTAGACGGCTCCTTGTAACAACAGCAGTGTTTCCCACAGAAAGGTGACCCACATTGCAATACATATGTGTCAATCAAAATGCACCATTACAACTTATCTGCAAAAAACAATAATTCAATCCTGACAATGAATAGCATTACAATCCATGTGACATATATGAACTGCGCCAAATGTATGCACCAAAATCTCATGGTCGAGTAAGTTTACTATGAAATTACTGTGCCAATGTCATGTAGGCCACCAATGACATCAGTGGTTTACCATGGACATATGCATGTGTGAGGGTAATACATGTTGGCAATGTCACTACCTAACTAGGGAGGACCAACGAGCCAAATATCTGCTCACAAATCTGTCACTTCACACACATGAACTCATAAATCTTATCCGGCAATAAATGACACAGCCATTAGGATGCATGAGAAGCCTCGCCAGCCTTGCTGCCCCTGTGATCAGAGTCATTTAGCTTTTTCAGAGAGTTATTTGGTTATGCACCACAATAAAAGTGGCCACCACTAGCTAAGCAGTTAGCTAAAAACTAGTAATGTCAGAAAAATCAACAGTAAAAACCGGCCCACCTGGATCTAAAACTGACACAGGGCACCAATCTATGAGGCATGCGGAAGCCCTCATAAGCATGATGAAGTGTGGGGGAATTGGTGGTCCTATGATGGATTGTCCTCATGAAAAGATTGACTTTTGGTGAGGTCATTTTATGTACTGTTGTGCCTCTGAATGCTCAGCTTTTACTGCCTGTAAAGTTGGATGGTGCCGTTGTATAAACAAAATAAAGTTGGATATAAAAAAAAAAGAAACTGGCACATGGCTGCTAAAAAAACAGCCCACACGCCGAATTGTCAGACTAGCCCATCGAGCACTGCCAATTCAAAAACATTTTAGGGTGAGTAACTGTAATTTATCTGGTGCCTATCACACCTATCGTTGAATTCAACATTGACTCATTACTGAGAGAATGGCTACAAGTATACACTTTTTCATAATTCTTTTTTTTTCCTTCAATCAGAGTGGCTGCAAAAATTTTGTGATGCTGGAACTTTGTTACTCTATTTCAATGGGTACACTTTTGTATATATGCAGCGTTGTTCTCTTTCAAATACAGGTGGGACAGAGTTATCCTTATTTGAGACTATTCAACAGTGCATCTATCAAACTATTTTGATATGACCTCTGTCAAATATTTAATATCATCTATCTCAAGAGAAGCAAACTAGGTCACCTCTCACTCTCTTTCATATTTTTAGTAACATTTCCACATCTGTAGGAAGGAGGGGTGGTGTACACATTGCCCATTTCATGACCAGTGCCAAAGTGCATGTGTTTCTCCCATGAACATGGTTACATTTGGTGTATACACAATTGACATAATTAGTTTACTTGTAAGTCTATTATAAAGTGGTATACCATATGCCCAGGGCCTGCAAATTAAATGCTACTAGTGGGCTGCAACACTGGTTGTGCCCCTCTCAAAAGTAGCCTTTCAAACCAGTCTCTGGCCTGCCATTGCAGGGCCTGTGCGTGCAGTTTAGTGCTAATTTTACTTGCCATTTAAAACTACTTGCCAAGCCTTCAACTCCTTGTCCATGTAAGTCACCCCTAAGGTAGGCGCTAGGTAGCTCATAGGACAGGGTGTTGTGTAAGTAAAAGGTGGGGCACTTTTACGTTTTACATGTCCCAGTAGTGACAAACACCCAGATTTGTTTTTTTCACTACTGTGAGGCATATTCCTCTCATATGTTAACACTGGCAATTCCTTACTTGAGAGGAGTAGCGGTTTGGTTTTATATCTTGGGAGTGGTATTGATAAATCCTCTTTACCATATTGAGTTCATCTTTACTGGTAAAGATGGCCTGAGCATTACTATTTTAGACATGCCACTTCTGAACATAGGCATTCCTCTGCTCTTACAGCTCTGAGTGCATGCAGCCTGTCTCCAATACACATCTAAGCTGGGTGACAGCTACACTGTGTGCCTTCCCTCTCCCTGTGCACACCGGCTCGCAAAACTATTTTACATATTTAAGAAAATTAGCCTTCTTCTCTACTTCAGCTGCAGGGCTATGTGGTGGTAAGTTTTAAACCTTTCTCTCCTGCCAGCTGTTTAAACAACCTTTCAGCCTTTTTCAACATATGGGGGCTTACCACTTTCCCATTTCCTTTAAAATGTCTGTTGCCCGTTGCGCCCTTCACTCACAATTTACACCCTGAAAGATAAACACAACAATTGTATCCTGCAAGAAAAATTGTTACACGGTGGACAGAGAGAGAGCGAGAGACATAGAAAATCAAAAGCTGTTGACAACTCGGAGACAACAAATAGACAGTTCGCTATCCAATGCAGTAATATACTACTCCACATATAAAACAAATACAGTTATTGATCAATAACCAGTTCTTTCTGTGCACATTTCAAAATCATTTTCCTATGTTCCGGTGCAGCCTGCCAATCAGATGGTCCTTTCACCCTACCCTGGGAGGGTGCCCCTGCTGGGATTCCTAAATGTCCTCCCGTACAGGCTCTCCTGCATGGATGTTATGATCCCCCGTAGGATCAGCCACTGCCAGCTAATATTACTGGCATGGAGTAACTCGTAGTTGACTCCTCAGTCCCCTGTTTAACCGTCACAGAGGAAGGGAAAACCCTCTTTTATTCTTTGTGATGTATGGCCACAGCGGCAAAGGTACTCACCACAAACACCAGTGTGAAACTCAATGCAATCCCAGTCAGGGCACCATTTGTCAGGGAAAACCTTTTGCAACACTCCCAGGAGCAATGAAAGAATGACACCAGGCACAGCAGTTGCCCGGGAACAGATAAACCTTATTTGTAGGTACCAATGCTTGCTGGCCAGCAAGGAAGAAGAGCAGACACAAAAACCATGTGGGCAATACAGACAGGCTTCTTCTTTCATGAGTGACTGGTTTTTGGGCCTAATATGCAGTACAGAAATTCAACATAATTACAAACAAAAGGTCACAGTGTCAAACATGGGAAACCATAGAAATGCAACATAGGCACAGTGCCAAATATACAGAAATGCAGTGTAGGCATAAATGAACAATTTGTTGAGCAAAACTAACGAGCAAGGTCGGATTGGAAGCCTTGGTTCAGGGCTGGAATACGATCTGTGAAGGAGGGGCTGGTGTACCATGGAGGCCCTGGGCTGCAGCTCTGAGCAGCTTGTTACAGGGAAAAGTGACTCAGTAGGTTTGATAGTGTAGGAGAGTAGGATCTGCTTCACAGGGGTACCCCCACTTTTTGCTGATACTTCACTGGTTTTCGACATTAGTCTGGCTGGGGCCCTGCTATTCAGAACCCCAGCCTAGCTGTTTCCTCTTTAAAAGGGTCTCCATGTGCCTTAGGCACATCACTGATTGGGATCTGGAGTGCCCTTGTAAGTCCCTAGTATATGGTATACTATGTACCAAGGGCATAGGCACCTCAGAGGCCTGCCAGGGGCTGCAGCATGTATTATGCCACCCCTGGTAGGCCATCCAAACTGGCACCACAGGTCTGCTACTGCAGCCTGGGTAAGGTGGTGCATGCACCCCTTGCAGTGGTATAGGTTACCTATATCACTAAATGCATACACACATATAAACCTATAAGTCACTCCTAAGGCAGGCCTTATCAATCCTAAAGGCAGAGTGCATGGTTCCTATGTGAGAGGGTGCCCCTGCATGAGCAGGGCCCCTCTGCAGCGTTCGGAGACCATCTCTGATGCTGTTTGTAGTGCAGCCTGACCATATACTCTTAAACGCATTATATCCTCGCGGTAAAATGCTAACTATGGAATGGCTGCACCTAAACATGTCGTGTTTGGTGTCAAACATCTTGGAATACTACCCCCCGCCAATCCTGGCGGCGGGGGTAGCATTCCACCCTTCTAGAGGGAAAGGCATGTTAACTCTGGACGAGTCCGGTAACTTCTTTCCAGAGCCTGGCATCACAAAATGGATGCTGCTGCCACAGACACGAGTCTGGCCTCCTGCTGCTGGACGAAACTCCGGCAGGGGAGGCCTGGACAATAGGTTTCCTGTCCCAGGGAGGTGTGACCACCTCCCCAGACAGGACAATGTGTATTGGGGCTGGGCGGGAGCACTTTCGGGTGCTTTGAAGTCCTGCACTGGGGGCACATTTGGTGTCCCTGTGCATACCCCAGTTCAAACCGGATCAGGGGCTTGCAGCCCCTGCTTTGGCGCGAACTGGACAAAGGGAAAGGGGTGTAGCCACCCCTCTGCCCTGACCCACCCATAGGTGGGGCCACAGAGTAGTCCATCCCCTATTTTTAGAATAAAGGTAGGAACCCAGTCCCTAGGACTTTAGATTATACCTGGACGAAACTCTGAAACAGAATCCTGGACCTTCGACGCTCTACTCACGATTAGAGGACTGAAGAATCTCCCTTGGGGTCAAGGAGTGACTCCCCTGCTTGGCAGGCACCAAAGAAGCATCTGTCCGGTTCGCATCACTGAAGCTCCCGTCGGACGCCGAAGTCATTGCATCATCAGAGGTGGATTCTCAGACTTCCCCGAGGCTACCCTGAGTCCCCAGCAAAGCTGAGGCCCGTGGCTATCGTGGGTAACGTGAGACCGTGACCCCTGGACACCGAGCACATTTGCAAGTGCACCATCTTCTGGGTCTCCCAAGAAGTCGTGCTTTGGGCTCCGAGTAGCCCTAGCCTCCAGCACCACCTGCACCGAAGATCACTGGCCCCCACTCCACGAGTGTCCTGTAAGCCAGCTCCACGTGCGGCGTCACGAGGCTCCTTCGCGGTCGCTAGCCCATTGGCTAATAGCCCTTCCCGAAGGCCAATCTTTTCTTTACTTGGCAGTCTGGTTGCTCCAGGCCTGCCCTCACTTACCCTTGCTGGGTGAGTTCCCCAGACCTTGCTGGTCTGCATCATCGACGATCTACATCTTACTCGAGACTTGCCGTTGCCAAGGCTTGTTGGGTCCAATCTGGTCGCCGACACTTCTGCACTCGACAGACATCGAGCAACAGCCCGAATCCTGCTCCTGGTCGCCGACAACGCCTCCCGGACCTCGTGGCTGAAGAGTCAAGACGACCGTCACCGAATCTGAAGCACTCGACATCGGTGGGCATCTGTCCATCGCCTCCCTGGTCACTGGCTAGTGACCCAGACTCTGTCCCCTCTGCTTTCAGGTTCTTCAGAACTCCGATCCACTCTTGGATCCACCCGGACACTTTTCTCCTGGTCGCCAGCAGCACTTTGCAGCAGATCGCCATAAGAACCGACGACGAAACCCGACCCCGAAAGGCACCTATGCACCCGGCTTCCCTGGGTGAGGTAACACGAGTACTCCGGTGCTCCCGTGGGTAGAGACTCTTCAAAGTCCTAGATCTCAAAGGGTTTTGTCCTAGTCCTCTTCTAAGTGTCCCTTTCCTCTATTTTCCCGATCCCGACTTTCTCCATAGAAGTTAACGGCGTATCGCGGTTGTGTATTTACACTGCACGCGTCTCCCGTGGGTCCCCTGTGTCACTACCTTGGGTGGTTCCTTGTGGTCCAAGCACTTCTAGAGGCTCTAGGCCTAGTGTCTAGTTCAGTCGTGGTTCGCATACCACTTTATTGGTATATGGTTTGGTACGCCCCTAGGGCCCAAACGTGTATTTGTGCTATTACTGTGATTTAAGATCTTATAACCTATGTACTTCGAACTCTAGCCTCATAAAGAGACTAGAGGGGTGTGTTTAGTAATAAATACATATATTTTGAATATATACCTGGTGTGGTGCTCTTTCATTTGGTCACTCAAGAGATTATAGACTGGTAAAACAAGCTGCTTTACATTCCTTCAAGACTTAGCCTGAAGGCTGCTCTCCACAGCTACCACTAGGATAGCTTTCAATAAGGTTGTCTTTAACCTACCTACCATAAGAGTCGATTTGGACTGGTGCAAGGTGCCCACTATAATTAGTGGACAGCATATGCCAGGCCAACTTCTCACATTGGTGTGCAGCGTGTGGGATTCCAGCTTGCTATTGTTTTACCAGATAATCTCAATTGAATTGATCAACTGAAAACCACTAAAGGTACCTAAGGTACATATAATTTAAGCTTAGAATATCAGTAAGTTCTACTGAACTTAGAGTTGTGTGTTAAGGGATAGCACAACCCTTTCTACAACTCAAGAGAGTTTAGTAGGCCACACTAGAGTAGGTAGTGCATACACCACACCACACTAGTAATGTCTTTAAAAGCAGGATCTAGAGATGCCCTGCAGGAAGCCATTGAGCTTCCCCCTCCAAGTATGACACACTCCCATTCTTGGAACTGAGAGCTTTGTGTAACGTGAGGAAATTAAGGACAGGCCAAAGTCCCACCACCCAACACCTCCAGGAGTTGTTGGTGGCTTATGATCTTAGTAAGTCTTCAGAGACTGAAGGGGTAGGAGCAGAGGGTGGGCCAGCAGATGAGGAAGGGGCCAGGGGTACTACTACCCCCAGCCCCCCTCTGAAACTGACCAGGAGGGTGACAATGACCCTGACCTGGAAAACCCAATCCCTTCTGGGGAAGATGAAGATGAGGATCTTGAGAACCACACCTTTGTCCCCCCAGGAAGGATTATGAGTGTGCTCAGAAAGTCTAGGTCTCCTTCTCAGGAGTCTAACCACTCTGGCACCTCAATAGGGAGCTCTGTTTCTTCTCACAGGAGGGAATCCTCTCATGAGAGAAGAAAGAGACTGGTCCAGTATGAGGAAACTCAACTGGAGATCAGGAAGAAGCAATTGGCTTTAGATAGAGAATCCCTAGATCTCCTTAAAGAGAGAAGAAAGTTGGGACTAGAGTCCCATGGTGGCAGCCATGTCCCTAGAGATAGGGAAAGGTCCTATGACCATAGGAACCTGAGCAAGATTGTCCCTCCCTACCAGAGTGGGGATGACATCCACAAATGGATAACTGCTTTAGAGAGGGCCTGTAAAGTACAGAAGGTCCCTCAGGAGCAGTGGGCAGCAATCTTGTGGCTCTCCTTTGCTGACAAAGGTAGAGACAAGCTCCTCACTGTTAGAGAGGAGGATGCTGATAATTACAAGGTCTTGAAGAGTGCTCTTATTGATGGGTTTGGCCTAACCACTGAACAGTACAGGTTGAAGTTCAGAGACACCCAAAAAGCACAGACTCAAGACTGGGTAGACTATGTGGATTGTTCTGCCAAGGCTCTGGAAGGCTGGTTGATGGGCAGTAAGGTGTGTGACTTCTCAGGATTGTATAATCTGATAATGAGGGAGCAGATTCTTAATAACTGTCAAAACCAGCTGTTGCATCAGTACCTGGTTGACTCTGATCTGACCTCTCCCCAAGAATTGGGAAAGAAGGCAGACAAATGGGTCAGAACCAGGGTGAAGCAGAAGGTACAGAACCAAGGTGGGGAAACCAAGAAGCAAGATGCTAAGAACTCTGACAAGGGTGGGGAGAAGGGTAAAGATCAAAAGTCTTCATCAGGCCCCCAAAAATCTTCTTCTGGTGGGGATTCCCAGTCTACCAAGGGTAAAGGCCAAAGAAAACCATGGTGCAAGGTCTGTAAGCAAAAGACCCACTGGACCAGTGATTGCACCAAGTCCAAAGACTCCAGTCCAGCACCCACCAATGCCCCTAAGGCACCTGTTCCCCCTAGTACAGTTGGTGGAGGTGCTCCAGCAAAGGGTTTAGTAGGGTTCACCCTGGGAACTGAGTTGGGCTCTGACTTAGTCAGGGAACTGACTCAGGCTGTGTTAGTCTGTGATGGAGGCATGGATGTGACCTCCACTGTGAGTCCCAGTAATCTGGGCAAGTACAGACAACAGCCTTTAATCAATGGACGAGAGGCTTTGGCATTTAGGGACACAGGGGCAAGTGTCACAATGGTGACACAAGACCTTGTGCTACCTGGGCAAGTTATACTTGGTGAAATGTACCAAGTGACCAATGCTAGCAATGTCAGAACAGACCATACTCTGGCAGTTGTTAACTTCTCCTGGGGAGGGGTAACTGGCCTTAAGAAGGTTGTGGTAAGTGCAAACCTACCAGTCGAATGCTTGCTTGGCAATGACTTAGAGACTTCTGCTTGGGCAGAAGTGGAGCTCAGGACCCATGCAGAAATGCTGGGGATCCCTGCAGATGTGTTTGCTGTGACCAGGTCACAAGCTAAACTGTCTAAAACTGAACAGGCCTTGGATTCTGGAAGAATGGACCAAGTGCCTTCCAAGAGGAGGAGTAGTAGGGTTAAGGCAGTGCCTTCCCCTTGGCTCAGGAGGAAGATCAGTCCCTTGAGGGGGATGATCTCAGCCCTGAAGAAGGAACTGTCCCAGAGGAACTTGAACCTGAACAGGTTGAGTTCTTGGGGACAGGGGGACCTTCTAGGGCAGATCTGAGCCAGGAGCAGCAGAGCTGCCCCTCCCTTGAACCCCTCAGACAGCAAGCTGCTGCTGAGGCTGCTGGGAAAGCTAGTGGTCCCCATACAGTGTATTGGGATGATGGACTCCTGTACTCAGAGAGTAGAGACCCCAAGCCTGGTGCTACCAGGAGGTTGGTAATACCTTTGAAGTTCAGGGGCTTCCTATTGACCCTAGCCCATGATATTCCCTTAGCAGGACACCTGGGCCAGAACAAGACTTGGGACAGAATTGTCCCTCACTTTCACTGGCCCCACATGTCTGAAGACAGTAAGGAGTTTTGTCGCTCCTGTGTAACCTGCCAAGCCAGTGGCAAAGCAGGTGGCACTACAAAGGCCCCCCTGATACCACTACCTGTGGTGGGGGTGCCCTTTGAGAGGGTAGGGATTGACATTGTTGGTCCCATGGATCCCCAAACAGCCTCTGGGCACAGGTTTATCCTGGTGGTAGTGGATCATGCCACCAGGTACCCAGAAGCTATTCCCCTCAGGACCACTACAGCACCTGTGGTGGCAAGGGCCCTCCTGGGAATCTTCTCAAGAGTGGGCTTTCCTAAGGAGGTAGTATCAGACAGGGGTGCAAACTTCATGTCTGGTTACTTAAAAGCAATGTGGAAGGAGTGTGGAGTTACTTATAAGTTCACCACACCCTATCACCCACAATGCAATGGTTTAGTTGAGAGATTCAACAAAACCTTGAAGGGCATGATTAAAGGGCTCCCAGAAAAGCTTAGGCGTAGATGGGACATACTCTTGCCCTGCCTTTTATTCGCATATAGGGAGGTGCCTCAGAAGGGGGTTGGTTACAGCCCTTTTGAACTTCTGTTTGGCCACCCTGTGAGGGGTCCACTGTGCTTGGTGAAGGAAGGATGGGAGTTACCTCTCAAGCCCCCAAAGCAAGATATAGTGGACTATGTACTTGGTCTCCGCTCCAGGATGGCTGAGTACATGAAAAAGGCAACCAAAAACCTTGAGGCTAGCCAGGAACTGCAGAAGGCCTGGCATGACCAAAAGGCTGTTCTGACTGTTTACCAGCCAGGACAGAAGGTGTGGGTGTTGGAGCCAGTGGCCCCAGCAGCTCTCCAAGACAAATGGAGTGGACCCCACACTATTGTTGAGCAGAAGGGTGAGGTCACTTACTTAGTAGACCTGGGAACACCCAGGAGTCCCCAAAGGGTTCTCCATGTCAACAGACTTAAGCCATATGTGGACAGGGCAGACATGGGCTTGCTCATGGCTACTGATGAAGGGCAGGAGGAAGAGAGTGACCCACTCCCTGACCTGCTCTCACAGAACCCTGACGATGGGTCAGTTGATGGTGTAGCCTTGGCAGGCAGCCTCACTACCCAGCAACAAACTGATTGCAGGCAAGTCCTCAATCAGTTTAGACATATGTTTTCACTGACACCCAGTCAGACCACCTGGTGCACTCATGAAGTGGACACTGGGGACAGTCCGCCTATTAAAAACAAGATTTATAGGCAACCTGACCATGTCAGGGACTGTATCAGGACTGAAGTCCAGAAGATGTTGGAATTGGGAGTGATTGAGCCCTCAGATAGCCCTTGGGCTAGTCCAGTAGTCCTAGTACCTAAACCTCACACCAGTGGTGGGAAAAGAGAGATGAGGTTTTGTGTAGACTACAGAGGCCTCAATGCAGTCACTAGGACTGATGCCCATCCAATACCCAGGGCAGATGAGCTCATAGATACTTTGGCCTCTGCCAAATATCTCAGCACATTTGACCTAACAGCTGGCTACTGGCAGATCAGACTAGCTGATGCTGCAAAGCCCAAAACAGCATTTTCAACCCCTAGTGGGCATTATCAATTTGTGGTGATGCCCTTTGGTCTGAAAAATGCACCTGCCACTTTCCAGAGGTTGGTGAACACAGTTCTCACAGGACTGGAAGCCTATAGTGCAGCTTATCTAGATGATATTGCTGTCTTTAGCTCCACCTGGGAGGATCACCTGGTCCACCTCAGGAATGTTTTACAGGCCCTGCAAAAGGCAGGCCTGACTATCAAGGCCACTAAGTGCCAGATAGGGCAGAGTCAGGTTGTGTACCTGGGCCACCTTGTGGGTGGAGGCCAGGTTCAACCTTTGCAGAGCAAGATCCAGACCATCATGGACTGGACTGCTCCCACTACCCAGACTCAGGTGAGAGCCTTCTTAGGCCTGACTGGGTACTATAGGAGATTTGTCAAAGGGTATGGATCAATAGTGACACCCTTGAATGACTTAACTTCTAAGAAAATGCCCAAAAAGGTTCAGTGGACAGTTAGTTGTCAAAAGGCATTTGATGACCTCAAGCAGGCCATGTGCACTGCTCCAATTCTGCAGAGTCCTGATTACTCCAAGAAGTTCATTGTTCAAACTGATGCATCTGAATTGGGGGTAGGGGCTGTACTGTCACAATTGAATGAAGAAGGTCAGGATCAGCCAGTAGCTTTTATTAGCAGAAGGCTGACCCCTAGAGAGAAACGTTGGTCAGCCATAGAGAGGGAGGCCTTTGCTGTGGTCTGGGCTCTGAAGAAGTTGAGGCCATACTTGTTTGGTACACACTTCCTGGTTCAGACAGACCATAAGCCCCTCTTATGGCTAAAACAAATGAAGGGTGAAAACCCCAAACTGCTTAGGTGGTCCATTTCCCTACAGGGGATGGACTTTACAGTGGAACATAGGCCTGGGAGTAACCATGCGAATGCAGATGGACTCTCTAGGTATTTCCACTTAGAACATGAAGACTTAACTGGGCAAGGTTAGTTTAATGTCCCTACGTTTGGGGGGGGTTGTGTAGGAGAGTAGGATCTGCTTCACAGGGGTACCCCCACTTTTTGCTGATACTTCACTGGTTTTCGACATTAGTCTGGCTGGGGCCCTGCTATTCAGAACCCCAGCCTAGCTGTTTCCTCTTTAAAAGGGTCTCCATGTGCCTTAGGCACATCACTGATTGGGATCTGGAGTGCCCTTGTAAGTCCCTAGTATATGGTATACTATGTACCAAGGGCATAGGCACCTCAGAGGCCTGCCAGGGGCTGCAGCATGTATTATGCCACCCCTGGTAGGCCATCCAAACTGGCACCACAGGTCTGCTACTGCAGCT